>CM061560.1:238748972-239416472 GCA_030864225.1 Capsicum baccatum var. pendulum | reverse complement strand
TAATAATATGAAATCCCCATTCATGTACAAGTTCATGCATGTCAAGTGTTTGATGAAATGTCTTAGTCAATGAGTTATGGATATATGTGTGGCCATTGTGGTGCTTTAGAACTTGTACTTCATGAATTCTCCGACTTATTATATTATGGATTGTTGATGTGGTCATGTATTCAAAAAAGTCATACTTTGTCAGTTTCTTCCCATCGATTCCTGAGGGAACTTGTACCCAAAAATTTAGCTGTGTGACTAGAAATAGTGTCATGTTTTCAAGATACTCTCAGTCAAGCCATGATCCATGGAATTCAGTTAGTCTCATGACTTAAGAAAACTCAGTAATCTAAGTAGAACTCCATCAGTCAATGGAAATTCAGTTAACTCAGTCCAGTTAGTTCAGTTAATAATGTACAGTGTCTAACCAGATGGGAGTAGAAATTAGCATCGAGCGAACCCAAGGATGGGAACCCACCTGTTATATGAAGGTGTAATTCTTAGAAGCAATCCTTGCATTTCAGAACTACATAGCCAACATAGGTTAAGACATCATAGCCTATTACATGAGGGTATATGAGGTGGCTTAACCTATTATATGAGGGTTCCCACCATTCTCACTAAATTTATCTGTTATATGAGGGTTACTCACAGATTGTCCTTACCAGTGGCGCGGTATTGACACCCTTCCAATTGGGGCTATTTGGGGCATGTCGGTTAGATGACTACTTCCCACATTTTTAGTTATAGAATCAGGACTGTCAGATAAAGTCATTCAATCTTAGTAATAGAACTCAGATAGTTCTGCAGAATTCAGGACTGTCAGATACAGTCAACTTAGAACAGAATGAAACTCAGCTAGTTCCATCAGAAACTAAAATGTCAGATACAGTCGCTCAGTATTAGTTATTTCAGTTATACAGTTATCAGTATCTCATGTTATCAGTACTCAGATTTAGGAATCATGTTATCACGAACTCAATTGTAGTGATTATGTATTAATGCATATTTTCTCACGTTCATTTTATTCATTCAGTTAGTATAGTTCGTGTATGTGAACCCTTTGCATTCATCCTACCTCACATGCATACCAATACATTCAAATATACTAACATATTTGCGCTATGGTGTTTTGTACCATAGGTTCAGAAGCATGAGTTCCAGAGCATCAGTAGCATTCCAGTCTTGGCAGTCAGAGTTAGCAGTGAGTCCCTATCCTTCGAAGACATGACCATTACTTTATTATCTCATTAATTAATTAATTTATTTCAGTAGTTGGAGTTAGTTGGGTACATGCCCCATCAACTCTTTATCCATACAGTTTAGAGGCTTTCAAACTAGCATGTTCAAACAGTTATTTCAGTTGTTTTGGTATTGATATACCATACCTCAGATGTTATGTTTTATTAGTTATGTTACAATTTTGAACCTTATATCCTTTCAGCCTTTATTTCCATATTTATACAGTATATTATGCAGTGTTCAGGTACAAATATTAGTCATGGGTTATCCTGTGGTCCTTCGAGGTCATGAGCACCATGTAACATTCTGAGTACCAAATTCGGGGTGTTACAAATTTGGTATCAGAGCCTAAGGTTCAACAGAGTCCTAGGAAATCTATAAACCGCATCTAGTAGAGTTTTGTACATGGGTGTGTTGCGCGCCACATTTATGTGCAGGAGGCTATAAGATGTTTTTGAGGAACAGTTTTTGTTCTTTCAGTTTTCATGTCGTGCCGGTGAGTATAATCTCAAGCTAATCTCTCAGTCTAATCCTTTTATTTTCTATTTACAGAACATGCCTCCCAAGAAGAGAACTGGAAATCAGTCAGCCCCTCAACCCGAAGATCCTTTAGGCGAATATGTTTCTCATGCAGAGTTTAGAACTGCATTCACTACTCTTGCTCATCTTCTTAGAATGAATAACTAGCTATCGTTCCAGCTAACCCAGTGGATAATTTAGCTGCAGCCTGGATTCGGGACTTCACCAAATGAATCCTCCATCCTTTTTAGGGTCTAAGTCAGACGAAGACCCTCAGAAATTCCTTGACCAGGTTCAGAAGGTTATCGATATCATGGGGGTTACTCCTAGTGAGAGTGATGAGCTAGCTACATATCTGTTATAGGATTTTTCTCACACTTGGTTCAAATAGTGGAAATCAAAAAGGCAAGTTGATGCAGGGCCTATTGAGTGGGAGAAGTTTTTCACCGCATTCTTAGATAAGTTCTTTCCCCTAAAACTGAGAGAAGCTAAGGTGTTGGAATTTATCAACCTCAGGTAGGGCAACATGACAGTGAAAGAGTATTCTCCAAGTTTACTCAATTAGCCAGATATGCTCCTCATATGGTTACAGATAGCAGGGCCAAGATGAGTAAGTTTGTTTCTAGGGTAAATGATATTGAAGTCAATGAGTGTAGGTCCAAGATATTGAATAGTAACATAAACATATCCAGTCTTATGACTCATGCTCAGCAGATAGAAGAGTAAAAGATTAAGATAGGGGATAAGCAGAATAAGAGAGTGGCAGGTAGTTTCAACTTTGCTCAGCCCAAATCAGAAGGAGAAACCTTTCTCAGTTTCATCCTAAGTCATCAGTTCTAGCTCTTTGTTTAACCAGTGCTTCTACTCCTAAGTTTAGGGACGGGAACAAAGATAGAGCACTAGTCTCTAACAATGTTAGCAGTGCTCGCACCTATCTTCTTTGCCAAACTTATGGCAAGAACCATCAAGGTATTTGCAGAGATGGTAGTGGTATTTATTTTGGATGTGGCAAGCCAGGACATAGAGTCAGATACTGTCCTCAGCCAGGTTCTCAAGGTCAGCAGAACCATTCCCCAGCTCAGTCCGATCGTCCAAATCAGCAGGGTACCACCTCCAGTGCTACTAGTGTGCAATGCCCAAATTGAATTTATGCTCTCCAGTCCCAGTAAGATCAGGAAAATTATCCTAATGTGGTTACTGGTATGTTATAGATCTTTCATATTCATGTTTATGCTTTGCTAAATCCAGGAGTTTTTTGTCTTTTGTTGCTCCCTATATAGAAGTTGATTTCGTAGTCAGTCCTAAAATTCTAGCAGAGCCCTTTTTAGTATCTACCCCAGTGGGTAAAACTATGATAGCCCGATGGGTATACAGGAACTGTCCGGTTATGATATTTCAGAAAGTCACCATAGTAGATTTAGTCAAATTAGAGATGCCTAATTTTACTGTCATTCTCAGCATGGATTGGCTTCATTCCTGCTATGCCACAGTTGACTACAGAAATAGAAAAGTCCAGTTTCAGATTCCGAATGAACCTATCCTAGAGTGGAGGGGTAGCACTTTGGCTTTTAGAGGTTAGCTTATTTCTTACCTTCGGGCAAGGAAAATGATATCTAAAGGATGTGCAGATATCTCTCACTGATGAGAATTCTTTGGATGCATTAATTTTGAGTATCAAATATCATGGATATGATTACATGCCTGGTATGAGGTTATATGTATTTGTTATGGGATATATTATAAACCTCTTCATACTTTAAATCCAATATGTAGAATGATGGATTTCAAAAATAAAACTATTTTAGTGGAAATAAATTTTTATAGGTCAAAAGTTGTTACTAGATGACCTATAAAATAGGATGAAATTGATTTCCCAAATGAATGGATCCTTGAGGATGCAGCTCCTCCTCAAACTAATCTCAATGAAGAGATTTTAGAGGTAGAACAATCCGCTGATGGTACTGTTCGAATTAAATTTTATGATTCATTACCTCTATTAAATAGAGCTGAGGATTTGTGTGTTGCAACATCATCGAGATTAACAAGATCAACATCTTCATACATATCTCCTATTGATTATATTGTTAGATCTCCCTTTAGAGCTTCTACATCAAAGATTAGAGAAAGCACTAGAATGAATAGCATCAGGATTGATAGTGACACTATTGTTACTGCAATCCCTGATATGGATCTAACTGAGTCCGAAATGGAATTTCCAACTGTTTTAAAATAAATCACAACCAAATTAATTTTAGTCTAGGATCTTTGGCAAGAAAAAACATTTCTGAAGAATTCTATAAACCTAGATGGGAATTGTTCTGAACATGATTTTTTCAAAACTTTAGCAAGGAAGAAAAAATTGCTTTCCAGGATGAATTCTTTGCAGATCTTTCTAAGCATAATAAAATAATGGATTTTGTGCCCTGGTTTATGCTAGATATGTGGATAATTACATTTCCACGCTAGCTAGGGAGTTTAAATTACCTACTGGAGAAAGTACTACTTCAATATTCCCTCCCCAGCAGTCCTTTCAAATCGAAAGAGACAATAAGGTAGTTTATTTTATAGCTTTTGCTAAGCTGATTGATAATGATACTGCTGTAATAACTACTCAAAATGTCAATACAATGCTAAAACTACATAACTATGCTAATTATTATATGAGCATCTTGGGAGAGCAAATAATTTCTCTACATTAGAAAATTGATAAGGTCCTATCTGATTTAAAAAGGATAGAGCTTAGTAATACTAAGCAACTAGACCTTAAACTTAAGGACTCTGAGGTCCTAGCTACTCCTACTATCCAACCTCCCCCTGAAATCAAAGATTTCAAGTTATCTAGTGACTTGGATAATATAAAAAAATTGCTAGAAGAAAAATTTCGTGGATTAAAGATAAATTCTATCCATGATGAAAATTTTGCAGGAGACAATGGTGGGCATACTACTTCCGTTGGGATAAATAAAATCTCAAATAAATTTGCTACAAAGCCTACACAAAAGATGTTTAATTATCCTAGAATAACTCCTTAGGATGTTCTATTTGTGTAATACCACATACTTTTACCTAGCTTGAAATCGTCCCGAGAATGTTAGAAACTTTCTTTGCAAGATGAATCCAATTTTATACACGTGGAATTTTTAAGATTTTCATTTTTTTAAAGTGATAAATTGAATAATCTTTCCATTGATACCCATTTCATCAAAATCCGACATCGGAAGAGAAAGTTATGACCAAAATACAGGAAGTAGTCAAAATTATCCAGGTGCAACGATGAGACACAACGGACCATCGAGCTAGCAATAGACCATCACCCAAGCCATCACAATAGAGGCAGTGATACCACATTCTACCTAAGGGAGACGGATCAGGCCGATGGACCATCGAGCTAGCGACAGATCATCATCAAAGCCATTGTAGGAGAGGTAGTAAACCCCTATTTTACCCAGGTGTGATAGTCAGGACGATGGACCATCGACCCAGCGATGGACCGTCACACCCACCATCGCATATTTCATTCAGTTATTTTAAGTCATTTTAAAAGGGTTTTTTTGGTCTTTTACCACCCTTTCTAATACCTAGTTATATCAGATCAAGGCTCATAAGTTCATTAACCATCTACAACATCAAATTATTATTTTCCCTCAAAGATAATCCCCAAGAACAAGATCCAAATCCTTCTTCAAGACACTAAGAAATTCAAGTTCTTCAAGTCCAAGAACTTCAAGAAAATTACAACCTAGGTATGTCATGTGTTGATTCATGGGTCCTTTTCTCCCATGAATCTCAAGAATCTCTTTTCATAATACAAGATTTGTGTATTTATGAATGTTCATTATTTAAATAGAATTGAAATTCATGTTCATGATGTTGTGGGGTTTTGATTCATGTTTTAAATAACATTTTTCCAATGATTGACACTAGTATATACAGATTTACATAATAACCATGATAAACCCCTTCAATTTACAAGTTGATTAATGTATACATGATTATTAGATGTGTTGGTGATTGTATAACCAAAGCATGCTCCCCATGTGGTTGATTAAATGCCTATGTGAAGAAAATGAGCCATACTAGTATAATAATATGAAATCCCCATTCATGTACAAGTTCATGCATGTCATGTGTTTGATGAAATGTCTTAGTTAATGAGTTATGGATATATGTGTGGCCATTGTGGTGCTTTAGAACTTGTACTTCATGAATTCTCCAACTTATTATATTGTGGATTGTTGATGTGGTCATGTATTCAAGAAAATCATGCTTTGTCAGTTTCTTCCCATCGAGTCTTGGAGGTACTTGTACCAAAAAATTTAGCTGTGTGACTAGAATCAATGTCATGTTTTCAAGATACTCTAAGTCAAGCCATGATCCATGGAATTCAGTCAGTCTCATGACTCAGGAAAATTCAGTAATCTTAATAGTATTCTATCAGTCAACGTAAACTCAGTTAACTCAGTCCAGTCAGTTTAGTTAATCATGTTCAGTGTCCATCCAGATGGGAGTAGAAATTAGCACCGATAGAACCCAAGGATGGGAACCCACATGTTATATGAGAGTGTGATTCTTAGAAGCAATCCTTGCATTTCAGAACTACGTAACCAGTGTAGGTTGAGACATCATAGCCTGTTACATGAGGGTAGATGACATGGCTTAACCTATTATATGAGGGTTCCCACCGTTCTCACTAAAGCTACCTATTATATGAGGGTTACTCACAGATTTTTCTTACCAGTGGAGTGGTATTGACACCCTTCCAATTGGGGTTACAGATTGGACCTTAACTCAGCTATATTCCATTATTTAGGGCATGTCGTTAGATGAATACTTCCCATAGTTTCAGTTACAGAATCAGGAATGTCAGATAAAGTCATTCAATCTTAGTAATAGAACTCAGATAGTTCTACAAAATTCAAGATTGTCAGATACAGTCCACTTAGAATAGAATGAAACTCAACTAGTTCCATCAAAAAGTAGTCTGTCAGATACAGTCGCTCAGTATTAGTTATTTCAGTTATACAGTTATCAGTATCTCATGTTATCAATACTCAGATTCAGTAATCATATTGTCATGAACTCAGCTATAGTGATTATGTATTTATGCATGTATTCTCATGTTCATGTTATTCA
The DNA here is from genome assembly GCA_030864225.1 of Capsicum baccatum var. pendulum. Lineage (NCBI taxonomy): Eukaryota > Viridiplantae > Streptophyta > Magnoliopsida > Solanales > Solanaceae > Capsicum > Capsicum baccatum. The sequence continues at coordinate 239,409,590 of CM061560.1, read as the reverse complement.
GTCTGTCAGTATAGTTCATGTAGGTGAACCCTTTGCATTCAGCCTACCTCACATGCATACCAGTACATTCAAATACACTAATGCATTTGCGCTATGGTATTTTATACCATAGGTTCAGAAGCACAAGTTCTAGAACATCATTAGCATTCCAGTCTTGGCAGTCAGAGTTAGCAGTAAGTCCTCATCCTATGAGAACATAACTATTACTTTATTATCTTATTAATTAATTTATTTCAGTTGTTAGAGTTAGTTGGGGAAATGTCCCATCAAATCTTTAGCTAGATAGTTTAGAGGCTTTTGGACTAGCATGTTCAGACAGTTATTTCAGTTGTTTTGGTATAGATATATCATACCTTCAGATGTTATGTTTTATCAGTTATGTTACAGTTTTGAACCTTATGGCTTTTCAACCTTTATTTCCACATTTATGCAGTATATTATGCAGTGTTTAGGTACAGATATCAGTCATGTATTAGCTTGTGGTCTTTTAGGGTCATGAGCACCATGTAGCATTTCGGGCACCAGATTTGGGGTGTTACAATTTGAAGAACAAGGATTATATGTCCCTAATAGTTTCAGAGGACATAAAATCTACGAGTGGAATGTAGATGGCTTATCTGATAGACAACTATCTACAATGGTACATAGAATATTGATGTACAGTACCATTTGTAAATCCCTTCCGAATAAATGATAGGGGCATTGCTGAAATGATTATGACAGGTTTTACTGGTCAGCTTAAAGTCTAGTGGGATAATTATCTTACCCAAGACCAAAAAACCAAAATCATTCAGTCCGTAGTAAAGAAAGAAGATGGCCAAGAGGTCATGAACACTGTTTATACTCTAGCACTGATAACACTCAAACTACACCTCTCTAATGAGAATGTAAGCGATCGTTGTCAATATATAACCCAACTACGTTGGGGTCGAATCCCATAGGGAATATGGTATGAATCAGAGTTGTATGCTAGTTAATCAATTGATAGTTAGTAATTTTTGGTAAATTGGAGGTTATGAGAATTTAGCAAATAATTATTGGTCGTTTTAGTTTCAGTATTTGCAATCAAGAGTTTATGGAAAACCAGAATTATGTTCACTATGGGTTTTGGTACTTGACAGATGCTAATAGTGATTTAAGATTCTCACGATAGGTAGGAACAACAGATTGTCTTTATTGAAGTTATGCCTAAATATCTCTCGACCTACTTAAGCATTTAGTTACCTAATCCTCTCGGACTTAGGGAATTTATATTCACTGACCAAACTTTACCTCAGGTTAATTAACTTTGTTACAACGTCAATTATTAAATGGAAGGTTGGTAGCTTCCAAGTCACTGTCAATAATTCACTTCCTACTATAGTTGATTTCTTATCTCAAGCAAATCAAAGTAGGTGCTATCTATCATTTGCAACCAATAGACAACAATTAAAACCTCAAAATTATCAAGGAGTCCTATTACCTTTAGAATCTTGAACACTTAGCAACTTACGAAAACCTAACCCATAGATCCCATGATTCGGGTTAAAGGTATTTAGCCACTCATAATGTAATAATTGATACAATAAGTTGAATTCAAAATCTGAAAGATAAACTTACAGCAAGATGAGTAGCAACGAGTGTTTCTCAAATTATATCAAAGTAGAAATCCCTAAATATTGATGATAATCTCTTCAAAGTTAATTGTTTTGTTCAAGCCAAGATACTGGAGAGAAAATAACAAAATATGTGCGTTCCAAAATAGGTTCAGAATCCTTTAGAAAACCCTAAACTATGCTTTAAATACTTCAGCCTAATTATGGAAACAAAATCATAGAGTTAGTGTTTTTCTCGGATTAGGTGAGGACATGTGTGACGCCTTATCAGAAGGCTGACAACTTATCATGGATATCGTCGACTCCTCTTTAATTTTGACAATTTCTGCTTAAGGCTGGCGGTGAATCCTGACAGCTTATCAAAACTGTGATGATATATCAAACAATGTCGTCACTTTTCTACCTCAGCTCCCATGTTTTGTCTAAGGTTGATGGCAACTCTGATGGCTTATCACAAGGCTGGCGGCTTATCACATATCATCGGTACTTCTTCCAATTGAATCCCTTTCTCTGTTTAAGGCTGATGATGAAGCTGATAACCTATTAGAGTGCTGACGACTTATCAGGAATGTCGTCAACCATACTTCTCTTCTATTTGCTTCAGATTTCAACTGTTTTACTTCCATCATTGTTGGTTCTCTTTCCTCTTGACTTCCACTGCAAAATGAAAGATAAAACAATCAAAAACGACAAAAGTTGCTTAAGACTTCGCAATTATTCTCAGTTAAAAGCCTCAAATATGTTAGCTTCTGCTCACACATCAACACATTAGAGATGGTATAAAGATGTATTCCTTTCTAGAGTGATGGAATTACCTAAGAGTAATAGTTCTCAATAGAAGTCCAAGTTTATAGATGGTTTTCCCATATCATTTACTAAAAGAATTAGGAAAACCTTTAGAGGTCCTAATATGAGTATTAACTATAAGGCTTACACCTATGGTAAACTTATAAAGGTTGTCACTCAATAAGGTTTAATTTTATGTAATGAGATTAAGTTAAATCAACAGGTTAAGAAGTATCGGCTTACTGAGAGACAACAGCTGGGAGAATTTTGTGAGCAATTTGCCATAGATATCCCCAAAACCTCGAGAGAATCTCATAAGAAGAAGTACTCTGAGGAGAAAAAGTCTAAAAAAATTGAGAAGAAAGAGAAAAGAAAAGAGGATTACAAATCCAAAAAGGCTTATAGAAAAGCCAAGAAGACCAACACTTGTTACCGATATCGTAGATTTGGTCACTTTGCAAAAGATTGCAAAGTAAAAAGCAAGATCAAGAGTCTCACTATCGATAATGATATTAAAGACTCTCTGTGTAAGATTTTGCTCAATTCCTCTCTGGAAAACTCCAATCTGAACTATAGTGATAATGAGGAAAATGATTCAATCGATATGGACCTGGGAGTTCTCCATCAAAAAGACTATATGCCTTCAGATGATGAGTGTATACCTTGCCAAGAAGGACAACCTTGTACAAACAAGGAGAAGAAGGATGTTTTATAAAACATCATATCCCAATTTCAAGATATAGAAATTAATGTCTTGAAAGATGACAAGTTAGAGGCCCTACTAGAAATGCTAAACGACCTGGGTAAGCAGGATGATAAGCCACCCCCCAGTTCTTCCCCTATTCAGGAAGAAATATATTTTATTCCCTCCCAAAAATGTCCTTATACCATGACTGAAATTAATAGACTTTTAAGGGAAAGACAGAAGGTTGAGGCTATTCCAGCAATAACCCAGGACCTGAAAAATGAGATAGATAATCACAAGAAGGAAATATCTTTCCTTAAGAGTCATAATTTAGCATTATATCAAAGGGTTTCTGCTTTAGAAAACCCAAAATTATTACCGGCTGAGGATAGACAAACTCTCTTTGATGGAGATTTCCTTAAAACCTTAGAAGAAGCCTTTCACCAACACTTCTATGCTAAGATCACCCTTCTTATTGATTACAACTATAAGAAGGAATTTACAGCTCTCATTGATAGTGAGGTAGGCTGTAACTGCATTTAATAAGGTATGATATCTTTAAGATATTTTGAAAAGACCACTAACACTATGAGAAATGCAAGTGGTCAAAAAATGGGAGTCGAATATAGAATCCCTAAAGCTTACATTTGCAAAAACAAAGTTTGTATGCCGGAAACTTTTGTTTTAGTTAAGGATATTACTGATGAGCTTATTTAGGGAAACCATGGTTTCTACATTTGTATCAGTTAGTCCGTTGGGATTAAAAAGGTATCATTGAAACCTTTAATAATAAACATATTCAGTTTGAATAGTGTGATCCACCCTATATCAGATATTTAAATCTGATTAAAAAAAGATTCTTTCAAAAAATAGGCAAATGGAATTTTTGAAAAATGAAATTTGCAATTTGACTATTAATGAAACTCTTCAAAAAACAAAATTACTTGAAAAGATTGAATTTCTCAAAAATCAATTGTCAATTCAAATTTGTAGGGATCATCCAAATGCGTTTTGGTAAAGGAAACAACATGTTGTTAGTCTTCTATATGAAAATAATTTCCAAGAAGGTAATATACCAACTAAGGCCAGACCTTATCAAATGAATTCTGACTATTTAGAACTATGTAAAAAAAAACTGAATCTCTTTTGCATAAGGGCCTGATTCGACCATCTAAGTCTCCATGGTCATGTACTGCTTTTTATGTGAATAAGCATGCAGAACAAAAATGAGGAGTTCTAAGGTTAGTTATTAATTAGAAACTGACAAATATAAAACTGCTTTCAATGTTCTAATGAGACAATTTGAATGGAATGTCATGCCTTTTGGACTGAAGAATGCTCCTTCAGAATTTCAGAATATCATGAATGATATTTTTATGCCATACAGTAATTTTATCATTGTCTACATTGATGACATTTTGGTGTTATCAAGGAACATAGAGACACATTTTAAACATCTAGATCTTTTCAGAAAGATAATTATACAAACTGACTTAGTGATTGCCAAAGATGTTTTTATTCCAGACCAATGTCAGATTTTTAGGTCATAATATTGACAAAGGGAAAATTATTCCCATAAATAGAAGTATTGAATTTTCTTCTAAATTTCCTGATGAAATAACAGACAAAACCTAGTTGCCGAGATTTCTTGGAAGTTTGAATTATATATCTCCAGATCTGAAAAAAGATACAGTTGTCTTGTATGATAGACTGAAGAAAAATTCTAAAGCATGGTCTGAGAGCCATACTACTGCAGTAAGAAATATTAAGGCTAAAGTTGAGAAGCTACCATGCCTTATACTTGCAAATCCCAACTAGGCAAAAATAATTAATACTGATGTATCTGACATTGGATATGGTGGAATTCTCAAGCAATATTCCTCAGAAGAAAAATGTGTTCATAGTGTTCAATTCTATTCTGGAAAATGGAGTGCCAGCCAGAAAAAATATGCAACTGTACCTAAAGAAATTCTTGCTATAGTTAAATGTGTTCTTAAATTTCAAGGCGATCTTTATAATCAAAAGTTCTTAATTAGGAATGATTGCCAAACTGAAAAATTTATCTTTAATAAAGATTCTAAACATAATGTTTCTAAGCAAATGTTTGCAAGATGGCAGGCGTTTTTAGCCCCATTTGATTTTGAAATCCAATATTTAAAAGGGTTGGATAATAGTCTACCCGATTTTTTAACTCGTGAATTTTTAAGCTAATGTTTTCTCATATGGATTTCAGGATGGCCTCACGAGGATCATCTTCTTCATTCGGTAGAAAAGGTGGAAGAAATTCACCAAGAGGCAGAGGTAATGTCCTAACCCATATTGGAAATCAGAGGCTGATATCATTGAGCATTGCAAGCTTAAGTTCTTCTGGTATGAATACAAATGAACAAATATATCAAGAATTTTTAGAATTCATGAAATTCAAGTCTAAGAAATAAGGGGATAATGAGGTCCCTTCGTATTTGAGTATTACTAAAGATGACAATGGAAATACTCAGTTGTATGAACGCAAAAAGATAGAGAAAGTCATAATTTTCCTTGAAAACCATGATCTTTGATGGAAAGATAATCCTTGGCAGATGATGCAAAGGTATTTGGATAATACGTTTTATGCTACGGTATCTGATAACGCCCAAACTACAGCTCTCGTAAGAGTGTAAGCGGTCGCTGTCAAATATAGAACCCAACTGGGTTGGGTGTCGAATCCCACAGGGAATACTCGATCACTAAGTATTGCAACTATTAGTAGACTTTTGGTGAAAGTTCTGCCGAAAAATGGGGGATTTTATGCATGTAATAACGTTAACAAAAGAACTAATGAAACGATTTATTTAATACGATGTAATCATAGAGAAGAATAGGTTACGGTTATGTCCACCTTATGAGTTCTACGTATCTATTAACTATGAGCTGTGCGGAATTCAGATATGCATGCACTTATAGAGGTTTGTATTCTAATGGTAAATCCTAGCGTCTCTCGACCATCAAGGATTATTTCACTTTAACTCTCTCGATCTTAAAGCGTAGGACTAACGGTACAAACTCTCCAAGAGGTTAATCCAGTTATGGCATTAACTTGTAAACAGGGGTTGGTAGCCCTATTTCCTTGTCACACTCTCTTTTCCAAACATATAACTTTTCTCTCGAACAAGTTAATGTTATATTGGCGTATTCTTTATGTTTGCAACCACAAGAATTTAATTAAGATAAAGAGAGTAATGATATAAGTAGCATGCGTATCAAGAATTCACAAACTCATAGTAATAGATAGCATATCATAAGGCTTCCATAACCCTAACAGAGAAGTTTAGCTAGTCATGAGTGCAAAGGAGATCACAATAAACATTATCATAATATCAAAACTAGAATGATCTCTCATTGGGAATGAGATTGGCGATCAAGGAGATTGAAGATTTTTCCTTCTCTAGCCGTTCCCAAGTATGTAGTAGCGTGTTTCTCTCTGTTAGACTTACAGAATCTGTAAACTAAAAGTGTTGAATGAATAAAAAATAATGTCTGAAAAAGGAATTGATGAAAAGAGAAAGGATGCTGAAAGATTTAGCAAAGTAGGGTTTTTATAACATCCATATCCTACCCCTACTAAGTTACTGCATCCTTGTCCTAATCCTACTAAGTTACTGCATCCTTGTACTAATCCTACTAAGTTACTGTTGATCCCCAAGTCTTTGGAAATACTGTTTTTGCCCGGGACAAGTTCTCCATGCATCACTTTCAGTCCTCAAGCTTCCAGAAGCTGCCTTCCTTCTTACGTGAAGTTTCCTTTGGTGTCCAACAGTCCACCAAATGCTGAAATCTTCATCATTTATACCTGAAAACTTACTAATCACGTTGGTTAGCTTACTTACAGGAAAAAGGACTAAAAGTGCAGGAATTATATATTTTGTCCTCAAAACTTAGCTAAAATATGGGTAAATTAAGGTGCTTTAGGCGTGTAAATACGCCTAACATCAACATCCCACACTTAAAGCTTTGTTCATCCTCAAAAAAGATATCATGTCCATGAAACATCTACTTAGGATTTCACAGTAACAGCACAAAACGTTCATCAAGACAGGTACAACAATTATTAACAAAGAGTAGTTTTTTTATCACTACTAGAAACAATTCAACCTCCCACATAGACTCGTGATGATGGTTAATTCGTATCCACAAGTTAAGGCACAAAGAATCATACAAAACTACCCAAAACTCATCAACCATGTGTATCTCACATAAGATGTTACCCATAATCACTCACAAGTATTGCATTTTCGAACCATGGGTATAAGTTTTTCCTTGCTCTCACTCTCACAAAGAATTCATATGTTGCAAATGTTGACCATAGGCTTGCCCTTAGTGTAATGCTCTACTAATGTCAGAATGCTAAGCTTAGGATCAAATAGGTCTTTTACAGGTTGTAATGTAGGCTAAGGGACGGGTAGGACTATTTTGGCCAGAAATAGTGACTATGTTCCTAAGCTCTTTAATACATCACATTATGTCATTAACACTCTCTTTTAATCAACCCTGCTACCTTTCTTTCATCTATCACCCTTTTTCACCTATTTTGCCATTCAAACATAACTATCTTTTTATTTAATTATAAACACAATTTACCTTTTTGTTTTTCTATTTCTTTTTCTTTTCTTCTTTTTTTTATAACACACCTCTATGATAGCCACTTTTTTTCATAACAAATTCAAGTACCAATACACTCTAAGGCACTACTCTCACCCAATTTCCTCTTATTTTGTCACATGACTTTACAGTTTAAAGCACTTAGGAATTTGGATCAAATTATGGTCTTGAAAAAAATGGATTAGGCTTACATATGAGGCTGTCAAAGAAAATAGCTAAAGGCTCAAAGGGGGTTAACTAGGATAATGTACACGGGTAGGTAAAAAAAAGGTAAACAAATATAGGCTGCCAAAGAAATGCCTAAATCATCTCCTAAACTCACACTCTTTATTTTGCTTTACATACACACCGGGCAAGTTCTAGCATCAGTCACAAACACAGAATATACTATCATCTTACACACACAAGGCACATGGTCAACTTTATTGGGAGCAGTATAGACTCTTGACCCCAACAGATGAATGAATTAAACCACACACTTATCACATAGTGAGTCACACTTAGAGCCTAAATGTCTCAATAGTAATGATTTTAGCACAAACTCTTGCCATAATACCATGCCATCTATCAGAACAAGTTTATGCAAAATCACAAAAAAAAAAAATTCAAAAGTTTAACTACGACTAAATCAAACAAACAAACATAAATAAATATAGGCAAAGAAGTACAACATACAAATACCAGCACCCCACACTTAGATGGGACACACTGCCCTCAGTGGAAAATAAATAAGAAAAACCTGATTAGTCGGACTCCTCCTCTATGTATGGGGTCATACCCCCTGTGTCGGGATCATCATCAGAGTCGTCATCCTCAGAAGTTCCTCAAAATGTACCCCACTTGATTCCAAGCGTGCGTCGAGGTATTTGCATCGAGGAGGATTCAACTTGCTCTTTTCTTAACTTTTTGTGAGGTGGACACTTTTTATTTTCCTTGTCATCCTTTTGGGGCCATTCTACCTGAGATCCTAATAGAGTCATGTTAGCTTCATCTCAGAAGATTCAATCGACAAACAAGCAATAGTGGCACCACCCAACACTTAATTTGTTAGTACAAACTAATTAAGTGAATGATGTCGATTACTCAGACTTTATCGACATACATTTAGGCGATATGTTCCAACAATATGTTCAGCACAGTCATACTTTCATGTCATCTTAAGTATCCTTTCCAACTCTATTTCATGTAATCTTTACTATACTTTCATGTTTGGATTGATGCACTTTTTGAACAAGACTACTATATAGAGATTGTATCAAATTATGGCATAGAAATAATCACAACATCTCATGCTTGTATTCAATCATGATCTTTATCTCGATGAACGGGTCATTTAAACATTCAAGCATTCAATTTTGAAGATTATGCAATTAACTTCACTATGTTGATTTTGCAAAAGTATGACAGTGTATCAAAATCAAATACAAGTCGGAACCAAGTCAAGACACCCACGCGTATTCTTTCACTCAACTAGATGTATCATAACAAACCAAGCACATTCAAATCACCAGCACCACTTCAAGATCTAGCAAATCATTATAAGTGTAATATTGTATCACTTGCGGAATATAAAAGAAGAACTTACTTGGTGATGGCCTCAGAAGATGGTCTTGCAAGGTTAGAAGAGCAAAAAGAAAATTTTTGAGAGATTTGGTAAGGGTAGGCGACGCTTAGGTTGAGCAAACAAGTGCCTTTTGTCTTAAGGTTGAAGTTCTATTTATAGTCCAAGGCTTTGGTCGGGTTTGACCCATTTAAAATCGAGTTAAGAGACCAAAAAGTAAGCATAGGTGGCGCCTAATTCTTTGCCTATGCTTGGCATAGGCGGCGCCTATGCTATGGCATTGTAGATTCAGAGAGCAAAGGCAATGGCATAGGCGGCGCCTTTAGCTTTTCCTAGTTGAGCATAGGCGGCGCCTATGATATGGCATTGTTGGGCATAGGCGGCGCCTATGGCATTGTAGATTCAGAGAGCTTAGGACTTTATCGACATACATTTAGGCGATATGTTCCAACAATATGTTCAGCACAGTCATACTTTCATGTCATCTTAAGTATCCTTTCCAACTCTATTTCATGTAATCTTTACTATACTTTCATGTTTGGATTGATGCACTTTTTGAACAAGACTACTATATAGAGATTGTATCAAATTATGGCATAGAAATAATCACAACATCTCATGCTTGTATTCAATCATGATCTTTATCTCGATGAACGGGTCATTTAAACATTCAAGCATTCAATTTTGAAGATTATGCAATTAACTTCACTATGTTGATTTTGCAAAAGTATGACAGTGTATCAAAATCAAATACAAGTCGGAACCAAGTCAAGACACCCACGCGTATTCTTTCACTCAACTAGATGTATCATAACAAACCAAGCACATTCAAATCACCAGCACCACTTCAAGATCTAGCAAATCATTATAAGTGTAATATTGTAACACTTGCGGAATATAAAAGAAGAACTTACTTGGTGATGGCCTCAGAAGATGGTCTTGCAAGGTTAGAAGAGCAAAAAGAAAAATTTTGAGAGATTTGGTAAGGGTAGGCGACGCTTAGGTTGAGCAAACAAGTGCCTTTTGTCTTAAGGTTGAAGTTCTATTTATAGTCCAAGGCTTTGGTCGGGTTTGACCCATTTAAAATCGAGTTAAGAGACCAAAAAGTAAGCATAGGTGGCGCCTAATTCTTTGCCTATGCTTGGCATAGGCGGCGCCTATGCTATGGCATTGTAGATTCAGAGAGCAAAGGCAATGGCATAGGCGGCGCCTTTAGCTTTTCCTAGTTGAGCATAGGCGGCGCCTATGATATGGCATTGTTGGGCATAGGCGGCGCCTATGGCATTGTAGATTCAGAGAGCTTAGGACTTTATCGACATACATTTAGGCGATATGTTCCAACAATATGTTCAGCACAGTCATACTTTCATGTCATCTTAAGTATCCTTTCCAACTCTATTTCATGTAATCTTTACTATACTTTCATGTTTGGATTGATGCACTTTTTGAACAAGACTACTATATAGAGATTGTATCAAATTATGGCATAGAAATAATCACAACATCTCATGCTTGTATTCAATCATGATCTTTATCTCGATGAACGGGTCATTTAAACATTCAAGCATTCAATTTTGAAGATTATGCAATTAACTTCACTATGTTGATTTTGCAAAAGTATGACAGTGTATCAAAATCAAATACAAGTCGGAACCAAGTCAAGACACCCACGCGTATTCTTTCACTCAACTAGATGTATCATAACAAACCAAGCACATTCAAATTACCAGCACCACTTCAAGATCTAGCAAATCATTATAAGTGTAATATTGTAACACTTGCGGAATATAAAAGAAGAACTTACTTGGTGATGGCCTCAGAAGATGGTCTTGCAAGGTTAGAAGAGCAAAAAGAAAATTTTTGAGAGATTTGGTAAGGGTAGGCGACGCTTAGGTTGAGCAAACAAGTGCCTTTTGTCTTAAGGTTGAAGTTCTATTTATAGTCCAAGGCTTTGGTCGGGTTTGACCCATTTAAAATCGAGTTAAGAGACCAAAAAGTAAGCATAGGTGGCGCCTAATTCTTTGCCTATGCTTGGCATAGGCGGCGCCTATGCTATGGCATTGTAGATTCAGAGAGCAAAGGCAATGGCATAGGCGGCGCCTTTAGCTTTTCCTAGTTGAGCATAGGCGGCGCCTATGATATGGCATTGTTGGGCATAGGCGGCGCCTATGGCATTGTAGATTCAGAGAGCTTAGGCCATAGCATAGGCCTTGCCTTGTTCGTTGCCTAGATTTACATAGGTCTTGCCTTGTTCTTTTCCTAACCCATAGCCTTTGCTTCTTCATTCCTAACTTACCACCTTCAACATGAACCACTTCCAAATCAAAATTTGAGACCAATCTCCTCCTTTATACATCTTGCACCTACACTTACTCAAAAACAACAAAAACGATTAAAACGATGGGTTGCCTCCCACCAAGCGCCTTAGTTTTGGTCGGGTCTCGATAAAATCTTAGAAAAATAAAACAATTAAAAACCATGGGTTTCCTCCCATGTAGTGCTTGATTTATTGTCGCGGCACGACATAGTTACCTCGATTACTTAGACTTCATCGAGATAGATGGTGGATCATTTTCTGAATGGATTTAGACGACACTGATACTTACTTGTAGGCATGAAATCTTCTTCGAGATGACTCTTGTGCCTACATATCCCAGGAGGGATACCAATTATATCATCAATACTCCAACCCATAGCTCTCTTGTACCTCTTCAGAGCAGAGATGAGAGCCTCTACATGTTGTTCACCTAAATCAGCCGCAACACTCATCGAAAGTGTATTTCCACTTCCCAAGGACGCATACCTTAGGTGACTGGGGAGCTCTTTTGATTCTAGCACTGATGGCTCTTCAATGGAAGTCTTCGCTTTTGGTGAAGATTGATTCTTAAGATCAAGGTCCATCTTCTTAGGAGCATGAGAATAGGACCTTATTCTTGTTAGAGCACAAACGGTTTCTTCATATTCTTCGGCATCCTCACGCTCAAAATTCAATAGCACATCAGATAGTGGCTCAATAGTAAGCTGCTTCGCTACAGATAATTCTTTCTCATCGTCATAATAAAAATCATCTACAGAGAACACATTCATATTGCTGGGATGCTTCATTGCTTTGCATACATCAAAACGAACTACTTCGTCATTCAACCGAAATAAAAGCTCATTAGCTCTTAAATCAATAAGCACACTTCCTGTTGCAAGGAAAGGACACCCCAAGATTATGGGGACTTCAGAGTCCACCTCGCAATCCAAAATTACAAAGTCTGTAGGAAAGATGAAGGAAGAAACCTTCACCAATACATCATATAGGATACCAACAGGTCATTTTACCGACCTATCTGCCATCACGAGCCGCATATTGGTCGGTGTAGGATCGCCCAACCCCAACTTTTTGTAGACAGATAGTGGCATCATATTGATGCTAGCTCCCAAGTCGCACAATGCCTTAGCAAAATTCATAGATCCCATCGTGCAAGGAATAGTGAAAGCACCAGGATCTGCCTTCTTCTGAACTAGCGATCTTGTAGCGATTGCACTGCAATGATGAACATTGTCTGCCAACTCATAGCTTGCTGCCCGCTTCTTTGTCAAAAGGTCCTTCATGAATTTAGCATACCCAGGCATCTGTTCCAGTGCCTCCACCAAAGGAACATTAATAGTCAGCTGCTTTAACATAGTCATGAATTTACTGAACCTGGTGTCATCAGCCTTCTTCTTCAGTTTCTGTGGAAAAGGTGGTGGTGGATGGGGAATCGTTTCCTCCACCACTTCCTCTTTATCTTGCTTCCGATTATCGACCTTTTCAGAAGTGTCATCAGCCTTCTTCTTCAGTATCTGAGGAAAAGGTGGTGGTGGAAGAGGAATCATTTTCTCCACCACTTCTTTTTTATCTTGCTTTCGATTATCACTCTTTTCAGGCTGGTGACGTCTAGGTGTAACATCATGAGCACTCACTTCATCTTCTACGGCATCTTCAAACTCTGTATCAAGAACATTCTGCTCTGTATTATCAACTACCTGCTTGCCTTTGGACGGACTTTTCAACACTTTACCACTCCTGGTAGTAATAGCCATACATGATCCATCATTCATTGGATTTTGCATGGTGTCGCTAGGTAAAGTGCCAGCTTTTCGTTGATTAAATGCCACTGATAGTTGACTCAATTGTTGCTCCAGCTATTTTATTGCAGTAGAATGCGAGTCAACCAATTGATTTATTGAAGACAAATCATTCTTCACCTTAGTTACGCCCATGTAGGTTGCCTCCACTCCTTTCAACAGCTTAGCCATCATATCGTCCATGAACATCTTTCCAGAACCAGATGCAGCGGCCTCACGGCTTCTAGGTGGAATATACAAACCACTTTTGTCAGTCTTATTCTTCTAACTACCTTGATCGTGGTCCTTGTATCCAGATTTATCATAATAGTTCCGACCTTGGTTTCCTTGGGCATTGCCTCGGAATCCCTGGTATGCCAAGCTCTACTCTTCTTTGTCATACGATCTAGCATCTCACTTGCCTCATTGAACGTACGGTCCATGAATGACCCTCCTGCAGCATTATCAACCACTGGCTTAGTCACCGAATTCAAAGACCTATATAATATCTCCATTAAGTGGACATTGGTCATATGATGATTTGGGCACCGCATAAGCTTCTTCTTGAATGTCTCATGTTTTGTGGAGAGCTTCAGTTAGAAGCTGTCGAAAATTACTGATCTCATCTCTCAACTGTGCTCTCTTGGATGACGGAAAGAATCTTTCTAGGAAAGCGTCTTTCAATTGCCTCCAATTAGTAATAGAATCAAGAGTTAGACTATTTAACCATAGAGTTGCCTCCCCAGATAGAGACAATGGAAATAAGCACCGCCGAATTGCATTCTGTCCAACGCCTGGATTGTCGAATGACTTTCATGTAGAGATAAAATTGATCAGATGCATATTGGGATCATCACCTGCAAGTCCACCAAATAACCCTTTGAGTTGCAATAGTTGAATCATGGTGCTAGTGATATTGAACTTGGCTCCAGGTGCCAAGGGTGGAGGAATAATAGCCCCTGTGGCACCAGCCCCATCCAAATCGTCATCATCATCATCAAAAGGAATCTGCACCGCTCGGCATTCAGGCCTAAATCTAGCTTGACGATCCCTTCTGTTCACAGGTGTCGCCACCTCAGCATCACGCCTAGGGTTTAGTAACTCATTATCACCCAGGTCCTCATCATCAGGAATTGTTGCTCCCCCAGGGTTATCAATATTTTTTTGATGCACTTGAGCAGCGGCCAACGCAGCTAATCTAGCCTGTTCCAGTTGAGCAGCCCTTCTTTCGATTTCTCGTTGTGCATCTATTCTGCCAATAAGATGTGGTTCAGGATTGATAGGTAATAACGGTTAACCTAAACTTCGAGTGTTTGGCATGCACTCTGCAAACCTGAATAAAACAAAAACAACAACTAAAAGTAAAATACAAGAATCTTTGACCAAAGGGTCTAGTAACTATCACAAACTTAGTTGACAACCGTATTCCCCGGCAACGGTGCCAAAATTTGATAACGCCCAAACTACAGCTCTCGTAAGAGTGTAAGCGGTCGCTGTCAAATATAGAACCCAACTGGGTTGGGTGTCGAATCCCACAGGGAATACTCGGTCACTAAGTATTGCAACTATTAGTAGACTTTTGATGAAAGTTCTGCAAAAAAGGGGGGATTTTATGCGTGCAATAATGTTAACAAAAGAACTAATGAAACGATTTATTTAATATGATGTAATCATAGAGAAGAATAGGTTAGGGTTATGTCCACCTTATGAGTTCTACGTATCTATTAACTATGAGTTGTGCAGAATTCAAATATGCATGCACTTATAGAGGTTTGTATTCTAATGGTAAATCCTAGCGTCTCTCGACCATCAAGGATTATTTCACTTTAACTCTCTCGAGCTTAAAGCGTAGGACTAACGGTACAAACTCTCCAAGAGGTTAATCCAGTTACGACATTAACTTGTAAACAGGGGTTGGTAGCCCTATTTCCTTGCCACACTCTCTTTTCAAAACATATAACTTTTCTCTTGAATAAGTTAATGTTATATTGGCGTATTCTTTATGTTTGCAACCACAAGAATTTAATTAAGATAAAGAGAGTAATGATATAAGTAGCATGCGTATCAAGAATTCACAAACTTATAGCAATAGATAGTATATCATAAGGCTTCCATAACCCTAACAGAGAAGTTTAGCTACTCATGAGTGCAAAGGAGATCACAATAAACATCATCATAATATCAAAACTAGAATGATCTCTCGTTGGGAATGAGATTGGCGATCAAGGAGATTGAAGATTTTTCCTTCTCTAGTCGTTCCCAAGTATGTAGTAGCGTGTTTCTCTCTGTTAGACTTACAGAATCTGTAAACTAAAAGTGTTGAATGAATAGAAAATAATATCTGAAAAAGGAATTGATGAAAAGAGAAAGGATGCTGAAAGATTCAGCAAAGTAGGGTTTTTATAACATCCATATCCTAGTCCTACTAAGTTACTGCATCCTTGTCCTAATCATACTAAGTTACTGCATCCTTTTCCTAATCCTACTAAGTTACTGTTGATCCTCAAGTCTTTGGAAATACTGTTTTTGCTCGGGACAAGTTCTCCATGCATCACTTTCAGTCCTCAAGCTTCCAGAAGCTGCCTTCCTTCTTACGTGAAGTTTCCTTTGGTGTCCAACAGTCCACCAAATGCTGAAATCTTCATCATTTATACCTGAAAACTTACTAATCACGTTGGTTAGCTTACTTACAGGAAAAAGGACTAAAAGTGCAGGAATTATATATTTTGTCCTCAAAACTTAGCTAAAATATGGGTAAATTAAGGTGCTTTAGGCGTGTAAATATGCCTAACATTAGTATCTTACAAATATCGCAAACATTATCAATCCATATATCTACAATAGGTTCTGCAGAAATCGAACATTTATATGCTAATGAAGCAGTAAAAAAAGATTATAGTTATTCTAAAATTATAATCAAACAGATTTTGGCTCATGAAGAATGGGGCTTGATTACTCTAAAAGAAAGAGAATATATATATTCCAAACAATAGAAAGTTGTTGTAAAATATAATTACTGGGATTATATGGAAAGCTTTGATAAGGTTTTCTTATGTGAGAATCCTAAGAGATCTCATTCATGGTTTATGAAAATATGTGCAAATGTGCACAAACAAAGCATACCAAATTTGTTTTCTAAATGGTGGATCTTGCATGGTCCCTCACCAAAGATATTGCCTGAGCCATTTAAAAGTCTGTACAAGGACTGGATAGAAGTATCACCAATACTTCTAAAAATGCAAAAAGATAATATATATTTTGAAGGAATATCTATAATGTATTTCTTCATTGAATTTTTAATTCCGTGGATTTTGAAGTAGTCCATAGAGGTGAAATCAAATACTGATAATTTACCACGTTTAATGCGAGTTTATTATATAAAATTTTAGAGTAAATTAAACCAGCAAACTAGTGATAGTAATGTCCATGGTCACCAACTAATTGAATCAATAAAGATGACTGTTGCAAAATATAGGCAACAAAAAGAAATGGAGTCTCCTCATGAACAGGAAGAGCTTAGCCCTTTCAAGAACATCACTAGAAAGCTTCAAACGAAGAAGGGATCAATGACCAAAGCTGAAATTTTGGCATTCTATATGGAAGAAGTCAAAAAAGATTTATTGAAAAATCTTGATCAGGATTACACTTCAGATATGTCCATCTCCTCTGCAGGGGATTGCTTGGCTAGTGAGTCGCAGGATATCCAGAGTGATGAAGAAATAGATCTGGATGACTATTTGTAAAAATTCCAAACAACCATGGAAGAATCTTCCAGCACTTTAGAAAACAAAGGGGAAAATGACATAAGAACATGGAGGGTCCTGCCAATGTTGAAATTATTGAAAGATATGATGGCAGACAAAATAAAAACAGCTTAACGAAAAAGCAAGAGTCATTTGTGAATAGTAAAGGACACTTAGCTTTCTCAAAAAGCTACGGTCGTTTATAGTAAAGGCCAATTGTGAATAGTAAGGTCCATTTCTTGTTTTGTCTTTTGTATAGAGCATCCATTATATAAGGAACTCATTTTCATTTTCCAGAAAAAGGTTTTTAGAACCACCACTGTCTCTCTACTATTCTCTCTCTTGTAATATATATCTCGATTTGAAATAAAAGTTTTTGGTTCTAAGCACAATCCATCCATATTAAGGTTATTTTAAATTTCTGCATTTTAATTTTAATTTAAACTTTATTATCTCTAGCCTATGATAGGCTAAATTCCTAGTGTTGAACTATAGCAGAATATGTTACATGTATGAAATGACATCTTGTTATTAATAAGAATTATAAACCTCCATTGTTGTAGAGGTCTGTATGTTAAGATGTTGCAGTTATGAGTCAAATCTTGGCATTAATGTCTGATATCCCTATAAAGGACGATTAGCTAGGTGGGTGTGAAGAGCCGTAGTTGGGACTTGGTTTAAGATTGACTCATGACCAAGGTTAACTAATATATAGTAAAGGTACCTTATGTGACAGTGAAGCGATCCAGTTTTATGGTAATAATAATAATAATAATGATAATAATAATAATAATAATAATAATAATAAGAAGAAGAAGAAGAAGAAGAAGAAGAATGATGATGATGATGATGAAATATTGTTGTATTAGTAGTTATAATAAAAATAATAAGCATGTAAATAAAAAAATCTTATGGATTGATTTCAGATTTTTGTCTAATTAAAAGTTAGATATTATAGGATAAATATGCATTTTATTTTAATAAAATTTAAGGATAAGGAAAGAATAATAAAATGATCTTCTTATAACAAACTGATATAATATAATATTTAAATTTGAATTTAAATAGAATTTGAATGGGAATAAAATTCTAACATCTTAACAGCTCCTAAATATATAATATTTACTATTGGATATAAATCAATAATAATAATAATAATAATAATAATCTCTCTCTCTATATATATATAAGCACAACTAAAAACACCACGAGAAGTCAAGTGGCAAGCTATTGAGAAGCCATGAGACAGTTTTAGGATAAAGTTTAATGATATTGCAATAAAATTTTTGAATTAAAATATTTAAATTTAAAAATATATTATTATTTTTTAAAAAAATTATTAATTAGCTTAAAAATAAAAACCCACTGTGGAAAAGTTCTAAATGAACTCTTATATTTCATATGTATCAAATACAATGATTGATATACACACACATTTCATTTGATTTAAGAATAAAAATATAATGATAATAATTATAATAAATGAATAATAATAGTGGTAGTGGCACTACGTAGTGCTATTAATAGTAGTAGGATTAAAAAAAGGATAATAATAATAATAATAATAATAATAATAATAATAATAATAATAACAATAATATATATATATATATATATACTCTGTTTAAAAAAGAATGACCTACTTTTCTTTTTAGTCTGTTTCAAAAAGAATGAACCCTTTTCCTTTTTAACAACTTTTTAATTTTAACTTTCCACGTGGCATGTTTAAAACCACAAGATTGAAGGAAATTTTGGTACATTTGAAATATCTTTAATTTAACACCACAAGATTCAAAAGTCTTCTTTATTTTCTTAAATTTCGTGTCAAGTCAAACTAAATCGTTCTTTTTGAAACAGAGGGAGTATAGAGAGAGAGAGATATACCTAATATTTTCTTAAAGAGTCCTAATGTGTATATCATTCTAAACCTTATCAATATGCTTTACTTTTATCTGAAAAGTTATCAGTTAGTTTAAATTAAATATTTAAACCAATTTTCCTTACTGTTCGTTCTTTGTAGCAAAAATCAATTACGGATGGTTTACATTAAATTTTTAAACTAAAGATTAAAATTAATAAGCAATTTAGAATTCTCTTTTTTGTGGGAGGTTTTCATATCTTTTATATTAAATAAGTATTTGCGTTAATATAATAAAACTAACTAAATTAATGTATGGAAAAAGAAGATTTTAATTTATGTTTTGTAACCAAAAGAAGAAGACAAAAGAGGATTAAATAAAAGTACGAAATAGATAAAATATGAACAACAACAACAACAACAATAATAATAATAATAATAATATCTCATTGATTTCAATATTTATCTCAATTCAAATATATAAATTATAATATAGATATACATTATATTTTTAAAAAGGAGGATAAGGTGGAATAATAAATCAATCTTCTTTTAACAAATTTATAATATTTGAATTTTAATGAAATTGAAATTAATGTGGAATTCTATCACTTAGCTACTATTATATATACTTCTCTATTATCAGTTTTATTCATAAATTTATTTATTGCATTTTTTGTTCTTCATTCTTCATTTTTTAAAATGCATTTTATTTAACATTTTTCTTTTTGTATGCAGGAGTGGTATAACATTTTCATTTTCATCTTTCCTTGTTACTGTTCAAGGTCTATCAATCTAAATAGATTTTAATATCTCATTTTGTTTTAACGATTCGACTAACGAAGTTATATTGTTGTCACTACTATTTTTTTTATCATAATCATGTAGCTCTATCTTTATCTCTTTCTATCGCTTTCATTTTGTTAAAGTTTATGACAATTTCTTTATCTGAATTTACATATCAGTTTTATTACAAAGGTTTCCTTGAAAATATATTACTAAATATTTACTCTTAACCTTTGTGTATGAATTTGTCAGTATTTTTAACGAAATATGCTTATATGTTTAACTATAAAAAATGCTTATATATTTTATTTCATTTCAATGATGAACTAATCCTCGGTATCTCAAGTTTTGTTCAAATATACAAAACGCTGAATTTATTTAGAGAGATGGCATGCTTCAACTTAATCAGATTTTTTATTTTAATTTAGGATAATAAAGATACTAATTAGTAGCTATTAGTTAATTTTGAACTTAAAAATTAGATAACTTTATTTGATGTATTACTTGATATTAGTAATAACATAGATGCTAAAATAAATTGACACTTGATATTTTTATAAGACAATAAAAGATATTTTTTAAAAGAATGTGTTTATATCTACTACAAAATAATAAAAATGAAAATGAGTGAAGTGATGAATATTGTGATAGAGGAGAGGAGAAGAAAGGAAATTGTAATGGTTGAAGCAAGGTAGGGGGTGGGATAGGTGGATGGGGTAGGCGGAGTGATGATTTTGGGTTGAGGGTAGAAAAAAAATTAAAAATTTTGAAGTTAAAAAAAAAAACCGGGGTCAAGACAGGGGGATAGTAGGAAAATATTTTATAAAAATAATTTCTAAAAATAAATATTTTTGGGTTGGGTAAAGGGTCGAGGGTGGGTGGTGGCGGGGAGGTTGGGGTAAAGAAAAATATTTTTTTTTTGTTTGGGAGGACTTGATAGGGGTAAGATAAGAATTTTTTTACAAAAAATATGTGTGTGTGGGTGGGTTGGGGGGGAGGGGATTTGATGGAGTAGGTCATGTTAAAGGAAGAAAATACATCATTTCACCCTGAATTTGTCCGCATAACTTAATTTATAGTCTAAACTACATGGGCAATTATATACCCCCTTAATAACTTTCAAATGGATTTTACGTCACTCAATAACTGAGGTGGCAAATTTTATATATTTCAGCACGTGAATGACCAAAAAATGATGGGGCCTACTTTAAATTTTAGATTTTTCATTCCTTTCTTATTCATAACACCTCACCACCCCTTCTATTCTCCTTTCTCCATATTTTTCACTTCTACCCATCCGGAATCTCCAATCCTATACATAAAAATATTTTTAAGAATCAAAATTTTAACATTATTTCTTTCTTTTCACTCTTACCCATCAACTATCTTTAATCAAATACATAGTAAAATATTTCAAGAATCAAAATTCTAATATTTTTTTCAATCCTATCCATTAATAATCTCCAATCAAACACATAGTAAAATAATGAACCTCAAAAAATGATCGAATCCGAATTTCGAAGAAAATGGTGGGTGGAGCGAAAAGATGAATTTTACAGGTGAGTAAAAAAGAAGGAGGGGGAGGGGGGAGTGCGAGTTACAGATGAAAAGTAGGGGTAGAGCATAGATTTTGGAGATGAAACAAGGAATAAAATTTGACTTGTGAAACAAGTACTTTGTAGTTGAAACTTGAAATGGGTTCAAATAAGTACATCTGGAGAATTGATTTGGCTCCACACTCATGTTGCTCCACATTTTTTTTCTTGCCTATCAAAAATCTTGAATTGATTGAAGTTTGATGTTGAGAATTTAATAAATATATACTTAAGGATATTAGTAATAAAATCAAACACAAAATTTTTTTATAAAAAAAAATAGAATAATTTGAAAATTTAAAATAAAATAATAAAATTGCAGGTGTTTAGTTTTTGAATTGAGAGTGCTTAAATTTAAATTTTGGAAGTTTTATAATTTGCACAATTAAATTCTTTTGGTGTTTGAAATGGAATGAAAGATAAAAAAATTTAAAATGAGCAAAGTTAGTTGTTGAAGTTAAATTGATAAATAAAATAATTGAAATGTGGAATGAAAATGAATGTAATTATATTTCTTAATTGATAAAAAATATAAAGGTAATAGTCTACTACAAAATTAATAAGTAATTAACATTTCATATTTTATTATTTTTAAAAATTATTTAATGAAATATGATTAAATAAAACACTAATATTGTTTCTTTGCATATCAAAATATTTAAAATAATTACAAATGTGATTAGTTATTAGCTAGTAGTTGTAACTTCACTATTAATAATTATTTTTAATTTTAATATTTCATAATTAATTTAAATTATGTTAAAAATTGAATAACATATTATTTCAATGTGAATAAACATATATTTTTAATGAATATTTTTTATAAAAATATTCCGCGCATCGTACGGGTACCCATACTAGTTAGCATAATCAATGTGAATAAACATACATTTTTAATGAATATTTTTTAAAAAATATTCCACGCATCGTGCGGATACCTATACTAGTTAACAAAAAAGCTAAAATTACCATCAAAGGATGTGGTGCAGCGGATGGGACTTCTCCTCCCTTAATCAGAGGTCTCGGGTTCGAGCCCTGAGTATGGAAAAATCCTTGGTAAGGAGCGCTTCTCCCCGAATGGAGCCCTACGCGGTGCAAATTCGAATTAGTCTGACTCTAATGCGGGTACTGGATACCGAATACGATAGCCATGTCTAGAGAGAAAAATTGAGTTGCGGATGCCTTGACAAAGGAAGGAGCAAGGTAGAACCAGTTTGCAAATGAATAAGATAGGAACTTATTATTATAGGGACGTACCTTCATCTGTAGCACCTACTGGATTTAACCCATTAGTTTTTGTAATTGAGCCGGACTAGGCTCATGAACTTTCATTTCTCTTAATCTTTGCACATCTTCATAATAATAAGAAAAAAAAACTGGAATAAGAAAGAAAAGGGAAAATTTTGTTACAGCCACTGAAGTTGTCATTTTTTCTTTTCCTTTCTCTTTAAGTCCATTGTATTTTTTATTACTATACTCACACATACATATAATTCCTCTTTTCAAATTTTCAACCGTGTATATGTATTTAGGTACTAACCTATTGTACGTGCTTTGCACGTGTATATTGTGTCAGCTAATATCAAATGATAATAATAATTATTTATTTAGAAAAAAACTATTAACGTTACACTAAATTTTAGATTTGTTCAAATAATGAGAATGAATTTTATTATACTGATACAATGATTGAATTATCTTTTGAATGCATAAATATGATGAATTTATGTTTTATCTTGGGGGTAAGATTTTGTGTCCCCTTCTTTGTAAAGTCTTTTCGTCGATTAACATTATACTTTGAGATTTTGTGCCTCTATAATATTTCATAATAAATTAAATAACTAAAGATTAAGAGTAATTTCACATACACAAAAAAAATGAAAATAATAGTATTGTCACAACTGTAGTTAGAAATAAAAACTTGAATATGTTCGCATAGTGACAAAATTAATCTACGATTTAAAATTTATGATTTGATATAAAGACTTTAAATTGCTACGATAATCAATTATGATGGTATTAATAGGGTGAGAGATCATAAGTTTTATATTTATTAATTAGGGTGATCCGCTAATGGTGCAACTAAAATGAGTAGTAAAATTAATTATACACTAACTTATTAAATATTAATATTTACTCTCGATTGACACTTTTTAGTAATTATCTCAAATAGAAATATAAGCAGGCGAGTCATGAGTCAGTTAATCATGATGTGGAGAACTAAGAAAAATTTCTCTCCAAATATGATTGTCAAGAATTTCAATATTAGGAATTTACATGCATCACTTTCTAATAGGGGTGAGCATGATACGGTACAGTATGGTACGGTATTTTAAATTTTGGTATGGTTACTTCGATTTTCGGTATCTAGAAGAACAATATCATTACCATACCAAATTAGTTCGGTATGGTTTGGTATTTTTAAATTCAATTTCGGTATTTTACGGTATTATAGTTCGGTAACCATACTTTATTTGATTTTGACTTACATATATTCATATAAAAAACTATAACTATAAACTTTAAAAATGTCTCAATCATATCAGACTAACAACTATCTTTGTTAAGCAATTACATAAGAAGAACATTTCAATCACGATTGAATAGTCCAAGATGAAAACTCTGAACAACATTACCTAAACTTAAGTATAATACTCCTAAATAATAAGATGTCCAAAATTTTTATTTCTGAATAAAAGTTACTTTTGTGTTCAATTAACTGATGGATGATATATAATTATATTTAATAATCTTAAATATAATATATATGGGTTCTATATATTATTAAAAAACTTCGATGCGGTATACGGTATTTCGATAATTATTGCATAAATACAAAATACCGTACCAAATATCAAAATAATTTAAAACTGCTATTAAATACCATAACATTCATATCGCGGTATAAAATTTTTTGATTTTGATATGATACTCGGTATATACCATACCATGGCCACCCCTACTTTCTAATAGCTTCTTAAAGCATCCAAGAAGCATTGATCATTATTCTTCTTATGGATTTCTATCCATCAGATCTATAAGCATGTGTATTTAGGTTTATCCCTCTACTTATTATATCACTCAAGATTACTCCAGTTTCAGGTCCACCATGCGATGATAATGACCTTTTGTAATGTTATTGTCGTTCTGTTTGAAGTAATACTTGTCACTCTTTCAAAAGGTACTTGGGGCTTTCGAAAGGTACTTAGATAGCCTAGTTAAAAAATAAAAAAGGTATTAGGTAATTTAACCTTTAAGTTTAGAGTCTCTCAATCCCGTTGACTTTATATTAATAAGAAAGTATCATTTTATTTATCATTTTTCCTATCAATAAATACCTCACAAATTTTTCTTTTTTTTAAAAAAAAACCCAATAAACTTGATCCTTTTTCAAAAGAGAGTCCCGATCATTATCCTTTAAAAGAAACCTTATTTCTTGATAATTCAAAGATTGTTCAAGCCTAAATATATTTACATAGTCACAATAATTATCAATTCCTACTTAATATATTAAAGTAGTCACAATTATAATTAGCTATATAAGCATATATATATAGATATGAATATGTTTATAAAGACATAAAGAGCAGATTTTGAAATCTGCAGGTTCCTACAACAATCTCAAATTAATATAATGATAATTCATTATCACACTAACTATTAAGGAGTAAATTAAATATAGTGAATAAAATTTTTCTATTGACATCAAAAGTTAAAATTTTATTGATATTGATGCACAAAAATATATTCTGAATAATAAAGCTACATTATATATGAACATAATAATATTACACAACTACTTATAATAAATTAATAATAATAAAAATAATTATAATAAAGTAGAAGAAGAACTAATATATGGCAAAAGAAAAATAATAAAGAAGAAGAATCAATATCAATGGAGAAGAAAAAATAAATATTTAAATCTTATGTTATGCAATTGAATTTTGAAGGAAAAACAAATATCTTGAAAAAAAAGTGCAGAATTCATCGAAGAAAAAATAGTGTCCGAAATTAGAAGCATACCTCTGGATTTTATGATGTTAGTATTTTTTTTTATCTCTATATATAAGAGAATCTTAAATAAGAAAAAATCAATATACAAAATTAATTGGTTTGAAAATCTGAAATTACATAATTCAACTAAGAAAAGATTAATACATTATTTTAGTTGGTTATGCTGGTTTTTTTCTGTCGCTATGTATAAGAGAGTCCTAAATAAGGAAAAATAATATATTGATTTGAAAGTCCTAAATTACAAAAATCAAACAAGAAAAATTAATACTTTAGTTTAGTTGATTTAAAACCCCTAATTATTATGAAAATAATTAAATTATGGAAACATTTTTACCAAATTAAAAAGACATGTCAGAGATAAATTTTTAATAACAAATTAGTTGGTTTTAATTTATTATTTGTCAATGTTAAAATAATAACAATGTTTTTACTTATTTTTTTTTCCTTTTATAACTTTTTTCAATTGTAACTTCATCTTTAATAGAAAGTTAGTTACTAACCTGTATTTCTTGTTTAGCCGAAAAAAAAAAATATGCTTCTGTATTCCCTTTTTTTACCTAAAAAAAGTGTACTACTCTTCCAATTTTCTGTCCTCTTCTTATTATTTTAGAACATAAATATTATCTTTTTTTAATAATTCCTATCATATATTTTAGTGCTTCTTAATTTGTAAAACTTATCATACATTTTATGATTCTTTAATTTAAAAATAAATATAATTAGATAATAATATAAAAAAAAAATAAAAGATGATTTTGTCTATTACAGAGTATTTTAATAAAATGTAAAAAGTTCAAATCACTTTTTAAAGGGTTTTCACACTTTTAATCATATCTATAAACATGAATATGTTTACATATACATAAAGAGCAGATTTTGAAATCAACAGGTTCTTGCAATGATCTCAAATTAATATAATGATAATTCATTATCACACTAATAATTAAGGAGTAAATTAAATATAGTGAATAGAATTTCTCTATTGATATCAAAAGTCAAAATTATATTGATATTGATGCACAAAAACATATTCTAAATAATAAAGCTACATTATATACGAGCATAATAATATAACACAACTACTTATAATAAATTAATAATAACAAAAATAATTATAATAAAATAGAAGAAGAACCAATATCGATGGTGAAAGAAAAATAATAAGACAGAAGTGTCAACATCAATGGCGAAGGAAAAACAAATATTTAAATCTTCATGTTATGCAATTGAATTTTGAAGGAAAAACAAATATCTTGAAAAAAAAAGTACAGAATTCATCGAAGAAAAAATAGTGTCCGAAACTAGAAGTATACCTATGAATTTTGTGATGTTGGTAATTTTTTTATCTCTATATATAAGAGAATCTTAAATAATAAAAAATTAATATACAATATTAATTAGTTTGAAGTCCTAAATTACATAACTCGAATAAAGAAAAATTAATACATTATTTTAGTTGGTGATGCTGGTAATTTTCTGTCGCTATATATAAGAGAGTTCTAAATAAGAAAAAAATTAATATATTAATTTAAAATACCTAAATTACATAGTTCAAACAAGAAAAAAAATAATACTTTATTTTAATTGATTTCAAACCCCTAATTATTAAGAAAATAATTAAATTATGGAAACTTTTTTACCAAATTAAAAAGACTTGTAAGAGATAAACTTTTAATAACATAAAAAAAAAGTATGCTTCTGTATCCCCTTTTTTGCCTAAAAAAGTGTATGACTTTTCTAATTTTCTCTCCTCTTGTTATAGTACTAGATGTGGAAAGCTCGTGCCAGCATGGGTGCAATATATGTTATTTTTTTATCTCAATCTATCCGATACAAATAAAATAAAATAATTAATTATATTTTTAATATGTTTTTAAATTTTTCAAATTGTTAGCTATTGTAATCTATAATACTTTATTGCCGCTGTACTTTACTATTTTTAAGCTGTTTGCAATTGCAATTGTATTGATAGTCAATTTATATTTTAAAAGTAATATAAATTTTTAATTATTGTGGTTTATAATATTTTTTTTTATTTCAATTTAAGTGATGCTGATATAATTTTGAGAGTCAACCAAATATTACGATTGAAGTAACAAAATTGGCACATCTTGACTCTTGAATGACTCATAATAACTAATTAGAAGTGAATAAGCAAAAATGCTATAAAAATACTTGTGAAAATATTTTAAGTGTGCCTCATATAAGATGTCAAATTAATTTAAAACATCAATATTTAATTTACCATTTTATGTTTATTTTACCTTTTTAGAATAAATATTATTAACTTTTAAATACTTGGATGACTCATAATAATTAATTGTGGGTTATATAGTAAAATTGCAGTTGAAGCAGCACAAACAACCATGTCATAAATGTCTATTTTATTTTATAAATATTTATAATATTTCTTTATTAAATATTATTATTTTTCTAATACGTAAATGTCATATAATAATTAATTAGGGGTGATAGTAAAATCACGGAGCAAGCACACATGTCGACCATTAGCTGCCACTCACGCTTATATATAGTAGTAATATTTTAGAACTCCATAAATACTATTTTTTCTTAGTAATTCTTACCATATATTTTAGTACTTCTTTATTTGTAAAACTTATCATATATTTTATGACTCTCTACTTTATAAATAAATATAATTAAATAATAATTAAAAATAAAAAGATAATTTTGTCTATTGCAGAGTATTTTAATGAAGGGTAAAAAGTTCAAATCACTTTTTAAAGGTTTTCACACTTTTAATATATTAGAGATGTATAGAGTATGTGGGCGTCCAAAATAATCAAAATGAAATAATACTTGGGGTGTGTTTGGTATGAGGAAAATGTTTTCCATGGAAAATATTTTCCTGGAAAACAAGTTGATTTTTTACTTGTTTTTTTATGTTTGGTTGGTGGATGAAAAATATTTTTCGAAAAAATATTTTCTAGTATTTGGTTGGTGAATGAAAAAATATTTTTCAAAAAAATAAATTTTAGTGTTTAGCTAAAGCGTAAAAATACATTTTATAATCCTTTTTTAAAAAAATAAATTAAAAAAATTAAATTCTTTTTTGGGAAAGGGGTTGGTAGGCGGGTGGGTTGGGGTGTCAGAATAGGTAGTACAGATGGGTTAAGAAAAAGTTTTAAATTCTTTTTTGTTAAAAAAATTTTAAAAAATTGGCCGGGGGGGGGGGGGGGGGGGGGAGGGGGGAGGATAGGGTGTGAAGGGGGTTAGTAGTAGCTGGGGGTCAGCATAGGGGAGTAAGAGGGAAGAAAGAAATTAATTTATTTTTTAAAAATAAATAAAATCTCTTTTTATTAGGTTGGGGGTGGGGTGGGGGGAAAGGACGGGAGAAGGTGTTGGTAAGGGGTGAGGGAGGGTAGGGGTGTGTGGTATGAGAAAAGTTTGAATGTTTTAATAAAATGTAGCTAAACTTTTTTTTTTGGAAAGGGGCTGGTAGGGGTGGGGGGGGGGGGTAGGGGATGAACTAAGAAAAATTTTTGAAATACTTTTTAAAACAAATGAATTTTGGGAGTGGGGGTAGGGTGGAGGTAGGGGTAGGGGTAGGGGTAGGGTGGGGGTAGGGGGTGTCGGGGTGATAGGGTATTGGGGATGGGGTACATGATTTTGAGAATTGTATGTACATTTCAACTTTAAAATGAGATTGAAAGAGAGTTTTGGAAAACGTTTTCCTTACTTTTTGAAGGGAAGTCATTTTCCTTAGATTTAAGGAAAATAATTTGTTTTTTTTTTTTTCAAAACATATAAGTCAACCAAACATAAGAAAACTGAAAAACATTTTCTGAAAAATGTTTTCCTTCATACCAAGCACACCCTTGGCGTCCTTTCAATAGAATAATGCATATTTTGTGATATTGTGCACATAAAAGTCCATAAACTTGAGAGTGAAACCTACATCCAGGGGAATCATGTAGATGTTGAATTCTCTTTGTCTTCTTTATACTTACTTTTCCATATTTTGAAGTTTGTTAGTGAAAATTTTAGCTCCGTCACCACCTAAATCTAACTAATTAATCTGGAATACATGCATATTTTTTCTTCAAGCCTTTTGGTACATCAGAAATTGATTTTGTAAACCAAGATGGGAATGTAAATATTGTGGTCTTCAACATTATTTTCATTCAATCATTATTATATATTAAGAATCATATTCCCTCGGTTCCTTTTTAATTGCTCTGTTTTTAATTTTAGAGTCAAAAGATACAAACTTTGACTAATATTTTAGGATGTATTTCTTAATCAAACTGAAAAAAATACAATTTATAGTTCTTTTCATGTATTTTTTTGAATATTGAAATTTTATTTTGTGAAAAATAAGTTAATCTAATCAATTTAGCTTTAAAATTTAGTCAAATCGACTTACGAAAAATAAGAGGAACAATTAAGAATGAACGGAGTATTATTTCTAGATCCTACAATGGTTTTACCTTGGTCACGAGGCCACATAGAAGGAAACAAACCAATGGAAACCCTTCGCACATTAATGCAGAAAAAAGAATATGCATTATAAAACCAATTTTAATGTAAGACACCGGCTTTAAAACAAGAGTTTGCTTGTTTTAAGGGGGGACCACACACAATTCCATGGGGACCTCACAAAAACACACATAGATCATCCCCCATTTTGATATGGAGGGTAGACACACAAAAGAAAGGAGAGGGGGAGTGCATGTATAGAAGGGGTCAATTTTTTCTCCACAACATCGACACCAGAGAAGACACCACTTCTTCATTTTTTTTCTTTATTTTTTTTCATTCGATCAACACACGCACAGCCATACCTGCACACACCACTACTATTGGGTACTATGTAGTTTTGATGATTGACAAACTGACACATGAATGAAACATGAGCTGGTCCACATATAGGAAAGCAGATTTTTAGTTTCACTGATAGATGCAGACAAGATTGCTTAAAGACAGGAACGAATAAGCAAGCCTAATTCTGATATACTCAAGTTACTGATCATGTAGGGAATATAACAAGTTGATTTTGATTCAAACACTTAATGATAAGGGAAAACAAGTTGAGTTGAAAAAAGAGTCCTATGTGAAGAAGGAGTTTCACTTCTGAGTATATCCTGAAGAGTCCTATGTGTGGAAGGAGAAAGATTCTGATAGATAAACATGTGCTAATTTAAAGATGGAGTTTTACTACAACACTAAGGAGACAAGAATCGGAATTGAAGAAGGAGTCTCACTTAAAGTAGAACTCTATGCAATGAGAGTTCTGATTAAAGGAGGAGTTTGAAACAAAGAATGACTCTTTGAAGAGCTGTGCTTAAATAAAAGATGCATCAGTCGGAATAACTTATGCACTTACAAAGCAGAAAAGAACAATCGACAGATTGACTTCATGAAGTGCTACTCAATCACTGAAGAAACACATTGAAGAACTTGGTCCTAAGTATAGAATCCAGCCAAGAGTTTTAGTGTTGATTTTTAGAGTTGTTCATTGTGTTTGAACTATTGATGTAATATTAGTTTCAGTAAGTTATAAACTGAAGTAGGAGTTAGTCTTCGAGATGGGAAAAGCTAAGAGATTTTTGGAACGCATACCATGGGAGGTGTTGTGTAGTTAGGAATTAGAGTTTATAATTCCTAGTCATTGTGTTAAAGGAATTAGAGTTTATAATTCCTATTTGTTGGTTACAAGAGTTTTGTAATCAGTCGTTGTTGAGGCTCAGAGTTATTTAGTGAAGTTGGGGTTAAATCCTGTAGAGGTGCAGGTCATGTTTTTTACACCTTTTTAAGCCGGGTGTTTTTCACGTAAAAATTACTGTGTTCTTTTCTTACTATTTTACTACTTTCATGGAACACGTCAGGAACCTCGTTCCATCCATAGGTAACTCTTACGTTAAAGTCACTGATCAGTAGGGTATGAATTCTTAACTAGTGGTATTAGAGCGAGGTTGTCTTAAAAAAGGCTAGCACCTAAGACAAAGATCAATATAATGAATTCCGCACCACCTACTGGTCACAGTGAAGGTTAATCCACTATTAGACCTCCACTCTTTGATGGTTCTCACTTTATTTAGTGGAAAGCTAGGATGAAAACGTTCATTCAAATGAAAGACTACGAGTTATGGGACAGGATCACTAATGGTCCTACTATTTCAATGAATTTAGAAGATGGTGAACAAGTCAAGAAGGTAAGAAGTGACTTTACCGCTGATGACTTAGTGACATTAAAGAAAAATGCTAAGGCTAAGAACATCTTAGTCTGTGTACTAGGACCGGCTGAATACAACTGAGTGTCAAACTATACCACTGCTAAGCAAATCTGAGATACACTGGTCAATGCACATGAGAGTGCCTCCCAAGTAAGAAAATTCAGGATTGCTCTTCTCTTTAATGAATATGAAGCTTTTAAGATGAAGGAGAATAAAACCTTTCATGAAATAATGACAAGGCTTACTGCCTTGACAAATAAGTTGACTTCTTTGGGAAAAGTCATCACTGTTGAAGAACAAGTTGAAAAGGTATTGAGGGTGCTACCAAAATCAAAATGGAATGCTAAAGTGACTGCGATTAGGGAGGAAAATAAGGATCTCACAGGTATGACACTAGATGAACTATTAGGGAATCTGAGAACTTATGAAATAGAAATTGATGGAACTAGAGAGCTAGCAGCCCTTAAGGATACCTTAGCTCTATAGGCATCTGACAGTGATGAAGAAATTGAACTTGATTAAAAATAAGTTACCTCTATAGCTAAGAACTTCAGCAAATTCTTCAAAAAGAAGAAGGAAACAAGTAGCAAGAAATGGTCCAATGACAATCCAAATGGATGCTACACACGGTGTAAGACTGATCATCAGATCAGGGATTATCCTGTCTGGGAAATAGAATGGAGAAAAAAAAGTGCTGAAAAGGAATTAAAAGAAAGAATCAAAAAGAGAGAAAAATATGCAATGGTAGCAGATTGGGGATCTGACTCAGATGATGATGAAGTTGATGAAACAACACTCATGGCTCTTGGAGATTCATACTTGGAGGAAAAAGATAATACTTCTGAGGTAAGTAGACTTCAACTTAAAGAAAAGTTGCATTTATTTTCTAAAACAAAACTTATTTTCTTAATGAGTGCTCTAATTGATGATTTATAAGAATTAACTTCTGATAGGGATGAGTTATTCAACAATCTTGCAAGTCTCAAGTTTGATTTTATTGATCTAGAAACTTGTAAGAATACGGTTGAAAAGGAAAACTGCACTCTTAAGGAACAAGTTAGCAGACTTGATTCATCAAACCTTACCCTAAAATCTAAAATCTTGAAACTGACTCTTTCTAAAAAAGGAAAAAAGGTCAAAAGTGAGGAACAAGAAAAAATTGAGTCAGAATTGACTAAGATTAAACATGAATACTTTTGTGAGAAAGAAAAGGTTAGCCAATTGAGTCAAGAAGTTTCTAAATTGAAACTTGATCTTGAAAGAGCTAATAGATGGACACATTCTTCAAGAATTGTTCATAAGTTAGGTCAAAGAACTCACAATGAAAAGGCTAGATTGGGCTTTTATAAAAGTTCTAATGCTATTAAAGATCTGAGTTATATTTGTGGTAATCAGGGCCATCCAACCACTGAATGTCCAGTTGTAGCAAAAAGCAAATCAAGAAGCATAAGCCTAGCAAATAAATCTGATTCCATGTTAGCACAAGCTAACAAAAAGGTCAAATCTGGTCAGAGAAATAGGTCATATAACCCATTGCCTCGATGGGCTAGAAGGAACCTCATACATCTTTTTTCTCATAAGAAAGGACCCAAGCTTGTCTGGGTGCCTAAAATTAACCCCTAATTTATTTTGTAGGTGAGAGTGAAAAGAGGCAAGCAAAATTTGTACATAGATAAAGCTTGATCAAGGTATAAGACTGAAAGCAAATAAAGTTTCTTTCACTCACCACATTTAAAGGGAGAATGGATCTTTTGGAGATGAAAAAAAAGGATGACAGTGAAACTGATGAGCATGCACAGGAACATATTGTAACACCTGGTTCAACTGTTGCACAGACTGAAGGCATATTAACAGGGCGAACAACAAATCAAGAAACTGATTCATCAATAACACCAACACAAGCTGATGATAATTTTGTTGGTAATTTATAAGAATTGGTGTTGTCACAAGAATCTTGAGATATCTCATGGGAATCAATTGCTTGAGACTATGGTATTCAAATGAAAGTAATTTTACTCTTGAGGGCTATAAAAATGTTGACTATGTGGGTTACTTAAATGACTGGAGAAACACCAAAGGCACTAAGTAGAGAGCATTTTGAAAGGAATAGGTTAGATTTGAGGATGATTAAAATTGCATGAACTCCCATCAATGATTGACTAGAATAACCATTTTTATTTTTAATCTTATTAGCTAAAATGTTATTTGATTCATTCTTGCACATTTAGTTGTGTGTCCCAATTCCAGATTTTTGACTCTTCTAACCTAATTTTGTATTAGATTGTGCAGAAAATAGGTACAAGCAAGCAATTGTGACCATAAAGTTTTTCTTATCAGGTATGCTCTACACTGACATAAGCATAGGTGGTCTAAGTTGAAACAGTTGAGAAAACCTATTACATTCCTCACACTTCATCCTTCTCTTGTCCAATGATGCTGATGAATTGGTTGACCAAATTTTCTTTGACTCTCTCCAAATGATTGTGCACAAATGAGTTAATCCTTTACTAGAAATTCCTTCTTCTCTCTAAAAAAAATATCAGTTTTGTACCATGGATTTATCAAGATTGATCATCAATCACATGCAACATATGTTTCTGAAGAATGAAAAAGGACATGCTCTCTCTTTTAGTTCCTAATTGGCTTAGATCTTTTAGGATTTCTCAGTCCAAGTTTAGGTTTTACTTTTCAAACAACAATGGATGTTTTTGAACAGATGAATCATGTTTATCTACTTGGTTCAATAAGGAGGGATAAAATTCATTAAAAAAATGATAAGAAAAATGATTTAGCTGAGATAAATTCTGAACTAGAAGTTGCATCTGACAGTCATGAAGCAGAATAAGTGGTGCTTCAGGCTAGGATCATGACTTTGAAGATTGACCTTGATTGAGAAAGGGATGAAAATATTGAAGTCATTCGTCAATTAACACAGTTGATAATACCTATTCACCTTCCTCATCAGCTCCTCACTATTCGTATCCTTAGTTATGTCCCACTTTTATACCATATTTTTTTATTAATGCTCAGTTGTTTTTCACGTAAAAATCATTGTGTTTTAACTTACTGTTTTACTGCTTTCATGAAACACGTCAGGCAACCCGTTCCATCCATAGGTAACTCTTACGTTAAAGTCACTGATCAGTAAGGCATGAATTCTTAATAACTACTTTATCAGCTTCCATTTTTTTTTGAAGAACAACACCATCAATACATCAAAGCAACACACATCCTTCACACATTACACACTCATGCGCACATAGAATTGAGGAAGATAAAGAGAAACACAGTGAAAGAGGGAGAAGATCAAGAGAGAGATCGGGGAGAGTAAAGGAGAAAAATTGGGAGTGAAATTGTCCAAATCGGAGATGGAAGTGAGGGAATCAAGGGAGTGGGAGCTAAAATTGAGCGAGAGGGAGATATTCTCATCAGAAATTAGATAGAACTACTGCCAAGAACTCCGATGATTACTGTTTGACTACTGTTCCAGCGAAATCCACCGGAAAATAGTATCACCAGTTTTATTTCGGGACAAAACCACCAGGAAATCTCCAAATCCGATACCCGTTCCCAACACTCGACCAAAATCAGCGAAAATCTACCAAGTTTGATCTCTGTTTGTCAAATCCAGTGATAGTCCGTCGAAAATTTGCTATAGCTCCCATCCTTAACGTTTCATTTCAATTCCAAGAAAATTTAGCTGGGTTAAGCAATTGTGGGTTTTTCTCTGTTAAGGTCATTCAAATGCTCTTTCAGTCATCGTTCGATTCTCGTTTGAGTTAGTCGGTTTGTGGCTTTGGGATTATTGCGAGTTTGGAATTGAAGTCTCAACATCGAGGTTTCTGGCGTGGACTCATCTCGTCTAATTGAATAATACGTGATTGAAAAGCGACGTTGAGGTCCATTTCTAATCCCTTTTCTTGAGTAATTTTTAAATTTTGATATTTTTGTGTGGCAAATTGATAGGGGAAATGACATAAATAACCCCTAAAACTAAAATAATTCCATAAAACTAGTACCTAAATTTAAAAACCCAGTAAATAGTCATTAAGCATCACAATTCGGCCATTAAGCATCACAATTCAACTTTTTCTTTTGCAAAGCAAAAGTGTGGATTTTGCATGCTAGTTGCTTCTCGTTTTTTGCCTTTTTTTTAAACGCTAGTTCATTTTATTTTTTAAATTTTGCTGCTTTTTTTATATTTTATTTTTTAAAAAAAATATTTGATGTTTCATTCTATTATAAAAAATTCATTGCTCTTTTGTGTTTTTTCACTATTTTTATACTTTTATTCTGCAACTTTTTTATTTTTTTTTAAATCTATTCCTTTTTTGAAATTAGCATAACCACAATTGTTATACGTTGAAACATGCATTATGTATATCTATGGAATGATGACATTGACTATCAAAAAAGCCATGTGAAAGTTTTACTATAAGAAACTTTATTTGACCAAAAAAAATACATAGAATTTTGAGGAGCAGATAATGCAACTCAGACTCAAAATGTAAAACCTAAATCCAATTTTCTTCAACAGTTCAACTGCAATTCCCCAAATTCAAAAATCAACCCCCAACATTATTGCAAGTCCAAAAGAGGAACTATAAATAAAACAAGTCAAACATCAAAAAGAAAATAGATATACACATTCTAATATAATTTTTAGCTACAATTATTATTTAGATACATATTTTATACGACTCTCTATAGTTTCTACATGCATTCTAAAAAATGTATCAATCTAATATAAGAGAGTATCAATTGAGTATATGGACACTGCAAGTGTTTCAATATAGTATAAAAGTGTATTAATGTGGTATAAAAGAGTATCAATTAGGTAGAGGGACTGCATGTGCTTACATAGAATTTCCTTTCTCTTTCTTTTTTTAAAAGTGTATCAATATAGTATAAAAGTGTATCAATGTGGTATAAAAGTGTATCAATTGATTATAGAGACTTCATGTGCCCAATTGGGCCAAATGGCTAAAAAGATAAATTACTTTACCCGACTGGATACAACATGTCCACCTTTTCAATTATGGGTCATTATTTTAAAAATGGCTGTTCCATGTCCTTTCCCGGAATTGATATTGTGCGAATATTTCTCTACTTGATTTGATTTTGTTTGAATCACGGATGTTGGTTAATCACTTGAATTGCGTGTTGGTTGATGTTGAATTCCAAGTTGAAAATTGAATTAGTAGTTGAAGATTTAAGTTAATCATTGATTTGGGGTCGAACATTGGGGATTGATAAAAATGAATATTCATTAATTTTGATGCATTGATGATATTGAGCGTGATAGAGTTGTGATATGATAGGAAAAGGTTTAGGTTCGGGTAGGCAAAATTTAGGAATGGTGTTTTGTTGAATGTGTGAGTGTGCGTGTGAATAGTCTTTTACTTTATCGTACAAGATTTAAAAATGTATTCATTCGCCGGGGAATGCCCCGAGGTCACATTGTACTTATTAACCGAGGAATGCCCCGACGTATTATATACTTAGAGGTTCGTGATCGAGGCCCGAGGCATCGGGTAAAGCATTGGATCTTAGTCTACGCTAGTTTAGAATAGGTTTTATATTTTTTGCATTTTTCTATTTCGGGCTGTATAATTGGACTGGACACTAAATTTTGGATTGTTTCGTTTTGTTTGCTTGATTGATTATTTTGCGTGATTTTGTGTGGTTTATACATTCATAGTGGCAAATTAGCAGATATACTTCACCAAGCAACCATGGTCGAACCACGGGATCGAGAAGTGCCTAACACTTTTCCCTCGATCAACAGAATTTCTTAACCGAAATCTCTGTTCGCAAACCAATTTTAAAGAGTCAAATCATTTTGAAAAGGAGTTTCCAAAGGTGACTTGGCACACCCGCTTTATGTCAAGTGGCGACTTTGAATTTAGTTAAAAATGAATCCTTTTTCCAAATAAAATTTTCATCTTTTGTCACTTTAATAATAAAAATCCTTTCAAACTTTAAAATCATAATCTATTTTTGGTTTAAAAAAAGGGGGTGTGATAGCTCTGGCGATCACTTGAGAATTTTTCAAAATTCGAGCTAATTTTTTGGAGTTGTATCGTCTTAGTTTGGCATTATGGGTGTATAGACATTGTTTGTGTTATCGTTTGTATTTATTTTATCATTGTTGAGTGCCTACGTGCTCTTTGTTTACGGTTTTTCTTTATGTGTTACCGCTTTATATCTGACATCATTTGCATAACCCTAGTCAATTCTTTCTGCAACAAGTCCCGAAGTGCACGTCATGTACACAAACTCTAGTTGCGTCACCCTTATTTTAGGATGGGGAGCCATCGGAAGTATGGAGTAGGTGGAAAGCTTTTGCAGCCACTATCGACCATACACTCCCCCGAACAGACTTGTTAGTGAACCCTAGCGTAGGTCAGCCTTTAGGTTATGCTTTATCTGCATCATATTAAGACCTAGCGGGACCCATGTGGATATTTGTAGGAGACTCACTTCTAAAGCATCCCTGCATGCTAAATATTGCTTCTTTGAGGGTAACAGGGTCATTTGACGAACTAATTTGGGGAAAGCATGTGCTAGAATTAAAGAAAGGTGTGTAGGCATGAAAAAATAGAAAAAAAAAAGTGAGTCAAAAAAGAGTTTCGTAACTTTTAGTATTCTTTATGGCTTTTGTTTTTCATAATTCAAAAATTCAAAAAGGTTTTTTTACCTTTTGCACTCATTTTGTCAAAAACAAAAACATCAAAAAGAGTTTTCTTTGTTTCTTTAGTAAGCATCCATAATTTGAAAAAAAAAATCAATAGGAGCTTCTTATAAAAGGAAAATTCAAAAAAAATATGGTAGAAGTTTTGTACATTTCATGTAATGAAAATATCAAAAAGATTTTCTGTCATAGTTGGTGTCATGTGAAGTGTCAAATTAAAAAATCCCAAAAAAGATTTTATCGACATTTTTCATCGTCTGTTTGTGGTCGTGTCTCTCAAGTCAGGGTTCAGTTCGTTATTTAATCCTAAATAGTCCAATTTGGATGAACTACGCGCCCCTGATTCTCCTTTTTCGGGAGTGAGATACGTAGGCAGCCTATTGTGGGCCCAGAGATCTTATTTAAAAGAATTCAAAAAAAATCTTCTTCACTCTTCATTTGGAGTAGGCGTTTCATATATGCCTTGAAAAAAAAATACAAATTTTTTTTTCTTAATAGTCGTAGGTTTCATTTTTGGTTGATCTTATTTCAAAAATTTTAAAAAGATTTTTTTCACTCTTCATTTAGAGTAGGTGTTTCATACACATCTTTAAAAGAAAACTACAAAAAGATTTTCCTTTAATAGGTTCAAATTTCATTTTCGTATGAAATTCGAAATCAAAAACCCAAAAATATTCTTCTTTGGTAACCATTGGTTTCATTTTGTATAAGGATGTTAAAGCCGAAAAAATCAAAAAGATTTTCGTCAATTCTTTTGACAATTTGTCATTTTCTTTTATTCTTAAATTTCAAGAAAAATAAAAAGAAGAACGAAAGAGAGTTTTATTAGCCCTTTTGTGGTCAAACTTCATGAACTACGCACACTTGATTCTCTTCTTTTAGGAGTGACATACGTAGGCACCCTTCTTGGGTTCGATGATCTTTTCAAAGAAAAAGGAAACAAGACAAGAAAAAGGTTTTGAGAAAGTGTTGAAATCTACCGTATTTTCTATCTCTTGTCCAGTTAGTTTAAGGTGGTTGGTTTTTGGCATTGTGACATTATAGCTGGTCCTCGACATTACACCAAATCCAAGGACAGGTTAATTGTGTCCAACAAGGATGTAGAGAGTGACATCATGGATCAAACAAAGAGTCAGAAAAATGAGAGTTTAAAGGAAGAGAATTTGAGATTAAGACAAAAAATGTTAGAAATATATCGAGTTTGTGTTAGTGGGTTGCCTCCTCCTCCATTCCCTACTATTGACCCCGCAAATATCCTGAGTTTTCCATAATAATTGCAAGCTCGATTTTCTAATGTTTATGCACTGCAACATAACTCAGAATTCATTCGAAACCAAAAGCATTCCAATGTTTCTACCACTCTTTCTTTAGCTCCTCAGTATAGGCCTACCACATTCATAGTACCACATACCGTTTGTGATTTTGTTACTCAATCCTCTTCTGAGACATCCACATTGGCTAGCCGCCCAATGATTGTACCTTTCCATGCTACTAGTGGACTCATGTTCAATACTCTTGATGATCATTGCTATACTCCCGAGCCCACATCAATGTTAATTGGACGACCAAAATTTTTTAACCAGAAGTCTAGCTTGCTAGAAGATCCAGAGAAAATGGTTGGAAAAATAAAGAGTGCAAAAAATTCTAGGAAAAGTTCCCATAGGACCTACGGGTAAATAAGATGTTACATACAAAGACTAGAGCATGTCTTCGAGTGTTAACCTTCATTCAATCCTTGAGATATCGAAACTTGAGGAGCAAGATGAACATAAGGAATTCGTGAAACATTTGGGACAATATTGCAATCAAGTAAGGGAAACTGGAGGGAGAAAGAATGAGAAAGATACAGCTGCTATAGTAGTTAGAGAATGGGCATAACCAAGAAGACTACGTCGTCGTCACCGTCAGTCTCAAGCCTAAATTCATACCCAAACTCTCTATAATCCCTACCCAAATCCATTATACTCTATTTACCCACCTCAATATCTAGTGTACTGCATGCAACCATATGTTTAACTCTTTTCTTACCCACAGTGGAACACACCAACTCCTCAGAGTCACCCTTTAACTCCACAAACATACCAAAGTCCTTCTAGGCCTGATTTTCGATCCAAGCCAAACAATGAAATGAGACAGAAGTTGAGAGATAGCTTCACACTAATTGGAGAGTCATATGCCAACTTATTTTAGAGATTGGTACAATGGGGCATGATCACTTCTCTCCTTGGGTACACTCTTAATCAGTGTTCAAGAAATTTTGATCCTAATTTACGATGAACATATCATTCTGGTGCTCAGGGCCATAGTATTGAATATTGTTGAGATTTGAAAAGAGAATTTGAAAAGATGATTCAAGATGGATTAATTGTGGTGCAGAAAGGAAAGCTCTAGTCATGTTGATATGAAAACCAGTGGCTAAGATATAAAGCTCAGCAATTAGGAAGTCACTTCTCTCCCTTGTACGATGGATGTTTGATAGTCTATTTTTTCTTTTCTGTTATTCAAATTATTTTAGGGTTGTAGTTTGGGATCTATCTTGTTTTGTCCCTTTGTCTTTTATGTTCAAACCCTTCTATCTTTTATTTCAACTAAATAAAGTGTCCCTTTCCCTTTATGTTTCAAATATGTGTTGTTTTTTTGTTTCCTTTATACAATATATTTTATGTTAATTCTAGTGATATACATGCCTGTGAAATTCTCAGCCAGATCTTAGAATCCAATTCAACCATGAAACATTAAATTAGAGGGTTAAAGTTAGGAAAGAGAGCATCTGAGAAAATAGGTAAAGTGTTGAGACATTTGGTGACAAGTTGAAGTCTTCTTTGAAAATTAAGGCACTTATTTTTAGAATCACCATAATAACGTGGTCATCAATTGAAAGACATGTCTCAATTAGGTCAAACAATAAATGTGTGATCTTATATCAAGAGGAACAGAAAGAAAATCAATTCCACGAAAGTATGAGTCATTCAATGTGAGGGATGTACAACAAAGGTGGAGTTGTATGTTTAACAAACGCAGAAAAAGTAGCGACGCACATACTCAGTTAAAATTAGTGTTGATAAAGTGTCACAAATGATCTTCATCTCCCACTTTCATATGGCATGCCATGTACTTGCATTTTCAAGGATTGATGAAGACATTTTATTCTGCTATCCAAACATTGTGTCATCCTTTGTTTACCCCATTTGAGCCTTAGTTTTATTTTCTTTCATACACCTTTTTTGGAATCAAGATACAGTCAGCAAAACTTAAAAGAAATGTGTCGAGCAAATAATAGAGTCAGAAAAGAAATGTGTCAAAAAGAAAGAAAAAGAAGAGTGTCAAGAAAAATAAAGCCAGAAAAAGTTTCAAAGAAAAAAAGGAAAAAAAAGCCAATAAAAGAAAAAAATAAAAGAAGAAATCAAAATCAAGCAAAATAACAAACTGCTAGAACTACGTGCGACCTGATTCTCCTCTCTCGAGGGTGAGATACGTAGGCTACCCTACTCGAGGCTCGGTCTAACCAAATAAAAAATTTAGAATTTCCTAATCAAAAGAAAGTGGGGCATGAGTTAATCCTCATTGTTTGAGTCGATTCCAAAAGTTGTAAGTCCTACCCCACT
Source organism: Capsicum baccatum var. pendulum (assembly GCA_030864225.1). Classification (NCBI taxonomy): domain Eukaryota; kingdom Viridiplantae; phylum Streptophyta; class Magnoliopsida; order Solanales; family Solanaceae; genus Capsicum; species Capsicum baccatum. Next base: position 239,367,735 of record CM061560.1, on the reverse strand, counting down.
TCAAGTGTCGTTTGGGCCTCATGTCATTCTTTCTTTCTAGCCCTATCCAAAATCCAAGTTACAACCAAAGAAAAACCTTCGGAGCAATCTTTGAGAATGTTAAGGCTATGTATGCAATGGATATGATCACGCATTTTGGGCACTATTTGTCTTCCTCAGCATTAAGAATCAGGAAAGAAATAAGAATGAGAGAGTCTTATTGGTGAAAACCCTCACAGGCACCATGAGGCAATGGTAAGTTGAGAGATATCAAAATGAGAGAGTCTTATTGGTGAGAAACCTCACGGGCACCATGAGGCGATGGTGAGCTCAAAGAAAATGAGAGAGGCTTGTTGGAAAAAACCCTTCAAGGCGTCACTAGCCGAATGGGGTCTTAAATGCTATTGACCTAAGAAATCAACTCAGTTTCATGGACATTAACTCAACAACAATTGGTAGAAAGTTTGGATGAAAATATTTGGCAGCTTAATCCAAAATGCATGGCATAATCATTATAGTTGATTGTCGTTTTTAGATAAATTTTTTGTTTTTTAATTTCAAATAGGGATATTTATTGTATTTTCTTTCTTCTTTATGTTTTTATTTTATTTTCTTGAGTCAGTTATCCAAATAAAAATAATTGTCATTTTTCTTTTGTCTTTGAGTCAAGTCCATTCAAAACAAGTGAGAAGATTTCAAAACTGGCTACCAGCTTCTTCAATTACATAAAGCAAGACAAAACGCCAACATATGAAAGATACATTATTGTGAGCTAAAATAAGGCACGCAAAAAGTTTTGTCAATAGACAAGTTTGAAAATTCATGAAAATATCAAGGTTCAAAGGGTTTATCTGAGAAACATTATGAAGCAGAGATACTGTATTTGTTTCAGAGTCACTTTTAATAACATGAGCTTGGGTCAATAATGCAGCAAGTCAATGATATATGCTAATGGTTGGAAGCGAGATTAAATGTGACGAGGGCAAGGGCGATTACTGCGAAAGCTAAACCCACAAACCAGCCGCCATGTTTTTAAACTCACAAGTTTTCTTTGTATGAAACAGGAACACATGTTACATTTAGATCAAGGATTTCAGAGCCTAAACATCAAAGGCCATAATTTCTCACTTCTACAAATGCAAGAGGCAATGTTGCTGCACAAATTTGGTGATCAAAACCATGGTAGAACTCATAATCCAATATTTCTAGGAGACTTTCTTCCTTGTCTGGGTAATTCAGGTTCATTTATTAGGTGATGCACTTCCTAAATTGAACCTTCACTCCTTGAAGTCGCACTTTGTCGTTGAGTCCTTCCACTTAACCCTTAGGAGACACACTTTCTTGTTAGGGTAGTTTAAGTTTTGGCTTGCTATGTGACATACTTCCAAACCTAAGCCTTTACTCCTAGAAGATGCACTTTCTTGTTAAGTCCTTCCATGCAACCCCTAGGAGATGTACCTCTTTATCTGAATAATTCAGGTTCATTTATTAGGTGACACACTTTCTAAATTAAACCTTCACTCCCAGAAGTCGCACTTTCTAGTTGAGTCCTTCTAGCTAACCGTTAGGAGGCACATTTTCTTGGCTGAGTTATTTAAAAGACATTTGTAAGAAGACGCATTTACTTGTTTTGGTAATTCAAGTGACATTTGTAAGGAGACACACTTCCTTGTTTGGGTAATTCAAGTGACATTTGTTAGGAGACGCACTTCCTTGTTTGGGTAATTCAAGTAACATTTGTAAGAAGATGCACTTCCATATTTGTGTAATTCAAGAGGCATTTGTAAGGAGACGCATTTCCTTATTTTGGTAATTCAAGAGACATTTGTAAGAAGATGCACTTCCTTATTTTGGTAATTCAAGCGACATTGGTAAGGAGACGCACTTCCTTATTTTGGTAATTCAAGCGGCATTGGTAAGGAAACACACTTCCTTGATTGGGTAATTCAAAATTTACTTGTTAGGTGATGCACTTTCTAACTTAAGTTTTGATTTCTAGAAGATGTACTTCCTAGTCGAGTCAGTACCCTTGATTCCTAGAAGATGTATGTCCTGGTTGAGTCAGTCCCTATGATTCCTAGAAGATGTACTTCCTGGTCGAGTTATCCCTCTTGATTCCTAGAAGATGTACTTCCTAGTCGAGTCATCCCTCTTGATTCCTAGAAGATGTACTTCCTGGTCGAGTCATGCCCCTTAATTCCTAGAAAATACACTTTCAAGTCGAGTCATTGCACTTAACCCTTAGTAGACGCACTTCCTTGTTAGTTTTTATTTATCAGATGGCACATATTTAAACTTAAAACTTTTATCTCTAGAACATATACTTTTTAGTCAGAATTCCCGACTTAACTTTTAGGAGACGTACTTCCTAGTCTTGGTAATTTAATTTTACTCTCAAGAGATGCATTTGTTGGTCAGAGTCTTGATTCATCATTGTAGATGCATTTCTTGGTCAGAGTCTTGATTCATCATTGCAACATGCAAGTAGTTATGATGTGACTTTCACAAAAGTCCTCCTATGATCAAATAGGGGCAAAAAATTTAATTCGTATAGTTTGAAACTTTACTTTTCTTGCAAATAAAATCTCTTTATAATAATCTTTGCTTGGAATAATTTTGTTTTTAGTTTTGATGTGATTTCAAGAGCCCGCTTGAAGAACAGGGTGATGAAATTGAAAGTCAGGAGCCCGTTTGAAAACAGGGTGATGAAATTGAAAGTAAGGAGCCTGCCTGAAGAACATAGTGATGAAATAACAAGTCAGGAGCCCACTTAAAGAACAGGGGAATGAAATTTAAAGTCAAGCAACAAGGTTAAGAAATTGAAAGTCAACAAGTTGAAAAATAGCAAGCCAGGAGACCGCCTGATGAACAGGGTGAAGAATTTGAAAGTCAGGCAACAAGGTAAAGAAATTGAAAGTCAATAGATTGAAAAATAGCAAGTCAGGAGTCCGCCTAGAGAGTAGGGTGAAGAAATTGAAAATCAAGCAAAAGATGATGGAATTGAAAGTCAGGAGCCCGCCTGAAGAACAGGGTGATGAAATAAAAAGTCAGAAGCCCTCCTGAAGAACAGGGTGATGAAATTGAAAGTCAAGAAACAAGGTTAAGGAATTGAAAGTCAACAAGTTGAGAAATAGCAAGTCAGGAGCCCGCCTGGAGAACAGGGTGAAGAAGTTGAAAGTCAGACAGCAATGTAAAGAAATTAAAGGTTAGTAGATTGAAAAATAGCAAGTCAGGAGCCCTCCTGGAGAATTGGGTGAAGAAATTGAAAGCCAAGCAACAAGTTGGAGAAATTGCAAGTCAGGAACCCTCCTGAAGAATAGGGTGATGATACTCAAATCAAGAGTCCAAAAGAAGCTACATAGATAGGATTTTTGTAATTTCATTTATGTTTTAACTTTTAATTTTAATTTTGATGTAATGACAAAGTCGCGGACCGGAACCTCGATGGGACCTCACTCGACTCTCCAACTCGGTTGTCCTTCTTTCTTCTATTTCTTTCCTTGAATAATAGTCGGGTCAAAATTTGGTCTCATTAGCTACCTTTTTGTCTGAAAACACTTTGTGTTTACACCCAAAAAGGGGCATGATGTAGATACCTAACTTTGTCCCTTCCGAAATCTATTTTATTCATTTTTGCCTCACCTTATCATACACCCTCACCTATTCTACACTTTCCCCACAAGGAAACAAAATAACACAATTACGACAAAAATAACTCTAACTAATTTTATCTCATCCTAACCACTACTACACCCCTACCCCAACTCATCTCTAGGCAGCCTCCTCCCTCATATTTTTTATTCATTTTAACGAAAAAAAAAGGGCCCCCACAAGATTCCACTATAAAAAAGGGTCTTAATTTTCATTTATATACAATCACAATCACAATATAAGGAGGGAACACAAACAATTCCATGGGGACCTCACACAAACACACACAGATCATCCCCCATTTTGATCTGGAGGGTAGACACACAAAAGAAATGAGAGGGGGACTGCACGTATAGAAGGGGTCCATTTTTTTTTCACAACATCGATACCAGAGAAGACACCACTCATCCATTTTTTTTCTTTATTTTTTTCATTCGACCAATATACGCACAACCATACCTGCACACACCACTACTCTATCAGCTTCCATTTTTTTTGAACAACAACACCATCAATACATCACAGCAACACACATCCTTTACACACTACACACTCACACACACAGAATCGAGGGAGATAGAGAGAAAAATAGTGAAAGAGGGAGAAGACCAAGAGTGAGAGATCAAGGATAATGAATGAGCAAAATCGTGAGTGAAATTGTCCAAATCAGAGATGGAAGTGAGGGAATAAAGGGAGTGGGAGCTAAAATCGAGTGAGAGAGAGATATTCTCATCGAAAATCTAACGGAACCATTACTAAGAACTCCGACGATCACTGTTTGACTACTGTACTGGAAAAATCCGCTAGAAAATAGTATCACCAGTTTTATTTCGGGCCAAAATCATTAGGAAATCTCCAAATACGACACCCGCTCCCAATGTCCGATCGAAATCAGCAAAAATCCACCAAGTCCGATCCCTGTTTGTCAAATTCAGTGATAGTCCGCCTGAAATTTGTTATAGCTCCGATCCTTAATGTTTCATTTCAATTCCGATGAAATTCAGCAGCGTTAAGAAATTGTGGGTTTTTCTCTGTTAAGGTCGTTCAAATGTTTTTTCAGTCATTGTTCGATTCTCGTTGGAGTTAATTGATTTGTGGATTTGGGATTATTGCGAGTTTGGAATTGAAGTCTCAACATCGAAGTTTTCGGTGTGGACTCGTCTCGTCTAATTGAATAATACGTGATTGAAAAGTGACGTTGAGGTCCATTTCTAATCCCTTTTCTTGAGTAATTTTTAAATTTTGATATTTTTGTGTGGCGAATTGATATTGTGTGAATCTTGCTCTATTTGATTTGTTGTTGTTTGGATCACGGATGTTGGTTAATCACTTAAATTGCATGTTGGTTGATGTTGGATTCCAAGTTGAAAATTGAATTGGTAGTTGAAGATTTAAGTTAATCATTGATTTGGGGTCGAACATTGGGGATTGATAAAAAATAAATATTCATTATTTGATGCATTGATGATATTGAGTGTGATAGAGTTGTGATATGATAGGCAAAAATTTAGGTTCGGGTAGGAAAAATTTAGGAATGGTGTTTGGTTGAATGTGTGAGTGTGCGTATGAATAGTCTTTTACTTTATCGTACAAGATTTGAAAATGTATACATTTACCGGGGAATGCCCCGAGGTTACATTGTACTTATTAACCAAGGAATGCCCCGATGTATTATGTACTCGGAGGTTCGTGATCGAGGCCCGAGGCATCGGGTAAAGCATTGGAGCTTAGTCTAGGACTAGTTTAGAATAGGTTTTATATTTTTTGCATTTTTCTATTTCGGACTGTATAATTAGACTAGACACTAAATTTTGGATTGTTTCGTTTTGTTTGATTGATTGATTGTTTTGCATGCTTTTGTGTGGTTTATATATTCGTAGTGTCAAATTAGCCGATATACTTCACCAAGCGACCATGGTCGAACCACGGGATCGAGGAGTGCCTAACACCTTTCCCTCGGTCAACAGAATTCCTTAACCGAAATCTCTGTTCGCAAGCCAGTTTTAAAGAGTCAAATCGTTTTGAAAAGGATTTTCCAAAGGTGACTTGGCACACCTGATTTATGTCAAGTAACGACTCTGAATTTAGTTAAAAATAAATCCTTTTTTGAAACAAAATTTTCATTTTTTGTCACTTTAATAATAAAAACCCTTTCAAACTTTAAAATCATAATCTTTTTTTTAGTTAAAAAAGGGCACTAATAAAATCTTGAAGCCTTGAACTTAACTAACACTATTATGCAATCATATATGGTGATATAACTTCACACTTTCATAAGAAGCATCCAGAGTTGCAATAACTATAGGGGGATTAAGTTATTGAGTCACTCTATGAAGATTTGGGAGAGAGTCGTCGAGGGGAGGCTGAGACGGATAGTGTCTATTTCGGAAAATCAGTTCGGATTTATGCCTGGGCGCTCGACGACGGAGGCAATTCACCTGGTACGGAGGCTGGTGGAACAGCATAGGGAAAGGAAGAAGGACCTGCACTTGGTGTTTATCGATCTAGAGAAGGCTTACGACAAAGTTCCCAGGGAGGTTCTTTGGAGATGCTTGGAGGTGAGTCGAGTCCCGATGGCTTATATCAGAGCAGTTAAAGATATGTATGATGGAGCGAAAACTCAGGTGAGGACGGCGGGAGGAGACTCAGAGCATTCTACTGTCTTGACAGGATTGCATCAGGGATCTACTCTTAGTCCTTTTTTGTTTGCTTTGGTGATGGATGTGTTGACGCGGAGTATTCAAGGGGAAGTGCCTTGGTGTATGCTTTTTGCAGACGATGTAGTTCTGATTGACGAGACCCGAAAGGGTGTGGATGACAAATTAGAGGTGTGGAGACAAACTCTTGAGTCTAAAGGGTTCAGGTTGAGCAGAAGCAAGACAGAGTATTTGGAATGCAAGTTTAATGACGTGAGGTTGGAGGATGAGGTGGTAGTGAAGCTGGAATCGCAGGAGGTATGTAAGAGGGATAGTTTCAAGTATCTCGGATCCGTGATTCAGGGTAACGGTGAGATTGACGAGGATGTCTCGCACCGTATTGGGGCGGGATGGTTGAAGTGGAAGCTCGCATCGGGGGTGTTGTGTGATAAGAAGGTGCCGCCCAAGCTTAAAGGCAATTTCTACAGGGTGGTAGTCCGTCCGGCCATGTTGTATGGAGCGGAGTGTTGGCCAGTTAAGAACTCCCACATCCAAAAATTGAAGGTGGCGGAAATGCGAATGTTGCGCTGGATGTGTGGGATGACTAGAGGGGACAGAGTTAGGAATGAGACTATCAGGGAGAAGGTTGGGGTGGCTCCAGTGGAGTGCAAGTTGCGGGAAGTCCGATTGAGTTGGTTTGGACACGTGAAGAGGAGGGACATGGATGCCCCGGTTCGTAGGTGTGAGAGGCTAGCGTTGGATGGTTTTAGGCGGGGTAGGGGTCGGCCGAAGAAGTACTGGGGAGAGGTGATTAGACGGGACTTGGAGCAGTTACAGCTCACCGAGGACATGACCCTAGATAGGAAGGTCTGGAGGGCGAGGATTAGGGCAGAAGACTAGGCCAGTTTGGGGGCACAAGGGTAGGGAATTTTTTTTTTTTTTTTTTTTTTTTTGGTGGGGTTTATTCCTGTTATTCTTCCTACTCTTATTTTTATTCCTATTCCTATTCTTCTTCTTGTTATGATTTCGGTGTTCCATGTTTTATTAGGTATCTGAGTGCTTCCCGATGTTTCCTACTACCTATGCGTTACTTTATATTTATATTTATATTGATATTTATATTTATATTTATATTTATATTTATATTTATATTTGTGTGGCGACTGTCTTGAGCCGGGGGTCTATCGGAAATAGCCTTTCTACTTCTTCAGAGGTAGAGGTATGGACTGCGTACATCTTACGCCCCCCAGACCCCACTAGGTGGGAATACACTGGGTTTGTTGTTGTTGTTGTTGTCACTTTAAACATTTTGAGTTGATGTTTTTAAAGTAGATAGAAGTATAGATATAGATAGATAATTTTTTAAAGGATTATTACAAGTATAAGTTTTAAGATGTGATGTTAGATCAAAATATGATGGCAGAAAGAAAATGATTTTCTTATATATTGAAATTTCAAAAATTCAAATAAAGTATATTATCCATTGTAAGGTCAGGAAAGGTTTAGATGATAGGGTATACATTATGAATAGAGTTAAAGTACTGTGAGTGTACAAAATATTCTACAGTATTAGGTAAACTTTACCTGCTATTGTAGGTTATCTAATTTTTTTTTATAAACCTTAAAAAAGAAAATATTGAGTAACCTGCAATAGCACGTCAAGTTTATCTGATAGTGTAGAGTATTTTGTACACTGACTGTGCACAAAACTCAAATTCTTATGAATATGTGTGTTGATTTGGTTAGAATCGAGGGAGTAGGTCGGAGATGGATTAAATGAGTGAGTTCATAGAGTGAATTGCGCAAATATTTACATTTGGAGATGAGTTATTTTTATTTTGAAATTCAACACGTGTCCACTTAAAAAATATAAAGATAAATCACCTTTATAAAAAAAAAAGGGTGGAGTGGAGGGTAGGGTGGGGGATTAAATCAGCATAAAAGTACAATGAGGGGTACAAAAATGATTTTCTCCACAAGAAGATTGAATCAAAAATATAACGGGAGGGGGGTATATTTGGACTGAAAGTATATTTAGACTATTTCTAATAATACATGAGTGTATTTGGACCTAAAGTATAACTATAACAAAAGAATATACTAGCACTGAAAGTATATTAAAGGGGACCAAGAAGTAGGGAGGTCTGGGAGTGGTGGATTGCTGTGTATGGAATGAAGCTGCACTAGCAAAATGTGTGTGGAATATAGCGCAAAAAGAAGACAATTTATGGGCAAAATGGATAAATCACATCTAATTTAAAGGAGATGCATGGTGGCAATATGAAGTTCCGAAAAACAGTAGCTGGTACTGGAGGAAAATATGTGGAATAAGAGATAAAGTTAGAAGAGGATACATACAGAATCGATGGCTAAAACCAACAAGTAAATACACCATTTCGAGTGGCTATAAATGGCGTAAAGGAGAGTTAGACCACTGGAAACAGTGGAGATGGGTGTGGAACAACCTAAATGTACCTAAGCACAATTTTATATGCTGGCTTAGTGACCATCAAAGGCTGCTTACATTAACTAGAATGCAGAGACTAGAATTTGGGAAGGATGTTGATTGCTTATTACGTGGAAGTGCACCAGAAGACCTCCCTCACCTTTTCTTCAAGTGTCACATATCGCAAACATATCTGAATGAACTGATCATATGGTTAAGATTACCAAACATGAGTACTGAATACACAGGATTATGAAAGAGAGTAAACAGGAGGATGAATGGGAAGTTATGCAGGAAGTTTGGCATGGCTGTACTGGCAACGCTAGTATATGAAATATGGACAGCTAGGAATGAGGCGATGTGTCATTCAAGTGTACCGAGTCCCAGGCTGATAAGTCAACTAGCGAGACATGAATGTAAATACAGAATACAGAGCTATGATAGAGCACAAAAATATAGACGAAATATAGAATGGATAAACAAGTTGTATAGGTGATAGGGACAATGCTAGGATGAAAATGCTAAAGCCCTAGATAGCTGAGCTTGGTTGAGGTTCTGTTTTGAGTTTCCTTTGTAACGTTGATGGTTGGTGTTTGATAAGATTTCTTACTTTCACCAAAAGAAAATATATCAAGGGGTATATTTAAATTAATTCTAATAGTACAGGAGTATATTTGATCCTTCACCGTAATTTAAATTATCTGTCTTAAACTTGCCATGTAGAATATTGAAATCGTAATTTTTTTTAAATATAGAAAGAGATGCCTTCTAGAAGAGAGCCAAAAAAAAAAAAAAGTAAGATGCAATAATTTAAGAGGTAAATGCATTTTGGTCAAGTTGAACCTAGTCAGAATTGTGTGTTGAATTCAAGAAATAGAATCACATTTTGTAACAAGTGACCATAAATCTATCTACCGTTTCTTACATTTGTGTCCAAAGTTTCTACAGATTATATATATATAAAATTGCCTATATATGAAATTTGAATATGAATATGTGAATTGGAAATTGGAAATCTGAATTGAATTTGAAAGTTCATATTTAAAATTTCAACTTCAATGTTCAATTATTCAACTGGGCTATTAAATTATCAACTTTCAGTTGAAATTTGAAATTCAAAGTTTTAAAATTTTTCATCTTTTATAAAATTCTCATTTCTCTGTCTATAAATAGTACTAGTGTGAACAAGCTAATGAAGACAATCGAGAATTATGATGTATTATTCAAGTTGCTTCTATTATTTCCCTGATATCATACCTTTGGATTCTGGTAGTGCTGAAGGTCAGAGGCGGATCCAGGATTTGGACTCTCTGTGTGCCAAGTAAAATTGTCAACTGGTACATTTACAACGCTTGTTGTCTTGTTTTAATCAACAATGCTTAAACTGATACATTTACGACGCTTGTTGCCCTATTTTAATCAACAATGCTTAAATTGGTACGTTTACGATGCTTGTTGCCCTATTTTAATCAACAATGCTTAAACAAAAAAAATAATTAAATAATGATGTGCATGACGAAGATAGAACCCACGACCTTTAAACCACAAAAGTGACAATTTATCACTACACTAGATAGTGCTTTAGTATTGTGAGTGACAGATTTAATACTTTACTATATCAGTTTCTATTTATAGAACAATGCTTAACGAAAAAAAAAATTAAAAAATGATATGTTGTTGACCGAGATCAGAAACAGGACCTAATACCCACAAAAGTGACACTTTGCCACTTGGACTAGATAACACTTTAGTATTATGAGTGGCAGATTTAATATTTACTGTATCAGTCTCGATATATTGAACACTAATTAACAGAAAAAGACCCAAAATATAATATGCTGCTACCCAAGATCGAACCCACAACCTATTACACACAAAACTAATGTTTTGCCACTTGCACTAGATAGCACTTTGATATTGTGGGTGATAGATTTAATATTTTAATATATCAGTCTATATATATAGCTATATATATAAAGTTTCCGTCGAAATTTGTGGGTGGCGTGCCACCCCCACTGGCCTTTGTAGATCTGCCCCTGCCGAAGGTATACCTTTGGTGAATTATTTATGATATATTTTTAACCAACAAAATCCTTTCAATTTTCTCCCACCAAATAGAAGCAAAACTCTCTAGGTGACTTATAGCATAATTTATTTTTTTAACGTCACTTACATTCTTGAAATTACATTGCCTTTCAAGTTTCAAAATTCAATCAAGATATTCATTTGGGTCACTACTTTCTTTGAAGAATGAAAGTGTAATCTTAATGTTGTTGGATCCTCAATTTTCATCATCATTTCTTTTACTGTATTCTCTACTATCAACCGAATATCACTCTCCGTTCCCTCCTCTTCTTCCTTTTCCACCTAACCTCTCCTATTGAAATTGATCATTGACTCCATGATTATAAATATCACCAACAAAAGAATCATGCTCTTCAAAATTATATGGGCTCTCATTGAGGTCTATTGATTTATGGTGGAAGATTTCTTTGTTGATTTTTTCCCTTTAGAAATATCGTCTGATTGCAAATATTTTGTAAATTAGCATTAAGAGAGAGCATATCTTTCACTACCATATGGGATGAAGTTGTATCAAGAGGATTCTAACTTAATCCCTTATCATGTTGATCAACGGGATTGAAAACCTCGAGTGGTTGCTCTGCTATTCCTTGATTTGTCACTCTTCTATTCAAATTTTTTTAATTTTTCCTTTATTTCTTTCATTTGTTCCAACAGTTTTTGAAGCAACATTTCCATTTTACTAGAGGATGCTCCTCCAATTGAGTCATTATACCTATAAATATAAATAAATAGTTCATAGAAAGAGTTCCTCACCATTCACTCACATCATATTTTCCTCGTTTGGTCATTCATACTCGTGTATCACTCTAAGGCCATCCCCAAATGAACTCACCTAACTTTTGACTTTTACGGCTTGAATAACTCAAGGTTGAGAGTCAATACCATCAAATATTCATAATTGGTACTACTTATTCGGGATGAAAGAGAGTTTATGTAATCAAGAAAGGACAATTAAAATTAAAGGACAAGGAACCAAATAAGCATACACGAAATGAAAGTAAAAACACAAAATAATTTGACACGAATAAATTAAATAAACACAAACTAGTTTAACATTAAGTATGAATTAATACTCAAAGTAAACTAGCTAGAATTAAGGAAAGAAGAGAATACAAGTTTGAAAGATTTGAATTACTCCTCCTGTCCTCCCGTTTCATTTTTACTCGTCCCAATTTGACATTGCACATGGATTAAGAAAAGTAATTAATAACATGACTATTTTACCATAATATCCCTATTAAATGATGTTACATTTTAATTTGGAGAAAAAAACTAAGGGTAAAAAAGGAAAAAAATTGTCTAGTCTTGATTAATAAAAAATGACAAGTAAAATGAGAAAACAAATTAGAAAATTTGGGATGAGTAGAATAGGACGGAGGGAGTATCTTGTAATTCTCAAATTCTTCTTCTTCTCCCAGAAGAAGCTCAATTATTTTTTTAAAAAAAAATCAGTCTCCTTCAATATCCAAATAAATGAGCTCAAATTTGAGATATAACTTCCCCACAACTATATCAACTTCTTCAACCAAATGCCAAATCAACAAAATCCATTTTCAAGTTTCTTCTTCAAAATGACTTTCAATTTTTTTTTAAGCCATATGTATTCTTTGATTTTTTTTTTCAACTATAAAACAACAACATATAAATCAAGGAATAATATCAAACAACCTTCAATCAAATTTGGCCTTTTTTGATTTTTTTAAATATCCAAAGCCCAAGACTTAGATTTGTGAAAACAAATCTAATCCAAGCTCTTGATACCAGATCGATATGAAAAAAGAAAATAGATCAAGATATAAATTAACGATAAACTAAAGAAAGATAAACACAATTAGATTCAAATAATTAAAAGAAGTAATGGTGAAACTAACCAAAACACCACCTAATTGGGAACTAAAAACACCTAATCTGTTATAATACTCAAGAAGAAAGTAACCTTATTTGCAAATCGCATGACAAGTATTGAACAAATGATTCTCAAGCTCTCAAAGGAGGTACAAGTCTTCAATTTTCAAAAACAACTGGTTCAGCCCTAATAGCTAACTACTTATATTAAAGGTTAAAAAGAGTAAAGAAAGATCAAATTGTCTTTCATTTAACTTACAAGATAATTTAAATGACAGACACCTAATATATTAAATATCTTCAAGTCATCTGTATTGAAACCTTCCAATGATTTCTTCTTCATCCATGAATCTTAAAATGCTTGAAGGTCCTTAGCTTTACTCCATCTGAAAAACCTTCTTAAAGTAGCGTTACTTTAATGTACATCACACTAAACAAGTCTAAGCATATGTGAATAATTAAGCAATATTTCTAACAAAGTCTCATACATCATTAAGATGTTTATTAAAAAATTTATAAGAAAAATAACAATTCGCCAATTTGAATCATTCACTGCTACGCAACAATCTACTGTTATCAACTATCATCCTCCACCACTCACAATCGCCATCTAGTCAAAACTATTAGTTTACGTCGTTGCCTTTCCTTAGTAGCAAGTCTTCCACCTGGTTCTACAGCAGAACTTCTGTCGAAGAACAACTTTAGCAATTTCAATGTAAGCTAAAAAGCTGAAGGTAAGATAAAATAATCTTTATAAATTATTAATCAAAAAAGTATATAGAAAGCTTATATTGAATCTAGTAACCTAAATATAAAATAATTAGATGTTATAATAATTTTTTTTTTTAAAATAGGATGTAAATGTTTAAAAGGTTTTTTTTTTTTTTTAAAATACTGCTATTATATAAAATTTATTAAACCTTCTCAAAAAGAAGTCGGCAGTTCCCTAGAAGTATGACCTCACGAAGCAATCAAGGAAACTTTAGGGAAAACCTCAATAGATTTATAAATGAACCATTGTGGTCATTATCTTTAGCTACTACTCTTGCACTTGTACTTGTTCGTGTAATTTTCAAAGTGAATTCGGGAGTTTTCCCAACACTTAGGCAGAGCTTCAAACAATGAAGTAGCGTTAATGAAATGGTAAGGGAACTCCACAGAACACCTTTGTTAGATTTATATGTTGGGTTCAAGTTGAATGTGCAAATGAAAAATAAAGGAAATTAGTGAAGGGAAAGTGAGATCACACCTAAAAGGAAAGTGTGCTCACAAATAGGAAAGTCTACTAATTCTCTCACATTGGTGGGAGATAGAAACTTTTATGTGTTCTTATTAAGAAACACAACTCCACATGGATAGTAAGGCAAGAACAAAGAAGTGCCTCATGCCATTGTTGTCGTTGTTGGGCTTCGGCTTTAGATTCCAAAAAAAAAATGAAAAATATTTTTTCCTCCATAATGAGTTTGATCGGGTGTGACTGTTCAGAAAAGCCACAATATTTCGAACGGACAAACATGACCGTTTCAAAAGGATAAACCTCTCCAATGAACCATTTGCTTCCTTTTGTAAGAGGAACTTGATGACTATAAATACCTGCATTTTTTTCATAGGTAGCAACAAAAAATTTCGAGAATTGAAAACACTCTTCTACTTCTAAAAACTCATTGTGATCAAGTTGCTGCTGAGTGTGTTCGATGAATTCGATAGTTTGAGGTACCGCTACTGTCGAATTGTGAATCATTTTATCCACAATTTCGAGTACTTGAGGGGAATTAATTCCTTAAGGACACTCCGTGAAGTCGGAGGACTTGGTTCTTATTTTGTTTAATCTTATTTCTTTTAGATAATATATTTCTTTGATAGTGTTTGTTGAACTTGTGTTGAAGGTGTTAAAAACTTCATTGTTATTCTTGAAAAGGTCTTGAACTTGTGTTGAAGTTTACTGTATAAACATACAGATTGTGTACCCAAAACAACATTATATGTGAACCATGCAAGTTGACCATCTCCAGCTAGTACTCTTGCACTTTTACTTGTTTGTGTAATTTTCAAATTGACTCCGGGAGTTCCTTCAAACACTTTAGTAAGGCATCAAACAATGAAAAAAGCCTTGATGAAGTGATGTGAACCATTGTGTTCAACATTGCCAGGTACTCTTGATTTCTACCCTTTTTCGTAATTTTCAAGTGAACCCAAGAGTTCCTCAAACATTTCAACAAGGCTTCAAACAATGAAGTAAGCCCTTATGAAATAATAAAATAAGATTTGATGAAGTGGTCAAGGGAATTCTAGGGAGTACCTTGATTGTTTTTTATGTAATCCATTTCATTCAACATCTCCAATTAATACTCTTGCTTTTCAACCTATTTATGTATTTCTCCACGTGAATCCGGGAGTTCCCCCACACACTTTAGCGAGACTTCAAATAATGAAATAAGACCTTGTGAAGTAGTCAAGGGAACTCACGGGAACATCTTGAAAGATTTAGACATGAATCATTGTATTTACCATTTCCAACTAGTACTCTTGCACTTCTACTTATTCGTGTAATTTTCAAAATGAATTCGGTAGTTCCGCCAAACACTTCAATAGTTCTTCAAAAAATTTAGCGTTAATGAAGTGGTCAAGGAATCTCTAGAGAATACCTTAAGGGATTTATATGTGAACCACTATGTTCATCATCTCCATCAAGTATTCTCTTGCACTTTTACTAGTTTGTGTAATTTTTGAAAAAAAACTTGGGAGTTCCCCCAAACACTTCAGCAAGGCTTCAGACAACGAAGTAAGCCTTCATGAAGTGGTCAATAGAACTCTCAGGTACACCTTGATAGATTTATATGTGAAACATTGTGCTCATCATATCAAGCTAGTACTCTTGCACTCCTAGTTCTTTGTGTAATTTTTTAAATGAACCTGGTAGTTCCCTGAAACACTTTAGCAAGGCATCAAATAATGAAATAAACCTTGATGAAGTGGTAAAGGGAACTCCAGGGAACACCATGATAGATTTATATTTAAACCATTGTGTTCAACATCTCTAGCTAGTACTCTTACATTTCTACCTATTTGTGTAATTTTCAAAGTGAACCCAGGAGTTCCCCCAAACACTTCAGCAGGACTTCAAACGACGAAGTAAGCCCTCATGAAGTAGTCCAGGGAACTCTCAGGCATACCTTGATAGATTTAGACACGAATCATTGCATTCACCTTCTCCAGTTAGTATTCTTCTACTTCTACTAGTTTGTGTAATTTTCAAAGTGAACCCGGGGGTTCCCAAACATTTAAACAGGGCTTCAAACAATGAAGTAATCCCTCATGAAGTGTTCACGGGAACTCTTAGGAACATCTTGATAGATTTATATGTGAAACAGTATGCCCATCATTTCTAGCTAATGCTCTTCCACTTAACTCCAGGGAACACCTTGATAGATTTATATGTCAACCATTGTATTCAACATCTCCAGCTAGTAATCTTGCATTACCCCCCGTTTGGATAATTTTCAATGTGAAACCAGGAGTTCCCCCCAAACACTTCAGCAGGGCTTCGAACAACGAAGTAAGCCCTCATGAAGTGGTCAAGAGAACTCTCAGGAACACCTTGATAGATTTATACGTGAACTGTTGTGCTCATCATATCCGACTAGTACTCTTGCACTTCTACTTATTTGTGCAATTTTCAACGCAAACACGGTTGTTCCCCAAACACTTTCGTAAGAGTTTTAAACAATGAAGTAAGCCATCATGAAGACCTTTTGAGTTGGTAGACTTGAGAACTAATTTTTTTCACCGATCATGTTCAAGTCTAGTACTCTTGCACTTCTGCTTGTTTGTCTAATCTTAGCTTTGTTACAACATACACTCCTCTTTATATGTTGTGTTTACAAGAAAACTCAATGCCAAATGTGAAAGTAGTGTTTTAACTGCGATATGGGGCGACACTGCATTGAATCTGGCTACAAATGTAGGCAATATTAAAGTTTGGGAATTTCAGGAAAAAAGACTAATATATTCATTCTTCTGACCTTTGTTCTTTTATCCCATATTGTACTTTTCCCTTTTTCTTTTCATGTCTTTATGTTTGGGTGATGGCTACACTTGCTAATTCTTAGTTATAACTTGTGATACTATGTGCAAATCTAATTAGTTACCATCTTCATGTTTTTGTTTCCTCTCATGAATTTTGATTATAGATTTAGAATTTAAAATTTGTTTAATTTTAGTAGTTTTTCATTTGTTTAGTAGATTTGTCACTGCTTGCACTGTTTTAGATAATAAGGGTGCTTGTAATTGATATTTTGAACTTAATCATTTTCTTTAATTTGATTGTTATAATTGTACGATTTTTTCAGAACTTTTTTTGTATGTCATTTTTCTTTTAAATAAATTCAATGAATCATACAATAATTCGCATTAAGATTTTTAAATTTAAAGAATCATATAATAATTCACAAAGCCTATTGTGCCAAGGAAAATTTCTCCATCAGAATTCAGAAAGGATATTTACTTAACTATAAATTCACCAAACCTAAAAGACTTTTTCAGAAAGGATACTAGAAACAAAAGGCTTTTTTTACCCCAAATTAATGAAAAAATTTGTATTATAAAATATAATTTCTCACTTATTTTCTATCAAATCAGTTCACTGAGAAAACACACGGTGGATAACGTATTTTTATTGAAACATTTGGAAGCTTATTATTTTTTTTCTTTTCTCGCAAACTCAGTCAAAATATTGTAAGAATAGCCACTAACATTTTTCAATGGGAAATTTCAACGGAAACTGGTGATCTTTTAGTAGTGGAGTTTTAAGATAGTTTCGCTCAAATTTAAGTATTTTTAGTTTGACAAAATACAGAGTCAAAAAAAAGAGAGACTTTTGAATCTTACGGTCTTAAATTAAAGATGTGTGTAGTTCTTTAATTTACATCGTAGGGTCTTAGACATGCCATGTAGAATATTGAAATTAACAAATGTACTAAAAATAAAGACAAGACACCCTTTTTGGAATTATAATGCGAACCTATTTTGGCAAAAAAAAGTGTAGCGGTAAATTATCCCTCCGTCTCAAATTATCTATTATTATTCTCTTTTACACGCCCCTTTAATAATGAGGAAGGGATTTTAACTATTTTATATTTCATTGGTAATATATTTGAATAACTTTAACATCAATCATAATAAGGGTGTTTATAGTCGTCGTAAATAATAACTACTAATGTTAATAATTTAACTATTAAGAGTATCACCACATATTATATGTAGTTTTTTTTTGATTGGTAGGAGCATAGATTCGTTGAGATTTTGATTCGTTGCTTCTAAAACTAAGTTGCAAAAGAAAAGCTTAAGGATAACTTAGCAAGCCAATTTCTTCAAGTCACTCAACTAATAGTAATTATCTCAAAAAGTCATTTTTTTTATTTCAATTTTCTTCATCAAAGAAAATAACCTCTTGAGATAATAACTATTAGTTGAGTGACTATATGAGAAATCAATTCATAATTTGACGTTAATAAACGACCAACATATTTCTCTGAAGAAGGGAATTTTCTTTCACTAATCCCATAAGAACTACCATTTGTTGGGGGATGCGGATAACTAGGTTAATGAATAGATTTATTATAGCTAATGAATCTATTCTTTTTTGTGCGTGGATATTTCTTAAATTGTGTTTATTCTTTTTGTGAGATGTATCCATTAATTTATTTGGTATATTATTTTATCCTGTAGTAACTGCAGAGTTACAAATTTCTGTGTAATAATTTATTCTATCTGTACTGTAGTATATATCTAATTCTAGATTTTCTATGTCATTTATTATCTTGTGTTGTTCTTCTCGTAGTGAGTTTTTTATACTATATAAACTATCACATGTACTTTTTTCTAAATTTTCTAAGGTTTTTTCTATCCATATTAACTTTTCTTTTAGACCTTCTATTATTTTTCTAATTCGGTTTCTATAATTAATTTCGTTATTTAGATTATCTTGGTTTTCTCTAGTTTTTCTAATATATTCTAACATCCACAGTCTTGATCTGAATAATATCCTTCTGGGTAAATGTCTTCGTATATTTGTTCTAAGGCATTTATCATTTCAATTTCGTAGTTTATTACTTCTTCTAATATTATTTTCTTAATATCTATTATTTCTATATCTTTAAGTATATATAAGATTAAAACTCTAAGGTAGTCTAAATGAGCTATTTTCTAAAATTGATATTTTATAGTTATTTGTTTTATTAATGTATGTCCAAACCAACACCCTTAACCATCAGCAATCCAACTAACCAATACTTAAAACAGTCAATCTTACAACAAATTCAAATTTAAAAAACCATATATATGTTCAAGCAATAGTAAAATATTTATTAATTATTCAAATTAAACCAATAAATTCAATAAACGACCCCTAGATTAGCCAGAAAATTTTATTTAGACAACTTAGAATTTACCATTCTTAGTAAGAGGACAAGTTGGACAACCTATGTTCTAATGTTCCTCTCTAACCAATTTTTATGCAATTAAAGTGAAACATATGCTTGCAAGGCATATTTATAATTGAGGACCCAGCTCCAAAAATGTCTTCTTTAGATATTTTGCAATTTTTAGTGAGAAGAGTACTTCCCATGTCGTTCCTATCATTCTTATTTATTGATTGTACTTATGAGAAGAATCCACGGGATCAAGGAGTGCATTACACCTTTCTTACGGTCAACAAAATTTCTTAATGGAAATTTCTGTCCGTGGATCAGTTTTAAGAGTCACATGCTTTGAAAAGGATTTTCTAGGTGACTTGGCACACCGAAATTCAATGTCAAATGACGACTCTAATTTTTAATCTAGATACCTTTTTGAAAAATCTTTAATTATTTTTGAATTTGAAAACTCTTTTTGAACTTAAATAAAATCTTTTGATAAAACAGAGGTGCGACAATAATTTTAAACTTGCCTGATAGAATGCTGAAATTGATAAAATTACTAAATATAGAAAAAAAAATACTCCCTTGGTCCCAAATTACCCTTTCAAAATTTCCTAATTTGATTTCTCATTTTACTTGTCTTTTTTCATTAATCAAGAAGAGACAAATTTTTTTTTCCATGTTTTACCCTTTGCATTAATTACTTTTTTTTTCAAATTAAAATGTAAATATCATTTAATAGGGTACTATGGTAAATTTATGTTTGAAGTTAGATTGTTTGAATTTATGTTTGAATTTAGATTAGATTGAATTAATTATGAGAAGACCATTTAAGAACAGGGAAGCTTTTAGAAAATTTAAAGAATCCTTAATTTGTAATTCTTCAGAATATATAAGTTTAAATAAAACAAAAGAAAACCCACAAAGATTAGCCTACCTAATTACCTTAATATCTAGTATTGAAGCAAAATTAATAATTCATTTAAAATCTAGAAGAATGAGACACATACCACCTTAATTATGATAAAATTAGATTTGGATATCCACCAAGATATTATAAATATGGTTTAAATGAATAAAGTACAAAAATACAAAGAATTAAAACAAATTATTTCTGAAAAATGTAAAGAATTAAAAATAAGAATAGAAAAACTACATTATAATATATTTGTCGGGGTTAGTGAAAACTCAATAAATACACAAAAAGATGAATATCAAAATTAGAATCACAAATAGATAGTTTAGAATATATATATATATTCACAATAAAATGAACAAAGAAGAATTTATAATAGATGAAAAAATATATGAAAATCACGAAGGATTAAAAATAAAAATAGTATTTCTAATATAGGAAGAAGATATAAGAAAATAGGTGAACATTTATATCTAATGTTAGAAAAAGAAGAATTAAAATTAGAAGATAAATTGACAGCTATGGTAAGAATAGAAAGAGAAAATGAAGAAATAGATAGGAAAAAGGAAATTGAAAAAATAAAACAACAAACTACAGAAGAAATACAAAAAATAGAAGAAACTAAAAGTAGTAGGATTGTTGAATTAGAAAAAGAACTACAAATGTTAAAAGACTTGTATGAACAAAGACAAAAGGAAAAGGAAGAAAAACATAAAGAACAAAAATTACTAAACGAGATAAATCAATTTAAAGAAAAATTAGAAATAAATAATATAGATATTGAAAAGACAGATAATTATGATTCAGAAGATAGTGAAACATATACAGAAATATTAACAAATACAAAAAAATTAGAAATCAATGAAAAACAAGAAGTAATTAATAAACAAAACTTAGAAAATATCAACACAGAAATAAATACTCTTGATAAAAAAAAGATGAAAATATAATACCTAGAACATCAGAAATAAGAAAACCTACATATTATAAGAATAAGTTTAAAAGATATAATTTAAAGAATGAATATGACAAATGGACACCAAAATAAATAATTAATAAAAATTATAATTTTTTAGACTTAGACTGTGTAATAGATACAGAAAAAATAATACAATTATGGATAGGATATATGACAAAACAATTATTAGATAATAATATAAATATAACAGATGCACCAGAATATATAGAAAGAACACTAATAGGAACAGTGAAATTATGGTTCTCAAATTTAACTGAAAATAGCAAGAAGGTATCAAGAACTAATAAACCTATAGCAGGAACATCATCAACAACAACTAAACTAACACCTATAGAATTATTTAAAAAAATATGAAACAACTATAAAAGATGAATTTGGTAGTATGACAACAATAGAAGAAGAACAAGACGAAGAAAAAGATACAAATAGAAATTTAATGATAAAATTAGCAATATGTAATATGTGTTATATAGATGAATATACTTGTCCATTTAAAGAATATTATTATAAAAGAGCGTATAATATAGAAGAAAGTAAAGAAATAAGAAAATTATATTTTAATAAATTACCCGAACCATTTAGTTCAAAGATAATAAAGAGTTGGGAAGAAGCAAAAATAGTAGATACTTTAGGAGCAAGAATAAAATTTTTACAACAATGGTATAGAATTATGTGAAAAATATAGAGAATAATTAAAAATGGAAAAAACATTGATAAGAAATTTAGCATGTTGCAAAAATAAAATAGCACCCCAATTCGGATGTGAAGAAAGATATTATAAGAAAAGAAAAAGACATAATATAAAAAATCAAAATATAAATACAAGAAACCAAGAAAAAGATATTATGTAAAAAATTATAAATACAAAAGACCATATAGAAAGAAGAAATCTATAAAAGAATGTACTTGTTATAATTGTGGAAAATTAGGCCATTTAGCTAGAGATTGTAAATTAACTAAAAATCCAAAAAATAAACAAATATCAGAAATAAAAATAGATAATACAGAATATATGCAGATCGATTATATAGATTATGAATTAGAAAGTGAGGATAGTATATATGAAATTCAGAAAATGAAACAGATAATGAAATAGATAGTGAAATAGATAGTGAAATAGATGAATCAAATGACTGACGAAGATATAAAAATAATAACAAAGGAAGAATATTTAAATGATGAAGGAACAAAACAAAAAATAATATTTGACAGTAACATATTTGATGAAATAAAAGAAAAAGAATTAGACTTAAGTGTAGAAAAAATATTTAAAATACCAACGATAAAAAATATTTTTACTAGGAAAAAAGAAGAATATTATGTAGTATGCCAAAAGAAACATGTAATAGACTGTTGATAAGCAAAACGTAAAGCTAATATACCATTAGTAACAAAAAGAATAATTAATAAAGAGATAAATGATATAAAAAGTAGAGACCCAATAAAATATGTACACCTTGGAGGTACAGAGATATTAATGAAAGCATTTAGAGAAAGAATAGATACACCAATAGAATTATATTTAGCAGATGATAGAATTATAAAACCTAGAGAAAAAAGCATAATAACTGCCCTAAAAGAAAATCTAATATACCAAAAATTTAAATTTATAATAAGTGCAAATTATTCAGTAGCAGTAACAGATAAAAATATAGATAAATCATTAGTATTATATTGGAAAATATCAGGAATAAAATTAACCCCAGGAAGTAAAATATTTATAGCAAGATGCAAAAATTTATATGTATTAACAACAAAACATAAAATAACAGGAAAAAATAAGATTAACAAAATACGAATAGAAAGTCCATTCGAACGAATTGTAAAAACAATAGATTATAATGATTATAGCTATAGAGACATAGATATAGAAGAAAATTTAGAAATAGTAAATGATAGAATAAGTACAACGAAAAGAATAGTTGATGAAAAACCAGAATCATCAAGATCATAAAAAAGAACAAGTTATGAAATAAATTCAACTAGCAATTTAAACCAATATTACATAACAGGAAAAATAAATGAAAAAGAATATTTAATACTCTTAAATACAGGACAAGAAGAAAATTATAGAAAAATATCTAGTAAAAAATGAAGAAATAAAAACTGATAATGATATGTGCACAGATCTACCAAGAAGTTTAATAAACAGTAAAAATATAGCAGAAAAAGAAAGAATAATAGGAATCAGAAAAATAAAAATAGAATTTGAAGTAAAGGAAGAAATGCAAAAAACAGATATAATATTAGGAATAAAATGGCTAGAACAAGTAAAACCATATAATATAGAACATACACAATTAACCTTAACATATAACAGAGAGAAATTATTCTTAAGAAGAGCCTTAACATAAAATGAAAATATATATATTAATGAAGATAGTAGTAGAAGGATATTACAGTAGATATTATACGCCTATGATAGATACAGGAGCAGAAGCTAATTTATGTAGATATAATTGCTTACCACAAAGTAAATGGGATAAACTAAAAACACCAATAATAGTTAAAGGATTTAATAATGAAGGAAACTTAATTACTTAAAAAGCTAGAAATGTAAAAATACAAGTATGAGATAAGATATTAACAATAGAAGAAATTTATAATTATGAACTAACATCAAAAGATATACTTTTAGGAATGCCGTTTTTAGATAAATTATACCCACATATAATAACTAGAACAGACTGGTGGTTTACAACACCATGTAAACAGAAAGTGAGAGCAAAAAGAGTTAATAATAAAATAAGAAAGAAAACTGATTAGATAAAAGGAAGTGAAAAAATTACACAAAAGTTAGAAAATATAAAAAATACTGAAGATACAATACAACTAGTTGTATTTTCGATAAATAAAACAGAAATAACTATATTTTCAATAAATAAGATAGAAATAATTAAGAAAAAATTAGAACAATTATATAGTGAAGATCTATTAAAAGGATGGGAAAAACATAAAACTACTATAAAAATTGAATTAACAAATAAAAATAGCATAATAACCCAGAAACCATATAATTTTGACGATTTAAAAGAATTTAAAATGCATATAGATGAATTATTAGAAAAACAATATATTCAAAAAAGTAATAGTAAACATAATAGTCTAGCATTTATAGTAAATAAACATAGTGAACAAAAAAGAGAAAAAAGTAGAATCGTTATTGACTATAGAAATTTAAATGCAAAAACTATGACATATAATTATCCAATACCAAATAAGATATTAAAAATAAGACAAATACAGGGATACAATTATTTTAGCAAATTCGATTGTAAATCAAGATTTTACCATTTAAAGTTAGAAGAAGAATCTAAAGAATTAACCGCATTTACGGTACCACAAGGATTTTATGAATGGAACGTATTACAATTTGGATATAAAAATGCACCAGGTAGATATCAACATTTTATGGATAGTTATTTTAAACAATTATCTAATTGTATAGTATACATAGATGATATACTATTATATACAAAACTAAAGAAGAACATTTAAAATTATTAGGACAATTTACAGATATAATAGAAAAATCGAGAATAAGTCTAAGTGAAAAGAAAGCTGAAATTATGAAAAATCAGATAGAATTTTTAGGAATACAAATAGATAAGAGTGGAGTAAAAATGCAACAACATATAGTACAAAAAATAATAAATTCGAAAGAAGAATTAGATACAAAAAAAAATTACAATCATTTTTAGGATTAGTAAACCAAGTAAGAGAATATATTCCAAAATTAGCAGAAACTTTAAAACCAGTACAAAAAAAGTTAAAAAAGGATGTAGAATATAACTATAATGAAGAAGATAAAAAACAAGTTCAGAAAATAAAATTACTTTGTAAATAATTACCAAAACTATAATTTCCAGATGAAAATAAAAAAATTATATATATAGTAGAAGCAGATGCTAGTGAATGTAGTTATGGAGGAGTACTCAAATACCGATATGAAGCAGAAAAATTAGAACACCATTGTAGATACTACTCAGGTACGTTCAATGAAATAGAAATAAAATGAGAAATAAATAGGAAAGAATTATGTTCGTTATATAAATGTTTGTTAGCATTTGAGCCATATATTGTATATAACAAATTTATTGTACGAACAGATAATACACAGGTACGCTGGTGGTTATCAAAGAAAATACAAAATTCAGTTACAACAAAAGAGATTCGGAGACTAGTCTTGAATATATTAAATTTCACATTTATAATTGAAGTAATTAGTACTAACAAAAATGTTATTGCAGATTACATATCAAGACAAAGTTACACAGACTAATATAATAGAAGAAGTTACTCTAGAAAAAATACTCAACACCCTAACTACGCTTTCAATGAAAGTGGACAGTATGGGTAATGAGATAGAAAAGCTAAAGACTAATGAAGATAAAATGAAGTCTATAGCTACAAATCAGCTAACTCAACAGTGTGCAGAGCTATGTCGATCGGAAGACATTAAAGTTCCAGAGCTAGAAGGAGACGATGGGACACTCCATAAAAACCATAACATTTATCAATCTACTTCTGCAGGTACAAGCAGAGGAGTTAGTAGACAAAGATATCATAACATGAATATGAATAAGATATTTGAGAAACCATTTATACCAAAAAAATAAAAAGACCCTTTGTTCATACCCCCACAAATTACCACATACTGAGATAGTCTGAACCAAGATAAAAAAGTTTACAACTATACAGCTCAAAAATACATAGAAAATATCTATAGAGTACAAACTTTCCTAAACCTTAACCCCAGAGCTACAAATATCAAAGAACCAGACACAAATTATATAACCCAAAAATTACAAGGTTACAACAAGCTAATTGCACTACCCAAAACTAACCCAAGCTTAATAAAAACTTATTTTGACTATGGATTATTAAATACCATATACACCCAAGATGAGAAGAACTAATAGCTATGGAAGAATTACATAAAATATTCACCACCTATAAAAGGATAACCAAAGGAAATCTATTTTATATAAAGTGTTATACTGCAACAGCAGAGATATTATACGATGAAATAAAACCAGTTATACAAGTTGTAAAAATAGGATTAACCAGACATATGATTATACCGGAAGATATTATGCAACAGCCAGAGATACCCAGAATTGAGATACCTGATTTATACGCAAATAAACGACTCATTGGACTAGCTACAATTATTCAAGAGTTAGCAAATAATTATACCAATGAAAATCCAATATGGAGCTATTATTCAAGAGACCATCAGATGATTTATTCAAATTCAAAAGAACTACGACAAGCAGATATGGAAGATGTTAGGCAATGGATAATGACATTACTTAACCCAAAAAAACAATCTACTCCAAGAGCAATTAAGAGAGGATTTATTTCAGATGGATTATTGACAAGATATTGCAAGATAATTGGACACAAATATCCAAACCATTAATGTTCAAGATGTAACGGAGAAGATAATATTATTCCAGAAGTCCACCTAGAATAAAAGAATCAAGAAGATAAGCATGCCAGCTGGAAGATAAGATAAGAAGCAATAATGGAGATATGGAAAAGCAGAAGATATGACAATGAGAAGATATCAACGGAGTAATAATAGAAGACAAGATATTAAAATACATTTTACGTAAAATTGTTGTATAGATTTTTAGCCTTTTTTAGCCTTTTAGACTTTTTAGGCTATAACACTAATAGTTCTTGTCTCATTAGGAGACTTTTTTTTTAGAATTTTAGAAAACGTGCAAGAAATGTAAATACTTTTGTAAAAATTCATTCTATAAATAAGAGGAACCGAAGGCATTGCAAGGCAAGCCTTCATGTGCTGAAGCACAAATACTCTCTCCTGTCCACAACAAATATTTTACGTAGTTAAAAAACAGATATATTTCAATGGAAAAAGCTATGGAGGAACAAACCTCAGAAATATCAAATCTACCCGAACAAATATATTTATTTATGATTATGAATAGCTAAATTCATAATTCCCAACAATCATGATATGATAAAATAAATTCATATTAGTTACTTTATAGTAGAATTCTTCGAAGAATAGTATGTTAAGAAGTTTATTAACAAAGTGGAAACGGAGAAAAATCCCTAAGAACTATGTCATCCTAAAGGTGAAACCAATGAGGCAAGAAGCCGTGGTGGGGAGTAACCAGAGTAGAGGAGTTGTTTAAGGGAAAAGTATCCAAATTACCACGCTAATAGTGACCGAAGAACATGTTATTTAAGAATAATCTAGTATATAGTAATCTAAGATGACCATATTTTGTTATGTACACGACTGAAGGGAATATTTTGAAAATAGCAATTTTATGAAAATGAATAATTATTTATCTGATGTGATGGTAGATAAATTTAAAATACTTATTTTGTATGCACTTAAGGATATAAAAGTAGTAGATATAAGAAAAATCATATTAGAAAAAGCATTTGGTAAATATTATATAACTAGAGTAAATTACATACCATACCTACCTAACTACTCTTACAAATACTTATCATGACAAATTACATATATCTAGAAATTTTGGAAAAAGATATGAGAAACATACAGTCAATAGAAAAACAGATGAAAGTAAATATAGACAAATACATGGAAACTAAAGATATAAAATATATAGAATTTCTTAATGAAAATATGCAAGAACTACTAAGACTAAAACAAACAACTACAAAATATTATAATAAAATATTTAGTAAATTTTAAATGATAGATAGTCTTAAAGTCTTAATCTTATATATACTTAGAGATATAGAAATTATAGATATTAAGAAAATAATATTAGAAAAAGTATTAGACTATGAAATTGAAACCATAAATTGGATAGCACAGTTATACCTAGATAATTACCCAGAAGGATATTATTCAGATTAAGAGATGTTAGAATATATTAGAAAAACTAGAGAAAATCAAGATAATTTAAATAAAGAAATTAATTATAGAAACCGAATTAGAAAAATAATGGAGAATCTAAAAGAAAAATTAATATGGATAGAAAAAACCTTAGAAAATTGTACATGTGATAGTTTATATAATTTAAGAAACTCGCTACGAGAAGAACAACACAAGATAATAAATAACATTGAAAATCTAGAATTAGATATACATTACAGTACAATTAGGATAAATTATTATACAGAAATCTGTAACTCTGCAATTACTACAGGATAAAATAATAAACTACATAAATTAATGAATACATCTTACGAAAAGAATAAAACATATCCACGCACAAAGAAAAATAGATTCATTATACATATAATAGATCTATTTCATAAGTTAGTTATCCGCATAGATCCGCACCCCCTACTTTGGTCTGTAATAATTCTTATCCATCACCTAGCCACTGGAGTAGCCTAAATTCAAAAACCACATTAATCTTTTCCATCCATTCCTCTTACTTTATCATTTTCTTTTAATTATTTAAATGCGAGAGTAATATCATTGGTGATGACTAAACTTTTTATTTTATTTCAGTATGTAATAATAAGGGCATTTTTTGGGCCAAACTATTTGTAGCATGAACAAAATTTTTAGATAAACTATTAAAAACATGCATATTTTGCACATGCAGTTAAAGTTGGGCAACCTATGTTTCTCTCAAACCAATTTTTCATGCAATTAAAGTGAAACATATGCTTGCATGACATCTTTATGATTGGAGCTCCAAAAATGCCGCCTTCACATATTTTGCAGTTCTTAGTGAGAAGAGTACTGCCATGGCATTCCTATCATTCTTATTTATTTGCTTGTACTTGTGAGACATATGAAACTTGACAGCGAGTTTCAACACGTAACGATCATCAACGAGCATGGTCCGATTGCTATATTTATGTGCCAATTCGATCAACCCATCAACAATCACTTTGCATCTGAAGAGTGGGAATTGACAATCACTACAAAAAACGCATCAAATTGCGGGGGTTTTTTTGCGGGATTATCTTAACCTCCGTAAAATTATATGAAATGCGGGGGTTAAAAAACCTCCACTAAAATTTGTAATGTTGCGGAGGTTTTTGACCCCCGCTATTAATTGTGGGGGTTTTAAACCCCTGCTAAAACAACACATAGACTCAAATAAAAAAAATAGCACTAAACCATTTATTTTCCCTCTCAATCACTTTACCAAATGTTTTGGCAGCTCTCAAATTGAAGCTCTCACTCTCAATCGACCACCATTTCCCTCGAAATCGAACATCATTTCCCTCTAAGTCGACCGCCATTTCCCTCTAAGTCGACCCATTTGCCTGAAACCATAAGTAGTCATTAAAGTAAATTAATGGAGCTGTAAGTAAATGAGTGGAAAAATCAACTAAAAAGGTATTTATTATTCTTTTGCTACAAAGCTTTGTACATTTCCATAATTATGGAAGTTAATGAATAATCATATTGAATGTTCTTCATAAAAATTGGGGAATTGCAAGAAATTGGTTGTTGAAATTGGAAAATTCGGTGTCATATTTGAAGGGGTTGGGTTGAGGTTACAGAAATCGGGAAAATCTATAGGGGAAATTGAATATTCTTCATAAAAATTGAGGAATTTCAAGAAATCTAGCTTCTGATGAAGCAATTTCATCTTATGAAATTGTAATTGCATTGAGGGAACATATCTTGCTATTTCTTAGTTTGATTGTCCATCGTCTCTAATTGCATGCATAATTTCTTCCTCCTTTTATTTTGGATAAAAGTGATGCAGTAATATTTTATACCTATATTGCATAATTTCAATTTGAGAACCATTATGTTGCAGGAACAGACATTTTCCAGCTTGTTTGTCTCATATATATGTTTTCTGTTGTAAGATTTAGGTCTAATGGTATTTGTTTGTGCTTTCTCTGGTGAGGAATACTCAGTTGCTCAAGGAGAAGGGATTTATATCAGAACTTAACCTCCAAATAGAGAACATTGTCTGCTCACTGGATAAGGAACCTTAAGAAGCAGTATCTTAGTTGCCACCATACTTAGGGAAAAGGGGCAAAGTGTTGATTTGGTTTTGGAGAACAAGCCACTTAAGTGGTACTACTTGTTTGTTGATGTAGCTGCTTGCATCTTCGTTGTGTATTTGTTGTTTCACTTTAAAGCTCATATTTTTAAAATTTTTTTGTTACTTTTCAAAGGTGTTCAAGCGAGCAGCACATATAGGCGCACGCAGATTGATTTTGGTCGGAAAGGCTAAATGGAAAAAAGGCATGGTCAATGTTAAGATTCTTTCAACAGGTGAGCAATTGGAGATAAAACTCGATGAACTGGAGTAATGGAGTCTTGGTGTATGAAATAGCTTTCTTGCCATTCTTTTTATAATGATCATGAGTTGCTTATTTAGCTAGGTTTTTTAGTGATGCTGAGTTCCTTCTTTTCTACACTTTGCTCACTCTTCTTCACTTAGACCCAATTAGTTATAATTGAAGATCAGTTTTTCACTTTCTGCGTTAAGATTCAAAACTTATCATTGCACAAGATCTTGAATGAGTTCCTTTTACTTGGTGTTGCATGACTGTCCTATTTCGCACTTGTAAACTTAATCCATGACTTTTTGGTTATGCTATTGAGTAATAGCACATTTGTTTTTTCATGTATGTAAAGTTAGTCGAGTTGTTTGAAATTTGACCCGGACATCACAATATCTGATAGAGTGATTTTTCATAACATATGTTGTTATGTATGTTCTCAGTTAGGGTTCAATAATTTATGTGTTTCCTATTACGTTCACGTTTCTTCTTCATGAAATCTTATGGGTGATATTTAACATATTCATCAAATTCTTCAATGGATAGATCTTGGATTGGAATGCCAAGAAATACACCAGAGTATTTACTTGATTTGAATCAGTTTCTATATTTTGCATTTACCAATAGAACTATAGGAGATAAAATAAAGTATCCATGTCCTTTATGTGGTTTTAAAAAGTGGCAAACAAGAAATTTGGTGTTTCACCATTTGATGGACAAGGATTTACCTGAACAATACGTCACTTAGGTTATGCATGGGGAATTAAATGTCTTGCCTAATTCCAGAAACATAGAGGTCATTCAAGATACGCCACCTTTTGTAAATCCTATTGACTTATTAATTAATGAAGCATTCGTGGGTTTAAGGCATGAGGGTGTAAATACAGGTCATCACAAGTAGTGGGAGAAAAAGAAACTTTGCATGGTTTGTCTGATTTAAATAACAAAGATTATTTTGAATTGCTTAAAGAGGAAAGTGAAGATTTGTATGAAGGATCCAAGTACTCAAAGTTGAAATTTTTATTAAAGCTTTATCACATAAAGAGCTTGTCTGGGTTAAGTGATAAGGGAATGACTATGGTGCTAGATCTACTCAGGGATGCATTTAAATTTGCAAAACTCCTTATATTTTTTTATGAGGCTAAGAAAACCATTAACAAGTTGTGTCTTGATTATATCAAGATAGATGTTTGTCCAAATAATTGCATGTTGTATTGAGAAGATGATATTAATGCAGAATCATGTAAGCATTTTCACACTTCTAGATGGAAGCCCGAGAAGGATAACGATCTTAATCATGTTCCTAGTACAAGTAAGAAGCAAAAGAAGAAGCAAAAGAAGCCTGCCAAAGTTTTGCGCTACTTTCCATTAAAACCAAGATTACACAGATTGTTTATGTGCTAAAAAATTGTAGAGCATATGAGATCATATGTAGAGGATGATAACAAAGATGAGATCTTAAGGCACCCTCGAGATGGTGAAGCATGGAAAAAGCTTGATATAAATTATCCTAAATTTACTTCTGATCCTTAAAATGTTCGATTAGGACTAGCTACTGATGGTTTTAATCCTTTTGGAACAATGAGTACTAACTATAGCATTTGGCCAATGATTTTGTTTCCATACAATCTTCGTCCTTGGTTGTGTATGAAGCAATCAAATTTTATCCTCTCAATGATCATTCCAGGTCCACGTACAATGAGGAATAACATAGATGTATATCTACAACCACTTATTAAGGAGTTGAATGAGTTGTGGAGTGAAGGTGTAAATACTTTTGATTCATCAAAGAATGAAATGTTTAAAATAGAAGCAGCTCTTATGTGGACAGTTAGTGATTTTCCTGGACTTGATATCTTATCTGGTTGGAACACGCATACTGGGTTTGTATGTCCTTCTTATAATTTTGATGCAGAACCTTGTCGACTTTGTCATAGTAGAAAGTGGTGTTTTATTAGCCACCGTTGATTCTTGTTAAGAAGTCATAAATTTAGATTGATGAGACATCGTTTTGATGGAAATATAGAAGAGAGAACCCTGCCAAAAAAGTTATCTAGGTCAGAAATTTTGCAGTAGGTGAAAGATATCAATGTCACATTTGGAAGACAATCAGAGTTGCAGAAAATAAAAAGGAAAAAGAATGTTGGGGAAGATTCAACTCACCAATGGAAGAAGAAAAGCATATTCTTTCATCTTCCATATTGGGAGTTTAACCTGTTGCCCCATAATTTAGATTCGATGCATATTAAAAAGAATATTTTTGACAATGTTATATTCACTTTGTTAAATGAAAAAGAAAATTCAAAGGATCATGTTAAGGACTGAAAAGATCTATAAGATATGTGCATAAGACATGATCTTTGGGTCGATGAGAATGATGAGTGTAGACTTGCTGCATTTGCGATTCCAAAGAACAAGAAAGTGGTGTTCCTCAAGACTTTAAAAAATATCTCAGTGCCGGATGGTTATTCAAGTAATATATCTCGTCGTATTGATTTGGATCAAAAAAGAATTTTTGGATTAAAAAGCCATGATTGTCACATTCTTATGCAACAGCTGTTACCTATTGCAATTCGCAATGTGTTTCCAAGACAAGTTGGTGCAACTTTGGTTGAGTTTTCTTCCCTTTTTAGGCATCTTTGTTTGTAAAGTTTAAGTCCTGTAAACTTAGACAAGATACAAAATCGAATTGTGGAAACTCTTTGCCATTTAGAGATTTTGTTTCCTGCTTCATTTTTTACTGTAATGATTCATCTAACTATTGATCTAGTTGATGAGGTAAAAAAAGGTGGCCCGGTACATTATCGTTGGATGTATTTTGTTGAAAAGTAAAATATTCCTTATTCAAAATAATTTTAGTTAATTTTATAATAATACTTCCGTGTAAATACTTCTTCTTACATATTAATATTTTAGATATAGATTGTTGGGACATTTCAAGTACTTTGTACGAAACAAATCACAACTAGAAGGTTCCATAGCTGAAAGTTACATAGTTGAAGAAGATCTTACTCTTTATGCTCGTTATTTTGAGGAAATTGAGTCAAGGTTAAATCCACCTAAACGTTTAAATGATGAACCGTGCCAAAATGAGGGTTATGAAAATTCAAGTATGTTCCCTTAACAAGGTAAGCATGTTGGAGGCTTCATAACAGAACCACTGACTCATTTGGAGAAAACACAAGTCATCGATATGTGTTACTTAATTGTACGACTGTGAAGCCATTTATTGAGTAAGAAATTTATATTGACTTGATTTATAAGATAAGTATTGATTAATTTGATTAAAATTTCTAATTATGGTACCTTTATAGTGAATTTAGAGATTACATCAAAAAAAGTACAAGAGGCCGTAGACTTTCAGCAACAGAGGTAGAGAGAAGAGTTAGTAAAGAGTTTCCTGATTGGTTTCCTAAGAGAGTGAGTGAATGGCATTAAAATATTTATTTTCGTATGATTTTTTTATCAATTTAAAATTTCTAATATAAATGTTTTATATATTTAGATTATGAATCCGGGTATAGCAGATACTATCTCTGATGAGATGAAGTTCTTAGCACAAGGTCTAGCCCGAGATGCAAGAAGATTCAGTGATTATAACATTAGTGGATTCAAATTTTGAACTTTATCTAGAGAGAAAGGATTAAAAACTAAAAATAGTGGTGTTTTTCTTGTCTCTAACACTTCTTCTGTTGCATCTAGTGCAGATAGACATGCAACACAAGCAGACCTGCAATATTATGGAAAGTTGGAAGACATTGTTGAGCTTAATTATTATGAAAAATTTAGGATTGTTATTTTCAAATGTCAGTGGGCTGACATTACTCAAAACAGAGGGTTTAAAATAGATCCTTGAAATTTTAATTGTGTCAACTTTTCCAAATTGATTCATACTGGTGATCGTATGGATGATGATCCGTATATTGAAGCATCACAAGCTAATATGGTCTATTATGTTAATGATGAAAATGATAAAGAATGGAGTGTTGATGTACATCTAAAACCAAGATATTTGTTTGGCATGGGAGAGATTGATGAATAGGAAATATATGAAAATGAGTCATACCAACAATAAGAATTTAGACATTTTTTTGATGTTGATTACGAGGATGTCCAAATTGTAATAGAGGAGCATATGACTGAATAGATATATCTTTATTTTTTAGTTTCCTCTAGCACTGTCTTTTTCTTGCTTGATTAGTGTTTTTTTCAAAACTTACCATCTTTTGAAGTTATGAATATATTGAATTTTGTTCTATATATTGAGTTTTGTTCTATCCCAATCATTAATGAATTAGTTTATTTGTTTTTTCATAGTTATTGTTTGTAGCTAGCGTTGTAATGAATTGACTTGTAACTATATTGAGTTCTTTTCCATGTTCAAACATCCTTAAAGGATGAAAGGTGTTAAATTACCTATCATCTTTAAGTTTTCCCTCTCCGTGGTAGATGCTGGTTGTTAAAGCGGTTGTGTTTGATGTTGTTATTCCTGATTGCCTCTGGCCCTATCATAGACTTTAATTATAAGGTTCAATTTCACTATCCTGTGTGCTGTATGTTAGTATTGGCTGGCACCCATTGAAAAATAAAAGACGTGTTGTAATGGTAATCATATCTTTGTCTGTAGGTCAAAAAATATTTAGACTTGCGTTTGTCTTGCTAGTTAATTGGAGTAGAAGTTGCATTAAGGTACTTTGTTTCTTTTACTTCTCTTGTTCTTAATGCTTTGTTCTTGTAAATTATTAGTTTTGCGGTGTGGGGTTTAGAGCTTTGAGTGGATAAGAGTGGTTGTTTGCTATAGTGGAATAGAAGTACAATTAAGGTACTTTGTTTCTCTTGTTTTGTTCATTCATTTTCTGCTTCTGCTGGAACGGTTGTGTGCTTGTAAAGTTCAGTTCTTTGAAGGCTTTCGACCATTTCTTCCTATCTATCTTTATACAAACATTTAATGGTCACTTTATACAAACATTTATAGGTTCAATCCATACTTGATTTTATCCGACATGAAAGATACTGTGGAGAGGAAAAACAACAAGTTTGTAACTATATATGATGATCTAATGAAAATTTTGATTAGTCTTGCTTTCTAAAACTAGTAAAATTATCGTTAGTCTTGCTTTCTATAAAATAGTTGTGGACTGTGACTTTATTATCTAGTTTTCTCTGTGGCAGTCTGCTTAATCGACATGCGCGAAAGCTAGCCCAGACAATTGTTTCTTGGTTTTTTTACCTCTACTTTTCTTTGAAAAGACTGGACATAGTTGATTATTTCATCTAGCATTCCTACTTTCCCTGTGATCTTGTTACATCCTGGTACTAAATCATGCAGAAATCTCATCTGATTGTTTCCCTTCTTACCTGCCAAAAATATGAATTAACTTGCTGGTTAAGTTGTTCACTAGAGTAAACTATTAATTATACGTAGTAAAAGCACTTTGACCAAATATTTAACCCACTCTTTCAGCTAAACTATGGCTATCAGTGGCTTGACCCCGACATGCTTCGACATGAATATAGTCGGGCTTTTTATCTTCAGTAATTTTGGACTTCTCCTTTGTAATATCAGAATTTTCCTTACTATTATTACTGTTATTTATGCTCCTTTAGTTATATTATATCTCAGTATGCTCTCTCACCACCCATCTCTTCAATACCATGTTGAGTTGTGTGAACATACCTTGAGATGTTTATTCTTATTTGCTTTCCTTTTCTAGAAACTCTCTCTTTCTCTATTAGAACTCAACATAGTCTCTTTTGGTTTAACAGCAGAAACAACATTATCCACCATGGTAGGTGGGCATCTTGTAGTTCTTGAAATAGCATAATTCATTTCAATTGGGTGTGACATTCCTCCATGTCCAACCCTAATTGGTACAGAACCAAAACCATTAGTACCAGTGGTCCCAAAATCACCCCAATTATTCTCCAAACAATGGTTTGGCTTAATTTCTTGAGTCACAAGCTCATTAAGACTCTGATCATTTACATTGATCAAACCATGAAACTTTTGACCTTCAGATGATTGATGAAAACAATTCATCAGTTGATCATTTTGTCTACTAAAATAACTCATCTCTTGTTGATTGACCTGTTCTTCCTGCCACTTTATTCTCACTTGTTGTCGATCAAGCATGCTCAATTTTGTGCTTTCATTACCTCCATTGCTAGTGATGTTGTGTAACATTTCTGGTAATGCAATATTCATCAATAAAGAAGATAAGACACCTATAGTTTTACTATTAAAACTTGTAATCTTAATCATGTCAGAACAGTTTGTAACTTTAGGAGTATGTCAATAACTGTGAAATATAGAGAGGTAGAATTGAGACTCTGAAGTACTTTTTCCCGCATTAGCCTCTTGTTTAAGGGTTGTCATCTGACTTTTGTTAACCCCCACTAACACACGCACACACAACCAAGCTGGGCTCTATTTCTCTGGAACATGCATTTTATGGAAATAAAACAATACATATTATTCCAACATTTATTCCTGAATCATTATTTTCTTTACAAGTTCTTGGTTGTTTAAATCCAAAATGTGGATGGTTACATAGTAGAACTAATCCGAAATCACATTGTCAAGACTGTGAGTCCCATATTAACTGTAAACAGGTGCGTCCACCTTATATTATTCTTTATGGTTCAGGCTCTACAAGTGATCTTGCTCTTTTTGAAACACTTGACTTGTCCAAGAACTGAAAGTATTGAAACATTAACAGGCCTAAGGCCATGTTTCAATTTTTCCGGGCACAAAATAGTGTCATTGCTAGAACTCAAATTTTACTACAAGGGTGGTGTAGAAGTGGCATTGCCATTGGCAAATTACTTCTCAATTACTGGTGAAATTGATGTGATTTTTTAACTATGATCACAGATAGTGCAAAAATTTTTTGAGAATTGTCCTGTACAGAAAACTTCTGACAGTTTCATGAATAACACTATTCTTGTTTTGTAATTATAACTAAAATGTGGATATTTGCCAATATATTGCAGATATGCCAAGGTTCAAGCACATGCCAAAAAAGTATAAATCAGATTTGTCGGTATCTACATCATAAGGTACTGAATCAGCATGTTTGCCAACAAATTTGCCTCCGTCAATTCAGCATGCACCTCAACCATCTCGATCAGTTTACTCAGCATTCCATCCAAATCCTATGGATTAGTACACGCCACATTCGGGTCTGATAGTTTATCCTGAATCACAACCATCTCAGTCAGTTCACTTGACATTACATCCATCTCCGGTTGGTCGAGAGTTATCACAACCATCTCGATCAACTCACTCTACATCACATCTGGGTCTGGTAAATCAGGATTCATCACAGTCATCTCGATCAATTCATTCTATATCATATTTGGATCCAACAAATGAGGACTCGTTACAAGCAGCTCCCACAGATCAGGCTGCACCCAAAAAACATCCTAGACGTGAATCAAATACACATTGGGTCATAGACGCAATAGGTAAATACTTCTGGCTATCAATACATATTCAACAAACCTTTCTAATACAACGTAATGTTTCTCATAACTTCAACTAATCTCTTTTCTTATTACAGATTCAAGAAAATAATGTCAAGAAAATCAAAGTAAAAGCTAAGGAAGTGCTGAATTTAATAGGTGAAGAATGTATCGTGGTTAAGTTTGATATTTATGATGAACCATTTGGTGAAGCACGCAACCTTCTTTCGAGATTTTATGGAATTTTAGCATGTGATTGCTCTTTATTTCCAATCAACTTTGAAAAATGGTCGAATTTACCAGTGACATACTTCAATCGCATCTTCGATCATATTATAAAGGTATAAGCTCTAAATTCTGACGACTATACCACCAATTATTATTTTTAGAGACTGAAAACTATTTTTTATTTTTGTTTTTGAATTTTATATTTGCATGTAATAGAAAAGCTAACCAAGATTTTTATTTTGAAGCCTAAATTCTTCTTTGATGCACAAGAAATTGTTGCTCGATGACATATTTCTTTATCTAGGGTTGAAAATAAGCTTAACATGTGGAATGAAGTTGATGATCCACTTAAAAGTAAAGTTCAAATTATGGATAAAGTGTTGGACGGGATTCCACCTGATCAGTGGATTTCTTTTATTGAATACAATTTTAAAGAATCAACAAAGGTATTTACGTCAATTATAAAAAAATAAATATACAACTATAAAGAAATATATTTACCGTGAAAATAGAAAGAAACCGACAATTCCTCACACTGGTGGCTCCAAAGCCAATGCTACAAGAAGGGCTGAAATGGTGAGTGAATGAACCTCAAATGTAATATTCCTAAATAGTAAATTATTTTGATTATGTTTTTGTAATTTATAGATGGTCGAGACTCGACAGTGGCCTGGACGAGCACAAATGTACATTGCTACTCATAAGAATCAAGATGGAGCATATGTTAATGAAGCGGCAAAAGAAATATGTGTGAGTTTTACTTATGTTCCATAGACTCTTATTGGGCAATCAACCACAGTATGTAAAATGAATTTCTATTATTAATTCATTTTGACAACAAATTTTCTATATGTAGGAAAAAATTGAGTCAACTTTGAGCCAAATCACCACAGATGAGTCTCAAGTTTCACCAAATGATGCCATTGGTAAGGTTCTAGGGCAAGAACACTTTGGAAGGGTGAGATTTTTAGGATTAGGAGTTGTTCCTAGTAGAGTTTTTCAACAAGTTAGACCTCGTTTTGGTGGTACAAGTGCATCAAGTAGTGGAGGTTCTTGTTTGTTCCAATGTCGAGAAAACTACAATCAAATAATGAATTCTCACAATCAAATACTGAGTGCTTTGAAGGAATATATGATAATGAAAGAAGGAATGATACCTGAACAATTTGTGGGGCTCTTTGATTCTCCTTCAATGGTTTCTCCCACAACAGTAAGTAAAGTGATCTTTACTTTTTATTTATACTTCCAGTAAACATCAACATTAACTTATTTTTACTGTTAATCCTCCTATAACATGGCATTGGCTTCTCAGCATTGTGGGAGCACTATAAGTTTATTAATGAACTAACATAAACTAACGGGATATATTTCCATTATCATAGCGCCAAGAAGTTACAAATCTTGGGTTTGGTTAGTCACAGTAAAACGTTAGTGGGTAGTGGAGTCTTGTTTTTCGAAGGCTGTAGGTGTTTTTCATAGTACTAGCCATATTCTTGTCGTTCTTATTTCTGATGTCTATCATCTTCGGTTGTTTATTGTGTTTCAATTGTCACGCTATCTTGTTGTCATTATTGTTCGTTTCTTGTAGGTTATGACTACTTATTAATTTCACTGCTTTCTTCTGCTTTTACTTGAATTTGTGGCACTTGAGCCTAGGGCCTTTTGGGTTTTTTTAGTACTGGGCATCAGAATGTTCATAAAATTATAATAAGTAAAGGAGCTGCTTTTGTCGTGAATCACTGTGAATAGAAAAGAAGAATGCACCAAAGTAGAATGCTACAGAAAAGCAATGCTGTGAACGAGTGATAATTACCAGTCTTTTCTCTTGCATTCTATCACGTACAAAATTTATGCCTAATGCCACCTCTCGATGTTTCATTAGGAAGCACATAGAGACACAAATTTTCCTTTTCTGTAAGTAAATACAGAACAATCCACAAAGTCCTCAAGTAAGAACATCCAAAAGATAGATATACTGTCATAAAACCATGACAACTGATTGATATAGAGTTCACAATTGATGTGGAACCGAGGTCGGAATTAACATCTTTACTAATTGGGTAATTTAGTAATTAAATGGTCAATCTGAGGGTAACTCTTTTGATGCAAAATTATTTTTCCTAATCAACCTCACTTGTATGTTTTAAATGATTGAATGTTCCATAAACTGCATGCTTTAAATGATTGGATGTTCCATAACTCTCCCTCCGTCCCAATTATACGGCACCGTTTGACTGGACATGAGTTTAAAAAATAAGGGAAGAAGTTGTTATGTTTATCAGTTGCCCTTATTAACCTCACTCTACATTTATCATGATGTTTTTAGTTGTACGCAAATATAAATGTTCTATAATAAGGATTGAAAGTTTATTTGATTGATTTTAATACTTTGCATTTTTATGTAGCCAAGTGATGTATCCAGTGGACCCATTTCGCCCATGGATGCAAGGAGATCACGTGATGATTCTGATCCTAATGACGGTCATTGATTTCATTGCAAATTGTCTTGGATGTACTTAATGTTTAAATTTGATTTTGAAGATACTACTTAATGTTGAAAAATTGGAGTTTGAAGATGTTAATGTTGAATATTTAATTTTGAAGTTTAATGGTTAACGTATTTTTGTCATGTTTTTCAATTACTATATTTAATTATTCATGTTGTGTTAATGATATATGAATTGAACAAATATTGGATTGTAGATTATTTCTAAAGGTACAATTAAAATCGAGCTAAAATTAGAATCTATAATTAGTAATTAAAATTGATTAGCCTCATTAATGTTTTTTTTTAAAAGAAAAAAAATAGCGGAGGTTTTAAACCGCCGCAACTTGTAACATTAATTTTTTTTTAAAATACAAATAGTGGAGGTTTAAAACCGCCGCAACTTGTAAATAAAAACTGCCACAAATTATTTTGTGGCGGTCAGAAAAAACTGCCGCAACTTGATTGTGACGGCTCGTATTGTGGAGGTTTTGGGAACCCTCGGAAATTAAATTTGTGGGGGTTTAAAACCCCGTAAAATATAAAATTAACCCCCGCAATTTGATGCATTTTTTGTAGTGAATTTATTTGTTGGTTATATGTGGCTAGACGAGTTTTTTCTGGGTTCTTGAAATATTGAGATTCTATTGTGATAGAAGTTTGAGATTTGTGGACACTCGCAAATTCTCTTCTTTTCACCATAAAGATTATGTCAAATATGTTCTACTTTGCAAATCAACTGGATTTCAACTTTTGCATAGGCAGGTGGAGGATTTTTGGAATTCTTATGTTTCATTTTATAGACAGTGTAATGCAATTTAGACTCATCGTAAGCAAAAATCTCCATGCTAAATTAACTTGATAAAAGATTGATAGGTGGATCAAAAGATTGTTGTGGGTTAGAATTTATAGATATTCCAATCCTAAAGTTGCTCTGAGAAGGATTTAAGTGTTTTACTAGACCTATTAAGTATAACTAGCAAAGATGCATACATGAACTAGGATTAATATACAAAAGTACAACTAGCAAATATCCCATGAGTCTTCCATAGGATTGTTAAAGAGAATGGATCAGACATCCATGGGGTTGTTAAGAGAATTAATGGAGGTAATTGAAGAAGAATGTAGGAATGATGATTGTGTGATTTGTCTGGACAAAATTGGGAAGGAGAAAGAGGAGTTGTTGTGCCTGTCTTGTTCATATTTATTTCAGGGAGATTTCATTATGGATTGGTTGGAGATTGGTCATTGTTGACCTATTTGCCGTTACGAGGAGCCAAGTGCCAACTGAAGAGTATTTTGCATCGTCATTAGTTATGTTGAGTTGTTGTATTTTTTGTGTAATTTTCAACTATGTAACTTTTATTTTTAAAAATCAATTAGTTTACGTATCTGTCACGATTCGAGCCGAGGTCCTGGCCGTGACGGGCATACCAAACCGCGAAGACCCGAGAAATCCCTTAGCATACTATCATAAGCATAATCCATACATAATCAAAGTGCGAAAGCTATAATAATATTCAACGGAACTTATAATACAAACAATGTCAACAAAATATGACAATACAATACCCAAATTTTGTCTACGAAGCCTCTACTAAATTACTAGCCAATCTAGACCGGGACAAGGCCCCTGGCTGGATCATAAGACAACTGAACTAACATAAGAATATCACACCTTTCGAAGCAAGGGATCGGAGGCTCACCAACTCTGGAGTTCAAGAAGTAGTCTATTGATGAGCTGGACCACAAAAATCTACCTCAAAACCTAAAATATAGGGGGTCAATACTCGAAAGTATTGGTAAGTAGAACAATCCAAAAATAACATATATTTTTATACAACATAGGTGAGAGAATTTCATAAAGCAATTTAGCATAAGATGAATGAAAACACATGAGCATAATTTAAGAAGCTTCAATTCGTGTTTGTAAAATATTTTTTGTAAATTATGAACTCAACTCTTCACTTTAGTCCTGAGCTAGATGGTACACCCTACAAGTCTATTATCCCATGGGCTATATGGGATCCGCCATTAACTCGGTGGTCAAGCCTCCAATCCAAGGTTGCCGCGAGGATTGGAGTATCATAAGAAGGGACACACAAGATCACAAAGCAGGGTGCCATAATCCCCAGTCAAGTCACCATGTCATGGTAGTGCATAAGATCACAAAGTAGGGCTCCTAAACATAGTCCCAAATTGGGACGACATGAATCAAAAGTACACAAGATCACAAAGCAGGGTACCATATCCCGCATAGACAAATCATGGTTTTCAGCAATGAGTCTTTCAACTCGTGCTTTCTTAGGTTAACCATCTAACTCTCTTTAAGCCCAATTTTAATCTCTTAAAACCATGCTTCATGCTCAAAATATTCATTTCTTTCATATTAAGGAAACTCTATAATAGGCATCATCATACCTATACTTGCAAGCCATATCATATCAAAACCATAGCCCTTCTAATTCAAAATTATTCAAATGACCACCAAAAGATTTATCAATTCACACGAGAGTTTTTATTTTCAAAAGCATATGAAACTTATACAAATACACTCTCTTTTCAAGACTTTAACGAATGGAGGCCAATTCTTTCATTAATTACATGCGGTTTCTTCATTAGGAAACCATAACATTCTGAATAGAAATCACCTCTTCGAAAAAAACACGTGAAACAACCACCCCATAAAAGTAAAGAAATATTTAAACTCAAGGACCATCCTCATTCATAAAACAACCCCAACATTATTTAAACGTAAATAAAATTATCAAAAAGGGGCTTATAATTCATGCTCTCAAACCCAATTCATAATTCATAGCCTGTTAAGACCATAAATTTTATTACGGAGAAGGAAATTTCACGTCACCTTCATAATTCACTTTTCGAACTCAAATCATGTATGCACAAAATT
Source organism: Capsicum baccatum var. pendulum (assembly GCA_030864225.1). Lineage (NCBI taxonomy): Eukaryota > Viridiplantae > Streptophyta > Magnoliopsida > Solanales > Solanaceae > Capsicum > Capsicum baccatum. The sequence continues at coordinate 239,324,469 of CM061560.1, read as the reverse complement.
ATAAATCAAGCGTATTGAAAACCCCCATGATAATTACATACTTTCATCAAAATGGATTTATGATGCACGCTCTTCAAATAATTTTCAAAACCCTTTTCATGTACATATATATCTTTAAAACTAATTAAAAACATAAAAATTTATGCCCATGAGATTTAGGATAGTCCCACATACCTTTTGATGAACAAAATTTGTGATATCTTGAATATAAGTCTTGGAAGCATGGGTTTTTGAAAGAAACCCTAACTTTTCTCTCTTCAGAGTGGAGAGGAGAATGAACTATGAGAAACTAATATATCCTCAGTAGTTGTCATTTAAAAAGTGTTTTTAAATTATGGGGGTAGAGTTTGGGGTGAGGAAAATACCAAAATACCCCTACAAAATTGAGTAAAATTTACAGAAATTTTTAGTTGATGACTTAGTTGACAGTTTGTCAACTAGTTGATGACTTATCAGCCTAGTCGTCACCCTCTAGATGAACTTGGACACTTTCTAGTTAAGGTTGACGACTTGGGTGATAGCCTGTCAACTAGTTGATGGCTTTTCAATCTAGTCATCACCTTCTCTTCATGATTTGGTTAAGGTTGACGACTTGGTTGATAGCCTGTCAACTAATTGACGGCTTGTCAACCTAGTCGTCACCTTTCCTTCAGTTATGCAGGGTGTTTTTGGTTAAGGCTAACGATGAGGTTGATAGCTCGTCACTTAGTTGATAGCTTATCACCTCAAGTCATCACCTTGTTGACAGACAAACACTCTGAAGCAAAATGAGCATAACTTTCTACTCCTATATCGGATTAAGGTAAAACTAGTTGCGTTAGAAAGAAGACTCAAAGATCTTTCATTTGGTATATAGGAGGCCACATAAATAATTATATTCTAGGAGTTATGGTTGTTATAATTTGACTCAAGTTGAAACATTCACTAAAACTTAATCGATAGAAAAGTTCACTAAACTAAGTAAAACATGAACATTTTATTTTCTGTTTTCTTGATGATAAACTTAGATTACAGAAGCCTTAGCATCATCCATAACAAGAAAATCATTCATCAACAATATGATATTTACAATGATTACTAAAAAACATGTAAAGCAATCATGTAATTTCTTTTTACATTATCTAGTATATATAAGAAGACTACTGATATCAATTGTTAGAACATTCACAACAGAAGCAACAATCCAACAAGATCAATATAACTTACATAACATTTAGATAACATAATCAAAATGAAAGTCAGATAACTTACCTCTTGAATCTTTCACATAGTTCGCTCAATGCTTTGTTTTCCAAGACTGTGATCTTCTATCAAAACCAAATTAACCTTTTTCAATCAATACTTTAAGTGGCAAGTGATTATTTTTAAGAAAGAAGGATTAACTTGAATAAAAAATCAACCATTATTTATTCCCAATTTCTATTGAAGAAGGGAAGATAAAGGGGGGAAATGTTTTTGCCCTTATTGTTGCTTTTATGTCAACAAACGTTTTTGCCCTTATTATAGGTTTAATGCCAAAACCATTTTTGGCCTTAATTCAGTCATAAAACCTATTTTTTTTAATTCACTCTCTTTTTATTAATAAAAGACCAGTAATTAAAATAAAATCACTTCTTCTATAAAGTTTTTCCTTTCTTTTGCAAAATAATTATTTATCCGGCAGGGTAGGGACCACATATTTATTTAAGTGAGGCTTCCAATTATAATATTAATTTAGTGATGAAAGAATCATCATATCATAATATATTATAAATTATTTTGTTAAAAATTTATAATTGCACTCCTTGGTTTAATTTCGAAATCTACCATAACATCTTATTTAACCCCCCATGTTAGAATTACCGACACCACCACAAACAACAACAAACCCAGTGTATTCCCACCTGGTGGGGTCTGGGGGGGTAAGATGTACGCAGTCCATACCTCTACCTCTAAAGAAGTAGAAAGGTAGAATTACCGACACTAATCAATTAAATTAGATTCTCTAAAAAATTTAAATCATAGATTAATTTAATCCTTTGTTTATAATGATTAACTTCTTTCACATGACGGATATAAAATCCACCTACAGGATTTTCACGTGAAAACTTATAAGGAACCACAAAGGGGTGTCTTCTATCTCAAGTCCGAGACATGGTTCTATCAACTAATTAGTATTTCACTAAGTAATTTGTCATCATCCAACCTATCAGGAATATATTCACTCATAAAAGAGTCTCTCTTTTTAATTGATTAAAACATTAAAGCACACCACATAGATCATAATAATTATATAAAGATTAAGAGTATAAGTACATGCAATGGACTAGAGAACACTACTAGAAAACTGTAAATTACATGGGGATTTTACCTGGGGAATAATATTGCAGGAAATACATGCGGATTTACCTACGAAAATATTAAATTCCTCAACATTAAAATATATTACTTGCGAACTATATATTTACAATAAATTCCGCAGGTAAATTTGACGCCATATTGCGCAAATTTCTTACTTACGATGTTACCTAGGGAAATATATCGGCGGGCATTTTATCTCTAGGTAAATCCGCAGGTATATGGAGAAATATATATATTTTTTAAATCCGTAGAAAAATCCGCAGGTAATTTAACCTACGGATTTATTTAGAGATATTTTGGTGAAAATATATGTAATGGATTTTATTACCTACGAAATTATTTGGGGATTTTGTGCTATGAATTTTGTTGGGGATTTATTCTTGGGGATTTACCTGCGAAATTATTACATGCGACATTGCCTAGGGAAATATATCAGCGGGTATTTAATCTCTAGTTAAATTCGCAGGTATATTAACAAATATATATATATATATATATATATATATATTTTAAATCCATAGAAAAATTCTCAGGTAATTTATCCTACGGATTTACTTAGAGATATTTTGGTGAAAATTTATGTAATAAATTTTATTACCTAGAAAATTATTTGGGAATTTTGTGCTACGAATTTTGCTAGAGATTTATTTTTGGGGATTTACCTGCGAAATTATTACTTGCGACATTAGCTGGGGAAATACATCGGCGGATATTTTATCTCTAGGTAAATCCGCAGGTATATGGACAAATATATATATATATTTAAATCCATAGAAAAATCCCCAGGTAATTTATCCTACGGATTTACTTAGAGATATTTTGGAGGAAATTTATGTAATGGATTTTATTACCTAGAAAATTATCTGGGGATTTTATGCTGCGAATTTTGCTGATGATTTATTCTTGGAGATTTCCCTGCAAAATTATTACTTGCGACATTACCTGGGGAAATGTATCGGCGAGTATTTTATCTCTAGGTAAATCTGCAAGTATATTAACATATATATATATATATATATATATATATATATATATATATATATATATATATATATATTAAATCCATAGAAAAATCCCTAGGTAATTTATCCTACGGATTACTTAGAGATATTTTGGGTGAAATTTATGTAATTAATTTTATTACCTAAAAAATTATTTGGGGATTTTGTGCTGCAAATTTTGCTAGAGATTTATTCTTGGGGATTTACTTGTGAAATTATTACTTGCGACATTACCTAGGAAAATGTATCAGCGAGTATTATATATATATATATATATATATATATAATTTCCCAGGTAATTTATCCTACGAATTTTACGTAGAGATATTTTGGTAGAAATTTGTGTAATGGATTTTATTATTTGAAAATTTATTTGGGGATTTTGTTCTGCGAATTTTTCTGGAGATTTATTCTTGGGGATTTACCTGGGAAATTATAACTTGGAAAATTATTGAGGGATTGTGTTGCTACTAATTTAGCTGAAATTATTTTTGGAGGATTTACCTATGAAATTATTGCTTGAAAAATTATTGGGGGTTGTGTTGCTATAAATTTAGTTGAAATTATTTCTTTGGAATTTACGTAGGATTTTTGTGACTTGAAAATTTTAAATAGGAAAAGGATAAACTTGAAGAATAAAAAACATAAAATAAAAAGAAATTAGACATTAAATCGGTGGACACGTATTATCAAGCAAAAGATGCTCAAAAAATTAAAATTAGTTTATTGACATATATGGTATCACAGATGTATTATCAGCAATTTTAAATTTTATATTCATAATTTATAGGTGACCATTTCAAATTATTGGTATCGTTAATTTTAAAGTAATATAGTATGTGCCATATTTTTATTTACACAATTTATTTATAACTAATTTGTGAATAGTTATATTATTTATTTTACTATTATTATTATTGTATGAATCCACAACCTTAGTCAATTTATTTTATTCCAATTTATTTACATTCTAGCCTGATTTCACCAATTTATAATAATTTTAGCATAATTTTATCCAACTTATTCCAATCCTAGCCCAAATTGTGTCCAATTGAACTCAATTTCAAATTTCATTCAATTTTTTTTAACCAAATTCTTAATCTTTAGATCTCAGCCGTCGATCAATATTTATTTATTATTATTATTATATTTAAATAGTAGTCTAAGTTGATTCAATTATCTTCTCAATTTTATTTAAATTCTAGCCAACCTTATATCTAATTGATGTTAATTTTAATCGATTTTTGAATTCAATTTGGTTCATTCTAAACCAAATTTATATCGAGTCTTATTATTTTCCTAGTTATTATTATTATTATTGTTGTTGTTGTTGTTGTTGTTGTTACAACTTTCCTACATTTATTAAATATATAATCCTAATTTGACTCATCTCCTCAATTTTAATCTCAACCGCTCATGCATATTTGATCAACGGTCAATATTAAATCAATTTTCAATAATATTTTTCTTGAAATAGGACAGTTTCAAACTATTTTCTTGAACCGAGAGTCTATTAGAAACAACCTATTTACCTCAGCGGTAAGGTCTGCGTATATTGTACCCTCCACAAATCCCAATTTGTTGAATTTAATCGAGTTAGTTGTTGTATTCATTTTCTCAAAATCTCATAGAGAAAACAATCAAAAGATGTCACCTTGATTTTTTTACTTATTATTATTATTATTATTATTATTATTACTATTATGCTCAATTTATTTCAAATTTATTATTGGTAATTTTTATATAATATTTTCTATGTGACATAAGTAATTTATTGTAAGAATAACAATTTTTATAATATTTTTTGATTTATTATTACTATGTGTCATTTTTTATTTACACAATTTATTCATAACTAATCTGAGTACAATTATATTATTTATTTTACTATTATTATTATTGTATTAATCCACAAACTTTGTCAATTTATTTATTTTCTAATTTATTTACTTTCTAGCTTGATTTTGCCAATTTATACGAATTAGCCTAATTTTATCCAATTTATTACAATTCTAGCCCAAATTGTGTCCAATTGAACTCAATTTTAAATTTCATTCAATTCATATTTTTAAACCAAATTCTTGATCTTTAGATCTCAACCATTGATCAATATTTATTTATTATTGTTATAATTAAATAATAGTCTAAGTTGATTCAATTATCTTCTCAATTTTATTTAAATTCTAGAAAACCTTATATCTAATTGATGTTAATTTAAATCGATTTTTGAATTCAATTTTTGTTCATTTTAACACTAAATTTATATCGAGTCTTAATACTTTCCTCATTATTATTATTATGTCATTTTTAAACAATCAAAAGATGTCACATTGATTTTTTAAATTATTATTATTATTATTATTATTATTATTATTATATTTATGTGTTGACACCCAATTTTGACCGTTCGATACCCCTTTAGGCTGCCATTTTTGTAAAATTATTCAATTTCAAATATTAATATTTGTTCACATTATCTTGTATTATTTAAATAACGACGTGCCATATCCATGATTTTAAAATATATAGATTATTTTCTTATTTATTTTTAATTATCATTTTTACACTTTATTAATTCAAATATAATATTTTACATAATTTTTTTTGTCGAATTATTTTCACAAATATGCACACTCACAATCTACAAATACATTATCTAATTTTCATTATTATTATTATTATTATTATATTATTATTATTATTATTATTATTATTATTATTATATTATTATTATTATTATTATTATTATTATTATTATTATTATTATTATTATTATTATTATTAGTACTACTACTACTACTACTACTACTACTACTATTACTACAACTACTATCGACAATTTTATATAATAATTTTACGTAGCATTAATTTCACATGCATAATTATTTTAATATTGACATCTTATCATTTTTTTCCCGTTGTTATTATTACTCCTTTATCATTATTATTATTATTAAAATAGAAGCCTAATTTAAATTGATTTTCCTAATTTATTTAAAATTTAGCTTATTTATATTCAATTAATGTCAATTTTAGTCAATTTGACACTAATTCTAATTTTAACCCATTTTAAATTTATTCTAATCTCAACCGTCGATCAAAATCGATCCAACGACTGAGATCCGATCGACCTTTTTTTTCATTTTATACCAAAATACTAAACCCTAACTCTCATTCTCTTCAAACGGACGAACGTTTCCCTTTCTCTTTCTACTCTTCATCTCTATAAACCTCTCTGCCACTCATTCGCCGGCGAAATCTCCTCCTCTCCACCACATTAAACCAACGTCGATCATACCGGATAAATCAGCAAGCTTTCATCCAATGTATTACTCCCGTCGGTGACCACACCGCCAGCCGGTGAAATCTTCTCTCCTCCACCACGTTGAACCAATGCTGGCTATACCAGAGACCCTACCGCTGCCTCGAACCAGCCTCCACTATCTCTCGCCATAGTCAAATCGGTGACTGACATCCCCACCGTCAAATGAACCAGCCACCGCTAATGATCAGCAAACCAGGTTTTGGCGTCAATTGCTTGCTGCCCTAATACAAGAGCGTCGATTGTTTGCTGCCCTAGTAAATAAGGTTTGCTGTTTTCTGATACTCTTTTTCTTTCCTGCTTTATATAAGTACATATAGTAGTTATTTGTGTTGATATTCCATTCCATAGATAAATTATGGGCTGATGTTGGACACATTGACAATCCTTTATTTAATGATCCCTTTGGTGATAGGAGAAAACGTTATCTTTCTCCATTTTGGGATTTTTCAGGATTCCCATTCCTATAATTTCTCTTAGCAATTAAGCTTTCTATAGTATATGATATATGATATATATTTATACATATTCTTCTTTTCTTAGCTTAAACTAGTTTATGTAAATTCTTGTAATCCCTCTTTATCTTTGGCTAATATTGTTGATTCTTGTTTAATTGAGATCAATCAATCATTGCTACCTTGTTTTTACTGGCGTCCAAACACAACCTTAAAGCAATGAGTAAAGTGTCAAAAATTTAATGTAGTGTAGTGACTTGTAATGTGTGCTTGCGACTAAAAAATATGGTTAAATGTAGTCACTTGGAATGTGAGCTAAGTTACTTTAAATTGTGAAATCAATACTTGAAAATAATTAAATATAGTGTTTTGAAATGTATACTAGTGACTTGAAATGTGTATCGGTGACTTGAAAATAGTAAAGTGTAGTCTTGAAATGTGAACTAAGTTACTTTAAATTGTGAACTCGTGACTTGAAAATAATTAAATGTAGTGTCTTGAGATGTATACTAGTGACTTGAAACCTGTACTACTGACTTGAAAATAGTTAAGTGTAGTTACTTGAAAATATGATTAAATATAGTGACTTGAAATGTGTACTAGTGACTTCAAAAAGGTTAAGTCTAGTTACTTGAAATGCGAATTAGTTACTTGGAAGTGCTTGTGTACCTCATCGATTGATCTATAAGAGAATGATAATTGTAAATCTTTTTAAATATATTTATTTGAAGAAAATAATATCATATTCAATGTTGATAATATACATATCTTTTTTTTAATATCGAAAGATGCTACTAGAAAAGATCCTTTTGTTTCAAAATTTTATTTTCGAACCCATCGCAAGAAAAGTAATGAAAGTTGGGTAAATGAGAAAGCTAAAGCTACTTATGTAAGTGTTCATTTACTATGTTTACTAGCTGAGTTCATTTCAATCTTGAAGTAGTGAAGCCGTGTGGGGCCAATTTTGATTCACTACAACTCGTTGCAATCTTGTACTCTTAAAATCTATTTTTTGTTGTAATCTTGAAGTCTAGTGAAGTTGTGTGTGGACTATTTCGATTCACTAGCATTGTTGTTGACATCTTCTTGTTTTTGTTGTGGTTTGCAGTCTAGTGAAGCCGTATGTGGCCTCTTTTGATTCACTAGTACTGATCCATATACTATTTTAAGAACTCCTGAGACACACTAACCATTCTAAAAACCAACGGCCAAGGGAGCACTATAGAAGTTAAAGTTGGGGTTGAAATACCTGCAACCCCCTTAATACCTGCCATAGAAGTATTCACATGATAAATTCTAGCCTTGGCAGAACCTTCTCCCAAATTGAGTTGTCGAGCTACTCTGTGGGATAGGGAGTGTTTTTCATGGATTGTGTAATTATTCACATGATAAATTCTAGCCACCACACTCGGGTTTTAGCGTTTCCTGACCAAATTTAAGCGATGGTAGAAAAAGAAATCTTGGATTTCAATTGGATACCCTTTTTCTGTATTCTACGTTGAATTTACAAATTAGAATTCAATGGTAAAAGTATTAAAATCCATAAATAAAACTTATGAACAATATTATGTCTCGTCTAGTTGGCAGCTTTCTTGACATCTAGAGTCATCAGTACTGTAAATGCCCTAACATTAGATTCGGGAAATCTAAGACAACAACTCATTTAAGCTCATCTGGTGATTAATAATTTTTAGTTGTTGCGTGAATCAAAAATATGTAAAGTACTATGTTTGTAAAAAGTAGTTCACTACTCTCACATTATCAAATATGGCTTTACTAGACTTGAGTTTGGCATATGACCATTCATTATCTCCTCAACTAGACATGAATTTGGCATCAAGCACATGACTAGCAGTATTGTTGGTGAAATGTCCATCCTCTGAATTGTTCTAGATTGCATTGTCATCTTTTTCATTCTTCCCTAACTCAATGATACCGATGTGAAGAGCTATTTGAGCTATTGTAAAGCTTCTGAATGTTTCACAAATTGTTGATAAAAATCCTTGACTTCGTATATGGAGTTTCCAGAGTTCATTTGATTAGGACATATTTATGCTAGTGGTCATTCTCCATCAGGTATACCACTAATTTCTTCCTGGTGAATTTTTTAAGTGACATTTTTTCTCCTTTGTCTCTTACAGTAAGAAAATGAATTCTTGGTATTTCTAAATTATGATAAGCTTTGTATCTAAAGTAGATCCATTCATGATTTATTAAAAAAGAAACAGTTGTGAAAATTTCAAGAATTTAATCCATAAACCTAAAATAACGTGTAGTAGTTCACGATAGTTTACTGATAACAAGACGACTTACAGGACTTCCCATCTATCTACATTTCAACTTATACATGGTAGAAATTCAGTTGTGCTAATGTCATTGCAAGCTCAACCTGTTTACGTGCAACAAAAAAACACATCTTATACTATCTTTCTCACCTCTATCTTCACTGTACCAACTTTTTTCTGAAAGTATCTGTTGTTCCTTTTTGGCTAGATTTGATATACTCACTATGCTAATAATATATTTCTTACCACTTTTTATGGTCTGACTTAACATATCCTTGTGCAGAATGAGTTTGAAAGAAAGAAACAAGAAATATTAGCTGCTCAAAGTGCATCAGCTATGGATGGAGAAACTAATCCATCTAGCCAGCCGTCTCAGTTAAGTGAAATGGATATTTGGGTGCAATCTGTTGGTGGAAAGAAAAATGGAAGAGTCAAAGGTCTTGGCTCCCTTGGTCGAAGTGTAAAGGCAACTAATAGTTCAACATCAACTTTGATAATAGAAATTGATGAGATGATTAAGTCTCAGGTTGATGCTTCAAATGCTGATCTGTATGCTCAGTTGCAGCATGAGCGAAAGAAAAATAAGAGGATGAGAAAGGAATTACACTTTTTGAACTATGTTTTTTCTTAGCTGTAGTGGTTTACATTAAACTTGTTTTGAATGATGTTTTTGAGAATTATTGAAGGTTTTAGATAGATTTTTGATTAATTGTGAAATATTTCTAGTAATTTACGTGTAAATTATTTTTGTGAAAATTCGTAGGTAAAATTCTTTTTTAATGAAATTTTATCAAATAATTAATTCAAAATTTTGCTAATTAATCACAAATAAATGCGCAAATAACATACCTGCAGATTTATTTTCGTAGCTAATTATCTAGGGATTTACTTGGCAATCTTCGTGGGGATTAATTTGTAATTTTTTTCGTGAAAATCCACAGGTAAAATCCTTTTTTATGAAATTTTACCAAATAATCATGCAAAATTTTGATAGTTAATCGCAAATAAATCTGCAAATAACGTACCTGCGGATTTATTTTCGCAGCTAAATTTCCTAGGGATTTACTTGGGAATCTTCGTGGGGAATAATTTGTGATTTTTTTTGTGAAAATCTGCAGGTAAAATCCTTTTTTTATGAAATTTTACCATATAATTTATGCAAAATTTTGATAGTTAATGGCAAATAAATCCGCAAATAGCTTACCTGCAGATTTTTTTTTGCATCTAAATTACCTATGAATTTTATAAATCCGCAGGTAATAATTACCTACGAAGGTATTTTCTTTGGATTCTAATTGACAAGAAAATCCATAGGTAATTAAATTACTTGGAGATTTTACCACATTATCTATATGAAAATCTTCAGGTAATAAGCAGTTTTCTTGTAGTGGAAGTTGTTTATTAAGATTTAGAACATAAACAAGCATCTCTAATTGGCTCGTTCAATACATACGAAATGTACTAGCACAACAAGTTGGAATATTACAACTCCCTTAATTAAGATCAAATTATATTTAATCTTGTGCTACAATCATCAAAATATTTGTATTATCCCATCTTTAATTGTGAACATTAATTTATTACTTATAAGAACTGACAATTATAATCTTTCGTGCATGAGTTAAAATACGGGAAAAGGACAAAAACGACACTTTAAATTAAATTATCTCTTCAAAAATGGCCATAAAACTTAAATTTCACTTTCTATCCATTTCAATTTGTTGGCTTGTACTACACCGTTTCTACACACCTTCTATACAGTTTCTATACATATATTATACATATAATATTCTATATGAAAATTATACAGTTTCGATACACAAATAATATAATAATTGTACATTTTTGTACACATTTTATACAACTATTATATAATCTTTATACACTTTCTATATATATTTTTATCTATATTTTATACATATACATATTTGATATAACTATACAATTTCTATACATATATATTATATAGATACATATTATATATAACAGTTATACCGTTTTTAAATAATTATATTTAATTATTATTTTTAAAAAATTAAAAAAAATAGAATATTTTTAAGTTAAAAATTTATGAAATATTTTTTTTTAATATTTTTAAAAGACCGAATGACGCAAGTTGAAAACTGTATCAGTATTGTATAGTATTGTATATGGATAGTATCAATATTGTATATGTCTTGTATCTGAACTACATGGGCTAAAGTGACCCAAAGTAGGAAATGGCTACAAAGTGGATATACTTTATCCTAACCCAAATTAGGAAATGACTATAAATTGAAAATACTTTATCCGATTGATCACTTTTTGGTAAAAATCTCAAACTTGGGTTATTTGTTTTATGAAGTGCTACACAATGTCCTTTTCAATCCATACACAAAATTATTTACTATATAAGTAGATGACACACATGTTAACACAATGATCTATTCAAATAAAGATTTTATTAGTATAATTAATCGTCTTTACATGGAATAAAAATATAATACTATAACACAAATTACATAGTCAATAGCACATTCTAACTATTTTGTCCACAATTTCAAAAGTAAGAGGAATTTTGTTTTGCGCAAAAAATAATTTCCCCCAAAAAAAAGAATTTAAAAGTTAGAAGGAATTTGAACGCCTCGAAGAAGAAAATAAAATTTCACTGCAGAATTCGATGTATAGGAAAAAGCAAGATATCAAAAGGATAACTTGGTAAAGGCTGAAAACTAAGGGCTAAAACTATCAAGGTAGATGCAACAACTAGCAAATTTTATCAGTACAAGAAATTTACACAGGAAATACAATAGTTATCCATTGTAATATTGCAATAGAATCAGACGTCCAATATGCAGTAGATATAACAATTGCCAAATTTGGTAAGCTCGACATAAAGTTCAGTATGTTGGGGTAGCAGATAATCCAATTTCCAGCATCTTTGATATCGATTATGACATAATTAAGAATGTCTTTTGCATCGACTTAAAATACTGATGAAAATCTAGAACTGTTGTAGGAAGGTTTTATTTTGCCAGAGACTTTGGTGGACTGCCAGGATTTTGTGGGTGTTAGTAGATTTCGGAAGGCAGGTGGGATTTTGATTCGCACTAGGAAGGATTTGATAGTCAACATCATAATATGATAACTTTGGGAGGATTTGGACAGAACAGTAAATACAAACATAAAAAATTCTACACACCTTAGAGTATTTTGTTGTTTTTTTACTGTAATGTGGCCATATTTTTGTCAATATTTTATTGAAAATCTCTTGATATTTTTTTGAAAATCTTATGATATTTTGTTGAAAATGAGCACCAGAACAATAATCACGTTGAAGCTAGTGTAGTTGTTGATGAGTCTAAGGGAACTATATTTTCCCCTATTAGTAATAGTTTTAAGTCTATCGATGAATACATTTTGAATTTAGGTTGTTCTTATCATATGTGTCCCAATAGGGATTTATTTACTGTAACGCCCCGAAATGGGTCCCGAGATGTCACACGGTGCTTAGGGTCACAAGTGATCCCAAGCTAACCCTTCTACTGACATAATTCATGAGCAACTAAGTAAAATACATAAATCTGAATAAAATAAGCGGAAGATAACTCTTTTCTGAATATGAACAATACAACTGTAGGAAAATGTTTACAACTCTGCTTCATGTAAAACCAAAACTTAAATAAAAATACACAACTCTACTGACTGTCTATGAAACCTCTACTAGCATTGATTTTAGTTAGCCGGGACATGATCCCGAATCAATACGACTGAATGAAGAAAGCAAAGAATATAAACAAATCTGATTGAAGTCCCCGAAGTAGGAGGACTCATCATCTTGCTGGCTAGAAACTGCAACTGTCTGTGTTTGAATGTGCATACTAAAACTTGTACCTACATTATGAGACAATATAACACATAGACATATATGTGGATCAGTACTTTGAGGATGTACTAAGTATATGGGGGTGAATGCATAAGTAAAAAAAACATATCTCATAATCATTATTTATAAAACAATGCATGCTAAATGTAAGTGACTCCCATAAGCTGGAATAGCTGAAATACTGAAATATGTAGAATAAGAAGCGAAGCATGCTTTATAAATCTACAAAGCCACAACATTTAGTTCTAAAAGTTATACGTGTATTCTCTCTTTAAATCATACTGCCTAAGTGTAGAAAGGACTCGCTCTTAAATCTGAAATCTGAAAGCTGAAATCTGAAGATACTATCTTTCTTTAAAACATAATCTGAGTAAAACTTGTGAGCCTTTCCACTTAGTTTTCTAAAAGCTTTTCTATTAAGGAAAACACTTTATCTAAAGGGAGGTTCTCTTAACCGACATAAACCATGTGAGCTACATAGAGTCCAATGACTTGTCCTCCTAAGAAAAAAATCTCACGTTGGGGAGAGGTATCATACTCTTGCCAGGGAGTATAACCTCAACTCAAGTGATCACAACTCTGCCTCTATGGGAACTCAAATTCTCAATCCTATGGTGGCACGTAGTTTTGGGGTATGAAACCATAGTAACGTACCCATCTCAGTGCTAAATACTACTCCCTTAAATTAGTTGTGCTCATCTTATGGAAATCCACATTAAAACACTCATACATAAGGGTTTCTTATGAAACCAGTTATGCATTTAACATTTATCTGAATATTCTGTAAAGTGGATTCCAAAACTCATTCGGAGGATCAAAAGATCAAATATTGTTTAGATAATTGAATATAAATATCTCAAACTCATGTAAATACATGGCATAACATCATGCTTTGCAATCTTCTTAAAACTCATTAATAATATCAAGATGATAACTTCAAATCACATCTCAGGCTCAATTCAATGAAAAAACTATAAACAATATCTCAAATCATGCTCATGGTATTCAAAATCATAAAATAACACTCTATAACTCAAAACAAACATGGGATTTCATAATTCAATCATATCATACTCAAAAATCATCAATAAGATATTTTGGGTGAAAACTCCAATTTCAAATCATCAGAAATTCATTGAAAAATATAATTTGGGCACAATGATGAAAGAATTGTCCTTGTTCAAACCCCACATACCTTAATAGTTTGCATTTGATGAAGAAATTTTGACTTTGAAACCCTTGGAGATGATCTTGAAAGCTTTTCTTGGGATTCTTGAATTGGGGAACCAAATTCTTGGTTTTTCTTGAAGAGATTGTTATGGAGTCTTGAATATCTTGAATTCTTATGTTCTTGAGAGTAAAATCTTGAAACTCATTCATAGATGAAAGGAGAGGGTTTTTATGTGAGAAAAATTGAGGAAGATGGGCAAGAAATGCCCTTTTGGATGCTATAAATCATCCCTTGGACGTTTGGAGTTGAGGGAAAAGGACCAAAGTGTCCCTAGACCCTTAAGAAGCTGAAACTGTACGGGAATAGCCCCTGCATTGTGACCCCTAGTTGGGTTAAGTAGCCATCGCGACGCAACCCCTATTTGGGTCAAGCAGACCTCGCGTTGCTGGGCTATCATGACTCCTTACTGCCTCACATGGCATAACTTTTGACTCGGGTATTAGATTTTAGCAAAATTAGTATCGTTGGAAAGCTAATTCGATTATCTATAATTTTTTGGGCCATGTCTAAAACATTCCAAGTACAAAAAAAGTTATACCCATTAAAAGTTGACCCTTTTAGAATCGAATAGGAGGATTTAGCCAAATCAAAGGATCTTCGCTCAACTTTGCTCTAAGTGCTTCCTATAAACATTTATCACCTTGAGAGCTATTCATACACTAGTATAATGATAATGAAACTTATATCCACATGGGAATCATTTGTGTTAGAGCTTAAATATGTAGGAACAACGGTTAGAATTCTAGCACAAAAATACAGGGTAGTACATTATCTCCCCCTTGGAATCATTCGTCCTTGAATGATGGATAGGAACTTATTGAAGCCTTACAATTATGGAATAACGTGGACATGATTTGTCTTCTAAGAAAGGATGTAACTGGGATGAAAAATTAAAATTTCTATCATGAAGTTGGATGCTGAGCTGACTTGACTTTATTGGCTATCAGGAACTGATTCATGCTGAGAGTTTAGAATTCGCTTGAAGTGTTCATAATACAATTATACATATAGATTTGTGAAGTGATAAATTATGCAGGCACCAATCATGAGACAACGAGACTTAGATCGCACAAGAGGTATTACACTGTCTAAGCTAAAATACTCAAAAAATTGAGATTATGCACTGAACACTTATGAACTAAGTCATGACTAAATAGCTAAATCTGAAACATGATGCTTGGACTGAACTAAATTCGTAATTTACATGGATGGAATATATTATATCTTGGAATGTTCCTAAGACTTGACAGTAGGACTGGATGAAAAGGTTCAAAACTACAGGAATATGTCTGCCTAACTGTTAAAGTGAATTGTTGGCTATACTGACTGAATTATACTGAAAACTTATACTTAACTGTAGTATCTCTTCAGCATTCTTTCTAAAGAAGTTCTAGTAACATTAGGGAGCAAGGAATCTTAGGCATGATCTAAACAAGACATCTAACTAAGGAATCAGAATATTAACACTACTTTATAGTCATGGAATATAGACACATAACTCATAAGATAGGATAGAATTACCAGGACTTAGGCAATGCAACTTCTTACTTTCAAGCTTAGCAATTCTTATCGACTACTCCCTCAACTATACTATTCCTCTTAAATACCATACTTATTTGATTCAACTTATAATTCTCACACGGGCATTGATAAATCGTTCTACTAATGTCTAAAGTAAATTAAATCCTCTCACCGTGATCAAGCCTAACTCCAAATCATATGATACAACATGCCACACCACAATACTAGTCTAAACGATATGATTTAGTTTTCTATATCTTTTTAGAGATCACACCCTAAGCATAACGTGCCTTACCACTTCTATAACTAACTCTGAACTCTTACTATGGATTCACTAGTGCATGTTGTGTTCCTCCACTTACATCCCAACATGTCATTCAAGCCTATCATTATAAATACATGTGAGCTTCAAGGCAAACACCCATAAAGACATTTTTCACATATTCTCTAAACCATTATCAATACAACTCCCACGCGCTACCCCAAGAACGTAAACACACAAATTTTAACTAACCACAAGATGTATATATCAAGGACTTGGCCCAAATCTTACTTCACACTTATGGCCTTATCTACAACAAACATACAATGAACTTTCATCAACAAGAAACATTTACTCACCACTACTATCATTACATAAGGAGGAGTAACTAAAAGGTTAGAACATGAGACCTTGAAAAATGGAAGGATACTATACAAAACTTGATACTTAACAGAGGTGTGAGGAATAGTTAATCAACATCACGGATTCATCAAAGTGATCTAAATTGAGGGCATACATAGCTATAAGATGAATCTTGCCAATCATTAGGAGTGTAGCATGAGATATGGGAACTGAGCATACTATAAAGCATGAGTACATGAGTCATGAGCTGCATGACCTAAATTTGGAGTTCATAACATATGGAATGTGATTCCGACTGTTGAATGAACTAGAACTCCTCATTTAGGAACTGGAAGAGCACATGACTCTCTATCATATACTTGTACATAAACTATGATCATGGAACTGAAATGCAAGGCATGAGTAGATACTGGGATAACTGAAAATACTAAAATAAGAATAGGTTGAGCCCCACCCCCGCTTTCTGAAGTTCTACAACATACTAGAATTACTACTAGAATCTGAGAGCCTGACTTGGTTACTTGTTCTATCATCTCCCCTTTAGGTTTAAGCTTTCACTCTACATCTGTGAGCCACTATATAAATTCTAATCTAAACTGTGATCACTTTACTCTAGAGTCTGGCGTATAATCAATACACATAAAACTAAACTTACCCTGAAGAACTATATCTTCACGTGTAACACTTAATATGGATATCTCCAAACCCTTGTTGAATCATACAACTTCTGTCATAGTCTACCAATATCATGCTTGTAAACTTATATTTCTAAACCATGAGAATCAAGATCATATAAAAATGCATAACATCATTAATCACAACTCCTTAACTTAGTTATCAAGAACATCATATACCATATAACTAGTCTCCTTCCACTTAGCAACTCAACAATACTACTAGCCACACACAATATGTAATATCCTTAGAAAATACCTCAACCTCACATACCTAGATAAAATAATGTTAAATAGGGCCTCCTTCTCGCGTTGCGACCCCTGCTCGGGTCAAGTGTTCATCACAACGCGACATTTAGCTGGGTTAATTGGCCTTCGCATGCAGGCTTATCGCGACCCTTCACTATTTTGGGTACCCAAATTAACCCTTACGCTAGTTCAAAAAAATCCGAAATTCGCCTGAGATGACTTATAAGTGACCCTGATCATAAGTCAATTTAAAAATCAACATTCTAAGGTCAGAAAGGTAAAAAATGAGATCCTCCAACTTAGAAGGCTGAAATGATTCTAAGTCTTGATTCTTAGCTGAAAATTCTTTTCTAAGTCTGGGGCCTCTTTTGGCATGTTGTTTAGGACGAAAGCTACTAGAATTTTGCGGGGTCTTACAAATACCTAGAAATCATCATATCCACCTTTATGAACATCAACTGTTTAAACTTAATGTCTAGTGCTAAACATGATTTACAACCCAACCTCTCACACAATTCTCACTTGGAGACTATGAAATAAAATATTAAGAAACACAAGTCCACTAGAACTTTATAGAAACAATAATCAATCATAATCCTAAGACATACCTTCCTAAAATCTAATAAAGCATCATTTTCTAAACATTACGACTAGTCACCCATCTTTACACCTAAATTACTTTCATAGCTCTATAAGTTTCAACCAAACTCCCTTTTGCAACCTCAAGGAAAACCTAAATTAACAATACTCAACCACCAAATACTTTCATCAACAACCTATACTTTTCTAATACAACAAATACCATCAATAACTCTTTCATACTTCAAGCAAACAACAATTTACCTTAACTAATGACTCTTTCTATACTTTTGACTAAACTAACACACAAGGACATATCAGTTCATTACTAACTAAATCATAAGCAAAAATTTTTGGTTATATATATATTTAATAAATTTCCCTTACCACCTTCTTGTCACTACACTTCTAAACCCACACTCCCAACAATAAGAAAGTTCAACTACTTATGAATCATAACACTCTAGGTTTCAATATTTCACGAATACAAACTCTATTCAATAATCTATAATCACACTATCTCCCCCAATGAGTACTTCTCGTATTGAAAGTCTAATGAGGAATCTGAATACATATCTTACTCTGTCTTAACTAAATGACTCCTAAGAATGAGGACATAAATTTAAAATGGAGGGACTTATAATACACTAGAGGGATCCTCTCAAGCCGCTTTTCATGACTTCTGAAGTTTCAGAGAGCATCATCTGGGGAGAAAATTAGAACTTGCAAAATATGTTATCTCAAAAATAAGTCATAGATAAGGAATTTTGGGGTAACATATGGAGAGACAAAAGATTCTAAGAGAACAACTTTACTACAGGATCTAGAGTAGAAAAGAAAGAAAACTTTTCTTAAATGCCTCGTAGCCTCTCGAAGAAAAATACAGACATCTCTGTACTGTTCCGTAAGATTCTACTAGATATGGCTTCACAGACACCCTAGGACACTTGAACCTTGTATTCTAATACCAAGTTTGTAACGCCCCGAAAATGGGTCCTGAGATATCACATGGTGCTTAGGATCACAAGTGATCCCAAGCTAACCCTTCTACTGACATAACTCATAAGCAACTAAGTAAAATACATAAATCTGAATAAAATTAGTGATAGATAACTCTTTTCTGAAAATGATCAATACAACTATAGGAAAACGTTTACAACTCTACTTCATGTAAAACCAAAACTTAAATAAAAAATATACAACTCTACTGGTTGTCTATGAAACCTCTACTAGCATTGATTTTATTTAGCCGAGATATGGATCCCAGCTATCCAGAATCAGTACGACTAAATAAAGAAAGCAAAGAACATAAATAAATCTAATTGAAGTCCCCAAAGTAGGAGGACTCATTATCTTATTGGCTGGAATCTGCAACTGTCTGAGTCTGAATGTGCATACTAAAACTTGTATCTACATTATGATACAATGTAGCTCATAGAAATATATGTAGATTAGTACTTTGAGGATGTACTGAGTATATGAGGGGTGAATGCATAAGTAAAAAAAACATATCTCATAATCATCATTAATAAAATAATGCATGCTAAATGTAAGTGACTCACATAAGCTGAAATATCTGAAATACTAAAATATATAGCAATAAGAAGCGAAGCATGCTTTATAAATCTCGTGAGCCATAACATTTAGTTCTAAAAGATGTACTTGTGTTCTCTTTTTAAATCATACTGTCTAAGTGTAGAAATGACTCACTCTTAAATCTTAAATCTGAAATCTGAAAGCTAAAATCTGAAGCTACTATCTTTCTTTAAAACATAATCTGAGTAAAACTTGTGAGCCTTTACACTTAGTTTTTTGAAATCTTTTTATTAGGGAAAACACTTTATCTGAAGGAAGGTTCTCTTAACCGATATAAACCATGCGAGCTACATAGAATCCAACGTCTTGTCCTCCTAAGAAAGAAACCTCACATTGGGGAGAGGTGTCATACTCTTGCTAGGGAGTATAACCTCAACTCAAGTGATCATAACTTTGCCTCTATGGGCATTCAAATTCTCAATCCTATGGTGGTACGTAGTTCTGGGGTATGAAACCATAGTAACGTACCCATCTCGGTGCTAAATACTACTCCCTTAAACTAGTTACGCTCATCTCATGGAAATCCACATTAAAACTCACATAAGGGTTTCTTATGAAACTAGCTATGCATTTAACATTTATTTGAATAACTCTGTAAAGTGGATTCCAAAACTCATTCTAAAGATCAAAAGATCAAATACTATTTACTTAATTAAATATAAATATCTCAAACTCATATAAATGCATGGCATAACATCATGCTTTTCAAGCTTCTTAAAACTCTTCAATAATTACAAGATGATAACTTCAAATCATAATCTCAGGCTCAATTTAATGGAAAAACTATAAACAATATCTCAAATCATGCTCATGGTATTCAAATCGTAAAAGAACACTATTTAACTGAAAACAAACATGGGATTTCATAATTTAATCATATCATACTCAAAAATCATCAATAAGATACTTTGTGTGAAAACCCGATTTTCAGATCATAAGAAATTCATTGATAAACATAATTTTGGACACAAGAACGAAAGAATTGTCCTTGATCAAACCCCATATACCTTAATAGTTTGGATTTGATGAAGAAAATTTGAATTTGAAACCCTTGGAGATGATCTTGAAAGATTTTCTTAGGATTCTTGAATTGGGAAACCAAATTCTTGGTTTTTCTTTAAGAGATTGTTAAGGAGTCTTAAAGTTCTTGAATTCTTATGTTTTTGAGAGGAAAATCTTGAAACTCATTCATGGGGGGAAGGAGAGGGTTTTTATGTGAAAAACAATTTAGCAATATGGGCAAGCAATGCCCTTTTGGATGCTATAAATCATCCCTTGGACATTTGGGTTTGACGGGAAAGGACCAAAGTGTCCCTAGACCCTTAAGAAGCTAAAACTATGTAGGAATAATGCTCGTGTCACGACCCCTATTTGGTTTAAGTAGACCTCACGAAGCGAACCCTATTTGGTTCAAGCAGACCTCGCGTTGCGGGTCTATCGCAACCCCTTACTACCTCACATGGCATAACTTTTGACTCGGGTATCAGATTTTTGCAAAATTAGTATCTTTGTAAAGCTAATTAAATTATCTACAATTTGGTTGGTCTTGATCTAAAAAATTCCACGTAAACAAAAAGTTATACCCATTCAAATTTGATCCTTGTAGAATCAAATAGGAGTATTTAGCCAAATCAAAGGCTCTTAGCTCAACTTTGCTCGAAGTGCTTTCTATGAATATTTTTCACCTTGAGAGCTATTCACACACTAGTATAATGATCATAAAAATTATATACACATGGGAATCATTTGTATTAGAGCTTAAACGTGTAGGAACGATTGTTGGAATACTAGCACAAAAATACGGGGTGTTACATTTACCATATTTGAATCTTTCTGAGATAGAGTTATCTTGATGGGCAACAGTGCTCCCCGTAAAATTTTAGTAAAGGTATAGTCCAAATTTGAATGCATGATTTTTTGGTGAAAACTCTCAGAGGTATTTGATATGTTCCTAACTTAAAGAAAAATCTCATCTCATTAGGCACTCTAGAATCTCTTGGGTACAAATACAAAGGCGAAGGTGAAGTTCTGAAGATCTTATGAAAGCATATAGATTTGGTATGTTGTAAACTTTATTGGTATCCACTATTAAAGGTGTTGCTATAGTTTTCACTTCAAATTAATCTTATTATGACATCACCAAATTGTGGCATATGCGATATATAAGTTAAAAAATATCATTCCATCCTCAGCAAAAAAGGTCTTCTATAAGGACAAAGTATCGTGAACATGGAGTTTTGTGAACACTGTGCATTTAGAATGAATAAAAATTTTAGTTTTAAATCTCCAGCAATTCATCAAACAAAAAGTACTTTCGACTATAATTATTCAGATCTTGGGGGTCTTTCTCGTACCACACAAAAAGGTGGTATCAGGAATATGTTAATTTTACTTGATGATTACTCAAAGAATGTTTTGTTTTATTACCTGAAAAATAAAATTGATTCTTTCCTAACTTTAAAACAATGGAAAGTTTTGATTTATAAGCAAACAAGAAAATAATTCAAGTGGCTTAGAATAGATAATGGCTTGAAATTTTGTAATGATGAGTTCAATAATTTTTGTAAAATAAAGAAATAGCTTGATGTCGCACTGTGAAGATGACCCCTTAGAAAAATTGCGGTACAAAATGGATGAAACAATCTCTTTTGGAAAACGCTTATTACATGATTTCAAATGTTGGATTGAAACACACTTTTTGGGTAGGGTCTATTTCTACAACTTGTTATATTGTCAATCGTGCTTCTTCTACACCTTTGAACTTTAAGACTTTAAAGGAAGTATCATCAGGTACTCCTGCTAATTATTCTGATTTTAAAATTTTTGATTGTCCAATATATATGCATGTGAATGATGGAAAATTAGATCCAAGGGCTAAAAAGCATATTTTCCTTAGACATGCATCTAGGGTGAAAGGATACAGACTCGGGTGACCTGATAACAAGACACCAAAATTTGTAATTATCATAGATGTAACATTTTATGAATCCTCTAAATTTTAACCTTCCTGACCCCGAGATAATAGTTTTTGAGTTAATTCATGTTCAGGGTTGTAAGAAGTTTGTCTCGGGGGATTTACAGATTTTTGAATAAGTTTTGGGTCACGTTTGGATCACGAATCCAGCAATTCATCGTGATAAAACCACCTCGCAGTGACATTCATATTGGCACGCACATCGCATTGCGGTGAAGGTGTTTTTATCCAGTTCTTAATTAATAATTTGGATGCATATTTCATGATCTTTATCCCAGTGTGTTAGGTGCTTATTAGGTGAAAAATTTTCATAGAAATAACTTAGAGTAAAGTTATATAAGAGCCTTTGATTCATCCAAAGTTTGATATTTGATTCTACAAGGGTCAATTTTGAGCATGTATAACTTTTGATATATGTGGAATTTTTTATCTCAAGACGCACCAAATTGTAGATAATTGAATTATCTTTCTAATGATACCAATTTTGCCTTAATCTCATACCAGAGCATCGTCAGAACCAGTAAGCTACCACAATAAGACCACACCGCGGTGAGCCTAAAAAATTCAGTTACGAGTTTAAAATTATCTGTGGGAAATTGTGTCTTTTTCCCTCAATCCAATTTGTAAATCCACAACATAAATCACCAGTTAGGGAATTATTTGCCCGTCTTCTCCAACTTTTCTGTCAATCAAACCCTATCTCTCCGCCAAGGACAAAAAATTAACTCTTTTCCCAAGTAATCTTTAATTCAAGCTCTCTAAGTCGAAGAAACTTTAAGAAAGCTTCAAGACTAGGTTTTCTTTCCCGATATTTGGAAACTTAAGGTACGTGGGTCTATCCTAAATCTCATGGGAATAGGTTTTATGATTTTTACAATTTTTAAATTTATATATGTATATATATGTAATGTGTTTTGAGAAATTGTTGTAAGTCCATGCATCATGGACCCAATTCGACGAAAGTATGTAATTGTCATGGTTTTCCAGAAGATTGATTTATAATCTCATGCATATTTGATTTGAGTTTTAAAAGTGATTTATGAATGTGATTTGTGAAATCCCCTTTCCCTGTGATGAAATTTATGGACTTTGCATTGCATGACTTTAATCATGAGATCCATGTATAACCAATGTTGCGGCTGGTTTATGAATGATGACAAATCCTTAAGTTTTAGATGTCTCCTTAACCATTATGCATGAGTTGAATAAATTTAATAGCCACCATGTATTAATGTTTTGTAAAGAGAATAGAATAGCATAAGTTTCTTGTGATTTTTAAATAAGAACTGTCTTATAATGTTTGAATGTTTTGGTGGTCCAATAACGTGTTTTTGGATGGAGAGACTATGGCATGATATTATATGGCTTATAATACTTGAAAGTTTTGGTATGATGATACCAATTCAAACACATGCCATAACAGACTCAAACTAGAAAATATTACAGACTTTTTAGACTTCATACCATATTTTAAGAAATATGCATGTTTTAAAGGACTACCAATGGTCTTAAAGAGAGTTAGATAGTTACTCAAAGAAGGCATTTGAGTGTAAGGGCTCATTGCTGGAAATTGAGTTTTGTTGATTTGGGAGACATAATTGGCTAAGGCCATTGTATACTTGACCTTGAGATACTGGTATACTAAAATAGTATGTAGGACCCCTATCTTTGCAGCAAAATTGGATGTGGGATCTTGGTCGATGAGTTAATAGTGGACCTATATAGCTCGTAGGTACTAGACTTGTAGGGTGTACCATCTAACTCAGAAGTAAGACAAAGAGTCGAGTAAAGATTCATACATATATTTGAAACCTATTGATTATGCCCATGTATTTTCAAATGTTTTATGAGACATGTTTTTATGAAATGCTCTCACTTATGTTGTATATCAGTATTTTGTTTTTGATTGTTTTACGTACAAGTACATTTATATTGACCTCTATATTTCAGGATTTGAGGCTCAGTCCCGTGGTCCTACTAAGCAATATGATTATTGTGAGACATTGGAGTTGGTGAGCCTCTCTTATTTTGAAAGGCCTTGTTTCATGTGATGTCTCATTTGGTTTTAGTTCATGGTCCAACCGAGGGCCTTGCCCAGTTTAAGAAAAATTGTTGTTTTATGTTTAGTAAAGATTTGCTAAACTTATTGTAGATGGTTTTTGGGGTCTTTCTGAACCTACTTATCGCATTGTTAGGTTGCCATAATAAGATAACCATGTTTCCAGTTTACTACCATATTATGATAAGTTAAATGAATTATGCATATAATTACAAGTTAAGAGGGCTCTTGGGCCTTCACAGTTTGGGATGCCCATTGCAGCCAGGGACTCGGCTTGGGTCATGACATGCTTGGTATTAGAGAACAGCTCATGGTCTTAGGGTTTCTGCGAAGTCACATCGGGTAGAGTCCCTTTTATCGGTGTGTAGCGTGCCACACTTATAAGGAAGAAGCTTCTAGGAAATTAGGAATGTTTCACTTTTCTTTATGTTCTAGATTGTGCCATTGTGTTGTCCATTTAGAAGTTGTCCAGATTACTTCTTAACTCAGATTTTTATTGGTTGTGTCTCATTGTTGAGTCGATTTAAGTATAGAATCTTAGATTTTAAATAAGGTGGTCCCTTCTAATTGAGATATAAAAGATTATGAAATTGCACAAGGACTTGAGAGGAGTCCATAAGTTCTTTAAAGTGTATTGATTTAAGTTTACACCTCTATCTACATCAGTCATGCGTTTGAGCCTGAGGTATGAAGTGTATTCAGCCCCTTTCAAAATTTTTGTTGCAGATGTCATGCTTAAGGGTAGTGATATAAGTCAGAATATTGGAACAACATTTCCACCCGAGTAGTAGTATGTGTTAAGGTTTGATACCCTATTGGTAGTAAGATGATCTCGAAGTTACTAAAATGAAGTCATAAGGTTAGAAGGCAGGGTGAGGGTGACTTTTATATGAATAAGTAGTTTGAGTTGTATAACCTTGAGTAAAGGGTGGGTTGCTCTTTTATGGTGATTGACCAATATTGTAGCAAAAATTTTTAGAGTGTATGGTAGTCGGTGTAGGAAGTGTCTGGATATGATTGCTATTCATTCAAAATAGGGAAAGATCTAAGAATGGATAGTTGTGGTGGTCTTAGAAATTATTTTAAGGTTGTGAATGGAATGGGGTAGATTTGCCAATAAGTAATGGGTAGAGACTCATTGGCGTAAGTGGAATTTGAAGGTAGTCTAAATGTATGCTTAGGTAAGTAAGTATGATCTAAGAAAGTAAAATATGTAGATAAGATCGCAATGGGTTATAATATTAAGGTTGACTATGTTTATTATGTGACTTTACCCCCCTAACTTTCTTTTCTTTAGTAGTTGTAAACTAGTACTACAGGTGAGAAAGTGTGTAGTGGATTTTCAGGTATTGTAGTAATGTCATGGAAGTGATGTGATTGTAGGTAGTAGTTAAGTGAAATGAGGTATTTGGGTTGATTTCCCAATTTGATGGACTAGTATAATATATGGTATGCTTCGTCGGTGGTACATGATAGATGCTACACTATAAGCTTGAACTTTAGATGTGGATGGTGGTGATAAAAATAGTAGCTTAAGATTAATGATGCATGTTTTGTGGGACTAAGTAGTAGGTTTGGTTTAATGTGTGCAATAGCCTAGAATGGCAACTTGTGGAATAATAAGTAGAGAATTTTGATGTATATATATACGCATAAGAACAAGAGTACAACGATGAATTGTGGTTGAATCATTAAGTGGATAAGAGCATGAGTATATAATGATAAGTTGGCCCCTCAGGTAGCATGTCATGAATACCTAGTACACATTCTTGAATTTTTTAGTACGGAGAAGTCCTTGGAGTTGTTGTATGGTGTTCTTTACAATTAAACTGAGCAAATTTAGGTAGGCAATATGCGCTTTCGGTATAGTTTTACAAATTTTATTAAAATTATAAGTATATGAGTAGAGGTCTAATGTTGGCGTGTTAAGTAGTAGAGAATTAATTATTATATGATATGGAGTCTGGATGTGTATGCTCATGAGAGTAGGTGTGATAGGATGATGGCTATAGAGTCTAGCAAAAGTTATGAGTAGCATTTTCAAAAAACAATGCCTTCAGAGTATAGTTTATTTGGGGGGGGGGGGGGGGGGTGAGTTTAGCATTTATGTGTATGGTGATACTCCATTATGTTCAGGGTTGTGCTTGTAGACTTAATGTGAAAATATGTCCTCAAGTCTAGGATTGTGACTTTGATCTAAGGGGGAGATGATGAAATAAGGTAGTTCTCGAATTTTCTTGAGGTGTCAGTGTCAGGAAAAAGTCATGATAAAATCTTTTCTTATTCAAGCAAGCTCCTCCTACTTCAATTTAATGAGGATATTCTACCAATGTATTATGTATTGAAATCATGCCTATGCCCAAGGTCTAAGTTTTTATGCAACTTATGTTATGATCTGACCTCCAAACTAGAAGCAATGATGTCTCAGTAACCCTATCTTTCAAGTATTCAATCCCTATGTTATTGCGCTCATGATCCATAAAAAAATCCATGTCTCACATCATGCTTGAACCTAAGAAAATATGTTTCTGTATGTCACCGAATCATTCTATGTCAGGTTTATCCAAAGTGATAAAGTTTATGCAAACTCATGAGTATCTCATCTCTGAAAATAAGAAGCAATAACTTTAAGTGGCAATCCTCGTCTCAGTCGTTAACCCCTTGAGTTCCGCCTTTATGTTATACCTGTCATGATATATGCTCACATATTTCTCATTGTTCCCAGTCCTAAGAACTCATATTATGTAGGTTTATGTCCAAACGACTCTCTTTTTATGATCCATACACTTGATATATGGAGAACTTCAAGTCTATTGTATTGTATCTTTATCACATATCCCACCTAGAGTAGTGCAATAAGTATATGGTATAATTGAATAGTGTTACTCTTTTTCTTGATGCATATTATCGAGTCCCTCAATGACCCCCCGAATGATAGTATGATAGTAGTTATGGAAGAGTAGTAGTGACTTAGGAAAGGGGAGTAGATGTTCTTGAAATTGAATTTTTTTTCTTATATGATTTCCTTATCTATGGTTATAGGTGATGGGGAAAAGAAAGAGGTGGACTTTCATTATGTGAAATAGTTGGGAAGGAGGTAAATGGCAAAAATATTTGTCAGTGATTGAAATTGTTGGTTTTGGTAGGAGATTCATAAAGTGGGTGTAGTAATGATAGGCTTGAATGTTGTGGTTGTTGAAAACACAAACCAATGTCCTATGTGGTTAGTACTCCCTGAATTAAAATTTTAAGTGTGTTTAATGGTAGTGATTAGGTGAAATAATATTCTTCATGGGATGTAGGGTCCCGTAGCTTAAGCTAGCACCTCTTTTCTCTGAGTTAGGCTTCAATATAGGACTCAAACTCTTGTGGTTAGATATGTGATGTAGAAATGTAAGATGGAAAGGACGAAGTATGTTATTTAATGTTGGGACATATCCGAGTAGTGTCTTTAAGTTTAAGTTTATTCGTTTGTATCATGTAAGGTAAAGAATGTTTCTATCCCTATCTTTCGTGAAATCTCATCTCATGATTGTACCGATGTTAATCAGGCCTGTTATCACCAAATTAACTCATTCCTTACATTTTGATGATTATGATTCATATAACTCATGTGCAAGATCATCTCTATGTAAGGTTTCATTATCTCATGCTTTATGCTTACACATTTCACTAGGGATTATCATGAAGCTCTGTTGACGCCTTTGCATATTTGGTTGAGGAAAGATGTTCATTGTAAGGTTACGTTCTTTATTTAATACTTTTAGAGCTTCAAAAAGTTCCTATCCATCATTCGGGGACGAATGATCACATGGGGAAGATAATATAACACCCTGCACTTTCGGGCTAAAGTTAAACCGTCATTCCTATGTTTATGGATCCGAACTATAATACCCATACTATTCTTATCTTAACTCAACTTTTAGTTGCATACTTAAGGGGCTTATGGCTCGAAACTTTCACTAAGTGTTGGGGATTTAGTTATCTTCAAGACCCCTAAATTTCGAGGATTTCTATTTTGATCTTCCCAACCTCGTGGCAATAATTTTTAAGTTAATTCAAGTTTAGGGATGTAAAAATTATGTCTCGGGGGAGTTTTAGTTTTTTCGGACAAGGTTTGGCTCACATTTGGATAATGAATCCAGCAAGTCACCGCGATAGGGCTATGTCTTAGTGACATTGCCTTTGGCGCGTACATTGCATCGCAGTGAAGGTGTTTTCGTCCTGTTCTTGATTCATAATTTTAATGCATGTTTCATGATCTTTATCTTAGTATGTGAGGTGCTTATTAGGTGAAAATTCTCATAGAGAGCCTTTGATTCGTTCAAAGTTTGGTATTCGATTCTACAAGGGTCAACTTTTAACATGTATAATTTTTTATATATGTAGAATTTATCAGCTCAAGACCCGCCAAATTGTAGATAAATGAATTAGCTTTCCAACTATTCCAATTTTACCGTAATCCGATACCTGGCGAAATGTTATGATCACTTTCGTCAGAACCAGTAATCTACCGTGATAAGACCACTTTGCGGTGAGCCTAAAAAATGCAATTACGAGTTTAAAATTTCCTAAGGGTCAATTATTTCTTTTCCCACAATTTAATTTGTAAATCCATGACTTAAATCACCAGTTAGGGCATTATTTGCCCTTCTTCTCCAACTTTCCTCTCAAGAAAACCCTATCCCTTCCCCAAGGACAAAAATTTAACTCCTTTCCCAAGTAATCTAGAATTCAAGCTCTCTAAGTCCAAGAAACTTCAAGAAAGCTTCAATGTTAGGGTTTTTTTCCCAATGTTGGGAAACTTAAGGTACGTGGGTCTATCATAAATCTCATGGGCATAGGTTTTATGAGTTTTACAAGCCTTAAAGTTATATATGTATATATATGTAATGAGTTTTGAGAAATTGTTTTAAGTGCATGCATCATGGACCCAATTCGATGAAAGTATGTAATTGTCATGGGGTTTTTTCCATAAGATTGATTTATAATCTCATGCATGTGTGATTTGAGTTTGAAAAGTGATTTATCAATGTGATTTGTCAAATCTCCTTTACCCATGATGAAATTTATAGACTTTGCATAGCATGAATTATGTATTATTTTGAGGGCATGATTTAAGAGCCCCTTTTTTATCTTGAGATTCATGTATAACCATTGTTGGTGATGTTTTATGAATGATGGCAAATTCTTGAGTTTTAAATGTCTCCTTAACCACTATGCATGTGTTGAATAAATGGAATGGTCACCACGTATTAATGTTTTGTAAATAGAATGGAACTGCATAAGTTTTTTGTGATTTTTAAATAAGAACTCTATTTTAATGTTTAAATGTTTTGGTAGTATAGTTACATGTTTTTGGATGGAGAGACTATGACATGATATTATATGGCTTATATGACTTGTAAGTCTTGGTATGACGATACCAATTAAGACACATGCCATAACAGACTCAAACTAGAACAGATTACAGACTTTTTAGACTTCAGACCATATTTTTAGAAAGATTCATGTTTTAAAGGACTACAAATGGGCTTAAAAAGAGTTAGATGGTTACCCAATGAAGGCATTTGAGTGTAAAGGATTATTGTCAAAAATCGAGTTTTGCCGATTTGGGAGACATGATTGGCTAAGGCCAATGTATACTTGTCCTTGAGACACTGGTATACTAAACTAGTATGTAGGACCCCTATCCTTGCGGCAAACATGGATGTAGGAGCCTAGTTGATGAGTTAATGGAGGACCCATATAGACTGTGGGTACCAGACTTGTAGGGTGTACCATCTTATGCATGTATACGAGTTGAGATTCATACATATGTACCAGACTTATTGTAGATGGTTTTCGTGATCTTTCTGAACTTACTTTCTGCATTGTTAAGTTTTCATGATAACATGACCATGTTTTCAGTTTACTTTCGCATTTTGATAAGTTAGATAAATTATCCATATGATTGCAAGTTAAGAGGGCTTTCAGACCTTCACGATTCGGGATGACCATCGCAGATTGGGCCTCATCTTGGGTCGTGATAGTACTCCTCTTGCTACTCGGTTTAAGTTATAATCTACTCAATCACCACAGTCACATGAAGAAGAGAGTTATATGGAACATGTACCATATTCTAGTATAGTTGGTAGCAGTATGTACGCAATGGTGTGTACGTGACCTGGCATTTCACAAGAACTTAGTATTATAAGGCATTATATGTCTTACCCCAATAAAGTTAATTTCCTAACTATGAAATGAATTCTCAAATACTTGCGAGGTACTTCAAATGTATGTTCGGAGTTTGGAAAAAATATAACACTTTGGCTGGTTTTAGAGACTGATCTTACCTATTTTCTGATGGTGGTTGTGATATAATCTAGAAAGCTACATTATGATATTTAGTAGCTTTATGTTATCTAATACTGAAGCAGAATATATAGCAGTGACCGAGGCGATCTTTGATGAACTTAGTTTACATCAAGGTGGTATTACCACTTCTATGATAGTCAAAGTGTCATTAACTTGACTAAAAATCAGATGTATTATGAGAGGACAAAGCACATTGATATCAAGTAGCATTTCATTCGGGAAATCATTTTTGAAAGAGAAGTCTTTATTCAGAAGATCAATACCAGAGACAATTATGTTTACGTCGCCTCTTTCAGTTGGAAAGTTCAAGCAGTGCTTGAACTAGATTTCCATTAATGAAGAATTATTTAGCCCACAGGGGCTTTTTCAGAGAGGGTGGACCATATTATTATATTATTCAAAATCAGGCCAAGGTGGAGATTTTTAATGTGGCCATATTTTGGCCATTGTTTTATTGAAATTCTCTTGGTATTTTTGTGAAATCACATGATATTTTGTTGAAAATATCTACCAAGAGATTTTTTCTTGGAGCCAAAGTTTGGCTATGTGGACGATATTATTTGAGATTTTTCTTTTTCTTTTTTATTCTACTTGGAGCCCAACAACCTCCTCTTGTAGATAGAGGGGAGTTCTTTCATTCGCAATACACCTTGAAGCACCTGAAAAAAATCTTCATTGCTTTCATCCTTCTGTTTTTTTTTTAGAGTATTTTGTAAGAGTGTGTGTGTGGGGAAACACTTGTGTGACCCCTTTCTTGGAATGATCTTCTGATTTTACTCTTTTGGAATATTTTTGGGTTGATTAGAGTATTCACTCTAATTTTATACTCGTTATTGTACTCTTCTGGTTGGTATAGTGAAATTGCTCCTCTCGACTTGTGGATGTAGCTCACACTGATTGAACCCGTTAAATGTGTGCCTACTTTATTTTCTTTAATTGTTGTTATTATTATCTAGTTATTGTCTTTGTTATTATTGTTATACTTGGGTTTGGCTCAATTCTGCAATAACCTAGTTCTTGATACTAACATTTACCATAACATTCTGGAGGCAGAGTATAAGTAAGGAAGAAGAAACCACAGGGCGGTACGTGGCTACAATTATTGGGCGGAAGTAGTTGGAAGTAATTGAGAAGTGAAAACCAGTGAATTGTTAACCGTGTAAAAATTAGGAAAGTACATTTCACTTTTATTCACAGTTGAACCAGCATCCTTTTATTTCGAATTGGCAACAGCCAGGCGGACAAATGAGGGCAAGACCCTGTTATTTTGAGAGATTGGCATACCAATCCCTGTTATTTAAGCCTAAAACAAGAGAATGAGTTTATTTATGTACTACATATGGTGGATTGAATTGTGACTTGACCGGTTTTAGTTGTCGTACTCGTAATGATGCAACTACCATTCTATCCAGCTGTAGAAGTTCCTGGACCATTCTTGGGAGGCAGTCCACTCTTAAGAAGATTATTTGGCGTCTGTGGGCATGGGTTAGTGTTTCGAGTTTATCCGCCACTTTGTTTAGGTCTGTTTTCACTTTTTCAAAAATTTCAGAAATTCCAAAAACAGAAAAAAGGTGTTTCCAATTTTTCCACTTTAAATACTTACAAGAATTCAAAACCAACTGTAATTTATTTCATATCCAATCACATCTCCAAACATCATTTTGCACTTTGAAAAACAAAAACTATAATGTTCAAACATAGTCAAACGCCAACGAAATTCTGTAAAAATAAATAAATGCAATTCCTGATCTGGCTGTGCTACATCACCAGGCTAAGGATTCTCTTTTCTGTATGTAAATGTAAGAATGTATGTGTATATATATATATATTTATATAAGATTACTATAGAGTAAATAGATATCATAAATGCAATTCCTAATTTGGTTGTGCCACAAGCCGGGCTAAGGATTCTCTTTTATTTATGTATATATATATAGAAAACTATTGAAGAGTAAATAGATATCCTAAATGCAATTCCAAATTATGGTGTGCCACATGCCGGGCTAAGGATTCTTTCTTTCATATATATAGAAGAAGATTATTTGGGCACAAACTTTGCAGTCTACTAGCATTCCTCACTTTGAGAAAAACATCTGAACCTAACACTTCTTTAGGAAATTGAACTTCTTCAATCTGTGATACTAGCATTTCCTTTTTGAGTTGCAACTCCAATGAGTGATTCAATAATCCATGATGAAATCATTATAGAGATCCTCTTAAGGCTGCCCACCAAATTGTTGTCGAGATTCGTGTGCCTTTCAAAACCCTGGCATCAACTAATCTCTAGCCTTGATTTCTTCAAGACTCATCTGAAGTTAATTGCTAATGATAAAGAATACGTCCATCTTAGAGTTCTACTTATGGGCATCGGAGGAAATTTCAGTTTCTGTCATCTAAACTATTTTTGGGCATGACTCCTCCTCAACGTCCTCAACAAGGGAGAACTGAAACAGTCAAGAAGCTCAAAATGGTTCTGGAATGTACTGTGCTTTTCTTGCTTCATAACAAGCATTAGATTCAACTTATTCACAAGGAGAAACTGCTTCGGCATGACAAGAACCATGCATAAGTTTAAATATACTTATGGTCTTCTCAAGCGGAAGCAGTTTCTCCTTGCGAAGAAGTTGAATCTCATACTTGTTAAGCCGCAAGAAAAGAGTAGTGCATTCCAGAACTATTTTGATCTTCTTGACTGTTTCAATTCTCCCATGTTGAGGACATTGAGGAGGAGTCATGCCCAAAAACAGTATTATAAGCGATTAAGCATTGGGAAATTCTCAGTTAACATTTGGCCTAAATTATGGAAATTTAATTAGATTCATCCATATGATCAGCAACTGCGAATGAGTTAATGATGACGATTGAGAATTTTACGATGCCTCATTTAACTAGCTTGTAATATTTTCCTGACATCATACCCTTGATTCTGGAAGTGTTGGAGCCTTACCTTTGGTGAATTATTTATGATATTCTTTTAATGAACAAAAATTTGATATTCTATATGCCCTACTATTTCATCAAATTGTAGATAAGTTTTTTCCTCAAACGGACTGGCTTGCCTAACATGTTCCATCAACGTATTTAAAAGAAGTAAACTCACGAGTACAATTTTTACGTGAAAAATACCCAACTCACAATAGGTGAAAAATACCACAAACTACAACTCTAAAGGATTTACCCCAAAATCACTAACACAATGAGCCTTTAAAACGATCGATTACAAAATCAGTACCCTTAGGAATTATAAACTCTAATTCCTATCAACTTAACAACTACGAATTATAAACTCTAGTTCCTAAACAACTCACAAACCGCTCAAGGCTTGTGATCCTAAATCTCTAAGTTAGCCCAACTGGAAGACAAACTACTACTCCAGTTCCTAACACATTGGAACTATGAATCAAATGATTCCCTCTCAAAGAACAACCCTAATACAATCAATCTAAACTCTAGCTAGACTCTACCATGTATGGACATGCTCCTTCTTGGAGTTCTTTATGCACCACTTCAAGAATCAATCTTTGATTTCGCCTTCATTTTTAATGAGTGTGAAAACGACTTTGTAGAAGCTTTTGGATATTTATAGATGTCGATACTTGCTTCTTCTTTGTCAGATTGGTTTTCCTTCAAAGGAATCCCATTCCGTTTTTTGAAACTTAATTTAGGAATCCATTCCAACTTGGACACCTTTATTGCCTTCACTTTGTAATTCTTTTCATTACATATATTTTCCCAATTTAGGTATCTTTTTTTAATAAGGAATCCATGTCTCGAATCAGCATCATAATGGCTTCAACTTGTATTGCTTGTGTCACACATTGGATTTATTCCTTGTCTTTTTGTAATAAGGAATCAATGTCTCGAGGGTTGTTTGTACCATCTAGTTTGGGTCAAAGATTTTAGTGTTGATAGTCCCTCACTAATGTCTATTCCGGTAGTTAATGAGTTCCCCCAAAGTCATTCTTGATGACCTTCCCGGTATTATTCCTAATAGGGAGATAGATTCTGGGTTTGACCTCTTACATGACACTCTGCCTGAGGTGGACTAGTTTGGACTGGGGAACTCCTGGAGTCACAACAAGTTCTGGAGTATGAGCTCTATTCCGAGTTCATATCCCAAGAGTAGGACGAACATCATCAACATGGGTGTTTGCGTTTGATCTATGGGGAGGCATGATCAATCTCTGAAATATAGGAAATCAAGAGTTAGGGGACATTCAGACTCTGTAGCACTAACTAGAACATGAAGAAAAGAAACATTCCTAAACACCTAGTAGCCTTCTCCAAAAAAGTGTGGTGTGCAACATACCCATAAAAAGGACTTCTCCATAAAAGTGTGGTGTGCAACACACAAATAAAAAGGACTCTAACTAATGCAACTTGATAGATACCTTGGGACCATGAACCGTGGTCTGATACCAAGTTTGTCACAACCTAAGTTAAGGCCCTGGACGCGATGGGTATCCTAAACCATGAAGGCCCGAGAGTGACATTAGCTTGTCATCATAAGAAAAACTCGTCTATTATAATAATGTAGAAGTGAACTGGAAACTATAACACCCCATACTTTTCCCTAGTTCAACTTAGCATTGAGAACGTCAAGCGTTGGATTCAAGAGATGATGAATTTTCTTACATGTAGAATTTTCCAGTTTTAGACCCTTCAATGCGTATAATATTTTATTATCTTTCCAACGATATAAGATTCACCCAAATCCGATAACCGAGTGAGAAGTTATGGCTATTTTAAGTTTCAGTCGTAAAACACCGTCATTTTGGTTATTAGCGCATCACAGAGAGGGTTTAAATGACAATTCTCAAATTCTACTGAGACTCCACGATTTTGGTGCATCGAAAAGGTCCAAATTCCCAGTTGTCTATTTCTAGTGGACCAACGCGATACTGGCCCATCGTGCCAGTGGCCAAAATGGCAAACTAAAGGGCACCTCGATTGTGGCGCGTCGCGATGAAACCCCAGTTTCTATTCATCCCTTTTTTAGTGAGCCACTTCGATTATGGCACGTCGTGGTGACAACCCAGTTTGGAAAATATTATGTTTTTTCAGTCTGTTTTGGAGTTTAAAGAAGGTATTTTGATAAATTACCTAGACCTAATCCATCCAAAACATAAAAATAATCAAATTCCAAGCACTTTATGCTCATT
The DNA here is from genome assembly GCA_030864225.1 of Capsicum baccatum var. pendulum. Lineage (NCBI taxonomy): Eukaryota > Viridiplantae > Streptophyta > Magnoliopsida > Solanales > Solanaceae > Capsicum > Capsicum baccatum. The sequence continues at coordinate 239,288,174 of CM061560.1, read as the reverse complement.
ATTCATCATTCTTTTCAAAAGAAAAGACCCTAGGAACCAAAAGCTCCTTTTCCAAGAAACCCAATTCCTCCATTAATTCTCTAAGGCAATTCAAAATTAAGGATTCCCAACTCAAGAACTCCAAGAATTCAACTTTAAAAGCACTAATAGGGATCCAAGATTCAAGTCTTAGCATCTAGTTCATCAACTGAGGTATGTGGGGGATTTTCAACAAGGATAATCCTTTCATCCTTGTGCCCAAAACATATTTTAATTACAAATTTATTGATTTTTATGTGATTTCCCATAAAATTTAAGTTAGGGTTTATACCCGATATTGCTATTTAAGAGATTATGAGATTTTCAATGATTTAGAAGTTGAATTATATGATTTGTTCATATTTTCATACATATTGCAGAAATTTCCAGATTTTGAATTAATTTATCAATGTTTACATTATCGAGCATGAACATTTTGATGTTTAACATGAGTTTGATGCATAGGTCATTAAGCCCTAATTAAAGATTGATATTTCGAGCTTTGTTATGCTATAAGCACCCTATGACTAGATTCCTTTCAGATTATTGATAAAGATTTGACCTTTTGGTCTCAGAATCCACTTTACATATTCAAATTACAGATTTTAGCTTTAAAGATATTCAGTTGGGTTTTTCATTATAAACCATTAGACTATTTTAAAAGTGGATTTCCCTTAGAATGGGCATACAAATTTAATGGGAGTAGTATTTAGCACTGAGATGGGTACGTTACTATGGTTTCATACCCTAGAACTACATTCCAACATAGGATTTAGATTGTTCCCGCTTCTATGTGGATGATAAACATGTGATCACTTAGATAAGTAATACTCCCTAGCAAGAGTATGAATCCTATCCCCTCCTTAGGGGGACAAGAACGTTGGACTCCATGAACACTCACATGGTTTATGTCGGTTAAGAGAACCTCCCTCCAGATAAAGTATTTTACCATGCAGAACAAGTTTTCAGATTTCACTTAGCCTATATAATTTGAAAATAAGAATAAAATATAGATTTTCATAACTAAGTGTTATGACTCATAAGATTTGCATTATATGCTTTACTATTCATGATTTATGATCTTCAGATTTCAAATTACTCAAGCCTATGTGAGTCATTTACATTTAGCATGTATGATTTTATAAATTATGATGATATTGCTTACTGATTACATTCACCCTCATATGCTCAGTACATTCCCAAAGTACTGATCCACATATATGTCTATGTGCTACATTATCTCATAATGTAGGCTCAGGTGCTCAGTCTCAATAGCGTGAGTGATTTTCGAGCATCTCATCTCTATCCCTGCAGTTGGTGACTCCTCATAGTTTGGGGACTTTGCTATTCATATTTCCAGTTTATTAGTAGATGATTTAGTATTCATTTCATACTATTTAAGTCATTTGGGACCTATCCCAATGGCTCTCTAGATTCAGTCAGTAAAGGCTTATCGGACTACTAGATCTAGTTTTAGCTTTTAGCTGCAGTATTTGGATTTGCAATATTTTATTTTTCAGACTGATGAGATTAGTATTATCAGATAATTCAGCCAGTTGTTTGCATCTATAATTATTATACATTCATATTCCCTTATTTTGAGATTCAAGTTTAAAAGAAGGCAACCAAGGTTTGCTCAGGACTAATTATAGTTCGGAGCATCATGTCACATCTCGAGAATCAAATCTTCGGGCATCCAAAACTTGGTATCATAGCCTAAGGTTTAGAGAATCCTAGGGAGTCATACAATCCTTGTTACATAGAGTCTTGATCATCGGTGTGAAGTGCGCCACATTTATGAGCAAGAGGATATGGAGCATTTTAGGAAATCATCTCCTCTTTAATGATCTATTGTGCATTCAGTGTCTCTATCTGCTTCTAACTTGTGGTTTCACATAACAAAAAATGCCTCCTCGTCGATCTAACACATGCAGAAACAATAACCATCCACCTCAGTCCGTAGATCCTTTGAATGAGAATGTGTCACATACAGAGTTTTGGGCTGCCTTTCAGGTGCTAGCCCAAGTTGTGATAGCAAATGTCCTGGGCAACCGTCAGGCTGCAGTCCTACTTCAGCAGGACGGGGACTTAGCCGCAGCCAAAATTCAAGATTTTATGAGAATAAACTGGACGAAATACTTTAGGTCGAAGGTAGGTGAGGACTCACAACTTTCTCTAGATGAGGTGTACAAGATCACCCGAATTATGTATGTTTTTGAAGAGAAAAGTGTAGAATTGGCATCCTATAGTTTGAAGTATATTGCAAATGATTCAGTAGTAATATGGAAGAAAAGTAGAGGGGATAATACATCTCCCATAACTTGGAAAATATTTCAGGATGCGTTCTTGGACAAGTTCTTCCCATATGATATGAGGGAAGCTAATATGGAAGAGTTCATGAACCTGAGGCAGGGCTCAATGACAATGAAGGAGTATTGACTCAATTTCAACTAGTTGTCCAAGTATGCCCCTGATTAGATGGCTGACCCTAGGTCAAGCATAACGAAGTTTGTGTCCTATGTGTCTGAGTTGGTAATTAAGGAGTATAGGACTGCTATGCTCATTGGAGACATATAGCTTGCTAGGTTGATGATGTATGCTCATCAGATAGAGGTAGAGAAGTTGAAGAAAAGAGAGATAGTAAATAAGATGGCGAGAACCTGGCAGTTTGATTAGGGTCAGAATAGGTCTAGAGGAGGAAATCATTCATAGTTTCAGAATTGGTCATCTATGCCTGCACCTTCTTCGGCCAGTGCTCCCGCACCTAGAAATAGGCAAAAATAGTGAGGTAAGTCTTCTATGTCCAGATCTTAGAATAGTGTGAGTGGGAAGCCCAATCATCCCTCATGTGCTAAGTATGGTAAGAATCATACAGGTGAGTATTTGTGGGGTCAGAAAGGTTGTTATAGTTATGGCCAGATGGGTCACAGAATCAAAGAGTACCCGCATGCTAGATAGGGGAATAGGGATGTCCATCCCCATACTCAGGATACTAGTGCACCAGCTCTTCTAGGTTGCCCAGTCTCTCCTTAGGGTGCATAATCCAGTACTGGTGGCGGTCTGTGCCAATATTGGTTTTATGCGCTGATGTCCCATCATGAGTAGGAAGATTCTCCGGATGTTGTAACCAGTATGCTTCGTATCTTTCATCTTGATGCTTTTGTGTTGTTGGAAATTGGGCTATGTTTCTCTAATGTGACCCCATTAATTGGAGTAAATTTTGATATAAGCTCTGAAAAGATCCCTGAGCCTTTCTTGGTTTCTACCAAATGGGTGAGTCAGTTGTTTCTAAACAAATCTATAGAAAGTGTCCTATCACTGTCCTTCATAAGATCATGTTAGCAGATTTAATAGAGTTAGATATAGTTGATTTTGATCTTATTCTTGGTATGGATTATCTTCATTCCTGTTACGCGTCTATAGATTGTCGCACCCTTGTGGTGAAGTTTTAGTTCCCAGATGAGCCAGTCTTTGAGTGGTCAGGTAATTCAGTGTCTCCCAATAGTCATTTCATATCTTATCTTAAGGCCAGAAAGTTAATTTCCAAAGGGTGTATCTATCATATTGTTCGAGTTAAAGACACTAAGTTTGAGACTCTAACAATTCATCCAGTCAGTGTAATTAATGAGTTTCCCGAAGATCTCCCAGGGTATCTCCTAATATGGAACTAAAATTTGGTTTTGACCTTCTCCCAGATACTCAACCTATTTCTATCCCTCCATGTCATATAGATCCCATAGAACTTAATGAGTTAAAAGAGAAGCTTAAAGATCTTTTAGATAAAGGTTTTATAAGGCTTAGCGTTTCTTCATGGGGTGGTCCCATCCTATTCGTGCAAAAGAAAGATGGTTCTTTGTGTATGTGCATTAAATATCATCAGTTGAATAAAGTCACGGTCAAAAACAAATATCCTCTTCCTAGAATTGATGACTTATTTGATCAACTCCAAGTTGCAATTTATTTCTCAAAGATAGACCTTAGATCTGGCTATTACAAGCTTAAAGTAAGGGAATGTAATATTCCAAAGACGGCTTTCAGAACCCATTATGGTCATTTTGAGTTTCTAGTCATGTCCTTCGAACTAACAAATGCCCCAGCAGCTTTCATGGACTTGATGAACAGAGTGTTCAAATAAAATTTGGATGTATTTGTCATAGTCTTCATCGACAACATTTTTGTCTACTCTCGTAGTGAGGATAATTATGCAGACCATCTTAGAATTGTGTTGCGAACTCTTAGAGATCACCAGTTGTTCACCAAGTTAAGCAAGTGTGAATTTTGGCTAAGGTCAGTAGCTTTCCTTGGTCATATCGTTTCTAGTGAAGGTATTAGAGTTGATCCCCAAAATATGAAAGTTGTAAGAAATTGGCCTAGCCCTATCTCTCCATCAAACATTAGAAGTTTCTTGGGTTTAGATGGCTATTTCTGCTATTTTGTTAAATTTTCCTCGCCTATTGCATCCCCTATGTCTAGATTGATTCAAAAAAAAAGTTAAGTTTTAGTGGTCAGATTCCTGCGAGTAGAGTTTTCAGGAGTTGAAGACTCAACTCACTTCAGCCCCAGTCTTAGCATTACCTGATGGTACAGACGGTTTTGTGGTGTAATGTGATGCCTCTAGAGTTGGTTTGGGTTGTGTGTTGATGCATAGAGGTAATGTTATATCCTATGCCTCTAGACAGCTTAAGTCTCATAAAAGGAACTACCCTACCCATGATTTTGAACTAGCCGTAGTAGTATTTGCTTTGAAAATCTAGATATATTATTTGTATGGTGTGCATATTGATGTGTTCATGGACCACAAAAGTTTGCATTATGTGTTTACCCAGAGGGAGTTGAATTTTCGCCAGATAAGGTGGTTAGAATTGTTGAAAGACTATGACATGAGTGTGTTCTACCATTCGAGCAAGGACAATGTAGTGGCGGACGCCCTTAGTAGATTGTCTATGGGCAGTGTTGCTCATGTGGAGAACGATAAGAAAGAGTTAGATCAAGAAGTTCATAGTTTGAATAGATTAGGTATTATGTTGGATGATTCAGCTGAAGGGAATGTTTGGGTTCAGAGTAGTTCTGAATCTTTCCTAGTTTCGAAAGTAAAGGAGAAGCAAGATATGGATTCTAGTTTAGTCAAACTGAAAGAGTCAGTTAAAGACCAAAAGGTAGAGGTTTTATCCCAAGGGGGAGATGGCGTGTTGAGATATCAAAGTAGATTGTGTATGCCATATGTTAATGATTTGAGGCAGCAGATTATGGTGGAAGCGCAAGGTTCACGTTATTCCACTCATCCATGTGCTACCAAGATGTACCTTAATTTACAGGAAATCTATTGGTGGAGTGGTATAAACAGAGATATAGAAAAGTTCGTAGCCAAGTATGCCACTTGTCAACAGGTTAAGGTAGAGCACCAAAGACCTTGTGGTACATTGTAAGAGTTTGGTATCCTTACTTGAAAGTGGGAAGAGGTAAATATGGATTTTGTGACTGGTTTACCCCATTCACGTCGACAGTATGATTCGATTTGGATTATTGTAGACATATTGACTAAGTTAGCATATTTCTTACCAGTTCATACGTCTTATATAGCTGAAGATTATGCTAAGATGTACATTAGAGAGTTAGTCAGACTGCAAGGAGTTCCCTTGTCTATCATTTAAGATAGGGGTACTTAGTTCACTTCATAGTTTTGGAGAGCTTTTCTGAAGGGTCTTGGTACCCAAGTTCATCGTAGTTCATCTTTCCACCCTCAGATAGATGGTCAAGAAGAGAGAACCATCCAAACTCAAGAAGATGTGTTGAGGGCATGTGCTCTTGATTTTAAAGGTAGTTGGGATAAGCATTTTCCATTGATTGAATTCACTTATAATAGCAGTTACCATTCTGGCATATAGATGACCCCATTTGAGGCAATTTATAGAAGGAGATGTAGATTACCCATAGGTTGGTTTGAAGTAGGTGAGGCCACTTTGGTTGGGCCTAATATAGTTTTGAAGCTATGGATAAGGTTCAGTTGATTAGAGAAAGATTGAAAATAGCCCAGAGTCATAAAAAATCATATGTAGATGTAAGAATAAGGGACCTCAAGTTTGAGGTTGGTGATTTAGTGTATCTGAAGATTTCACCCATTAAAGGGGTGAAGAGATTTGGAAAAAAGGGGAATCTTAGTCCCCTGTATGTTGGCCCTTAAAGAATTGTGAATTGTGTTTGGAAAGTAGCTTATGAGCTTGAGTTGCCCACAGACTTATCAGCCATTCATCCTGTATTCCACGTCTCTATGCTTAAGAAGTGCATCGGTGACTCCACTGTTGTAGTTCCTTTAGAAAGCTCAGATATTTAGAACAGTCTTTCATACGAAGAGATTTCAGTTGAGATTTTAGATCATCAAATTCGTAGACTAAGGAACAAAGAAGTTTACTTGGTCAAAGTTCTTTGGTGGAATCAGTCAGTTGAGGGTGCTACTTGGGAAGCAGAAGCAGATATGCGAGCCAAGTAACCTCACCTCGTCTCCTCAAACTTAGATTTAGACGTATGTAATACTCTTTCTTAATTTAGTTCTTTTCTAATCACAAATTCAGCTATATAGTTGTCCTCATAAAAGTTCATGCACTCACAAATTAACTTAGAAGCTCAAAATGATTTAGATACAGTTTTGCAATTATTTCAATTGTGCATGACTCTCATATATCCTCAAATTTCTCAGTATTCTTAGTCTAACAAACAACATTCAAGGATGAATGTTTCCAAGGGGGAGATATTGTAACACCCCGTACATTTCCCTAGTTCAACTTAGCGTTGAGAACGTTAAGTGTAGGCTTCAAGAGAGGATAACTTTTCTGACATATTGAATTTTCGAGTTTTAGACCCTCCAATGCGTAGAAAATTTAATTAGCTTTTCAACGATATAAGATTCGTCCAAATATGATAACTGAGTGAGAAGTTATGGCTATTTTAAGTTTCAGTCATAAAACACCATAATTTCGGTTACTAGCGTGTCGCAAAGAGGGGTTAAATGACAATTGTCTATTTCTAGTGAGACTCTATGATATTGGCGCATCGCGAAGAGGTCCAAATTCCAAATTTTCAATTTCCAGTGGACCAATGCAATACTGACACGTCGCGCAAGTGGCTAAAATGGCAAACTAAAGGGCACTGTGATTGTGGAACGTCGTGGTGAAAGCCCTGTTCCCATTTGTCCCTTTTCCAGTGAGCCACCCCGATTGTGGCGTGTCGCGGTGACCACCCAGTTCGGAAAATATTACATTTTTACAGTCCATTTAGGAGTTTAAAGAGGGTATTTGTTAAATTATCCAACCCCAATCCGTCCAAAACATAAAATTAATCACATTCCAAGCACTTTATGCTTATTATTCATCATTCTTTTCAAAAGCAAAAACCCTAGAACCCAAAAACTCCTTCTCCAAGAAACCCAATTCCTTCATTAATTCTCCAAGGCAATTCAAGATTAAGGATTCACAACTCAAGAACTCCAAGAATTCAACTTTATAAGCATCAATAGGTATCCAAGATTCAAGTCTTAGCATCTAGTTTATTAATTGAGGTATGCGAGGTTTATCAACAAGGATAATCCTTTCATCCTTGTACCCAAAACATATTTTAATTATAAATTTACTGAATGTTATATGATTTCCCATGAAATAGAAGTTAGGGTTTATACCCGATATTGCTATTAATGAGATTTCCAATGATTTAGAAGTTGAATTACATGATTATATTCATATTTTCATACATATTGCAAAAATTTCAAGATTTTGAATTAATTTATCAATGTTTATATTATCGAGCATGAACATTTTGATGTTTAACATGAGTTTGATGCATGAGTCATTAAGCCCTAATTAAAGATTGCTATTTTGAGCTTTGTTGTTCTATAAGCACCCTATGACTAGATTCCTTTCAGATTATTGATAAACATTTGACCTTTTGGTCTCAAAATAGATATGAAATCCACTATATAGATTCAGATTACAGATTTTGCTTTAAAGATATTCAGCTGGGGTTTTCATTATAAACCATTAGACTATTTTAAAAGTGGATTTCCCTCCGAATGAGCATACAGATGTAATAGGAGTAGTATTTAGCACTGAGATAGGTATGTTACTACGGTTTCATACCCTAGAACTACGTGCCAACGTAGGATTTAGATTGAATGATAGATATGTGATCACTTAGATAGGTTATACTCACTGGCAAGAGTATGACTCCTCTCCCCAACGTGGGGATTCCTCCTTAGGGAGACAAGAACGTTAGACTCCATGAATACTCACATGGTTTATATCGGTTAAGAAAACCTTTCTTCAGATAAAGTATTTTCCCATGCAGAATAAGTTTTCAGATTTCACTTGCCTATATGATTTGACAATAAGAACAGAATAAAGATTTTCAGAACTAAGTGTTATGACTCACAAGATTTGCATTATATGCTTTACTATTCATGATTTATGATCTTCAAATTTCAGATTACTCAAGCCTATCTGAGTCATTTACATTTAGCATGCATGGTTTTATAAATTGTGATTATATAGCTTACTGATTGCATTCACCCTCACATGCTCAGTACATTTCCAAAGTACTGATCCACATATACGTCTATGTGCTACATTATCTCATAATGTAGTTCCAGGTGCTCAATCTTAGCAGTGTGAGTGATTTTTGAGCATGTCATCTATATCCCTGCAGTTGGTGAGTCCTCATAGTTTGGGGACTTTGCTATTCAGATTTCCAATTTATTAGTAGATGATTTAGTACTTATTTTAGACAGTTTGAGTCAGCTGAGGCTTGTCCCAGTGTCTCTCTAGATTCAGTTAGTAGAGGCTTGTCGAACTACTAGATCCAGTTTTAGTTTCTAGTTGCAGTATTCAAATTTGCGATATTTGCTTTATCAGACTGATGAGATTAGGATTATCAGATAATTCAGATAGTTTTCCACATCTATTATTATTATACATTCATATTCCCTTATTTTGCGATACAGGTTTAGTAGAAGGCAACCAAGGTTAGCTCAGGACTACTTGTAGTTCAGAGCATCGTGTGGCATTTCGAGATTCAGATTTTGGGGCGTTACAGAAACATGGTAGTTCATTTAATTCAACTTAACAATGTGGGACATAAGTCCTTAAGAAATCCCATAACCATCTATAACAAGTCTACGAAGTCTCTACTTAACTGAAAATAATAATCTGTCTGAATCCGGGGCAAGGCCCCTGGTCGAACCATGAACTAAAAATAAACAAAATCAACATATGGAAAAAGGCCTTCCAAAATAAGGGAGGATCACCAACTCCAAATGTCTGATACTGATTAACAGGACCACGGGGCTGGGCCTCAGAACCTTAAATATAGGGGGTCAATACACAAGTTACTGGTACGTAAAGCAATCCAAAAATAACACATACTTTATATAAAATAATTAAATCATTTGAAATCAATTGATCATAATATATCTAGAAATACATGGTCATAATCAATAAGCTTTAAAACTTTACTGTAAATCATGACACAGCTCTTTGTATTAATTCCGAGCTAGATGGTGCACCCTATATTTCTACTATCCCAAAAGCTATATCGATTATGCCCTTGACTAAGTGGCCAAGCACCCAATCAATGTTTACCTCAAGGATTAGAGTCTCTATTTTCTACTACTCCATATGGTTGTCACCAGCGTACAACCATAATATAGGACATTTTAAACCCGTATCGACAAAATACGATATCAGGCTATGAGTGAACTATACTCAAGCCTTATTCGGGTAACCAACTAAGTCTCTTTAAGCCCATTTTCAATTCTATAAAACAATTCTTCATGCTTATAAAACATTAAATGCTTATTCTGTTAAGGGCCTATCATCACCGGGTATCGTCATATCCAGACCTACATGTCATTCATATCTCATCAAATCCATAGCCCTTGTATTTCATAAACATGCAAATGAACACCAAAGATTCCTCAAATAACATGAGAGTTCTTATTTTAAAAGCATATGGAAACTTATGCAACACACTCTCATTTCAAGTGTTAAACACATGGTGACCAACTCTTTTGTTCAGCACATGCATTTATTTTAGTTAATACACAAGAGCCTTTAATATAAGAAATATCAATTTTGAAATCGAGCAAAACAATAATGCATAATGGTTAAAGAGGCATTTAAAACTCATGAATTATTATATTTCGTAAAAAAGCCCTAACATTAGTTATACATAAACCTCATGATCAAAAAGGGTTTATAACTCATCCTCTCAAAACTATTAACAATTCATGCCATGCATTGACCATAAATTTCATCATGGGGAAGGGAATTTCATAAGTCACATTCATAAATCACTTTTCGAACTCAAATCACATATGCACGAGATTATAAATCAAAATTATGGAAAACCCCATGGCAAACACATACTTCCATCAAAATTGCTCTTGAAGCAATTTCTTGAAACACATCACATATACATACATGTATAACTTTAAAACTTGTTAAAATCCTAAGAACCTATGCCCATGAGATTTAGGATAGCCGCACATACTTTAAGCTTCTTAATTTATGAATAAAGCTTGAATTCCTTATTTTCTTGAGGAAGAGTTTGGGTTAGGGTTTGTTCTTGGGAAGAAGAGGGTTTTTTCTTGAGAGAGTTTATGATTAAAAGACAAATTATTCTCTTTGGGATCCCCAATTTCGTGTTATGGACTAATTGGGTATAGGGAAATGACCCAAATGCCCTAAAAATGCCAAGAAACAAAAGCTGGACAAAATAGGGAAAGGGTGATGCGGGCCTTGGAGAGAGGGACTACCCCGGGTGCTGCCCCCCTTAGATCATAGGACTACACTAGGCAGCGCCTGCCTTAGAGCGGGACACTAACTCGAACGGCGCCCGCCTTCCCCGGTGGTGCTACTAGTTTGGTTTTCAAAACACTCCACTATGATCATTCAAAAATTTTAAAACCCACTTGACATGTACTTTTGACCTCCCTAAATATGAGTCAACTTAAAAATTAACGTTTCGAGGTCGGAAAGATTTATTTAAGAAATCTTAAAAGTCTAGGGATCTTGAAAGTGACTAAGTCTTCAACACGTAGTGAAATTTTCAAGTCTTGGACCCCTTAACATGCAATTGAGAGCTGAAATGAGCTTAGACTAGCACGAGGTATTACAGACCTAGATGTAAGTGTCATAAGTATGTTTCACTCAATTTCAAAATATATTTTCTTTTATGTTATTGTCAATATTATTAAGTTTCATTGTTCGTAGAATATTATGGGAAACATTAAATACAAACAAATCATGTATTTTAGGAGCATAAATAACAAAATTCTTATAATAATTGATAATTGTGCACCTATTAGCAAAACAAACATTGTAACCAACATCCATTTTTCTTGAAACTTAAATTAAATTCCTTCTTATTGAAGGTATGTAAAGAACATTATTTTAACTTAAATCTCTAGAAATACTAAACGGAATGAAAATATTTTCTATAGCTAAGGCTGTTGATGGTTCCCCATTTGCTTAAAACATATTAAGTTCATTTTCACTTTGGCATTGCGTTTCTTGAAACCCTTGCAAACAAGTTTAGATATGACTAGTGGCTCCCAAATCTATTGCCAAAAATTGGGTAGAAACAGCCACTAAATATCTTTCAACGACATATGACAAAGAATTACCTTGTTTCTATATCTTAGCTATGTAGTCGGGATATTGCTTCTTATAATGACTAGGTTGCTTGCAATAATAGCACTTGCCCTTAGGCTTAGGCACACCACCATTAGCACCTAGAACCTTACGGGGATTCTTCTTCTTTTTCTTTTCGCCTTTCATCTTAGAAGTTGAAGATGAAGATTTATCAACCATCAACGCTTCAGGAGGATCTTGTTGCTTAATGATAGATTTTTCCACTTGCAGCTCATTCAGCAATTTCGCAAAAGATAAGTCCATTTTATTCATGTTATAATTCAAGCAAAACTGCTGAAAACTATCCGGCAGAGTCAGTAGGACCATCTCAATCTGAGATTCCTTATCAATAACCGCACCAAGAATTTTTAGCTCATTCAAAAAACTTATCATATTAAGAACATGATCCCTCACTAAAGTTACTTCTACCATTTTAGTGGTCAAGAGGGATTCAATGACTGTCTATGTTATAACACGATTTTTCTCACCGAACATCTCTATGAGAGATTCAAACATATCGTAAGCAGTAGTCATGGACGGATGTTTATGCTACAACACATTTGCCATGGATGCAAGTATGTAGCATCATGCCATCTCGTCACCCTTAACCAACTTACTGTAGGATTTAGTCTCATCATCAGTGAGTTCACCCGACTTATGAGGACATTCTTCAACCAACATAAATTTAAAGCTCTCAGCTGTAAGAACAGTATCCAAACTACGCTTTCGATCCACATAGTTAGGGTCTTCTTATTTATTTTGATTTAGGATAGATGTTACGGGATTGAATGAAGCACTTCAACAAATTCGATTATCAATGATGAAATATTTTGTCATAAAAAAATCATATTTCGTCACAAACTACCTTTTGTGATGAAAATATAATCGTCACTAATTCATCCATAAATCATGGGTCATTAAATGTATATTGAGACGACTTAGTGCTTCGTCACTAAATAACCTTGCATTAACGAGGAAAATAGTTGTTTTCACCAAATGCGTAGCATTTATGACGATCTTGTTCGTCACAGAAATTATATTTTTTTGTAGGTAATAGTATTTTTTTGTCACTAAAGGAGTTATAATGCGGACGAGATTGATGTGTCGCTAATTGTTTATTTGAATTAGTGAAGAATTAAGTTATCTCTAATCTTCAACGTATTTCGTCACTAAATACTATCTTTTATATACGCATTCTCTATTTGTCTCTAAATGTATAAATTAGTGACAACATTACTTTCTTCTCATTTTATAGCTGAAAGTGATCACGTCGTCACTAAAAATACTTTTTTTACCTATGAAATAATTTTGTCACTAGAATATGTCATAATTAGTGACGTAGCAGTTGTCACAAAATACAAAGTTAATTTGTAGATAATAAGTGGGATGTTTAGGAATAAAATTTACTCGGCACTAAATGTTGTAATTTGATGGTGAATATGTGACGAATATGTGATCGTTTTAGAACGTAAAAGTAAAGCTTTTACGTACAAAATGCTTTGTCACTTATAACAACCATTTATATTTAGCTGGCTAGGTTTTCATAATTTGAAACTATAATCATATATAAATATCTTAAACTTCATTATAAAGAGTGTTACACAAATTTAAAAAATAAATACTAAATAAAGTAAGATAATATCAAAAAAATTCAAAACACTGTCATATATTAATCAAGAACAACCAAAATAACATTCATGAGATGATATCTCACTAGATACGCTTAAATAAAATCAACATTGATTAAAATTCATCCGACTTGAATGTCTAATTGAGATATACTAAACATTAACAAAACGAAGATAATAAAATAGAGATTTCTTCTCAAAAGATCATTGCAAAAGCATTTTTTCTTGCAACTAGTCTTGATTTCTACCTTTCACAACCTGTGTAAAAAAAATATTTCAAGATTAGAATTCTTATATAGTTATTCATTGTACCTTAAAGGATAACTTCATAAGGTTCAATGATCACTTTATCATAAAAAGAAAATATAGTTAGGGGCTAAATGCTATAAATTTTTATCTAATTTAATTAAAAGAACTATGATAAAATTTAAAATTTAAACTATACTAATTCTAACCTTGACTGGGACGAGCTCATAAAATGTTGCATTGGTTTCAAAATATCATCTTGACGCGTTAATACGATTTCCAATTGAGAATTTAACGATGTTATTTGAGATTGTTGATTTTCTACCACGAATTCAGCTGAATCTAATCGTTTCTGTAAATCATGTTGGACGGTAGCATGAGTTAGGTATTACAACAACAACAACATACCTAGAGTAATGCCACAACTGGGGTATGGGCTAGGGAGGGTAGGATAGACGCAGACCTTACCACTACCTTTGTGGGCAAAGAGGTGGTTTCTGATAAGGTATTAATAGACAAATTTAGCTACCAATAATTTACAGGAGCTAAGACCATTCCGATGCCCCATTCCAGTAGTTTAAACGCAGAACACATATAGTTGCCCATCAAAATATGTGGAAACTATCTTATCAAGGGGGAAATACACGTAAAGTCCACTCACATGGGTGTATTTCCCTTCCCTAGCCTTTTTCTTAAAGAAGTAGATCTGTTTCATAATTAAGAATACTTTTGAACTTGCCGTCTTAGTTTCCCTTACTGTTTCTTAGTGGTTTCTTGGAAGAACAAACTTGCCGTCTTACCCATGAAAAGTTTAAGGCATTCTTCGCCCACATTACAACCCAATAAATACATATCATACAATATTCCTAGTGGTAGAATAGAAATGTTTCTTGATAACAAAATACTATCCATGTAATGGCATCAGCTTGAGCTTTAAAGGCTCTTAGAACCGAACTGTATGCTTCTTGCTCAAGTTGGTGAATTCGGGCCTTCATATCTGTTTCACCGTACATCCTCTGGTAGGGAACAGAACCAATGACTGCAGATCTTCCATTTCCAGTAATGCGACCACTACCTCTAGGAATCCTATTTTATTGTGATGGAGGAAGATCATCATCAGTTCCTGCATAATATTGCGAGTTTTTGAGATCTAGAATGCTAACCCTATACATTACACAGAATTAAAGATATAATACAAATAATAAAACTTATCTATATTAGCACCAAACTATTAGAAAGATATTGCCAACACATAGAATTATCCAACTGTCACTTCATTTGGCAGGGACCAAGGATGGGTATGGACAACAACTACATTAAACAAAATGGGTCCTCACCATTCCACTCTTGATAAGGATACAACTATCACATTCTGCAATATACATTGACACTAAACCTAAACTGCATTGAAGTACCAAAAATACAAGCATACAACAATTCCAAGTTAGTTACGCGGGCTATATGAATTCCAGTTAGCTCCAGTTCATTTCAATAAAAGATAATGTGTGGAAAACTAATATAAGCATACCAACATATCTAAGCCTAAATCCAAATTAGTTGGAATCACCTATATCATAGTGTTTTGTTTTGTTCCCTAAGCTCACAGTCATTTCAAGAGATATTTTGTCATTTGAGACAACTTCCTTCCATGTGATTTAAGTTTATCGTCCCCTTAGCCCCCTCAACCATCATGATTTTAGCCGAGGAACTCAAGTGTTCAGAGATTTACATAAAGAAGTGAGCATACCATCGCAGGCGATCTTCTTTAATCTTATACCACTCAAAAATTTCCAAACTAAGATTTCAAATTTTACAATATTTCAGATCACAAGCATTCAAGTGGAATTCACATCCATAATTCACATTAATTTTTTTGAAACTGGTAACATTAATGTAATCACATTTTTTCTCCAACATAACAAAGTAAATGTTTTAAATTCAGAAGAAAAGAAGTTTTTTAAGGAGTTGGATTACGTTCAATGTTTTAAATTTGAGCTCATTAATTCTTAGAAGAAAATCAAACTAAATTTGTCTATACCAAATAACAACCACCACAAAGAATAAGCGGGCAAACTGACGAACATATCTCAAAGAAAAAGAATTCTTAGACAGATTGAATACAACTGCTAAAAAATTCCAAGTCCAAATAATTGGAATGTTTCATGCAAATAACAATGCACATGCTATTTCCACTAACCCTTAACACCCAAACCTCACTGGACAACCCTGATTGAACATCAAGTCGCAGAAGACAAAAAAAAAATATTTTTTTGTGAATGTAAGAACTCACCACTGCTATCGTAGGGCTCGTAGTCCATAGCCTGCTCGCAAACTGGAACTTGAAGAACTGAATAGAATAGAGTGAACTGAGCCTTAATTTAAAAAATTGTATGAAATCAAATTGAACTCAATCCCCGCACAAAACAAAGCGGCACCGTTTGGGGTTGCATAATTAATGGTTAGGGTTTTAGAAGTACGCAAATCAGTTGGATTCGGAGAGAGAGAGAAAGGGAGCATGAGTTTGGGAACGCGGACGTGAAACTGGCTTTTACTATTCCGTTTAATGTAAGGATTTGAATTCCGCCTCCTTTCATCCTTCACTGTTGTTTTGTTTTCTCCGTTTCATCTAATTGTTATCGTTCAATAAATCGAATCGATATATATATACATATACTAGATGTCGAGGTCTGTGTCAGTATGGACCTAATATATATTATTTTTTAGTCACATATATGATATAAATGAAATTTAGATAATCAAACATATTTTTAATATGCTTTAGATATTTTAAGTTACTAGTTTAGGTGTACGCATCTTATGCGTGTACATCACTTTAATGAGTTCAATTTTATAAAATCACTTGGATATAAGAAGTATATAGCTATCACTTATCACATATTTATCATCGATTTGATCATTGATGCTAATAATAATAAGAATATGCGAGACAACGCTTACTTAACTATCTAACGAACTTTCTACACTAATCTGAGTCCTCCACAACCTCCTATCTGAGTTCATGCATTCAATAAGATGAAATTGTGTCATGTCCATAGCATACAACATAATCAATCCAAACACCATTCTATACAACTCGTATTTAATATTTCTAAACAAAAACTAATTATTAAGGAGAAAATATATTTCAGTACGTAGGCAAGGATAATCATAATCTTCTAGCAGGTATTAGAATACATAGGCAAGACAAAATCACTAAGGAGAAAAAGTATTGCAAGACGATAGAAATATATTTAGCGGGTACCTAAATTTGGGGAAGAACAATCTCATCTACTTCATCATCCTATCTCCGATGATGAACATAATCTTGTTGGATCTACTCCAACGTGCTTAGAAGAGGACAATCGTAAAAATTTTAGATTATCAATATGTGAGTTAGAAGTTACAGGATTTATGTATTAGTATCATGTTTTAACACAAAATACGGCACCAACATTTATTTACAACTCAAATTATGATAAAATTTAACACCCAAAATAATTGATAAGAAAAATAAACATGAGGTAAAAAGTTTTGATAGAATTATTAATTAAAAAGACCTAAAGCATATCATAAGATGAAAAACTTTTATTCCATATAAATGTAAATGAAAAAAACGAAGCATATAGATGCAAACCTGGCAATAATCAATGAAAGTTACTTCATCTCCATGTTTATGATTATTAGCCGTATATTTTTGAAATTAAATCAAAAGTATCTTTCAAGTATAATCAAATTGTGTCCTAAATATTAGGGACCAACTGAATTATAATTTTATTTTTGAAAAAATTACGTGCCCAACCAAACTTTATTCATAAACTTAGGAATTTAGTTGAAAGTAGAAAACTTTCTTCATAGATATATATTCTAATATATATTTATTATAGTTAATGCGAAAAGATTATTTTGTCTAAAGAAGAAAATTTTAATGAAGGGCAAAAAGTTTAAATCAATTTTCTAAGGGTCTTCACTCTTTTAATATATTATAGATTACAGATATAAATATAGATAAAGATTATAGATTATAGATTATATTATTATTATTATAAACAAATTATAGATTATAATTATAGATTATAGATATAAATATATTTGTAGCCAATAGAAAGGGAAAAAAAGATATTCATATCATTTTCATTATACGAAATATAATCTTGAGAGCATGTAACTGTTATCAATAATGAATTAATCAACAAAACGATTTTACAATAAATACATCGTGATGACATATTAATATTTTATAGTCATAGAGATTCCATACAAAAAATCTTCAAGAGTTTATTATAGAATAATAATCAACTCTTAAACTACACTAAAAAAAAAGAATAAAAAGATTAAAAAAAAAAAGCATGAAATAAAGATTCGACATTTACAAACCTCATGACTACAAACACGTCCTATCCATAAATTTGATATATCTTTAACAATTGAAAGAGATCACACAAATAAATAATAAAGAAGAACAAAATCTTAAACAAACTACAATAACAATTGATCATTAGAATACTTGTAGGTACTTTCCACTAATATTGCAAATTCATTTAAATACATCTAAGGAATTGATGAAATCGAAATGATCCAAATTTTTTTTTAAGTTTTCCTTCTAGATTTTGATTTTGGATTTCACGCCACCTTTAATAAATAGTATTCGATTTGGATTTAATAATACTTTTTCTAATTAAATAATGTTTTTTAGTTCTTATTAGTTTTGATGTCTTAAACATTATTATAATAATTTAATAACAATAATTTGAGGAAAAGAGTGAAAAAATATTTTATCTAGTCAAAGTATTTTAATGAGTTTTTGCTCATATTTTTCACATCAATCAGTAAAATATACATAAGAATTCAGAAAAATATTATTAAAAAGAAGCAACTGATGTTAAAAAAATATATACTGTATCTATTTTACATAATATAAATAAATATTACATCTCAGGTATGCTATTGTATGTTGTGTCTCAACATATTTCTTTTAAAAACAGAAAGAACAAATTAAATTGGAATTTCAAGAAAGTTAAATTATTCTTTTCATGCGATATATAATAGCTTAAAATAATTTTCTAGTTTACTAATTTGTATCTAATTGATTAACTAAATTATTTTGTTTTACATTTTATATGATATTGAAAAGCTCAAATCTTAAAATCATTCTAATATAATCAACCGTACGTACTCCTAACAAGAGATAATCCTAACCACTTACCAAAATAAAAAAAAGGAGAGGAAGGAATCCCAAACCATTGACAAACTCTTTTCTAACAAATTGATCCAATCTTTTTTGACAATTTAGCCAATAATTTTTCCATTCTTCTCTGATTCTCCTTTTTTCCTTTTTTTTTCTCATTGAATTTTTAAAACTTTTGTATTACATAATATGCGAAAAGAAGCTCCCAACATACATATTTTAGGAGTCGCATTAATTAGATCTTACTATATATTCTTTTTATACCATATATCTTCCCGTATACTTTACGAGTTGATTTTATATATATATAACGATATAATAGTTTTAGAAAAAAAAAGGTGAAAAGATAATTTTATCTAAAGCGAAGTATTTTAATAAAGAGCAAAAAGTTCAATTCACTATTTTAAGAAGCTTCACACTTTTAATATATTATAGATTATAGATTAATTGTCGTAATTTATAATAGTGAAAATTATCTATTATGTATTTATTAGATAGTTTATTGCAAGTTGTAGCAATACTTTTCGATAATTATTGAATTGTATTTTTAATTACAAGTTGTAGAAATTTCTTAAAAAAATTATTTATTGGATATATATCAATTAAAATATCTCCTAAATTTGTGTGTTATCTTTCACATATACATAAATTACCATATTTTTAGGGAGTAAAAATGAACTAAATTACTTATTTAATCTGCACGTTTTCTATTGTCTCTAATCGTTTATTACTATACATTTCTTTCCATTCTGAAAAGTAGCATTAATTACATTCTTATCTATTCATTATTTTTCTTCTATCTCTGTTTTATTGGTTTAAGATTATTTCTCATACTAATACGTCTACCTTAATTATGAAACAGATATAAAAAAAATATGTTAATGAAAAATAATATAACAAATTATATTGAAATGTTTATATATCCAGCCCATTTACTAAATGGCATTTTTTATTAGGGTCTCAATGTATGTAATTCATATAAAAATATCATAAAAAATACTGTAAATTTATTTAATAACTAGGTTTATATCCAAATTTTTTATATGTATTACATTTCATTTAATTTTTCAATTAAATTTAAATCATATTATATACCAAAATCATATATAAATTTTTTTTTTATTTTTGAATTTTGATCTATAAAATTGCAATGTAAAATGATATACAAGAATGATGCATACTTATTAATGTTTTTAATGGATGAAAATGGTATTGAAATAAAAGTAAAAAATCTAGATGATATTTTTTTAATGTTGCAATCAAAAATGTAAATTCATATTTTAATTAAAAAAAATTGATGATTTAGATTAAAAAAAAAATATTGGGTTTCACTCAGAATTTGATTTATGATTTTTGTAGAAAGAAAAAGGTAGGTATTTTAATGAAATTTTTGAATGATTAATATACAAAATCTAGATAATAATGAATTGTTATATCTTTCTTTTTAAATAACTTTTCTATCTTTAATAGCAGCTTATATACAAATGCTTAATTTTATTTTTTAGATGTATGGTATAGATATACAAATTGTTTTACTTTTTTTTTTTTTTAATATCAAATCATCTACAAACTTTATGGATTGTAATATTCAGTTAAGAAGATATATTTTAGATTATAAATTGAATGGAATTGGTTTATAAAGTAATTTCTCATATATCACAATTGTATGAAATGTCTATGTGATAGATATATAAACTAATATTAAATATCTATGAATTATGATATTTAGTTTAATTGATACTGTTTTATATATCCATTTCATACAGGATTTTATCTCATTTATTTTCGTATTAAATTGAAGTTGAACGAACACTATCACCTTCCAAACTAAAGAAAAAATAATCAAGATTTATAAGAAAAAATGGTGATATATCTAATTTTTCAATAATAGAAAAAGTAAGAAAGAATATTATGGGAAAAAGATGAAATTATCTATGAAGGATTTTGAAGAAATATATATGAAAAAAATATAAAATAAAATAGAATGAAAAGAGGAAGAGAGAGTTGTGTATTTTGTGAGAGAATTGTGAAATTGTGTAATAAGTTATGAAAAGAATAAAGAAAAAAAAATCTAAGAGGAGAGAGATATTAAGGTGTGATGGATATCCACCTATTAATAATAAACTGCTTTATTTTAGGAATCTTTTTTTATCAAAAAAGATATTTTTCTTTATTTTTCTATTTTAAAAATCGATATTAGTTGCAATCTAACAAGTATTGATATGACTTGCAATGTACAATCTAAGGATGTATATATTAATTTTTCCCCTTTATAATACTTTTTATGTAATTTTTAAATAATACATGTTAATCTATTTGTTCAAACTTTTGTGGCATCAATAGTCAATTATATTTTTAGAATAATTTAAGTTTTAAATTATTGAGATTTATAATACCTTTTTTAGTTTCAATTTAAGTGGCACAAATATAATTTCTAGAGTCAACTAAATATTTTATATTTTAAAAAAATTTAAGTTGTTATGTAACATATTATTTATTTTAGATACTTTAACTTGCTAACTATTGTAATATATAATACTTTTAATGTAATTTTCAAATAATACATGTTACACTCCTCGTCCAAACTTTTGTGGCGTTGAGATTCAATTACATTTTTAACTATTTCAATTTAAGTGGCGTTGATATAATTTTAAGAATCAACTAAATATTTTATATCTTTTAAATCTTTAAGTTGTAATTATTATGATCTATAGTATTTTTTAGAATATATTACAGATTATATTTTTTTTAGATATTTTAAGCCATTAACTATTGTAATTTATAATATATTTTATGTTATTTTTAAATAATATATGTTACTCTCCTTGTCCAAAATTTTGTGGTAGTGATAGTCAATTATATTTTTAAAAAGGTTTAACTTTTAAGTTACTGTAATTTATGATACTTTTTTTTCTATTGCAAACTAAGTGACAATGAATAATTTTGAGAGTCAGCCAAATATTTTATGTCTTTTAAATTTTTTAGTTATTAAAAAAAAATGCAGGCAAGGAAAAAGACCTATGAATTTGTGTCAAAATAGGCAGATTAACCTTTAAATTTTTTAAATTATCAATTATTGTGATGTATATTATTTTTTTTATGTATTTTAAAAAATATATGATAGATTTTTTTTTATATTTTAAGCTATTAACTATTATAATTTATAATACGTTTTATTAATATTCAAATAATATTAATTTTCTAATACGTAGAAGACATATAATAATTAATTAGGGGCGATATAGTAAAATTATGGAACAAGCAGCTTAGCGGTCGACAAGCAGGACGCCCAAAAGCTGCACACTCCCTCTCGTATTCACTCTTATTATATAGAGAAAAGTAATGTATTTTAAATATTTTAAGTTATTAATTATTATTATTCATAGTATTTTTAACATCATTCAAATAATTATCCCAATTTATGCAACATCGCAAAAAATTTGAGAAGCAATTAAGTTTTTTATCGTTCCTCTTAAATATTTAAAAATTATTATTGTGTATAGTATGTTTTACGTAAATTTAAAATAAATATAAATAGTTCTAAAAAATCCTCAAATAATAATAAATGGAACTTTGAGAAGCTTAGTTGTCATTTTTAAAAAAATATAAATAACATAAATACCAACCTTTTGAAAGTAATTACACTCTCTCCCACTTTTTAAATTACTTTACTCTCTCTCCCTATTAATATACATAACATAACCGATATATACATAGCATTATGTGTATATGTGGGATTTTTGTAATATATTTAGGGAGTTGAGATTTTTTGTAGTACTGAAAACATAAATTGTGTATTTGTATAATCTTTAGTTTAAAAAACGACTGTAAGCTCATCATTCACTCTTATTCGTTTCCCAAACTGACTCTAAGCTCATAAAGAAAATACAAGTGGGAATTTGAGGAGCTTATTTATCATTTTTTAAAGTTGATTCTAGGCTCCTGCCATTCTTACTTTTACGTCTTTTAAATATTTTAAGTTGTTAATTATTATTATTATTTATAGTATTTTTATATCATTTTTAAATAGTTATCCCAATTTAAGCAACACTGCAAAAAATTTGACAAGCAATCAATTTTTTTATCATGCTTTTTAACTATTTTAACATTAATTATTATAATGTATAATATTTTTTTACATAAATTTTAAATAAATATAAGTAATTCTAAAAAAATCCTTAAAATAATAATAAATAAAACTTTGAGGAGCTTAGTTTTCATTTTTAAAAAACGACCCTAAGCTCCTCATTTTAGTCCCTATTCATTCTTATTATATAGAGTAATATGACTTATTATATACTTCTCTTAATTAATTTATCAAAAAAAGTTAAATTAAGGTTTTTAAATAAATACGATAGAAAATGATAACTCATTTATTTTAACATCAGTTCAAACACATTTTTTTGAATTAAATAACTAATTTTAATATTTTTATTTAAAAATTGTACAAGCGGATAACTTGAAATTATAAGTGTCATTATATTAACATTTTTTACAAAAACTTACAAGTAATAATTAATTAAAAATATGGCCTTTGCACCTAATATACTATGTAAATAAAAGTAAATAATGTATTTTCATTAAGGAGATACGAGATTGTTCTTATCCATAAAAATATATCATACATTCATTTTCATAATGAAAAAATATAAAAATATTAAAGGTAAGTTATTGATAGTTGAAAATTATCTATAAAAAAGTAGAGCACAAATCAAATTAATATTGGTGGAACTAAAATTTTTATTAAAGGGATTAAATTATATATGTTATTTAATGTTAGTTTAAAGTTATTTTACATACAGGTGAATTTATATATTATGTCGTACCATCTTCATTCTTTTTTATTTGCTCTATTTGGGTTAGACACACACCTTAATCTCTTGCTCCTATAAAATTAAAATTAATTTTACTTATATACCCCTTATTAAATTTTATGCCTTTATCCAAATCAATAGTGATCACATTTATTGAAGGGCATGATAGAAAGATTTTGAACTTTTTGTCTATATCTATAATCTATAATATATTAAAAGTGTGAAGGCGTTAGAAATATTATTTGAACTTTTTGTCCTTCACTAAAAGTCTTTGCTTTAGACAAAATCGTCTTTTTCATTTTATTTTCTAATATTTAAGTGTTAAAAATTAATTAAATATATTTATGATAAAAACTTTCCTTATTAGAATTCATCAGAATTAATGATTTTTTTTTACTATTTAAGTGTAGAAAATTAAGTAAATATATTTATGGTAAAATCTTTTCTTATTAGAAGTCATCAGAATTAATGAAAACTAAAACTTTTATCATTAGTTAAATAATTCTAAATCAACTAAATTTGATTTTAAGAAGATTTGAAAAGCTAGAATTAAATAAAAAAGCGTTAGAATAAGAAAAAAATCAAGAAGTACCAAATTTTAAATTTTTTAAGTACGTAATAAAAATGTAATAAATAATTTGGTACGGATTTGACTTTAGAAACAAGTAAAAACCTTAAATATAGAAAAAATGAAAATAATCGTGTCACAAACATGGTTCAAATTGATGCATCACTCTTAAACTCTGGCAGCAAGGGAAAGAGATACTGTATGACAAACACAAAAGTGATGATCGATCAATCACTTGAAACTTCTGGTGGTAAAATATATATGTGCTTATACTAAAATATTTCTCTATATTTATATTATTATATTAAAATATATTTGCAATAGACAAAATTATTTAATTTTAAATATTCAAATATTATATGTGTGAGGCACGTGCGGATAAACTAGTATCCCAAAATATGTATAATACGTGTATACTGTATATATCTGTGTAATTAGTGAGAATTTATACATTTATTATACATAAATTATATAATTATAATACATTTTTTATACACATAGAGATACATATTTTATACAACAACGATACAATTTCATTATTTATGATACATTTTAAAGACATATACATATTGATAAAATTTCTATACTATGATGAAAATAGTTGTATGCATTAGTGATACAAAAATGATACAATTGTTTCAGTACATAATACATTTTTCATACACATATAGTAGTTATACATTTTCTATATAGTAATGATATTATTTTATACCGAATAAAACTATTTTAAAGAGGCTAAAAACCTTTTATAAGCTTCTTGGGCCATCTGATATATCATTTCTGTTCTTGTCCACATAATACATTGCTCTACTTGTAATCATTAACAATAGTAGCCAAAGAAAATTTTGTATTTTTCTACAATTTTTTTCATCGCAAATAGTTGAATTATTCAACTACAAATTTTAAAGTCGTCTCTATTTACACCTTGCAATTTTTGTGACAAATTTTTATTGTCACTAAATCATAGATTGATTAGAGACAATAACATGATCGTCACTAATTATATATATTATTAGTGACAAAAACTAATGTCACAATTAAATATAAAATTTATGGCTAAAACTTTCAACATTTAACTACAAAATATAATTCGTCACTATTATAACAACATATTTTTTGTGACAAAATATTTTTGTGTTAAAAAATTAATTAGTTTTAAGACAAAAGTTGATTTGTCACAAACTAGATAAACTATTAGTGACGAAATAATGTGTCACCGATAACACATAATTCGTGACTAATGTTGCTTAATAAAATGGTGCCAACTCATTTTTTGGAGGAAAACTTTAGAGGACAAAATTGTTCTATGAAAATTTATATTTTGTCACTATAAATATATGACCCATGTATTTAACGACGAAAGGTAACTTTTGTCACTAAAGGTGAACAATTAGTGATGAATTTTATATCGTAGCTAAATATCACATTAAAAAATTAACGTTTCGAGGTTGGGAAGATTTATTTAAAAAATCTTAAAAGTCTAGGGGTCTTGAAAGTGACTAAGTCTTCAACACTTGGTGAAATTTTCAAGTCTTGGACCCCTTAACATGCAATTGAGAGCTGAAATGAGGTTAGACTAGCACGGGGTATTACAGACCTAGATGTAAGTGCCATAAGTATGTTTCACTCAATTTCAAAATATATTTTCTTTTATGTGATTAATCAACATTAATAAGTTTTATTGTTCGTAGCATATTATGAGAAACATTAAATACAACCAAATCATGTATTTAGGAGCATAAATAACAAAATTCTTATTAAACTTAATAATTGTGCACCTATTAGCAAAACAAACATTATAACCAACATCCATTTTTCTTGAAAATAAAATTAAATTCCTTCTTATCGAAGGTATTTAAAGAATGTTATTTTAAGCTAAAACTCTAGAAATACTAAACGAAATGAAAATATTTCCTATAGCTAAGGTTGTTGCTGGTTCCCCATTTGTTTGAAACACATTAAGTACATTTTCACTTTGGAGTTGCGTGTCCTGAAACCCTTGCAAACAAGTTTAGATATAATTAGTGGCTCCCAAATCTGTTGCAAAAAATTGGGTAGAAAGAGTCGCTAAAAATCTTTCAATGACATATGAAAAAGAATTACCTTGTTTCTACATCTTAGCTATGTAGCCGGGATATTGCTTCTTATAATGATCAGGTTGCTTGTAATAATAACACTTTCTCTTAGGCTTTGCCACACCACCATTAGCACCTAGAACCTTACGGGGCTTCTTCTTTTTCTTTTTCTTTCGCCTTTCATCTTAGAAGTCGAAGATGAAGGTTTGTCAACCATCAACTCTTCAGGAGGAGCTTGTTACTTAATGATAGATTTTGCCACTTACATCTCATTCAGCAATTTCGCAAGAGATAAGTCCATTTTATTCATGTTATAATTCAATCAAAACTGTTGAAAACTATCCGGCAGAGTCAGTAGGACCATCTCAATCTGAGATTCCTTATCAATAACCGCACCAAGAATGTTTTAGCTCATTCAAAAGACTTATCATTTTAAGAACGTGCTCCCTCACTAAAGTTACTTCTACCATTTCAGTGGTCAAGAGGGCTTCAATGGCTATCTATGTTGCAACATGATTTTTCTCACCGAACATCTCTATGAGAGATTCAAACATATCATAAGCAGTAGTCATGGACGGATGTTTATGCTGCAAAACATTTGCCATGGATGCAAGTATGTAGCATCATGCCATCTCGTCATCCTTAACCAACTTACTATAGGCTTTAGTCTCATCATTAGAGAGTTCACCCGACTTAATAAAACATTCTTCAACCAACACAAATTTGAAGCCTTCAGCTGTAAGAAAAATATCCAAACTACACTTTCAGTCCACATAGTTAGGTACTTCTTGTTTATTTTGATTTAGGATAGATGTTAAGGGATTGAATGAAGACATCGTTAATCTTTAATATAATAAAATTAAAAATATATCATTAGACATGCTGCAGAATAATAAAATTCTTAAAAATACATCACGCATATAACCATGCACATAAACAATTGGAATCGTTAGGAAAACTTTACCATTTCAACAAATATACATATGATGTACGATATTTTATCTCTTAAATAAAATAGAACCAACTCAGTTAGAGAGTCAGTTTTTTATTTAAGATAGATAAATATCACATTTCATAAGTCTCTGTACCATTGAACCACCATGTAACTTAGTTGGAAAGTTACTACAAGTCATAAAAAATAAGAGACTAAAAAGCAATATTACGCTATACAAGTTTATCCGATGGGAAAGATGACCTACGTCAACATATAAACTTATATAATTTACTGTTATTAACTACTTGAAATCATAAGGAATGATCCCTATCATCACTAGTTTGCAAAAAGTAATTTTTTCAGAATTTTTAATTTTTTCAAAAACATAAAAATGCCCCAAAACCCATCAAAACGATCCCGAATGGCCAAAAAAGTCCTACATGACAGCATAGCTGTGAATATTGTTTAGTGGGTCATTTCCAATGAACGTACCAAATTTTAGGTCATTTGAAGTTTGGCAGAAACTGAAAAATTTCAAAACCGACCAAATCGACAATTATTGACCACACTGTTGCGAGGGTCGGTAGGGCTGCCTGCACTTCTTGGTCTTACCACTACTATTTATACAATGAGTAACGACTATGGTTGGTCTTAGTCGAAACTCATCATCGTTTTTTCCTTAATCCACAAAACCAATTTTCACTAAAATAAGTAAAACATGCAAAAAATATTTTCTATTTTCTTTATGATAAACTTAGATTCAAGAAAGCATTAGCATCATCCATAACAAGAAAATCATTCATCAACAATATGATATTTACAGTGATTATCAAAAACATTTAAACCAATCATGTAATTTCTTTTTACATTATCTAGAATATGTAAGAATACTACTGATACCAATTATTAGAACATGCACAGCGGAAGAAAAAATTCAAAAAGATCAATATAACTTACATAACAACTAGATAACATAATCAAAACAAAAGTTGAAAAAATTATCTCTTGAAGCTTTCACATAGTTCGTTCAACACTTTATTTTCTAGGACTGTGATCTTTTACCAAAATTGAATTAACTTTTTCCAATCAACACTTGACTGGTAAGTGATTATTTTTTAGAAGGAAGGATTAACTAGAATAAAAAATCAACCCATATTTATTCCTAATTTCTATTGAAGAAGGGAATATAAAGGGGGAAAATGTTTTTGCCCGTAAAAACATTTTTGCCCTTATCATATGTTTAATGCCAAAAATGTTTTTGGCCTTAATTCAGTCATAAAACCTGATTTTTTAGTTCACTCTCTCCTTATAAATAAAATACCAGTAGTTAAAATATTATCATTTCTTGTATAAAGTTTTTCCTTTCTTTTCCAAAATGATTATTAATCCAGCATGGTAGGGACTGTAGATTTATTAAGTGAGGCTTCTAATTATGATATTAATTTGGTGATGAAAGAATTATCATATCATAATAAATTACAAATTATTTTGCTAAAAATTTGTAATTGCACTCCTCGATTTAATTTTAAAATCTACCATTACATCTTATTTTACCTCCCATGTTAGAATTACCGACACCAATCAATTAAATTAAATTCTCTGAAAAATTTAACTCATTGATTAATTTAATCCTTTATTTATAATGATCAACTTATTTCACATGACGAATATAAAATTCACCTGCAGGGTTTTCACGTGAAATCTTATAAGGAACCATAAAGGGGTGTCTTCTATCTCAAGTTCGAGACATGGTTCGATCAACTAATTAATATTTCACTAAGTAATTTGTCATCATCCAACCTATTAGGAATATATTGACTCATAAAAGAGTCTCACCTTTTAAAACAATAAATCAAACCAAATAGATCATAATAATTATATCAAGATTAAGAGTATAACTACATGCAATGGACTAGAGAAGTTGTTTATTAAAATTCAGAACATAAACAAGTATCTCTAATTGGTCTGTTCAATACATATGAAATGTACTCGCACAACAAATTGGATATTACCACTCCCATAATTAAGATCCAATTATATTTAATCTTATGCTACAATCATCAAGATGTTTGTCCTGCATCATCTTTGATTGAGAACATAATTTATTACTTATAAGAACCGACAATTTTAATCTTCCGTGCATGAGTTAAAATATCGAGAAAGAATAGAAACGATTCTTTAAATTAAACTATTTCCACGAAAATGTCCATGAAATTTAAACTTCACATTATAACCATTTCAATTTGTTGGTTTGTACAATACCGTTTCTACACACCTTATATAGTTTCTATACATAAATTATCTTTTTTTTTTTTAAAAAAAAAAAGAATTTTAGGGGCTAAGTATCACCCCTAGGCATTATCATTAATCACACAAAAACTATACATAGAGAGGGGCAAAAACCTGACCTCCAATCCGTGATTACAGATAAAGTGTAACTACTACAAGAGAAATACAAAGAATATGCTCTATAGCTATGAAAAGGTAAACTAGTTCTAAGGTGGTATACATAACTTGGTCATCTTCCTTCTCCTGAAGCATGGCATGCCTAGCTTATCAAGGTGAAAGTATCCAGCTACTACTGAGGGGAGCTGACAGCTATGGAAATAGTATTGTAGCTGATCATGTTGATGGCTTACCTTTGACAAAGCATTTGCTACAAAGTTAGCTTCCCTGAACATATGTCTGCAAATACATAGTTGAAGCTATGAAATGAGTTGTTGTAAGGAATCCACCAAGGATTGCAGGTCCCATGGTATTGGTATTTATTTCCTGATCTATTTGATCAAGAGCTCAGAGACAACTTCCAATACAACCTATTGTATATCATTACTCAAACACCATGATATTCCCCATATAACAGCTTCTACCTCAGCCTGATTATTAGTTCCTTGTCCCAGAGGAGCAGCATAGGCATATATAAGATCACCCTTATGATCTCTAATCACACCCCCTGCACTAATTTTTCCAGGGTTAATGATAGCACTACCATAAGAATTTAACTTGACCATTGGAGCTGGTGGTTTAGACCAATACACACTTGTAACTTTAAACTCATGGTTGTATTTCTCCACATAAGCTGCTAGATTAACCTATCCAGAAGGCCAGAGGATGTAGGGAAAGGCCTTGTATAGCAAAAGTGAAATGTCTTTGTAAATCAAAAACCTGACTCTAGCTAATTGAGGTTTTTTGTCTCCATATTAACAGCACACCTACTCTTCCACAAGTTCCAACAGATGATAATAGGAAAAGCCTGCAATACCAATATATGGGTAGTATTTGATGCTCTAGTTTTCCACTATTTCAGCAGCAGGTTCTTGATTAGTGCAGGAATATGAATAATGCCAATAGATGAGGAGAAATGCCTCCATATTTGAGTTGCAAAGGGACCCTCAACAAAAGTATGAGGTATGTTGTCCCAGTAAGAATAAGAGCAACATCCATATTTGACAAGAGCTATACCAAATTGACTCAGGATTTCATTTGTAGGTGACTTCCTTCTTAGTACTCTCCATGTAAAGAAGGAATATTTGAAGGGAATCAACCTATGCCATATATGACTGTGCATCAAAGTTACTTCTCTATGCTCTCTAATCAACCCCCGGGCAGATGTATAACTGAAATCACCACTTGGAGTTGTAGTCAACAGTGGGAAGTCAAGGGAGTTTTCTTGAAATTGGACCTGAATTCTGATGATAGCCTGCAGTAGAGAAGAGGGAAGTACAGTAGCTAGCTTCTGCATGTTCCACTCATCATCAATTAAAAAGTCAACTACTTTAGTATTACTGGACCTTACATCAACAATTCTGTGGTTATTTAATGCTCCCATCCAGACCAGTTATCCTACCATAAGTAACATGTGCCTGATCTGATCCTCTAAAAAATATATTGTTCAGTTGTCTTCTTGTTTTTCGTCATAGCTTTCCATATCAGGGATTGCCTAGGACACCCTTTCCTGGCAACTGCATTCACTCTTTTGCAATACTTGGATAGTAAAAAATCCCTCCAAAGAGTATGTCTGCTTCTAAATATCCACTAGATAAAAGAGCCTTACAAACATCAGCAACATGTCTAACTCCAATGCCACCTTTTGTGATTGGGAAACAAAGCCCCTTCCAAGAAGCCCAATGATATTTCTTCTTGTTGTCCTTCCATCCCCAGAGGAAATCAATAAACAAACACACAAGTTACTTAATAATAGTCTTTGGAGGAATGCAACCAGAAAGGATGTGAATAGGTATGGATTGTAGAACATGTTTAATCAATACACTTCTACCACCATAGCTTAGCAGTTTAGAATGCCATCCTGCAATTCTGGCCGACACATTTCTAAGTAGACCAGCATAGTGACTAATTCATTATCTTCCAATATAAATGGGACAACCAAGGTATATAGGACTGTGTTTTTGCTGAAATCCAGTTTCTTTTTTAATACTTGAGACTGTAGAGGGAAATACTTGATCAGGTAATAAGAAATGGGTCTTGTTCTTGTTGATCAGTTGGCAAAAACTATTTCATAAGAAACCAAAGTCTTCATCACCAATCTAATAGTTTTTCTTCTTCCTGTAGTAAAGATGATGATATCATCTGCAAAACTGAGATGGTTAATATAAAGACTATTCCAATCCATATGGAAACTATAAAAGTGAGGGTTGTGGTATAGGTTGTTCAAGGTTCTTGACCATACTTCAGCCCCTAAGATAAATAAAGCAGGTGATAGGGGGTCACCTATTTTAACCCCCTTGTAGAGAGAAAAAAACCATAGCTAGTACCATTCACTGAGACTGAGTACTAATTATTTGACAAGGTCCTCCAAATCATGTCAATAATGAGCTCACCAAAGCCAAATTTCCTTAATACCAGGAAAGTGTATTACCAAGACACCCTATTATATGCCTTGGCCATGTCCATCTTAATAACCACATTTCCTCCAACTATTGGTTTATTGATGCCTTAAATGATCTCCTGAGCAAGAATTATGTTTTCAGCAATGTTCCTATCTCTCACAAATCTTGATTGATTGCTTGAAATAAGAAAGAGAAGGATGAGAGCTAATCTGAGGTAATTAAGTTTAGAAATGATTTTTTTGGTAAAGTTTATCAAGCTGACAAGCCTATATTCAGATAGTTTTCTAGGATGAGACACTTTAGGAAGAAGAATCAAATAAGTATAAGCAAACTACTTTGGCATAACATGACTACAAAAGAAGGAAAGCACCACCTGTAGAAGGTCCATACCAATAATGCTCCAGCAGGATTGAAAGAATTTACCATTCATATCATCTGGACTTTCTGCTGAATGAGGACTCATAGAAAAGACCACCTTTTTTACTTCTTCCAAAGGAAGAATAGCCTGAAGATTCTCATTTTGTGCACCAGAAATCAATTTAGGGATATTGGCTAGCATCTCCTCAGGTATATACTTTGCTTTTCCAGTAAAGATACCCTAGAAATATGTAATTGCAGCTGCAGCTATGTCATCATCCCCTTGGAACCAAACCCCCTCCTCATTCTTGACTTTGTGCATGAACATTCTTCTTCTTCTTCTTCTTCCTCAAATAAAGGCATGGAAGTAGCTTGAATTAGCATCACCATATTTAAACTAGTATAGTTGAGATTGTTTCCTTAAGATAGCATCCTTCACCTTGAGATGTCTGATATATTTAGCTTGGGTTTTATGAAATTCCTTTGTGTTTTCATCAGTACTATTCAAGATAAACTTTTCCTCAGCTAGCTTGACCCTTTCTTCATACATTTTGACATTGGCATAGATATCACCAAATACCTCTTTAGACCATTAACTTAAAGTAGATGTTAATGTTTTTAGTTTCTACTGAAATCTCCGCATGGGTGTTCCTGCATAAGGCTTTTGCCAACAATTCTCAACAGCGTTAAGGAAAATGGGATGCTCCACCCAACAATCCAAGAATTTGAAATATTTGACATATGACTCCACCCTTTATTGCATTTCCAAGAGCAGGGGACAATGATCATACCCCACAGAAGACAAATGAGTGATGGTGGTCAATGGAATATCTTTCAACCAAGCATCAAATACCATTTCTCTATCTAGTCTCTTCTATATTCTAAACTGAGTACCTCTCAAGTTAGACCAACTGAACTTGGAACCATGAAATCCCAAGTCAATTAGTCCACAAGCCTCAATCACCCCCAGAAATTCAAAAAATTTTCTCATATCATAAGGGATACCCCCTAATTTTTCATATACTTTAGTAATTACATTGAAGTCACCAATTGTACATCGAGGTAGAGTTAAAGAAGACAATTGTACTAAATTATTCCACAAAGGTCTTCTTAGTGTGTCTCTGCACTTGCCATAAACAAATGTCATAAGATATGTTTGGGACAAAGTAGAGTGTGTGAGTGAGCAAGTAATCTATTGTTCCTTAGTAGTAATGACATCACAATAGATATCCAATGACCAGAAGAGCCAAATCTTGCCATTGGAGTTACAAAGAGCATGTTCCATCTTGAGTTTCCTTTTTGCTTCTTTAAGATGTATATTATTGGAGAAAGGTTCCGGAATAGCAATCAAAGATATATGGTGAATATTTATGAGTTGTTGGAGTCTTTACAGAACACCTTGGGTAAATATACCCCTTGAAGTTCAAATAAGATAACTGATCATTATACTGGTTTATAG
Source organism: Capsicum baccatum var. pendulum (assembly GCA_030864225.1). Taxonomy (NCBI): domain Eukaryota; kingdom Viridiplantae; phylum Streptophyta; class Magnoliopsida; order Solanales; family Solanaceae; genus Capsicum; species Capsicum baccatum. Next base: position 239,254,368 of record CM061560.1, on the reverse strand, counting down.
GAATGAGACCTAGTGAGAGGTCTAGCTATATGCCCATTTAGGTTGGGTACAGTGTGTTTTCCCCTTTCCTTGATTTAGCTAAGGACTCCCTAGGAGATAATCCATGCTGGCTAGTAATATGGTTTACCTCTTTAACAAACTCATTTTGATCTTCTGGATTAAATACATCAGTCCTTTTTCCATCAATATTCCCCAGCTGATCCAAGAGACCATCATCTGTATCATCCTGAGGAAAACACTGGGGGCACATTTCAGTGACTTGATCCTACATATGTTCAAGCTCCACTTTCTCTTACAAGCTACGGGAAGCCTCTTATATAAAACAGTAGGTTCCATACAAATATTCATTCCTTCATCAGGCATCACTGTATTTTGTGGCTGGTCAAGGGCTACATTCTCACTCATTGTCACCTTTGTAGTAGATATCCTATCCTTTATAGGCTGCTAATATCCTCTGCTTTGCTTACTAATTAGGTAAAAGGTGTCTGTCACTTGCATCAGCTACTTGATGATTATCATGCTTGTCATTATTAGATTTTTTTATTTGCTGTATAATTGGATTGGGACCCCTTTCATCAGTGCTTGGGAAATTAATTATGTTCTCACTCTCATGTTGAAGAGCTGTAAAAGCATTTGATGTGGATGAAGCAGAAGTGTATGGTTGTCCACTTTTATACTTAGCTGGAGACCTTGGTTTGAATACAAGTCTTTGGTTGTCTCTATTCCTTTTTTTTGTTATGCTATTCATTTGTAGTTGCCTTACCTTTATCTGTACTTTGTTGCCGCAATGTACTGGTTAGATTCTGCATCCCATGGCATGTTGGAGCTTCTTCCTGGGGACCTTCTCACTGAGTATCTTTAACCAACTTTTTCCTAGCATCCTCATCTTTTTTTTTGACGACACAAGATCTTGCAACATGACCTTGATGCTTGTAATAAGAACAATATTCAGTGATCTCTTCATACAAAATGGTTTGCCATCTGCCTTTATAATGTTCATCTTCATCATAGCCCAACCAAACATACTGGGGTCTTGGCTTGGTAAGGTTAATTTGCAACTTGACCTTAGCCATACTATCCCTAGTTTTCTTGTAAGTTGGCAAATCTATAAATAAGACCTTGCCAATAGGGGATAAGAGAGGTGCCACTACCTCCATACAGTAGCAATACTAAGGAAGCTTAGGCAAACTAACCCATTCAGGGACCAATGGAGTTTCTTCCTCAGGGTTAAAAGTGGGGGTCCACAATTGAAGTCTCATCAGCTGACCTTGGATGTACATCTTTCTTTTAGACCAAACCGTTGAGTGATCATACTCATTTTCAAGGTCAATATATTGATTCCTCGAATTAAAATAAGTAATTTTAACCCCCCCTTTTAATTTTGTTTGCAGGATAAATTGTCTTCTAATCACCTCCATTTTGGGCATGTTGTTTTCAAATTTCCCAATTAAGGTAAATCGACATCTCTTTTCTAATTTTACTTTGAAGTCTTCAGACTTAAACACAACCAATAGAAGGCCTTGTTTGGTTGTTATTCTTGGTGGCTCAATATGAATAAGCTCAGCTTTTATCGCCTTTTGTGCTCTTAACTTCATGGCCAAGGAGTGAGTGACCGTAGGCATAGGGGGTCTATTTCCATGACCTGGTTTGAACCAAACACCAGTAGTACCTTAAGTACTAATAGGTACAGGAGCTCCATTCCCCGGCATGGATATCGGAACATACATACCATTCCCTCTGTTGGGCGATAACAGGGTTTTCACCATAGTAGGTATCTCACTAGATGATTGAGTAATAGACAACTTACCTCCATCGTTAGACACTGAGTAATTCTGAAAAGATTGCAATTGATCTTAAATTATATGTAGTTTCTCTATTGATGCTAGCTCCGGTTGATTATGCTTTAGATAGGTCGTCGGTGCAAATTCCATTGTCATCACCCCCAGCTTGCCCTGCATTTTTGATTGAGCCTGATTGATGATTGCCTGCGCCTATTGTAATTTCCCTTCTAAAATTTGAGCTGAAAAGCCATCTGATTGGAGTACAGGTTGGGAGTTATGTGTCACATGAGTGGGTGAAGATCTCTGTGCGGACCAGATACATATATGCCGGTCCTGTGAGGGAAAGTTCGGTGGTCGGAGAAGCTTTGCCGGTGGCTGAGAAGCCATGGTACTCGCTGTAAAAGGCGGGAACTACCAAACTATAATTGTAAGTTCTCAAGTAACTATGGTTGTTTTTTATTGTATTTCATGTGATTTTGTAGGAAAAGTCAAAATGTATGAAAACCTCACATATATTATCCATGTAAATATTCTATATGAAAATTATACAGTTTCGATAAACAAATTATACAATAATTGTACATTTTTTTACTCATTTTATACAACAATTATATAATTTTTATGCACTTTCTATAGATTTTTTTATATATATATTTTATACATATACATATACATATTTGATAGAACTATATAATTTCTATACATATATCTTATATAGGTACATATTCTATACAACAATTATACCATATTTATATAATTATATTTAATTATTATTTTTAAAAAATTCAAAACGGAAGAATAATTTTTAGTTATAAAATTTATAGAAAAAAACAAACTTAAATATTCTTTAAAGGACCGAATAACCCAAGTTGAAAACTCTATCAGCATTGTATATGAATTGTATTAGTATTGTATATGTACTGTATCTGAACTACACGGGCCAAAGTGATCCAAATTAAGAAATGACTATAAAGTGGAAATACTTTATTCTGACCCAAATTAGGAAATGCCTATAAAGTGGAAATACTTTATCTGACAGGCCACTTTTTGACAAAATCTCAAACTTGGGTTATTTGTTTTAAGAAGTGCTGCACAATGTCTTTTTCAGTCCATGCACAAAATTATCAATTATATAAGTAAATGACACACATGTTAAGACAATGATCTATTCAAATAAAGATTTTATTAATATAATAAATTATCTTTACATGGGATGAAAATATAATACTATAACACAAACTACATGGTAAATAATATATCCTAACAATTTTGTCCACAATTTCAAAGGTAAGAGGAATTTTGTTCTGTACAAAGAATAATTTCAATTTTGGGAGGTCTGGAGGGATTTTGGGTGCCCCAAAAGAAGAATCTAAAAGTAAGAAGGAATTTGAACGCCTCGAAGAAGAGAATAATATTTCACTGCAGAATTCGATGTATAGCAAAAAGTACGATATCAAAAGGATAACTTGGTAAAAGCTTAAAACTAAGGGCTAAAACTATCAAGGTAGATGCAACTACTGCCAAATTTTATCAGTACAAGAAATTTGCGCAGGAAATACAATAATTATCCATTGTTATGTTGCAATTAAATCAGATATCCAATATGCAATAGATACAACAATTGCAAAATTTGGAAAGCTCGACATAATGTTCAGTAATGTTGGGGTAGCGGGTAAGCCAATTTCCATCATCTTTGACGTCGATTATGGCATAATTAAGATTGTATTTGGCATAGACTTAAAATACTGATGAAAATCTCGAGATATTGTAGGAAGGTTTTATTTTGCCAGAGACTTTGGTGGACTGCAGGGATTTTGTGGGGTGTTAGGAAAATTTCGGAAGGCAGGTGGGATTTTGATTCGCACTAGGAAGGATTTGATAGTCCACATCATAATATGATAACTTTGGGAGGATTTAGACAGAACAGTAAATACAAACATAGAAAATTCTACACACCTTAGAGTGTTTTGTTGTTTTTTACTGTACTGTGGCGATATTTTTGTCAATATTTTATTGAAAATCGTTTGATATTTTTATGAAAATCCTGTGATATTTTGTTGAAAATCTCTACCAAGAGATTTTTTCTTGGATCCAAAGTATGCCTATGTGGATGAGATTTTTTGAGATCTTCCTTTTTCTTTTTTATTCTACATGGAGCCTAGGAACTTCCTCCTATAAATAGATGAGAGTTCTTTCATTCAAAATACACCTTGAAGATCTTGAAAAAATCTTCATTTCTTTCTTCCTTTTGTCTTTCTTTTAGAGTATTTTGTAAGAGAGTTGGTGTTGGAAAATACTTGTGTGAATCCTTTCTTGGTTTGTGAGTTTACTCTTTTGGGATATTTTTGGGTTATTTAGAGTATATTTACGACAATTTTGTGCTCTTTATTGTACTCTTCTTGTTGGTATATAGTGAAATTGCTCCTTTCTGCTTGTGAATATACATCACACTAATCGAACTACGTCAAATCTGTGTCTTCTTTATTTTCATGAATTGTCGTTATTATTATCTCGTTATTGTCTTTGTTATTATCATTATGCTTGTGTTTGGCTAAATTTCAACAGTAACCCGGTCCTAGATCTTAACAAATTAGTATTAGAGTCAGATAAAACCGGGTTACTTCATTAGCCAAAATGACAATAGCAAAGACTTATGTTGAGAAATTTGACAAAAGTGCATACTTCGAGATGTGCAAATTAAAGATGGAATTTATCCTAATTTAGAATGACTTAGATGTGGCGTTTGAACGAAAAGAGATGACACCAGAAAATATGACGAACCAAGAGTTTGTCATCATAGACAAAAAGGAAAAATCAGGTATCATTTTAAATATCTCAAATAAGGTTTTACGTGAAGTATCTTCAGAAACCACTACCAAAAGCATGTGGAAAAAATTAAAGACCCGATATATGAAAAGTTCAGTGAAAAACAGTCTTTACTTAATGAAAAAGATTTACATGTTTCGTATGGTTGAAGGTACATCTATACTCCTACATCTTGATGCATTTGATTCTATTCTTATGGATTTGAGTAATGTAGACACTGAAGTTAATGATGAAGATCAAGCATCTTATAACTTATTTCCTCCCCCTCCCCCCCGCCCCCCGCCCCCCGCCCCCCAATCATTTAAGCATATTAGAGATACTATGCTTTACGAAAAGGATAATATCTTTTACACGGAAATCAAATCTATATTGGAATAGAAAAAATGGATAAATAGAGATATTACTGTGGAAAGTAGTGGAACCCATAGATAAGGATTGTTTGTAAGAGATAGATCTAATAAGAAAGAATCAAATAGCGAGAGGTCAAAATAAATGTCAAAGTTCAGAAATATGAATGTAGTTTGCAAGTACTTTCATAAAAAAAAGCTATATTATTTTTGAATGTCATAAGGAAAAAAAAATGAGCACCAGAACAATAATCATGCTGAAGCTAGTGTAGCTGTTGATGAGTCTGCGGGAACTATATTTTTAGCGGCTAGTAATAGGTTTAAGTCTATTGATTAATATATTCTGAATTTGGGTTGTTCTTATCATATGTGTCCCAATAGAGATTTGTTTACCATATTTGAATCTCTTGGAGATTGAGTTATCTTGATGAGCAAAACTGCTCCCCGTAAAGATTTTAGTAAAGGTACAGTCCAAATAAGAATGCACGATTGTGAGGTGAAAACTCTCATAGATATTAGATGTGCTCCTAACTTTAAGATAAATTTCATCTCATTGGGCACTCTATAATCTCTTGGGTGCAAATACATAGGTGAAGGTGGAGTTCTAAAGATATCACTAGGTAATCTTCTGATCATGAAAGCACACAGATTTGGTATGTTGTACACTTTATTGGGATCCACTGTTACAGGTGTTTCTACAGTTTCCACTTCAAATTAATCTTATCATGATATCACCAAATTGTTTCATATGCGATATATGAGTGAAAAAAGGTCATTCTATCCTCAACAAAAGAGGTCTTCTATATGGACAAAGTATCAGAAACATGGAGTTTTTTGAAAACCGTGTAGTCAGAATAAAGAAAAAGTTTAGTTTTAAATCTCTAGCAATTCATCAAACAAAAGGTACTTTCAACTACATTTATTCAGATCTTAGGAGTCCTTCATGTACCATATAAAAAGGTGGTGTCAGAAATATGTTAACTTTCATTGATGATTACTCAAATAAAATTTTGTTTTATGACCTAAAAAATAAAACTGATTCTTTCCTAACTTAAAAACAATGGAAAGTTTTGATTGAGAAGCAAACAAGAAAACAGTTCAAGCGTCTTAGAATAGATAATGGCTTGATATTTTGTAATGATGAGTTCAACAAATTTTTTAAAATAAAGGAATAGCTAGACATCGCACTATGAGGATGACCCCTTAGCAAAATGGCGTTACAAAATGGATGAAACAAACTCTTTTGGAACGCGCTCATTACATAATTTCAAATGTTGCATTGAAAAATACTTTTGGGCAGGGGCTATTTCTACAGGTTGTTATATTGTCAATCGTTCTCCTTCTACACCTTTGAACTTTAAGACGTTCAAGGAAATATCATCAGGTACTCTTGCTAATTATTCTGATTTTTAAAAAAAATTATTATCCTGCATATATGCATGTAAATGATGAAAAATTAAATCCAAGGGCTAAAAAGTATATTTTCCTTGGATATGCATCTGGGGTGAAAGGATACAGACTCAGGTGACCAGATCCCAAGGCACCAAAATTTATAATTAGCATAGATGTAATATTTAATGATTCCTCTATGTTACATCCCAGAAAGGAGTTTTCTAGTTCTTGTAATAAGACCAAATAGTAGGGTGTACATGAGTAGGTGAAGGTGGAGCTTGGCATTCCTTTTGATCTAAGCTAATTACCTGTGGAAAAAAATACAGTTGAAACTCCAGAAGTTGAAGCTTCAGAAGTTGAGGCAGAAGTTATAACTTCCAGAGTTGAACCAAATATGCATTATATAGCCACGCACAGACTAAAGAGACAAATTCAAAAACCAGAAGGTATGGAGCTTATTTTTTATTTGCTTTTTAGTTTCACAGAAAACTGAAGAAATTAAAAAAGCGTTCAATTATTAAAATGCAGTTCTTGGTGCTGATTCAGCTAAGCGATCGATTGAATGGAATGAAGAAATTGAATCTCTCCATAAGAATGGTACTTGGTCCCTTATGAATCCACCATAGAAAGAGAATTGTTGGTTGCAGATGGGTCTTCAAGAAAAAGTATAAAATATCAAGGGTTAAAGATACAAGTTATAAGGCATGATTAGTTTCAAAGGGCTATAGCAAGGAGTGGATTTTAATGATATTTTCTCACCGGTTGTTAAACGTAGCTCTATTCATGTCTTGTTTGCATAAGTTTCAATGTATGATTTGAAATTAGAACAACTTGATGTTAAGACAACTTTATTACATAGAGAACTTAAAGAACAAATATACATGCATCAACCAAAAGAATTTGAAGTTAAAGAAAAAGAAGATCATGTTTGCTTGTTGAAGAAATCCCTGTAAAAAACTAAAACAGTCTCCAAGAAAATAGAACAAAAGGTTTTGATTCTTTTATGTTTGGTCATGGTTTTTTGAGGAGTCTATATGATAGTTCTGTTTACATTCGAAAACTAAATGATAGATTATTTGGTTGCTTACTGTTATATATTGATGATATGCTCCTTACTTCTAAGGATTTGACAGAAATACAAAATTTGAATAATCAATTGAAAAGTGAATTTGAAATGAAAGATTTGGGAGAAACTAAGAAAATCCTTATCAAAAGAGATGGAGGAGCAAACATAATATTCCTGAACCAAAAGAAGTACTTGGAGAAGGTCTTGAACAGTTCTGGCATAAAAGATGCTAAACCAGTGAGTACTTATCTTGCTACTCAATTTAATTATAATCTACTCAATCACCATAGTCACAGTCACAGGAAGAAGAGAGTTATATGGCAGATGTACCATATTCTAGTATAATCGGCAACATTATGTACGCTATGGTGTATGCACGACCTGGCATTTCAAAAGAAGTTAGTATTATAAGTCGTTATATGTCTTACCTAAATAAAGTTCACTGGAAGACTGTGAAATGAATTCCAAAATACTTGCGAGGTACTTCAAATACATGTTGGGAGTTTGGGAAAAATATAACACTTTGGTTGGTTTTAAAGACTGTTAATGCAAGTGACCTTACCTATTTTCTGTTGGTGGTTGTGATATAATCTAGAAAGCTATATTACGATATGTAGTAGCTTTATCTACTACTGAAGCAAAATATATAGCAGTGACCAAGGCGATCTCTATTTGATGAACTTAGTTTACATCAATGTGGTATTACCATTCTATGATAGTCAAATTGTCATTAACTTGACTAAAGATCAGATGTATTATGAGAGGACAAAGCACATTGATATCAAGTATCATTTCATCCAAGAAATCATTGTTGAAAGAGAAGATTTTATTCAGAAGATCAATACCAAAGACAATCCTGTTTACGTCGCCTCTTTCAGTTGGAAAGTTCAAGCAGTGCTTGTACTTGATTTCCATTAATGAAGAATTATTTATCCCATAAGGGCTTTTGCAGAGAGAGTGGAGTATATTATTATATTACCCAAAATTAGGCCAAGGGAGAGATTTGTAATGTGGCCATATTTTGGCCAATGTTTTATTTAAAATCTCTTGATATTTTTGTTAAATCTCATGATATTTTGTTGAAAATCTCTACCAAGATATTTTTTCTTGGAGCCAAAGTTTGGATATGTGGATGATATTATTTGAGATTTTTCTTTTTCTTTTTTATTCTACTTGGAGCCCAAGAACCTTCTCCTATAGATAGAGGAGGGTTCTTTCATTCTCAATACACCTTGAAGCACCTAAAAAAAAAATCTTCATTGCTTTGTTCCTATAGTCTTTTTTAGAGTAATTTGTAAGAGTGTGGGTGTTGTTGTGTGACCCCTTTCTTGGAATGATCTTGTAAGTTTACTCTTTTGGAATATTTTTGGGTTGATTAGAGTATTTACTCTAATTTTGTACTCGGTATTGTACTCTTCTGGTTGGTCTAGTAAAATTGCACCTCTCTGCTTGTGGACGTAGCTCACACTGATCAGACCCGTTAAATGTGTGCCTTATTTATTTTCTTTAATTGTTGTTATTATTATCTAGTTATTGTCTTTGTTATTCTCATTATACTTGTGTTTGTCTGAATTTTGCAATAACCTGGTTCTCTATCCTAAAATTTACCACAACATTCTTGAGGCAGAGTATAGGTAAGGCAGAAGAAACCATGGGGCGGTACGTGGCTACACTTAATTGACGAAAGTAGTTGGAAGTAATTGAGAAGTGAAAACCAGAGAATTGATAACCATGTAAAAATTTGGAAAGTACATTTCACTTTTATCCATAGTTGAACCAGCATGCTTTTATTTCGAATTGGCAATAGCCAGGAGGACAAATGAGGGTAAGACCCTATTATTTTGAGGTATTGGCATACCAATCCCTGTTATTTAAGCCTAAAACAAGAGGATGAGTTTATCTATGTACTACATATGGTGGATTGAATTGTGACTCAACCGGTTTTAGTTGTCGTACTCGCAATGATGCAGCTACCATTCTATCCAGCTGTAGCAGTTCCTAGACCATTTTTGGGAGGCAATCCACTGTTAAGAAGATCATTTGGCGTCTGTGGGCATGGCTTAGTGCTGCGAGTTTATCCGCCACTTTGTTTGGGTCTGTTTTCATTTTTTTGAAAATTTCAGAAATTCCAAAAACAGAAAAAAGGTGTTTCCGATTTTTCCAATTTAAATACTTGTAAAAATTCAAAACCTACTGTAATTTATTTCATATCCAGTCGCATCTCCAAATATCATTTTTCACTTTAAAAAACAAAAACTTTAATCTTCAAACATTGTCAAACGCCTGCTATATTCTGTAAAAATAGACAAATGCAATTCCTGATCTGGCTATGCCACATCACCAGGCTAAGGATTCTCTTTTCTATATGTATATGTATATGTATGTATGTATATATATATACATATATAAAAGATAATCCTTATATATATATATATAAGATTATTGAAGAGTACATAGATATCATAAATGCAATTCCTAATTTGGTTGTGCCACATGCCGGGCTAAGGATTCTCTTTTATATATGTATATATATAGAAAATTATTGAAGAGTAAATAGATATCTTAAATGCAATTCCTAATTTGGTTGTGCCACATGCCGGGCTAAGGATTCTCTTTTATATATATATAGAAGAAGATTATTAGGGCACAAACTGTGCAGTCTACTAGCATTCCTCACTTTGAGAAAAATATCTGAACCTAACACTTACTTTAGGCAATTGAACTTCTTCTATCTATGATACTATCATTTCTTTGTTGAGTTGCAACTCCAATGAGTGATTCAATAATCCCTGATGAAATCATTATAGAGATCCTCTTAAGGTTGCCCACTAAATTGTTGTCCAGATTCGTGTGCGTTTCAAAACCCCGGGATCATCTAATCTCTAGGCCTGATTTCATCAAGACTCATCTGATGTTAATTGCTAATGATAAAGAATACTTCCATCTTAGAGTTCTACTTAAGGGCATTGGAGGAAATTTCAATTTTTGTCATCTAAACTATTTTTGGGCATGACTCCTCCTCAGCGTCCCCAACATGGGAGAACTGAAACAGTCAAGAAGTTCAAAATGGTTCTGGAATGTACTGTGCTTTTCTTGCTTCTTAACAAGCCTGAGATTCAACTTATTCACATGGAAAAACTGTTTCGTCTTGAGAAGAACCGTGCATAAGTTGAAATACACTGATGGTCTTCTCAAGCGGAAGCAGTTTCTCCTTGTGAATAAGTTGAATCTCATGCTTGTTAAGCCGCAAGAAAAGAGCAGTGCCTTCAAGAACCATTTTGAACTTCTTGACTGTCTCAATTCACCCATGTTGAGGACGTTGAGGAGGAATCATGCCCAAAAACAGTAATCGAAGCAATTAAGCATTGGGAATTTCTCACATTCCATACAAGCTCCAGCTAACATTTGGCCTATATTGTTGAAATTTAAATAGATTCATACACATGATCAGCAACTGCGAATGAGTTAATGAAGACGACTGAGAATTTTACGATGCCTCATTTAACTTGCTTGTAATATTTCCTTGATATCTTACCCTTGGATTCTGGTAGTGTTGGAGCCTTACCTTTGGTGCATTATTTATGATTTACTTTTAACAAACAAAAATTTTATATTCTATACGCCCTACTATTTCAGCATATTGTAGATAAATTTTTTCCTCAAATGGACTGGGTTGCCTATAAGAGCAGTAAACTCAAGAGCACAATTTCCGCGTGAAAAATACCCGGCTCACAACATGTGTAAAATACCATGAACTACACCTCTATAGGATTTACCCCAAAATCACTAACACAATAAACCTTTGAAAAGATCGATTACAAACACAGTAACCTAAGGAATTATAAACTCTAATTCCTATAAATTTAACAACTACAAATTATAAACTCTAGTTCCTAAACAACTCACAAACCGCTCAAGGCTTGTGATCCTAAATCTCTAAGTTATCCCAACTTGAAGACAAACTTCTACTCCAGTTCATAAAACATTGGAAATATGAATCAAATGATTCCCTCTCAAAAAACAACCCTAATAAAATAAATCTAAACTCTAGCTAGACTCTACCATGTATGGACATGCTCTTTCTAGGAGTTCTTTATGCACCACTTCAAGAATCAATCTTTGATTTTACCTTCGCTTTGAATGACTGTACAAACGACTTTTTAGAAGTTTTTGGATATTTATATATGTTGATGCTTGCTTCTTCTTTGTCAGATTGATTTTCCTTCAAAGGAACTCCCTTCCTTTTTTTGAAACTTAATTTAGGAATGCATTCCAACTTGGACACCTTTATTGCCTTCATTTTGTAATTCTTTTCCTTACTTGTATTAACCATACTTAGGTATCTATTTTTAATAAGGAATCCATGTCTCGAATAAGCATCATAATGGCTTCAACTTGTATTGCTTGTGTCAGACATTGGATTTACTCCTTGTCTTTTTGTAATAAGGAATCCATGTCTCGAGGGTTGTTTGTACCATCTAGTTTGGTTCTAAAATTTTAGTGTTGATAGTCCCTCACTAATGTCTATTTCAGTAGTTAATGAGTTCTCCAAAGTATTTCATGATGACCTTCCCGGTATTCCCCCTAATATGGAGATAGATTTTGGGTTTGACCTCTTTATTGATGCTCAACCCGAGGTGGACTAGTTTGGACTGGGGAACTCTTAGAGTAGCAACAAATTCTGGAGTATGAGCTCTATTACGAGTTCATATCCCATGAGTAAGGCGGACGTCATCAACATGGGTGTTCTGCTTCTTTGCTCTACGGGGAGGCATGAACAATCTCTGAAATATAGGAAATCACGTATCGGGGACATTCAGACTATGTAGCATGAACTAGAACATGAAGAAGAGAAACATTCCTAAATACCAAATACCCTCCTCCTTATAAGTGTGGTGCGCAACACACCCTCTACCCTATACAACTTCGTAGACACCCTAGGAACATGATCCATGCTCTGATACCAAGTTTGTCACGACTCGAGCCAAGGCCCTGGCCGCGGTGGGAATCCCAAACTATGAAGGCCCGAGAGCCCCTTTAGCTTGTCATCAGAAGCAAAACCCGCCTATTATAATAATGCGAAAGTAAACTGGAAACAAGGTAGTTCATTTAATTCAAATTAACAATTCAGGACATAAGCCCATAAGAAAACCCATAGCCATTTATAAAAAGTCAATAAAGTCTCTACTAAACTAAAAACAATAATTTGTCTTAATCCGGGACAAGGCCCCCGATCGAACCATGATCTAAAAACAAACTAAATCAACATATGGAAAAAGGCCCTCCTAAATAGGGGAGGCTCACCAACTCCAAATATCTGATAATGATATATTGATTGATGGGACTAGGCCTCAGAACCTTAAATATAGGGGATAAATACACAAGGTACTGGTACATAGAGCAATCAAAAGATAACACATACTTTATATAAAATAATGAGAGCATTTGAAATCAATCGATCATAATATATCTAGAATACATGGGCATAATCAATAAATTTCAAAAAATTACTTGTAAATCATGACTCAACTCTTTGTATTAATTCTGAGTTAGATGGTACACCCTATATTTCTACAATTTCCAAGGCTATATGGAATCCGCCCTTGACTCCGTGGCCAAGCCCCCAATGAATGTTTACCTCAAGGAATGGAGTCTCTATTTCTACTACGCTATATAGCCGTCGCCAGCCTACAACCATAAAATAGGACGTCATAAACCCATATCAGTAAAATACAGTTTCAGGATATGAGTTATCTGTACTCAAGCCTTCTTTGGGTAACCAACTAGCTCTTTTTAAGACCATTTAAAATTTTTAAAACTATGTTTCATGCTTATAAAACATTAAATACTTATACTGGTAAAGGCCTATCATTATCGGGTATCATCTAACCCAAACTTGAATTTAATTCATATCTCATCAAATCCATAGACCTTCCCTTTTATAAACACACAAATGACCACCAAATATTCATCAAATCACATGAGAGTTCTTATTTTAAAAGCATATGGAATATTATGCAACATAGTCTCTTTTCAAGTGTTTAACATATGGTGGTCAACTATTTTGTTCAACACATGCATTTCCTTTAGTTAATACACAAGAGCCTTTAGTATAAGAAATATCCCTTTTGAAATCGATCAAAACAATAATGCATAATAGTTATATATGCATTTAAAACTCATGAATTATCATCTTTCGTAAACCAACCCCATCATTAGTTATACATAAACCTCATGATCAAAAAGGGTTTATAATTCATGCTCTAAAAACAATTAACAATTCATGCTATGCATTGACCATAAATTTTATCATGGAGAAAAAAATTTCATAAGTCACATTCATAAATCGTTTTTCAAACTCAAATCACACATGCATGGGATTATAAATCAAAATTATGGGAAAATGTAATGCTCCGAGTTTGTACCCCAGACGCTATATGGTGCTTATGACCCCGAAGGACCACAAGCTAACCCATGATTGATATTTGCTGTGAGCACTGAAACATGATACTGTAATAAATGCAGAATAATAAGCTAAAATGCCATAAAGTTCAAAACATCTAAAATACTGATAAATTTTATCATCTGAAATAACAATCTGTAAAATTGAACATTACTGAAAACTAGTTTGAAAAACCTCTAACTGAAACTGTCTAAAAGTGGAGTTGATGGGACAATCCCCCAACTAACTCCATCTACTGAAATACTGAGACTACTAAAATAATAAAATAAAAGAATATCCTCGAATGATGAGGACTCACTGCTAATCTACTGTTGCTAGCTCAATCTATGTCTATCTATGCGCGGTCGAGAAACTGAGCGTCCGAACCTATGATATGAGACATCATTGCGTAAAGAAAGAGTATGTGCCAGTACATGGAATATACTGGTATGCTAGATGAGGTAAGGCTAAATGCAAGGGTTCATATGCATGAACAATTACTGACTGTATGATATAGAGTAACTGAACATGAGAGTACATGGATAACTGATACTGCTATAAATACCAAGGATGCACTAATATGCATATAAATAAATACTTTGATTAAGCTTGTCTAAAGCTAAGTCCTAAATTCTGAAATTGAGTAACTAATATCTGAATTTAGTGATAACTAATTTACTGATACTGGTTGACTATATCTGAGTGTCCTGATTCTGTAGAACTGAACTGAGTTCTATTATGAAGACTAATAATGAGATTGTGGGAAGTAATAATCTAATCGACATGCCCCAAATAAGATAATTGAGTTGGGGTCTAACCTGTGAACCTAATTGGAAGGGTGTCAGTACCGTGCCACGGGTAAATACACTGAGGAGTTACCCTCATCTGACAGTTACTCTAGTGAGAACGGTAGAACCCTCATCTGGCAGGTTAAAACACCTCATCAACCCTTAACTGGCAGGTTTGATATCTCAACCTATGCTGGTTACGTAGTTCTAGAATGCAAGGATTGCTTCTAGGGATCATACCCTCTATTGGCAAGTGAGGCCCCATCCTTGGGTTCACTCGGTGCTGAATCCTACTTCGAACTGAAAGATACTAAACTAAATATACTGAACTAGATTGGACTGATACTAAGCTTACTGAGTTTTCCTGAGTTCGGGAACTGACTGAGTTCTACTGAGTTTTGTAACTGACTGAGAGTACTACTGATCGTGACCTGACTGAGATTCTGTAACTGGCACTGGCTTTAGGCACACAACTAAATTCTATTATAACGGCACTATTTCATTCACATAGTTATTTTATCAAACACATGGGGAGCATGCTTAGGTTATACAATAATCAAGACATATAATTATCATGGCTACATCCATTAACTTGAAAATTTAAGGGTTTATCATGAAGATTATGTAATTCAACATATATAATGAGTAATTTCATAAAAGCATGTAATTTAATCATGGACTAAAACCCAACAATAACATGAACATGCATTCAATTCAATTCAAGCATAGAAGTTCATAATTCAACAATCTTGTATTTTGAAAATGGATTCGTGGACTCTATGGGTGAAAGAAACACATAGATGAACACCTAACATACCTTAATTTGTGAGTTTCTTGAAGTTCTTAGTGAATCCTTTGATATTGCTCTTGTTTTCTTGAACCTAGGGTTTGTAGTTTTGAGAGAGAATGCTTTTAATTTCCAGATAAATTGAGTGAGTAATGACTTAAATCATTTTTAGGGATTAAATCTCATATCTGGGCATGCTAAAATCATGGGAAAAAACTGTTTTATCCCTGGATGAAACATTTAATTTTCGTTGAAATTTTTTGAAATAGGTACCCACTGCGATGTGGTGCTATCACGCCGTGTCTCTAGAAATTGCCAACTGGGAAAATACATGTGGAACGACGTGGTGGTATCGCGTTTCCACTTTGGTTGGGACTTGGAAGTTCACTGCGATGCAATGGAATCGCGTTGGTACACTGAAAATGGAAAATTCTGAAAATAAGTTGTGGTGCGATGCGCAGTTATCACGGTACTTCACTACAAACTGACAATTGCCATTTTGACATATTCCGTAACGCGCTACTGGCATGAATGACGGTATTTAACAACTAAAACTTAAAATAGTCATAACTTCTTACCTGGTTATCGGATTTAGGCAAATTTTATATCGTTGGAAAGCTAATTCAATTTCATATGCAATGGCAGACTCTAAACTGAAAAATACTGAGATTTTCATAAAATTTATATTAGATAACTCATGAACTGAGAGTTAAGTTAATCTTGAGAAATACGGGGTATAACAATATCCCCCCCTTGGGAACATTCGTCCTCGAATGAGACTGATTAAGCTGAGACACTGATAGACTGAGTTTACACACTGAACATGCATATCTAATGCATGAATACATGACTAAACTATTGACAAACTGAGCTCTTACATTGAACATGTATATCTGATGCATGAAATTTATGATTGAAGCTACTGACAAGCTAGGTTTTCGTACTGAACATGCATATCTGATGCATGAGTACATGAATGAACTGATTCATGAATGCATGACTGAATATGCAATGGTAATAGATACCAAGTAATAATTATAGCTGAACATGGAACTGAGTAAAGCTAAGGAAGTCTGTTACCTTAAGCTGGATCTGAGGTTGTGAAAAAGAGGTGAGGATACTTGGTTTGCATATCTGCTTCTACTTCCCAAGTAGCTTCCTTTGTGGATTGCTAAAGAACTTTGACTAAGGGGACTTCTTTGTTCCTCAATCTGCGAATCTGATGATCGAGGATCTGGACTGGAATCTCTTCGAAAAAGAGATCATTCTGAATTTCTACATAATTTAAAGGAACTAAGATTACTGGATCACCAATGCATTTCTTTAGAAAGGAGACGTGGAATACTGTATGTACTGAAGCTAGGTCTAAAGACAACTCAAGATCATAAGCTATCTTTCCAAAATGACTAAGAATTCTGTGAGGACCGACATATCGGGGGCTGAGGTTTCCCTTTTTGCCGAACCTCTTTATCCTTTTCATGGGAGAGATTTTAAAGTATACCAAAACATCGATCTCAAACTTGAGTTCCTTTCTCTGCACATCTGCGTATGATTTCTGTTGGCTTTGGGCATCCCTAAGTCTTTCTCTGATTAACTAAACCTTCTCTAAGGCATCAAACGCTAGGTCGAACCCTACTACTATGGCCTCACCTACCTCAAACCAACCAATCGGAGATCTGCATCTCCCACCATAGAGAGCTTCAAACGAAAACATCTAAATACTGGAATGATAACTGTTATTATATGCGAATTCGATCAAAGACAAGTGGTCATCCCAACTACCCTTAAAATTGACTACACATGCTCTAAGCATATCTTCTAGAGTCTGAATGATCCTTTCTGCTTGACCATTTGTCTGAGGGTGAAAGGTTATACTAAGATGAACTTGGGTACCAAGACCCTTTTAGAATGCTTTGCAAAAATAAGAGGTAAACTGGGTACCTCTATCTGAGATAATAAATACTAGAACTCCGTATAACATGACCAACTCTCTAATACAGAGATTAGCATAGTCCTCGGTTGAATAGGAAGTATGAACTGGTAAGAAATAAGCTGATTTGGTCATCCTGTCTATGAAAACCCAAATAGAATCATGATGACGACGAGTATGAGGAAAACCCATCACAAAGTCCTTGTTCACTTCTTCCCATTTACATGAGGGAATACTGAACTCCTGCATAGACCCACTAGGCTTCTGGTGCTCAATCTTAACTTGCTGATATGTAGAATATTTAGCTATAAATTCTGTAATATCTCTTCACCCCACTCTACCAATAGATCTCCCACAGATCACGGTATATCTTAATGGCCCTTGAATGAATTGAGTAATACGCACCATGTACTTCTGCAAGAATTTGCTGCCTTAAGTCATCTACACCTGACACACATAAACGACCCTAGCAACACAACACACTATCTTCTCCTTATGAGAAAACCTCTACTTTCTGATCTCTGACTAACTCTTTTAACTTAACAAGAATGGGATATCTATCCTGATTTTCCTTCACCTCGGAAACTAGAGAGGATTCAAAACTATTTTACACCCATATACTACCTTCTACTAAATCGACTAAGCGAACACCTAGTCGGGCAAGCTGATGAACTTCCTGAGCTAACTTCTTCTTACTGTCCTCAACATGAGCAACACTACCCATAGATAGTCTACAGAGAGCATCAACACTACATTGGCCTTGCCCGGGTGATACAAAACACTCATATCATAATTTTTTAATAATTCTAACCACTTTCTCTGATGCAAATTCAAATCTTTCTAAGAGAACACATACTAAAGTCTTTTGTGATTTGTGAACACATCAACATGTATCCCATACAAGTAAGTCCTCCAAATATTTAAAGCAAACACTACAACGGCTAACTTGAGATCATGAGTCAGATAATTCTTCTCATGGGGCTTAAGCCGTCTGGAGGCATAGGCTATGACCTTACCTCTCTGCATGAAGACCCAACCCAAACCTACTCTGGATGTATCATACTACACAACAAACCCATCTAAACTATTTGGTAGAATCAATACTAGGCTGAAGTGAGTTGAGTCTTCAATTCTTAAAAACTCTTCTCGCAAGAATCTTACCACTGAAACTGGACTTTCTTCTGAGTCAATCTGGATATAGGGGATGCAATAGATGAAAACCCTTTAACAAACCAAAGGTAATAGCCAGCTAAACCCAAGAAACTCTTGATATCTGATGGATATATGGGTCTAGGCTAGTTTCTCACTTTGATATTTTGAGGATTAAATCTAATGCCATCACCAGTAAAAAGTATGACCAAGGAATGCTACTGACCTTAGCCAAAATTCACACTTACTAAATTTGGCGAACAATTGATGAGTTCTAAGAGTCTGAAGTACGATTCTGAGGTGGCTCACTACGGGAATAGACAAAGATGTCATCAATGAAGACTAAAACAAACATGTCCAAGTACTTTTTGAACACGTGATTTATTAAGTCCATGAAAGCTTGTGGGGCATCAGTAAGACCAAAGGACACGACTAGAAACTTAAAGTGACCATACCAGGTTTTAAAAGCTATTTTTTGAATGCCATATTCTCTGACTCTGAGCTGATGATAGCCTGATCTGAGGTCTATCTTAGAAAAGTAATTGGCGCCCTGAAGTTGGTAAAACAAGTCATCAATTTTGGAAAGTGGATATTTATTCTTGACTGTGACTTTGTTCAACTGACGGTAGTCAATACTCATACTGAGAGAACCACCTTTCTTATGCATGAATAGAAATAGTGCTCCCCATGGGGAGACACTGGGTTTGATGAATCCCTTATCTAGGAGATCTTTCAACTATTCTTTTTACTCTCTAAGTTCTGCTGGAGCCATTTTGTATGGAGGAATAGATATGGGCTAAGCATTTGGAAGAAGGTCTATTTCGAAGTTAATTTCCCTAATGGGAGGAACTCCTCGAAGATCTTCAGGAAACACATCTGAGAATTTATTTACTACTGGAACTGACTCAAGACTGGGAGATTCTGAACTAGAGTCCTTGACCCACATAAGATGATAGACACATCCCTTGGATATCATTTTTCTTACTTTAAGGTATGAAATCAACTGACCTTTTAAGCACTGTGGTACTACCCCTCCATTCAAGGATTGGTTCATTTGGAAACTAAAAATGAATTGTTCTTTTTCTACAATCAACTGAGGCATAGCATGAATAAAGCTAATTTATGTCGAGAATGACATCAAAATCTGCCATCTCTAGCTTTAGAAGTTCTACTGAAGTAACTTTCTGAGATATTATAACCGAACAGTTTCTGTTTACCCATCGGGCTATGATAGATTTACCTACTAGGGTAGAAACTGAGAAAGGCTCTACTAGGATTTCTGGATGGACTCCAAAGTTAATGGCTATATAAGGAGTTACAAAAGATAAAGAAACTCCTGGATCTAGCAAGGCATAAACATGTAAATAAAAGATCTATAACGTACCAGTGACCACGTCAGGAGAATTTTCTTGATCTTATCTAGCTTGAAGTGCATAAAGCCTATTTTGGCATTGCCTACTGGTGGCACTAGAAGTGGCACCCTGCTAATTCGGGCGTCCTGACTGAGCTGAAGAACAAGTATGCTGACCCTAAGAACCTGACTGAGGACAATCTCTAACTCTGTGGCCTATCTTGCCATACCCGAAACAAACATCACTGCTAGCTCTGCAGACACCCTTGTGGTTTCTACCACATGTCTGAAAAAAAGGATTTGTTCGACCACTGCTGACATTACCCTGAGATTTAGAGCCTAGCTCCCTATCGCTATTATTATTTTTGAACTGGGGTACTGGAGCACTGGCTGAGGAAAAAGCTGGAACTGAAGATTTTGGATGAAACTGGGAACGGTTACCACCCTCTGACTTAGGCTGATTGAAATTAGAGCTACCTGTTCTAGCTCTCTTGTTTTTCCTCTCTCTCTTTCTCTCTAATCTTAGCCTCTTCTATCTGCTGAGTATGGACTATAAGCCTGGATATGTCCATCTCCTTAATCAACATCATTGTCCTGCACTTCTTAACCACACTATCTGACACCCTAGATATGAACTTGCTCATTATGGACCTACTGTCTTCTACTATATAGGGAGCATACCTGGCTAACTGAGTAAACTTGAGGGAATACTCTTTCATGCTCATACTGCCCCGCCTGAGATTGATGAACTCTAACACCTTGGCTTCTCTCAACTCTAAGGGAAAGAATCTCTCTAGGAAAGTAGTAGCAAACTCTTTCCACTCTATGGGTCCTGTATCTGTGCCCCTATCTACCTTTTACTTCTTAAAAAATATATGAGCTACATCTTGTAGCTGATAAACAGCTAACTTAGCACACTCACTGGAAGTCACTCCCAAAATATCTGTGAATTTCTGAACCTGATTGAGGAACTCCAATGGATCCTCTTCTAGCTTAGATCCTGAGAATAGGGGAGGATTCATTTGGCGAAGACCCGAATCTTGGCTTCAGTAGTATTGGCTACTAAATTGGTTGGAATAGCAGTAGGCCATTCATTTTGGGTTGCTATGGAGTTGGCTAGAGTAGTGAATCCAGCTCTGACTTCTTCATGGAAGACATACTCATCCAAGGAATCTGCCTGAATGGGATAAGATGCTGAATGATTTTTGGTTCTCCTTTCATTAATCCTTTTAAGAGGCATATTCTATAAACGAAAAGGAGAAAACATATAAGACTGAGAGTTTAACTTGAGATCATGTTCATTTGCATGACATGAATACTGAAAGAAGGGAAACTATTTCCTAAAGCATCTCATAGCCTCCTGTCCATAAGTGTGGAACGCTACCCACCCATGCACAAGACTCTGCTAGATGTGGATTTCAGACTTTCTAGGACACTGTTGAACCATAGGCTCTGATACCAAGTTTGTAATGCCCCGAGTCTGTACCTTAGACACTACACGATGCTTACGACCCTGAAGGACCACAAGCTAACCTATGACTGATATCTGTTGTGAGCACTGAAACATGATGTTGTAATAAATGCAGAATAATAAGCTGAAATGCCATAAGGTTCAAAACATCTGAAATACTAATAAATTATATCATCTGTAAAACTGAACACTGTCTGAAAACTAGTCTGAAAAGCCTCTAACTGAAACTATTTAAAAGTGGAGTTGATGGGATAATTTCCCAACTAACTCTATCTACTTAAATACTGAGTCTACTAAAATAATAAAATAAAAGAATATCCTCAAATAATGAGGACTCACTTCTAATCTACTAATGTTGGTTGAATCTAAGTCTATCTATGTGCGGTCGGGAACTTGAGCGTCCGAACCTATGATATGAGACATCATAGCACAAAGAAAGAGTATGCGTAAGTATGTGAAATATACTGGTATGCTAGATGAGGGAAGGCTGAATGCAATGATTCATATGCATGAACAATAACTGACTGTAGATATAGAGTAACTGAACATGATAGTACATGGATAACTAATACTGCTGTAGATACTGAGTATACACTAATGTGCATATAAATAAATACTGTGACTAAGCTTGTTTGAAGCTAAGTCCTGAATTTTAAAACTGAGTAACTGATATCTGAATTTATTGATAACTGATATACTGATATTGATTGACTGTATCTGAAAGTCCTGATTCTATAGAACTAAATTGAGTTCTATTCTGAAGATTGAGACTGAGACTGTAGGATGTAAATCATCTAACCGACATGCCCCAAATAAGATAACTGAGTTGGGGTCCAACCTGTGACCCTAGTTAAAAGAGTGTCAGTACCGTGCCATGGGTAAAGACAGTAAAGAAATACCCTCATCTGACAGGTACTCTAATGAGAATGGCGGAACCCCCATCTTTCAGGTTAAAATAGCTCATCAACCCTCAACTAGCAGGTTTTATGTCTCAACCTATGCTGGCTACGTATTTATGGAATGCAAGGATTTCTTCTAGCGACCATACCCTCCACTGGAAGAAAGACACTAAATTGGAATGGACTGATATTAAGCCTCTGTCCTTGGGTTCACTCGGTGTTGAATCGTACTCCTAAGTGAAACACACTGAACTGAGTATACTGAACTGGAATGGACTGATATTAAGCTTATTGAGTTTTCCTTAGTTCGGTAACAGACTGAGTTCTACTGAGTTCTGTAACTGACTGAGAGTACTACTGATTGTGACCTGATTGAGATTATGTAACTGTCACTGGCTCTAGGTAACAGCTAAATTTTTAGGTATTAAATACCCCCAGGGCTCGATAGCATGAAAAATAAAGCATAATATACTCTTAAAAATCATAACAATGTATACTTGTCCATAGTTCACTCATAAAGGCATTTAATCAAACACTTGTAATGCATCTACTTATACATGAATGGGGAATACATGCTATCATGTTATAATGACACTATTTCATTCATATAGGCATTTTATCAAACACATGGGGAGCAAGCTTAGATTATACAATAATCAAACCATATAGTTATCATGGCTACATCAATCAACTCGCAAATTGAAGGGTTTATCATGAATATCATGTAATTCAACACATACAATGATTAATTTCAAAAAATTATGTAATTTAATCATAGACTAAAACCTAACAATAACCTGAACATGAATTCAATTAAATTTAAGCATGGAAGTTCATAATTCAACAATCTCGTATTTCGAAAATGGATTCATGGACTCTATGGATGAAAGAAACCCATAGATGAACACCTAACATACCTTTTGTGAGTTTCTTAAAGTTCTTGGTGAACCCTTTGATATTGCTCTTGTTTTCTTGAAGCTAGGGTTTGTAGTTTTGAGAGAGAATGCTTTTAATTTGGGAATAAAATGAGTGAGTAATGACTTAAAATGTTTTAAGGATTAAATCTCATATCTGGGCATGCTAAAATCATGGGAAAATATAGTTTTACCCCTAGACAAAATATTTAATTTCCGTCAAAATTTTCCAAAATAGGCACCTAGCGCAACATGGCGCGATCGCGCCATGTCTCTGGAAATTGCCAACTAGGAAAATAAGTTGTGGCGCGCCACGTCGGTATTGCGGTACTTCACTAGAAACTGAAAATTGCCATTTTGACATACTCTGCGACTCGCTACTGGCCTAAATGACGGTGTTTAACGACTGAAACTTAAAATAGCTATAACTTCTTACCCGGTTATCGGATTTAGGCGAATTTTATATCGTTGGAAAGATAATTCAATTTCTTATGCAAAGGAAGGCTCTAAACTGAAAAATACTTAGTGTTACAAAAATTTTATATTAGATAACTCATGAACAGAGAGCTAAGTTAAGCTTGAGAAATATGAGATATTACAGAAAACCCCATGACAAACACATACTTTTATCAAATTGGATTCATGATGCATGCTCTTGAAGCAATTTCTTGAAACACATTATATGTACATATATGTATAACCTTACAACTTGTTAAAATCGTAAAAACTTATGCCCATGAGATTTAGGATAGCTCCACATACCTTAAGCTCCTTGATTGACCAAGAAAGCTTAAGTTCCTTGTTTTCTTGAGGAAGAGTTTGGGTTAGGGTTTGTTCTTGGGGAATGAGAGGGCTTTCTCTTGAGAGAAGTTAAGATTAAAAGACAAATTATGCTCTTTGGGATCCCCAATTATGTGTTATGGACTAATTGGGTGAAGGGAAATGACCCAAATTCCCTTAAAGTTCCAAGAAAGAAAAGTTGGATGAAATAGGGGAGGGGCGACGCAGGCCTTGGAGAGGGGGACTACCTCGGACGGTGGCGGCCTTAGAACAGGAGACTACCCCTGGCGGTGCCCGCCTTAGAGTGGGGGACTAACTCGGACGGCGCCTGCCTTCTTCGGTGGTGCCACTGTTTTGTTTTCACTTCCTTACGCTCGTTTGAAAATTTCAAAACTCACTCGACATGTACTTTTGACCTCCCTAAACATGAGTCAACTTAAAAACTAATGTTTCGAGGTTGGGAAGATAAGATTTTAAAAATACAAAAAGTCTAGGGTCTTAGACACTTTCAAGCACGGGGTATTACATACCTAGACGTAAGTGCCATAAGTATGTTTCACTAAATTTCAAAATATATTTCCTTTTATGTTATTGATCAACATTATTAATTTTAATTGTTCTTAGCATATTATGGGAAACATTAAACACAAACAAATCATGTATTCTAGGAGCTGAAATCATAAAATTCTTAGCAAACTTAACAATACTGAACCTATTAGCAAAATAAACATTATAAACAACATCTATTATTCTTGAAACTAAAATTAAATTCCTTCTTATAGAAGGTACGTAAAGAACATTATTTAAAGTTAAAACTCTAGAAATACTAAACGAAATGGAAATATTTTCTATAGCTAAGGCTGTTGCTAGTTCACCATTGGCATGAAACACATTCAGTTCATTTTCACTTAGGCATTGCGTTTCCTGAAACCCTTGCAATCAAGTTTAGATATGACTAGTGGCTCCCAAATCTATAGCCCAAAATTGGGTAGAAACTACCGCTACAAATATTTCAATGACATATGAAAAAGAATTATTTTTTTTCTGCGTCTTAGCTATGTAGCCGAGAATATTATTTCTTATAATGACCAGGTTGCTTGCAATGATAGCACTTTCCTTTAGGCTTATCCACACCTCCATTAGTAACTGGAACCTTACGAGGCTTCTTCTTATTTTTCTTTTAGCCTTTCAGTTGAAGATAAAGGTTTGTCAACCATCAATGCTGCAGGAGGAGCTTATTGCTTAATGATAGATTCTTCCGCTTGCATCTCATTCAGTAGTTTCACAAGAGATAATTCCATCTTATTAATTTTATAATTCAAGAAAAACTACTGAAAACTCTCCAACAGAGTCAGTAAGACCATCTTAACCTGAGATTCCTTATCAATGACCGTGTCATACCCTTTTTTTTATCAAAAGAATGATTTTAAGTTTTGAAAAGGGTTTTTAATATTAAGTGACAAAAAATTAAAATTTGTTTCAAAAAGAATTATTTACATTTAAACTCAGAGTCACCACTTGGCATAAATTTGGTGGGCCAAGTCACCTTTGGAAATCCTTTTTCCAAAATGATTTTGATTCTTTAAAACTGATCCATGAAGAGAGATTTTGGGTAAGGAATTCTATTGACTGGGGGGAAGGTGACCCCTTAATTCCATGGTTAAACTACAGTCTCTTTGTGGAGTATATCAGCTAGTAGACACTATGAATGTATAAACCAACAAACACATAAACACGAAACAAACAGTTAAACAAACAAAACCAAAATTAGTGTTCTTGTCCAATTTATTATAGTCCCAAAATAAAAAGGTACTGAAATGTAAACCTACGTTAATCTACACTAATCCTATACTATGCTCCACCTGGTGCCTCGGGCTTTTATCACGCACCATCTTTGGGTACAACTTTCTCAGGGAATTCCCCAGATAAAACAATATAGATACCTCGGGGCATTCCCTGACCAAATAGTATAATTGATCTAACTGCGACATGACAAAACCATTCAACACAAATTTTTAACATTCACCAATCCATAATCCCTAACTTTTCCTACCAAACCTACCATTTGCCTAGCTGTTTTGGCCTATCATTATGCTATCAAGTTTTATTAATATCTATTTCAAGTCAAACAACCAATGAATCAAACTAACCAAAATTCACTTTTTTTATCAATTTTTCAATCTTTCCCACTTTTTTTCAATTGAGTTTAAATCATTCAATTCAAACAATCAAACAATCAATATCAAACACAATTCATAATCCAAACATAACCAAATCACATGAAGCAATATTCACACACCACGAATTTACCGCATAAAGTATCAAGTAATAAAGATTAATTGAGAATGAGATGAAGAATGGACCTTAATTTTATTTCAAATCCCAATTGTCCGATGCCGCCAATGGATTGGAATCAAATTTAAGACCTCGATTCAACAAACATAACACAGACCCGCCAACTCGGTAATTCGAGATAGAACAACAAAAAAACCAATGATCCAATTGGAAATTTTTACACTACTTGATAACGGGTTTCACTACTTGCCGGAGTTGATTGGATTTCCGGCTAGAGCTTGATGATTTACGTGTTTCCAATTGGATTTTGCATAAAAAAACAAAAAAGATTCATTTTGGGGGTGGCTTTGTTGCACGATTGGTCGGGGAGGCATTTTGGTCGGAACCGACAGTGGATTAACTGCAGGAATAGTAACCCATACCGACCTCAATCTGTTTGTCTCTCTTTTGCTTTCACTCTTCTTTTGCCTTTATTGTTTCCCGGTCAACTCTACGACCTCTCTCCGTCTCCTCTAGTTCCCGATTGAGTGTGGCTTAGCTGTGTATTTAATGGAGTCTATTTTGTGAGGTGTGTGTATTCTCTGAAGGAGAAAAAAAATAGAGATTGTGAAGTGATGATATATATTGGCAGTGTGTGTGTGTCCCGATTTCTGTGAGCTATGTGTGTATGTTTCATTTTTGGTGGAGAAGCTCCCAAAAAAATGAAATGTCTGTATCTGTGTCTATTGTTTGTGTTGTGTTAGAGAAAGAAAAAAGAAATATGGTAGTGTAGTTGTTGGGAGTAAATGAGGAAATTGGGGGGGTGTCATATAAGGCTAGGTAGGGTAGGGGATAGTTAAAGGGTAGGGTAGGGAGAGGTAAATAAGTGGTAATTAATTTTTAAGGCGGACAAAATTATGTGTCTACATTATGCCCCTCTTTGGATGTAAACACGAAGTGTTTCCAGACAAAAAAGTAGACAACGAGACAACATTTTTACTAACCATTATTCAGAGGAACGGTGAAGAAAGATGGAGTGTGATTAAATCATGACTTTGGACATCCTACCTATTCCAAGTTATGTGAGAGTCAAGTCACATGTAGTTGCAGGGTTGAAAACGAGGGGCTTTATTGAGTTGGAGAGTCGAGTGAGGTCCCTTTGAGGTTTTGATCTGCGACTCTTTCATTACAGTAAAATAAAAATTACAAGATAAATGAAATTATAAAAGTCCTATCTATGCAGCATCTCTTGATTCTTTTCTTGGGTCTCCGATGCTTTCAAAAGTGACAAAAGATCTGATCTTCTTTCAGTTAAACTTGAAGATAGATTCTTTCTCCATACAAATTTTGGTGTTGGATATGAATCAAAAAATTGATCATGTTCCATCGGTGGTACTTCTGAATTTGACCTTGAATTTGAAAATCTTCACCCTATTCTCCAAGCGAGCTCCTGACTTACAATTTCTTCACCTTGTTGCTTAACTTTTAATTACTTCACCCTGTTCTTCAGGCAGACTCCTGACTTGCAATTTCATCACCCTGTTATTCAGGAGGGCTTCTGACTTTCAATCTCTTATCTCTATTCTTCAGGCGGGCTCCTGACTTTTAATTTCTTTACCCTATTCTTCAGGCGGGCTCCTGACTTTCAATTTCATCACCCTATTCTCCAAGCGGGATCCTGACTTGCAATTTCATCACCCTGTTCTTCAGGAAGGCTTCTTACTTTCAATTTCTTCACCCCGTTCTCTAGGCGGGCTCCTGAAATTAATTTCAAAACTAGAATGAAAATTATCCCAATCAAAGATTGTGATAAAGAAAGATCCCATTTTTTTGAAAATAAAGTCTCATTTTCCAGAAGGGTCCTGAACATAAAGTAAGTTCCCATTTTTCAGGAGGGTCCTGAACATAAAGTAATGTCCATTTTCTAGGAGGGTTTTGAACATAAAGTAAGTTCCCATTTTCCAGGAGGGTCCTGAACATAAAGTGAGTTCCCATTTTTTAGGAGGGTCCTGAACATAAAGTAAGTTCCCATTTCCCTAGAGGGTCCTGAACATAAAGTAACAACTTACAGATATGTTTTTCCAGAGATAGCTGAATTAAGTGAAGCATTTTTGCCCGTATTTTAACACAGAAAATTTGTCAGTTAAAAATTTAATGGTGGTTTGCAGCACTTGTCTTTCCAGACACATTCTCCACTATTCATTCCCTTTATTTTGTTTTAGATTGCTGGCATTTGCCCCTGTATCATCGCGTTATTCACCCAAACCCAGATTAAGGAAAGTGACTTTGACTTAAACACCAAATTTTTATTTTACCATGCCTCTGAGATGCACCTTTTGAAACATGATATTCCCACGAATCCAGCAACACGTAGGTTGATAAACTTTCTTTGCTTTGTTTTGAATTATGCTCATGTTTCTTTCATGTACTAGTCCTACCTTTGCTTTATGCAATTGGAGAGGCTGGTAGCAAATTTTGAAATCCTTTCTCACTCTTTTTAGCACAAACTTGACTCGAAAATGTAAAGAAATGATGGTGATTTTCTTATTTTTATAAATGAAAAAATATATGAATATGTAAAAGAACGTAAAAGACAATGTCCCATTTTTTCAAAAATGGAAAAGAAAACTTATCTCAATACTGTAGCTAACTCCAATGATTATGACATGCATTTTGGATTAAACTGCCTGATCTTTCCACCCAAACTTTACCACTTGTTATTGAGTTAATGCCCTTGAAACTGAGTTGCTTCTTCAGACCCATTGAACTCATATACCTCATTCGACTGGTGGTGCCCTAAAGAATTTTTGTTAACCAGCCTCTCTCTTTTTTATTTCTCTCTACTCACCATCGTCTTAGGTGCTCGTGAAGATTTTCACTAATAAGAATCTAAGTTTTTATTTCTCTCAACTCA
This sequence comes from Capsicum baccatum var. pendulum, assembly GCA_030864225.1. Taxonomy (NCBI): domain Eukaryota; kingdom Viridiplantae; phylum Streptophyta; class Magnoliopsida; order Solanales; family Solanaceae; genus Capsicum; species Capsicum baccatum. The sequence continues at coordinate 239,225,257 of CM061560.1, read as the reverse complement.
CTATTATCTTACGATGTCCGTGAGGATTTTCACCAATAAGACTCTCATTTTTATTTCTCTCAACTTACCATCGCCTTATGGAGCCCGTGAGAGTTTTCACCAATAATACTCTCTCATTTTTATTTCTCTCCTGGTTCCTTATGTTGCAGAAGACAAGTAGTACCTAAATGCATCATCACATCCATTACATGCTTAGCCTTAACATTTTCAAAGATTTATCTGAAGGTCTTTTTTGGTTGTAACTTGGCTTTTGAATATGGTTAGAAAGAAGGGATGACATGAGGCTCAAACGACACTTGGGAGTGGGGTAGACTTACAACTTTTGGAATCGACTCAAATAATGAAAATTAACTCATGCCCCAATTTCTTTTGACTGGCTAATTCTAAATTTCTTATTTGGTTGGACCGAGCCAGGAGTAGGGCAGCCTATGTATCCACCCCCGAGAGAGGAGATTTAGGTCACGCATAGTTCTGACTACTGGTTTTGCTTGATTCTGATTTCTTTTATTCTCTTTTTTCTTGTTTTTTTTATCAACTTTTTTTTTTGGAGACTTTTTCTGACTCTATTTTTCTTGACACTTTTCTTTTCTTTCTTTTTGGACACATTTTTTGATACTTTTTTGACTATATTTTTTTCAACACTTTTCTTTTGAACTTTGTTGACTCTATCTTGATTCCAAAAGAGGAGTATGAAAGAAAATGGAACTAAAGATGAAATGGGGTAACAAAGGATGACACAGTGTTTGGATAGCAGAATGAAATGTCTTCGTCATATCAATTCTTGACAATGCAAGTACACATCATGCAATATGAAGTGAAGATGAAGATCATCTGTGGCACTTAACAATACTAACTTTAACTGAGCATGTGTGTCACTTCTTCTTCTACACTTGTCAAACATACAACTCTACCTTTGTTGTACATCCTTTACGTCGAATGACCCATGCTTTAGTGGAGCTGATTATCTTCTTATTTCATTTGATATAAGGATCATGCGTCCACTATTTGACCTAATTAAGCTATGCTTTTCAATTAATGATCATTTTATTCTTGCAATTCTCAAAATATTTGCCTTAATTTTCAAAGAAGGCTTCGAGTTGTCACCAAGTGTCTTAGCACTTACCTATATTCTTAGATACTTTTTCTAACTTTAGCCCTCTAGTTCAATGTTCATGCTCAAATTGGATTTTAAGATCTAGCTGAAAATTTTGCTAGCATGTCATATCACTAGAGCCAACATAAAATATACTATGAAAAGAAAACAAACAAACAACACATATTAAAAACACAAAGGGAAAAGGGACACTCAATTTAGTTGAAATGAAAGATAAAAGAGTTTGAATATAAATGACAAAGGGACAAAACAAGATAGATCCCGAACTACAATACTGAAATAATTCAGATAACAGAAAAGAAAGAAAAACAAACTACCAAACCTCTTCCTAGTAGGGAGAAGAGTGACTTTCCAATTGCAGAGCTTGACATCTTAGCCACTGATTTGCACATCATCAGGACTGGAGCTTTCACCGCTATCCGACATATTCCCTTCGGCAAAAGAGTTTTGGATCCTCATGCTTGACTCATTGCTTCTCATATATTGTGCATAAACATGTGTTGTGAAGGATTTTGTGTCCTTTGTAGTATCAATGTTTTGCACTACGATCAATTTTTCTTAAATCATCCCTTTTATTTCTCTTTTCAAAGCACTACAACCTTCAATACTGTGACACTGAACATCAGAATAATATGCACATCATACATGAGGATCGAAATTTCTTGAATATGGACCAGGAGTACACTCAAGGAGAGGAGTGATCATGCCCAGCTCTCTCACCCTCTGGAATAAACTGGCATACGACTCCCCAATTAGTGTAAAATTATCCCTAGGCTTCTTGTTAAGAAGTTTTGGTGGTCCAATTAACATTGATGTGGGCTTAGGAATACATTAATGATAACTAAGAGTATTGAACATGCATTCACTAGTGGCTTGGGGAAGCACAACCGTTGGGTGGATAACCAATGTGAAAGCATTAGTAAAGGCTTGTGCAATAAAATCATAAACGATAGATGGTGATATCGATGTGGCAGAGTTACATCGAAGAGCTAGAGAATGAGTAATAAAGCATTGGGATGCTTTTGTCTTGGAGTGAATTTTGAGGCATGTTGTGGTGCATCAACAACAATAGGAAATTGACTTCGCAATTATGATGAAAAACCCAAGGTATTTGCAGGGTCAATAATTGGAAATAGGGGAGGAGGCAATCCAATGGCCCAAGCTTGATGCATTTCCATCATTTGTTGTCTTAGTCTTACAATCTTTTTCTTTAAATTCTTATTTTCTTGACTCTTTGTCTGATCCATGATATCACTCTCTATATCCTTGTTGGACATGACCAACTCTTCCTTATGCTTGGTGTGATGTGGAGGACTAGCCAAAATGCCACAAACCAATCACCTTAAACTAACTGAATAGGAGATAACAAATGCATTAGACTTTAATACTTTCTCAAATATTTTTTTTCTTTTGAAAAGATCACCGAATCCAAGAAGGGCGCCTACGTATCTCACTCCCGAAAGAGGAGAATCAGTTGTGCATAGTTCGTGAAGTTCGGCCACAAAATGGCCAATCAAACTCTTTTTTTTTTAAAATTTAAGAATGAAAGAAAATAATAGATTATCAAAAGAATTGGCGAAAATATTTTTGAGTTCTTTTTTTTCAGCTTTAAAATATTATACAATGAAACCTATGATTACCAAAGAATTTTTTTCTTGGGTTTTCAATTATGAATTTCATACGAAAATGAAAATTGAACCTATTAAAGGGAAATCTTTTTTGTGGTTTTATTTTAGAGATGTTTATGACACCTACTCTTATAAAGAGTGAAGAACTTTTTTTTTTTTGGATTTTGTAAATAAGATCACTGAACCCTAGAAGGGTTGTCTACGTATCTCACTCCCAAGAGAGGAGAATCAGGTGTGCGTAGTTCTTTCAGATTGGACAATTAAAGATTAAACAGCCTAAAACTTGACTTAAGAGATACGATCAAAGACAGACAATGAAAAACGTCAATAAAATCTTTTTTGGATTTTTAATTTGACACTTCACATAAAAATGACACCAACAGCTATAGAAGAAAAATCCTTTTGGCATTTTCATTATATAAAATGTACAAAACTTCTATCATTTTTTTTAGAATTTTCCTTTTATAAAAATCTCCTATTGAAAAAAAATCTTTTTGGAGTTTTTGAATTATGAATGCTTACTAAAGAAACAAAAGGAAAATCATTTTAATGCTTTTTTTGATTTTTTTGAAAATGCGTGCAAAACATAAAATATCTTTTTGAATTTTTGGATTATGGAATACAAAAGTCATAAAGAATTCTAAAACTATGAAACTCTTTTTTGACTCACTTTTTCTACCTTTTCCCTTTTTTTTGAACTTTTCCTGGCCTATACACTTTCTTTAATTCTAGCACATGCTTTTCCCAAATTAGTCCATCAAATGACCTCGTTACCTTCAAAGATGCAACAATTAACACGTGGGGATGCTTTAGAGGTGAGTCTTTTACAAAGGGACAAGTGGGCACCACTAGGTCTCAATGTGATGCACATAAGCATGACCTACAGGCTAACCTACTTTGGGGTTCGCTAAAAAAGATGTTTGGGGGAGCGTATGGTCGATAGTGGTTGCGACAGCTTTCCACCTACCCTATACACCCAACAGCTCCCCCTTCTAAAATAAGGGTGACTTAACTAGAGGTCGTGTACACACGCATACTATGAACTTGTTCCATAAAAAATGACTCGGGTTATGCACATGATGCCAGATATATAGCGGTAAAACATAATAAAAATTGTAAACATGTAGCACATATGTAATCAACAATAATAAAATAAACACAAAAGGTAACACAAACAATGTTTCCATAATGTCAAACTAAGACGATACAACTCCAAAAAATAGCTCAAATTCTGAAAAGTCCCCAGCAGAGTTGCCAAACTATCATACCCCCTTTTTTTTTACCAAAAAGAATGATTTCAAGTTTCGAAAAAGGTTTTTATTATTAAGTGACAAAAAATAAAAATTTATTTTGAAAAGGACTATTTACATTTAAACTCACAGTCACCACTTGGCATAAATCTGGTGTGCTAAGTCCCCTTTGGAAATCCTTTTTCAAAATGGTTTTGACTTTTAAAAATGATCCACGAACAGAGATTTTGGCTAAGGAATTTTGTTGATCGAGGGGAACGTGTTAGGCACCACTCAATCCCGTGGTTCAACCACGGTCGCTTTGTGGAGTATATCAGTTAGCATGACACTATGAATGTATAAACCAACAAACACATAAACACGAAACAAACAATCAAACAAACAAAATTAAAATTAGTGTCCAGTCCAATTTATTACAGACCCAATATAAAAAGGTACTGAAAGGTAAACCTATGCTAATCTACACTAATCCTTAACTACACTTAACCCAGTTCCTCGGGCCTTGATCATGCGCCATTTTCGAGTACAACTTTCTCAGGGCATTTCCCGAATAAAACAATACAGATACCTCAGGGCATTCCCCGACTAAATAGTACAATTGATCTAAGTGTGACAAGAAAAAAACCATTCAACACACATTTTTAACATTAACCAATCCCTAATCCCTAAATTTGTCTACCCATCCTACCATTTATCTATCCGTTTTATCCTATCATGATACTATCATGTTTGATTAACGTCTATTTCATGCTAAACAACCAATGAATCAAACTAACCAAAATTCACCTTTTTATCAATTTTTCAATCTTTCCCACTTATTTTCAATTGAGTTTAAATCATTTAATTATTCAATTCAAAGCATCAAACAATCAATATCAAACACCATCCATAATCCAAACGTAACCAAATCACATGAAAAAATATTCACACACCATGAATTTAACACACAAAGTATCAAGTAATGAAGATTAATTGAGAATGAGATGAAGAATAGACCTCAATTTTATTTCAAATCCTAATTGTTCAATGCCGCCAATGAATTGGAACCAAATTCAAGACCTCAATTCAATGAACTTAACACGGACCTGCCAACTCGGTAATTCAAAATACAACAACCAAAAAACCAATGATCCAACCAAAATTTTTTGCATCATTTGATAACAGGTTTTGCTACTTTTCGTAGTTGATTGGATTCCCGGCTAGAGCTCACCAGTTTATGTGTTTCCGATTGGATTTAGCCAAAAAAAGATTCATTTTGGGGGTGGATTAGTTGTGCGATTGGCCGGGGAGGCGTTGTGGTGGGAACCGGCAGTGAATTAACTACTAGAATAGTAACCCATACTGATCTCTCTCTATTTTGCTCTCTTTAGCTTTCACTCTTCTCTTGCCTTTATTGTTTCCTGATCAACTTTACTACCTCTATCCATCTCCTCTGGTTCCCGATTGGGTGTGGTGTATCTGTGTGTTCAATGGAGTTTATTTTGTGAGGTGTGTGTATTCTTTGAAGGAGAAAAAAAATAGAGATTGTGTAGTGGCGATATGTATTGGCAGTGTGTGTGTCCTGCTCTCTATGAGTTGTGTGTATGTTGTATTTTTAGTGGACAAGCTCCCCAAAAAATAAAATGTCTGTATTTGTGTCTATTGTATGTGTTGCTGTTAGAGATAAAAAATAAAGATGGCAGTGTAGTTGTTGGGAGTGGGTGAGGAAACTGGGGGTGTCACATGAGGCTAAATGGGGTAGGAGATATATAGGGGGTAGGGTAGGGGATAGGTAGGGGGTAGGTTAGGGAGAGGTAAATAAGTGGAAATTAATTTTAGGACGGAAAAAATTACGTGTCTATAGACCGCACCAAGAATTTTCAGCTCGTTCAAAAGACTCATCATTTTAAGAACATGATTCCTCACTGAAGTTCCTTCTACCATTTTAGTGGTCAAGAGGGCTTTCATGGCCGTTTGTGTTTCAGGATGATTTTTTCACTAAATATCTCTTTGAGAGATTCAAACATATCATAAGCAGTAGCCATTGTTGGATTTAATACTGCCACAAATTTTTCATGGATGCAAGTATGTAGCATCTTTCCATCTCGTCAGCCTTAACCCACTTATTGTAGGATTTAGTCTCATCATCAGTGGGTTCAGCCGAATTCACAGGACATTCTTTAACCAACACAAATTTAAAGCCCTCAGTAGTAAGAACATTATCAAAATTATATTTTCTTTCACATAGTTAGGGTCTTCTAGATTATTTTGATTTAGGATAGATGTTAAGGGATTGAATGAAGACATGGTTAATCTGTCATATAATCAAATTAAAAGTAGATCATTAGACATGCTGCAGAATAATAAAAATCTTAAAAACACATCATGCATATAACCATGCACATAAACAGTGAGAATCGTTAGGGAAACTTAACCATTTTAGCAAATATACATGTAATGTACTATATTTTATCTCTTAAATAAAATAGAACCAACTCAATTAGAGAGTCAACTATTGATTTAAGATAAATAAATATCACATTTCATAAGTTTTTGTACATTGAACCAACATGTAACTTAGTTGGAAAGTCAATACAAGTCATAAAAAACAAGAGACTAAAAAACAGTATTACACTATACTAGTTTATTGGATGGGGAAGATGACCTACGTCAACATATATATTCAAATATTTAACTATTATTAACTACTTGAAATTTTAAGGAATGATCCTTATCATCACTGGTTTGCAAAAAATAATTTTCTCAGAATTTTTAATTTTTTCGAAAACATAAAAACACCCCAAAACCCATCAAAACGATCCCGAATGTCCAAAAAATGTCCTATGTAACAACATTGATGTGAGCATTATTTAGTGGGTCTTTTCCAATGAACGTACCAAATTTTAGGTCTTTCGGAGTTCATCAAAAACTAAAAAACTTCAAAACCGATCAAATCGATAATTATTGACAAAACTGTTGCGAGGTCTTTCGGAGTTCATCAAAAACTAAAAAACTTCAAAACCGATCAAATCGATAATTATTGACAAAACTGTTGCGAGGGTCGGTAGGGCTGCCTGCACTGCTTGGTCTTACCACTACTATTTATACAATGAGTAATGACTATGGTTTGTCTTAGTCGAAACTCTTCATCGTTTTACCATTAATCAACAAAAATAATTTTCACTAAACTAAGTAAAACATGTAAATTTTATTTTCTGTTTTCTTGATGATAAACTTAGATTCCAGAAAGTATTAGCATCATCCATAACAAGAAAATCATTAATCAACAATATGATATTTACAGTGCTTATCGAAAAACATGTAAAGCATTCATGCAATTTCTTTTTATATTATCTAATATATGTAAGAAGACTATTGATACTAATTATTTGAACATGCACAATAAATGCAACAATTAAACAGGATCAATATAACTTACATAATATCTAGATAACATAATCAAAACAAAAGTCAGAAAACTTATCTCTTGAAGCTTTCACACAGATCGTTCAATGCTTTATTTTCCAGGACTGCGACCTTCTACCAAAACCGAATCAACCTTTTTCAATCAACACTTGAGTGGCAAGTGATTATTTTTTAGAAAGAAGGATTAACTTGAATAAAAAATCAACCCCCTATTTATTCCCACTTTCTATTTAAGAGAGGATGATAAAGGGGGGAAATGTTTTTTCCCTTATTGTTGCTTTTATGTCAAAAACCATTTTTGCCCTTATTATAGGTTTAATGCCAAAAATGCTTTTGGCCATAATTCAGTCATAAAATCTGATTTTTTTAATTTACTCTCTCCTTATTAATAAAAAACTAGTAAATAAAATCACTTCTTCTATAAAGTTTTTCTTTTCTTTTCCAAAATGATTATTAATCCGGCATAGTACGAACCATATATTAATTAAGTGAGACTTCCAATTATGATATTAATTTGGTGATGAAAGAATTATCATATCATAATAAATTATAAATTATTTCGCTAAAAATCTATAATTGCACTGCTCGGTTTAATTTTGAAATCTACCATTATGTCTTATTTAATCCCCATGTTAGAATTACCAACACCAATCAATTACATTAAATTCTCTATAAAATTTATCTCATTGATTAATTTAATCCTTTATTTATAATTATTAACTTATTTTACATGACGGATATAAAATCCACCTGCAAGGTTTTCATGTGAAAACTTATAAGGAACCATAAAGGGGTGTCTTCTATCTCAAGTCCGAGATGTGGTTCTATCAACTAATTAATATTTCATTAAGTAATTTGTCATCATCCAACCAATTAGGAGTATATTGACTCATAAAAGAGTCTTACCTTTTAATAGATTAAAACAATAAACCAAACCACATAGATCATAATAATTATATCAAGATTAAGAGTATAAGTATATAAAATGGACTAGAGAAGTTGTTTATTAAAATTCAGAACATAAACAAGCATCTCTAATTTGTTTGTTCAATACATACGAAATATACTAGCACAACAAGTTGGAATATTACCACTCTCATAATTAAGATCAAATTATATTTCATCTTATGCTACAATCATCACTATGTTTGTCCTACCTCATCTTTGATTGTGAACATTAATTTATTACTTATAAGAATCAATAATTTTAATTTTCCATGCATGAATTAAAATACGAGGAAAGGACAGAAATGACACTTTAAATTAATCTTTTTTCACGAAAATGGCCATGAAATTTAAATTTTACTTTCTAGCCATTTCAATATGTTAGCTGGTACTATACCGTTTCTACACACCTTCTATACAATTTCTATACATATGTTATACATATAAATATCCTATATGAAAATTATACTATTTTGATATACAAATTATACAATAATTGTACACTTTTTTTACATGTTTAATACAATAATTATATAATTTTTATACAGTTTCTATATATTTTTTATATATATTTTATACATATACATATTTAATAGAACTATACAATTTCTATATATATATCTTATATAGATACATATTCTATAGAAAAATTATACCATTTTTATATAATTATATTTAATTATTATTTAAAAAAAATATTTTTCAGTTAAAAAATTTATTTCAAAAAAAAAACGTAAATATTTTTAAAAGGGCTAAATGACCCAAGTTGAAAACTATATCAGTACTGTATATGGATTGTATCAGTATGTATATGCGCTGTATCTTAACTACATGGGCCAAAGTGACCCAAATTAGGAAATTGCTATAAAGTGAAAATACTTTATCTTGACCTAAATTAGGAAATGACTATAAAGTGGAAATAATATAACTGACTGGCCACTTTTTGGCAAAATCTCAAACTTGGGCTATTTGTTTTAAGAATTGCTACACAACGTCCTTGTCACTCCATACACAAAATTATCTACTATATAAGTAAAGGAAACACATGTTAACACAATGACCGATTCAAATAAAGATTTTATTAATATAATAAATTGTCTTTACATGATATAAAAATACAATACTTTAACACAAACTACATGGTTAATAATATATCCTAACAATTTTGTCCACAATTTCAAATGTAAGAGGAATTTGGTTCTGCACGAAGAATAATTTCAATTTTGGGAGGTCTAGAGCGATTTTGGGTGCCCCCAAAAAAGAATCTAAAAGTAATAAGGAATTTGAACACCTCGAAGAAGAGAATAAAATTTCACTACAGAATTCGATGTATGGCAAAAAGTAAGATACCAAAAGGATAATTTGGTAAAACCTGGAAAATAAGGGCTAAAACTATCAAGGTAGATGCAACTACTGTTAGGGTTTGCAGATAAAGTTATATTGATCTATGGTGCGGATAACTTTAATAGATCTATTATAATGGATCTATTTTATTTGTGCATAGATATTTCCTAACTTCTCTAAATATTTTTATTTTTAGTTTATTGTTCATATCTTGGGGGGTGATTAACTGGTATTTGGTTAAATGTTTTACTGTAGTATTCTTTGGTTTTTTCTCTTAGTCTTTGTAGTTCTTCTATATTATTTTTAAGGTATTCTAACTATTCTATATCTTTTGTTCTAAAATATTCGATTAAATTCTCTTTAATAGGCATTTCTTCTAATCTTATTTCTTCCATATCTTGTCTCCAATATTTTAAATACTCATAGTTTATCATTTTATTCTAAAAAAGTTGCTTGTTTATTAGTTTCTGTGTAATATTCTATTCTAATTGTACTATACTTTATATCTGAATTAAGGTTATTAATACTCTTAATTATCTCTCTTTCTTCTTCTCTTAATGAGTTTTTTTATGTTATATAAACTTTTATCTGTACTTTTTTTGAAATTTTCTAAGGTTTCTTTTATCCATATTAATTTTTCTTTTAGATTTTCCATTATTTCTTTGAGTCGGTTTCTATAATTAATTTCATCATATAGGTCACTTTGGTTTTCTCTAATTTTTCTAATATATTCTAACATTTTAATCTAAATAATATCCATCTGGGTAATTATCTAGGTATAGTTGTTCTATCCAGTTTATAATTTCAATTTCATAGTCTAATATTTTTCTAATATTATTCTCTTAATATCTATAATTTCTATATTTCTAAGTATATATAAGATTAATATTTTAAGATTATCTGTCATTTAAAATTGGTTAAATACTTTATTATAATATTTTTTAGTTTTTTTGTTTTAATCTCATTAATTATTCTATATTTTTACTGAGAAATTGTATATATATTATATATCTTTAGTCTTCATATATTCATCTATATTTGTTTTCATTTGTTTTTCTGTTGATTGTATATTTTTCATATTGATTTTTCAAAATTCTAAATATACATCATTTATCATGGTTGGTATGTAGGTTTGGTATATAAGCATTTGTAAGAGTAGTTAGGTAAGTGTGGTATATAATTTACTCTAAACATAAAATATTTATCAAATATTTTTTCTAATATGATTTTTCTTATATCTGTATTTTATATATCCTTAAGTACATATAAAACAAGTATTTTAAATTTATCTACCATTTCGTCAGATAAATAAGTATTCATTTTTCATATGATGTTTTTTCAAAATATTCCCTTCAATCATGCATATAACAAAATATGATCACTTTAGATTACTATATACTAGATTATTCTTAAATGACATATTCTTAGGTCACTATTAGCATGGTAATCTGGATACTTTTCCCTTAAACAACGCCTCTACTCTGGCTACTCCCCTATCACGGCTTTTTTGCCTCACCGATTTCACCTTTAGGATGGCATATTTCTTAGGGATTTTGCTCCTTTTCCACTTTGCTAATAAACTTCTTAACATGCTATTTTTCGAATAATTCTACTATAAAGCAACTAACATTAACTTATTTTATCATATCATGATTGTTATGAATTTATGAATTTAGCTATTCATAATAGTAAATGAATGTACCTGTTCTGGTGGATTTGATAATTCTAAGTTTTGTTCCTCCATAGATTTTTCTATTGAAATATACCTGTTTTTAAATAATTAAAATATTTGTTGTAGACAAGAGAGAGTTTTTACTTCAACGCATGAAGGCTTGCTTTTTTCTGCCTTCGATGCCTTTCATATATAATGAGAAACTTTACAAAAGTTTTCGTAATTTTTTACACGTATTCAACCTAATTCTTTCAAAAGTCTTCAAAAATTATTTCTCTAACCTAATTTACAAGAAAATCATAAATGTTTTTGGCTAAAAGTCAAAAAGCCTAGAAAAAGTAATCTATCAAAAAGTCTTTACAAACTTTCTACAATGTTTGATTCCTCGAGCTATATATCCAAATGGTTTCTGATTTGAATAATTATTAAGTAATTCCGATAATATATTACTAAGTCCAATAACTCTTTTGTTGCGGTAAAATCTTGGTATTTGTATCTTTGGTATCTCATCTTGTTCACATATTTCTTCTAGAATAATACAATCTCTGGTCATACCTATCTTAATTACTGTAATAGTCTGTTTAACTTCATTAAACAATATTTTGGCTGGGGCGGAATAACATTAAACATAAAATAATTGTCCGTTAGTAATTCTCTTATAGATCAGAAATCCATTGTGAATATCTGGAATTCTTTCTAACTCTTCTCCAGTAGTTGTGTAAACTGTAGATAATAATCCATAATAGTAACATGATTTGATTAAATTCGAACTTGTACCTGGAAAAGCAATAAGTTTATTCTAATTCTGGCATTTCTGGGTAATATATCCTTTTTGTTGTGTGGCTAGTTTTTTACTTTGAATAGGTTTGGTACTTGACATGGTTTGTAAGGTGTATATATTTTTAATGTATTTTCGGGCAACATAGTTGTATAAATGTTTTTCTTGGTTAAGTGATTCAAAATATGTATGTATTTGGGGAGGTGCAAATGATTCTGATCTTTGTATATTTGGTGTATATGGTTTCGAAAATATCTGATTGAGGTTGTAATTCTTTTTCTTTTGTATTTCAGGTTTATTTCCAGTGACTATATTTTTCCCTTTAGATATATCTCCTGCGCCTGCAGCTGTAACTATAATTTCATTAGTAATTTGAGTTTTTAGGTGTTTCTCATCGTCACCATCTTGGTCTAGTTTTTTAATGTGCTCTTCCTACACTGTATCTTGTTTTTTATAGTGCCCAACCTGCACTTTTACGTTTGTAACTTCAGTAGTTAGTGTACTAACTCTTCCTTGTAATAACTTCATTTGCTCAACATTTGAAGTAATAAATCGGTCAGGGTATCTTTGGCATCAGCCTCTTCCATTGATAAATCAGTTTGAAAAGCTTTGTCTTGATAAGTAATCTGCAATGACATTTTTGTTAGTATTGATCACTTCAATCGTAAATGTAAAATTCAGTATATTTAATACTAGTCTCCGAATTTCCTTCGTCGTAACTGAGTTCTGTATTTTTCTCGTTAGCCACCATCGTACCTATATGTTATCTTTTCTTACGATAAATTTGTTATATACAATATATGGGTCAAATGCTAATAGGCATTTATATAATGAACATAATTCTTTTTTATTTATTTCCCATTTTATTTCTGTTTCATTTAATGTTCCTGAATAATATCTACAATCATGTTCTATTTTTTTATTTTCGTATTTTTATTTAAGTACTCCTCCATAACTATATTCACTTGCATCTACTTCTGCTATATATGTAAATTTTTTATTTTCGTCTTAGAATTGTAATTTTGGTAACTCTTTACAAAGTATTTTTATTTTTTGGACTTATTTTTATCTTCGTCGTTGTAATTATATTCAATATCTTTTTAAAAAACTTTCTGTAATGGTTTTAGATTTTTTGCTAATTTTGGTATATATTCTCTTACTTGATTTACTAATCCAAAGAGAGATTGTAATTTTTCTTTTCTATCTAATTCTTCTTTTAAATTTATTATTTTTTATACTATATGTTGTTGCATTTTTACTCCACCTTTATCTATTTGTATTCCTAAAAATTCTATCTGATTTTTTATAATTTCGGCTTTCTTTTCACATAAACTTATTCCTGATTTTTCTATTATATCTATAAATTGTTCTAATAATTTTAAATGTTCATCTTTGGTTTTTGTATATAATAATATATCATCTATGTATGCTATACAACTAGGTAATTGTTTAAAATAACTATTCATAAAGTATTTATATCTGCCTGATGCATTTTTATATCCAAATGGTAATACGTTCCATTCATAAAATCCTTGTAGTACCGTAAATATAGTTAATTCCTTAGATTCTTCTTCTAATTTTAAGTGGTAAAATCTTGATTTACAGTCAAATTTACTAAACTAGTTATATCCTTGTATTTATCTTATTTTTAATATTTTATTTGGTATTGGATAATTATATGTCATAGTTTTTGCATTTAAATTTCTATAATCAATAACCATTCTACTTTTACCTCTTTCTTGTTCACTATGTTTATTTGCTATAAATGCGAGACTATTGTGTTTACTATTACTTTTTTGTATATACTGTTTTTCTAATAATTCATCTATGTGCATTTTAAATTCTTTTAAATCATCAAAATTATATGTTAATGGTTTTTGAGTTATTATGTTAGTTTTATCTATTAATTCAAATTTTATAGTAGTTTTATGGTTTTTCCATCCTTTTAATGTTGTGTAGTTTAAAGTTACGGAAGTAGGGGGTGTAGTTTAAATTATCTCCTTTTAATGTTGTGTATATATTCAATTCAAATTTATACTACTTCCGTAACTTTAAACAGCATAGTCTCTGATACCAATTGTAGGGGGTGCGGATAAAGTTATATTGATCTATGCTGCGGATAACTTTAATAGATCTATTGTAATGGATCTATTTTTATTTGTGCGTGGATATTTCTTAACATCTCTAAATATTTCTATTTTTAGTTTATTGTTCATATCTTGGGGGTGATTAACTGGTATTTGGTTAAATGCTTTATTGTAGTATTCTTTAGTTTTTTCTCCTAGTGTTTGTAATTCTTCTATATTATTTTTAAGGTATTCTAAATATTCTTTATCTTTTGTTCTAAAATATTCGATTAAATTCTCTTTCATAAGCATTTCTTTTAATCTTATTTCTTCCATATCTCGTCTCCAATATTTTAAATACTCATAGTTTATCATTTTATTTTAAAGTAGTTGCTTGTTTACTAGTTTCTGTGTAATATTCTATTCTAATTGAACTATAATTTATATCTAAACTAAGGTTATTAATACTCTTAATTATCTCTCTTTCTTCTTCTCTTAATGAGTTTTTTATGATATATAAACTTTTATCTGTATTTTTTTCTAAATTTTCTAAAGTTTCTTTTATCCATATTAATTTTTTGTAGATTTTCCATTATTTCTTTGAGTCAGTTTCTATAATTAATTTCTTCATATGGGTTACTTTGGTTTCTCTAATTTTTCAAATATATTCTAACATTTTAATCTGAATAATATCCATCTGGGTAATTATCTAGGTATAGTTGTTCTATCCAATTAATAATTTCAATTTCATAGACTAATATTTTTTCAAATATTATTCTCTTAATATCTATAATTTATATATTTCTAAGTATATATAAGATTAATATTTTAATATTATCTGTCATTTAAAATTGGTTAAATACTTTATTATAATATATTTTAGTTTTTGTTTGAATCACATTAATTCTTCTATATTTTCACTGAGTAATTGTGTATGTTTTATATCTTTCGTCCTCGTATATTCATCTAAATTTATTTTCATTTGTTTTTCTGTTGATTGTATATTTTTCACATTCATTTTTCAAAATTCTAAATATACATAATTATCAAGGTTGGTATTTAGGTTTGGTATATAAGCATTTGTACGAGTAGTTAGATAAGTGTGGTATATAATTTACTCTAGTCATAAAATATTTATCAAATATTTTTTCTAATATGATTTTTATTATATTTGTAATTTCTATATCCTTAATTACATATAAAACAAATATTTTAAATTTATCTACCATTTCGTCAGATAAATAAGTATTCATTTTTCATATGATGTTTTTCAAAATATTTTCTTCAATCATACACATAACAAAATATGATCACATTAGATTACTATATACTAGATTATTCTTAAATAACATATTCTTCGATCACTATTAACATGGTAATCTGGATACTTTTCCCTTAAATAGTGCCTCTACTTTGGCTACTCCCCAATCACGACTTTCTTGCTCACTGGTTTCACCTTTAGGGTGGCATAGTTCTTAGGGATTTTCTCCTTTTCTACTTTGCTTATAAACTTATTAACATGCTATTTTTCGAATAATTCTACTATAAAGCAACTAACATTAACTTATTTTATCATATCATGATTGTTAGGAATTTATGAATTTAACTATTCATAATAGTAAATGAATATACCTGTTCTGGTGGATTTGATAATTCTAAGTTTTGTTCCTCCATAGATTTATCTATTGAAAAATACCTGTTTTTAAATAGTTAAAATATTTGTTGTAAACAAACGAGAGTTTTTGCTTCAACACATGAAGGCTTGCTTTTTTCTGCCTTTGATGACTTTCATTTATAATGAGAAACTTTACAAAAGTTTTCCTAATTTTTTTACGCGTAATCAACCTAATTCTTTACAAACGTCTTCAAAAATTATTTCTCTAACCTAATTTACAAGAAAATCATAAATGTTTTTGGCTAAAAGTCAAAAAGCCTAGAAAAAGTAATCTATCAAAAAGTCTTTACAAACTTTCTACAATAGATTTTACATAAGAAAATTGTGAAAGTTTGTTACATGTCACTTTCACAATTTAATAGCTTGTCTTTTATCTCCATTATTTTGCTCCGTTGCTATCTCTTTTTTGTTGTATCTTCTGTTTTCTATCTTCTTCTCAGTGTAGCATCACATCTGGAATAAAGTTGTGTATGCCACTACAACTGCTACATATGTGATCACTGAATTTTTGGCCAACTTTTTCACAAAATTGTTTCATAGTTTCTTCTGAGACAATTTCTTTTTGGATAGATCTCGTCAATGGTTGTTCTTCCGGTCTAAGGAGTGTTAATCCCTATTTCCTATGTTCTTCCATGTCTTGGTCTCTAACTTCTTTACAAGTTGAATAAACCAATGTTTGATTCCTCGAGCTATATATCCAAATGGTTTCTGATTTGAATAATTATTAAGTAATTCCGATAATATATTACTAAGTCCAATAACTCTTTTGTTGCGGTAAAATCTTGGTATTTGTATCTTTGGTATCTCATCTTGTTCACATATCGCTTTCACAATTTAATAGCTTGTCTTTTATCTCCATTATTTTGCTCTGTAGCTATCACTTTTTTTTTCCTATCTACTATTTTCTGTATTCTTGTCAGTGTAGCATCACATCTTGAATAAAGTTGTGTACGCCACTACATTTGCTACATATGTGATCATTGTATATTTGGCCAACTTTTACACAAAATTGTTCCTTAGCTTCTTCTGAAATAATTTTTTTTTTGATAGATCTCGTCAATGGTTGTTCTTCTGGTCTGAGGAGTGTTAATCCCCATTTCCTAAGTTCTTCCATGTCTTGGTATCTAACTTCTTTATAAGTTGAATAAACCAATGTTTGATTCCTCGAGCTATAAATCCAAATAGGTTTCTGATTTGAATAATTATTAAGTAATTCTGATAATATATTACGAAGTGCAATAACTTTTTTGTTGCGGTAAACTCCTAGTATCTTTGTCTTTGGTATCTCGTCTTGTTCACATATTTCTTCTGGAATAATACAATCTCTGGTCATACCTATCTTAATTACTGTAATAGTCTGTTTAACTTCATCAAACAATATTTCGGCTGGAGCGGAATAAAATTGAACATAAAATAATTGTCTGTAAGTAATTCTCTTGTAGATCATAAATCTATTGTGAATATCTGGAAATCCTTATAACTCCTCCAGTAGTTGTGTAAACTGTAGATAATAATCTATAATAGTAATATGATTTGATTAAATTCAAACTTGTACCAAGAAAAGCAATAAGTTTATTGTAATTCTGGCATTTCTAGGTAATATATCATTTTGGTTGTGTGGCTAGTTCTTTACTTTGAATAGGTTTTATATTTAACATAGTTTGTAAGGTGTATACATCTTCAATGTATTTTCGGGCAACATAGTTGTATGTCTATATTTCTTGGTTAAGTGATTCAGAATATGTATGTATTTGGAGAGGCGCAAATGATTCTGATCTTTGTATATTTGGTGTATATGGTTTTGAAAATATCTAGTTAAGGTTCTAATTCTTTTTCTTTGGTATTTTAGGTTTATTTTGAGTGACTATATTTTTCCCTTTAGATATATCTCATGCGCCTGCAGCTGTAACTGTAATTTCATTAGTAATTTGAGTTTTTAGGTGTTTATCATCGTCACCTTCTAGGTCTAGTTTTTTAATGTGCACTTCCTGCACAGTATCTTGTTTTTTATAGTGCCCAACCTGCACTTTTACGTTTGTAACTTCAGTAGTTAGTGTAATAACTCTTTCTTGTAATAACTTCATTTGCTCAAACATTTGAAGTAATAAATCGGTCAGGGTATCTTTGGCATTAGCCTCTTCCATTGATAAATCAGTTTGAAAAGCTTTGTCTTGATAAGTAATCTGCAATGACATTTTTGTTAGTATTGATCACTTCAATCGTAAATGTAAAATTCAGTCTATTTAATACTAGTCTCCGAATTTTCTTCATCGTAACTGAGTTCTGTATTTTTCTCGTTAGCCACCATCATAACTGTGTGTTATCTTTTCTTACGATAAATTTGTTATATACAATATATGGTTCAAATGCTAATAGGCATTTATATAATGAACATAATTCTTTTCTATTTATTTTCCATTTTATTTCCGTTTCATTAAATGTTCCTGAATAATATCTACAATGATGTTCTATTTTTTCATTTTCGTATTTGTATTTAAGTACTCCTCCATAACTATATTCACTTGCATCTGCTTCTGCTATATATGTAAAAATTTTATTTTTGTCTTAGAATTATAATTTTGGTAACTCTTTACAAAGTATTTTTATTTTCTGGACTTATTTTTTTATCTTCGTCGTTATAATTATATTAGATATCTTTTTAAAAAACTTTCTATAATGGTTTTAGATTTTCTGCTAATTTTGGTATATATTCTCTTACTTGATTTACTAATCCAAAGAGAGATTGTAATTTTTCTTTTCTATCTAATTCTTCTTTTAAATTTATTATTTTTTATACTATATGTTGTTGCATTTTTACCCTACTTTTATCTATTTGTATTTCTAAAAATTCTATCTGATTTTTCATAATTTCGGCTTTCTTTTCACATAAACTTATTCCTGATTTTTCTATTATATCTGTAAATTGTTCTAATAATTTTAAATGTTCATCTTTGGTTTTTGTATATAATAATATATCATCTATGTATGCTATACAACTAGGTAATTGTTTAAAATAACTATTCATAAAGTATTGATATCTACCTGGTGCATTTTTATATCCAAATGGTAATACGTTCCATTCATAAAATCCTTGTGGTACCGTAAATATAGTTAATTCCTTAGATTCTTCTTCTAATTTTAAGTGGTAAAATCTTGATTTACAGTCAAATTTACTAAACTAGTTATATCCTTGTATTTGTCTTATTTTTAATATCTTATTTGATATTGGATAATTATATGTCATAGTTTTTGCATTTAAATTTCTATAATCAATAACCATTCTAGTGAGGGATGGCCTTGGCTCAGCGGTAAGCTTGCTTACCGTGGTGTACCAGGGTCGGGGGTTCGAAACGCCCCTCCAGCGAAGCTGGGGTGAGGGCGCGTAGGTCAGGCCTGGAGTGGTCCCCCCCCCCCTCTCCGACACCTACGGAGTAGGTATGAACTGGGTCGTCCCTTTAATAACCATTCTAGTTTTACCTTTTTATTGTTCACTATGTTTTTTTACTATAAAATCTGGACTATTGTGTTTACTATTACTTTTTTGTATATACTATTTTTCTAATAATTCATCTATGTGAATTTTAAATTCTTTTAAATCGTCAAAATTATATGTTAATGGTTTTTGAGTTATTATGCTATAATTCTATTTTTATAGTAGTTTAATGTTTTTTCCATCCTTTTAATGGATCTTCACCATATAATCTTTCTAATTTGTTCTTAATGATTTCTATCTTATTTACTGAAATTATAGTTATTTCCTTTTTAATTATCGAAAATACGACTAGTTCTATTGTGTCTTTAGTATTTTTTATATTTTTTAACTTTTGTGTAATTATTTAACTTCCTTCTATCCAATCAGTTTTCTTTCTTATTTTATTAATAACTGGTGTTGTAAACCACCTATCTGTTTTTAGTTATTATATGTGGGTATAATTTATCTAAAAATGGCATTCCTAAAAGCATATCTTTTGATGTTAGTTCATAATTATAGATTTCTTCTATTGTTATTATTTTATCCCATATCTGTATTTTTATATTTTTAACTTTATATGTAATTAAGTTTCCTTCTTTATTAAATCCTTTGACTAATATTGGTGCTTTTAATTTATCCCATTTATTTTCTAGTAAACAGCTGTATCTACATAAGTTTGCTTCTGCTCCTGCATCTATCATAGGTGTATAATACCTATTATAATATCCTTCTACTATTATTTTTACAAGTACATATATTTTCATATCATGTTAAAGTTCTTTTTATGAATAATCTTTCTTTATTATATGTTATAGATAATTGTGTATGTTCTATATTATATGGTTTTACTTGTTCTATCCATTTTATTCCTAATATTATGTCTGCTTTTTGCATTTTTCCTTTGTTTCAAAATCTATTTTTATTCTTCTAACTCCTATTATTATTATTATTATTTTTTCTGCCGTATCTTTAATGTTTATTAGACTCTTTGGTAGATCTAGGCATATATCACTATTCAATTTTATTTTTTCACTTTTTACTAGATATGTTGCTATAGAATTTTCATCTTGTCTTGTTTTTAAGAGTATTGAATGTTCTTTTTTATTTATTGTTCCTGTTATGTAATATTGATTTAAATTAACAGTTGAAGTTGTTTCATAACTTGTTCTTTTTTATAAACTTGATGATTCTGGTTTTTCGTGAGCTATTCTTTTTTATGTACTTATCCTATCATTTATTATTTCTAAATCTTCTTCTATATCTATATTTTTGTAACTATAGTCATTATTATCAATTGTTATTGCGAATTTTATTAACTGACTAAATACTACTGTTTGGGATACTACAGAATCATTCAATTATGACTGGAAACTAAGTAAGCAACTAATTTCGTGTCTACCATACCCCAGGACTCGATAGGATAAATAATAAAAGAATATCATAATTTTAAAAGCATTAAAAATAGGACATCATGCATAATTCATTCACATAGACATTTCATCAAACACTTGATATTTATAGTTCAAGCTAAGCATGGGAATAGTTTAAAGCTTGTAGAAATAGCATAACTTTGACATCAAAATCACTAATTATCATTTAAATCATCAAATAACGTTATTAGAATGTGTAGGATTTCATAACAATCAACAATTTCATGTAACATGGTTTTGAATAAAGATACATGGAGATTCATGGTAAAAATCACAAATTAAGCCCACAATAACTTGTAAAGATCACAACTTTAAATGTAAAGTTGGATACTTGGACTCCATGGGTGGGAGGGACTCACAGATAAACACTTAAAATACCTTAATTTCTGAATTTGTGAGAATTAATGGTAAATTCTTGAGATTTGACCTTGAATCTTGAAGGCTAGGATTTTATTCTTGAGAGAGAAATACTTTAATTTGAGAAGTGTGTGAAATATTGAGCAATTAATGAACTCTTGGGAGTTAAATGTCGTGTTTTGACTGAATAAGGTGAAGGAAAAAGACCTAAATGCCCTTGGCAAATCAAAACTCGGACCTATACTGGAAATCCCATTTTTGGCTTTCGACATGAAGAGGTGAAATTATGTTTAGCCACTGGAAAATGATAGTCCTGAATTTACCCAGTTGCATGATACGGTGCAATCGCGTTAAGCCACTAGAAACAGACAATTCTGAAATGGCACATTGGCGCGACGGGGTGCCAATCGCGGTGCCCCGCTTGAAAAGGACAACTGTGAAATTTCCCCTTGGTGCGATACGGTGCTTATCACGGTGCTGCACAAGAAAATGAAAAACATAATTTTGGCCATCACTGCAACACGGCCTTATCGCATTGGGCTACTATTTCACACTAAAAGTGCCATAACTTCTCAACGAGTATCGGATTTAGGCAAAATTAGTATCGTTGGAAAGATAATTCAATTTCCTACCATTCGGTTGGTCTTGAGCTGGAAAATTTCTAGTAGAGCAAAATATATGCTCATTTGAAGTTGACTAAAGCAACATTCTTCTCAAAAATTCAATTGGCAAGGAATATTTTGATTCTTCTAATAGTTGGGAGTTATTTGAGGCCTAAATATGCATCAAACTTACTTGTAAAACTACCAAAGAACTATAATGCGCTATCCATGAGAACGAATTCATGGTGCTAACATCGGTTTGGAATGTTGGGGTATTACAACACATATCTTTTTCAACAGATTATACATCTGCTAAAAATTATCAAACAATTATATTCATCTGTTGCAACTGTTGTATAACCTATTGCATCAAATACGTTATTAGTTGCAACATATGTCCGTCTGTTTCAGCAAATCAAATAGGTCTTAGTACTATTTTAATTTGTATCAACAGATGAGTCATATGTTGCAACAGATGGGTTATCTGTTCAAAATTATCGTACAACTTTATTTTACCTATTCGAGTTTATCCCAACTGTTGATCCATCTGATGAAACAGATAGATAGTCTGTTGTATATCTGTGATTATTAGCATTGACAATTCTAGATTTCCAGGTGGATGTCACAGTGGAAGCTACTGCTGAACAGCAAAATATCTCAATTGATAATCCATCAACTATTTCTATGGAAGAAGAAAAAGTGGAGCCTGTCAGTTCGGGAGAACAAAAGAATTACTCATTTGAAGGGTTCAACATCTCGGACGAGGTTCCAAGAAAACTAACAAAGTTGATCAGTGACTATTCAGAATGGATTGTTGATGGGCTATTAAAGCATCACGCTGGTAGATACATAAATTAACTGTTAAAGATATTGATCTATGCAATTCTTGTTGTAAGAAACATGATATTAACACATATAAATCATGTAAAAGATTAAATGACGGATACTACAAAGTGAAAGAATGGAGTCTTGGTTTTGATATATTTGACTTTGTTATTGCACATCCCAAAATGAAGGATTGGTTCTATTTGATGTCACAACCCCAAACTTGCTAGAACGATGAGATTTAAATATCATACATATTACTATTAATTAATACGTTATTTAATTACATCTGTATATTAATTTTATTTGTCACATAATTTGAGATATTGATAATATGTGAAGCACGTTGATGTCAGTTTTTACTACCTCCAAAAAAAGGTCAAGTTGCAAACACAAGAACAATACAGATACACGATATGTAATTGTTTGTACAGAGTTTACATTAACAAGGCCTACGATAGGTTTTGTCAATAACAGCCTGATGATAGGCGAATTTACGCGCCTATATCAATATATTTTGCCCATATTTTAGCCTAGTTTTGAGAACTAATTATCTATTTCATGCACTTTTAGTCCTTTTTCCTATAAATGAGCTAACAAACATGATTAGTAAAGTTTCAGGTATAAATGATGCAAAATACAGCATTTTATGGCTTACTTGACGCAAAAGAAAGCTCACGAACGAGATGGAAAGGAGCTGGACGCCTAAAGGACCAAATCTGCTGCATGGAAAATCTGTCCCGGGCTAAAATAGCAATTCTGAAGACTTTGGGGACTTACGGACACAAAGCTGGATTTTTTACCAAGATACATTAACCTAGTGCAATTAGGTTATGTGTTTTACTAATCTATTTGGATTATGATATTGTAACCTTACCCTAGTACATTTGGGTCAAGGATTTCATTAGTATATTAGGATTTGGTTATTTAATTCATTAGCTTAGTAGGAGTAGGATAGGAGTATTATAAATACCCTATCATGACTAGAGATTTTAATTCATTCAGAAAATAAATTCCGCAACTCCTCCCTTAGTGGAGAGAACAATTCATCTTCTAACATTCTTAATTCTTCAATTCTTAAACTATTAATTTTCTTCTATCCCTCTCATCTTCCAACACAAACACTTCTAATCTACTCTTCTATTCTTAAATTCCACAACAAGAGAATCGTTACTTTCTACGGAATCACCAAAACCACACGCCTAACACCTCTTTCACACGCCATCCACCATGCAAAACGTGATATCCTTCGCATTCATGGGTAACTAAACCTCTTAGTTGGGGTTATGGAAGCCGAATGAGTTACTATCTATAGCTATGAGTTTGTGAGTTCATGACACGTATATTGCTTATATCATTACGCTCTTCATCTTAATCTACATTCTTTGCGGTTGCAAACGCAAGAATAACGCCAGTCTAACATTTAACTTGTTCGAGAGAAAGGTTATTTGTCTGGAAAAGAGATAATGTCAAGGTAGTAGGACACCCTTTCCTATTAAAAAGCTAGTGTCGTAACTGGACTAACCTCTTGGAGAATTCGTACCGTTAGACACACTTTAAGCTCGAGAGAGTTAAAGTGAAATAGTCCTTGTTTAGGTCGAGAGACGCTTGGATTTACCATCGACTACAATTCTCTATAAGAAATTGCATGTCAAG
Source organism: Capsicum baccatum var. pendulum (assembly GCA_030864225.1). Taxonomy (NCBI): domain Eukaryota; kingdom Viridiplantae; phylum Streptophyta; class Magnoliopsida; order Solanales; family Solanaceae; genus Capsicum; species Capsicum baccatum. The sequence goes on along the minus strand of CM061560.1, from coordinate 239,201,038 downwards.
ACTCTACACACTCATAGCCAATAGAGACGTATACCTCTGAAGGTGGACATAACCCCAACGCTTCAATTCTCATTGTTTCACAACCTACAAAATACTCTCTTTTTACTTTATTATTTTCAGCTTTTATTTCATTACTTTGGTTACTTATTACAATCCCCCCTTCTTACGAGACTTGCACCAAAAGTCTATTAATTTTTCTTACTTGTTGGCCAAGCTATTCCCTGTGGGATCGACACCCAACCCAGGTTGGGTTCTATATTTGCTAACGACCGCTTTACACTCAAACGAGAGCTGTAGATTGAGGGTTATCAAAAATTGGCGCCGTTGCCGGGGAATACGAGTGTCAATCAAGTTCGTGATAATTACTAGACCCTTTGGTCAAAGATTCTCGTACTTTTACTTTTAGTTGTTGTTTTTGTTTTTTTAGGTTTATTCAGTGCATCAATGGAGGCACAACGTGAAATTGAAAGGATGGCTGCTCAAGTGCATCAACAGAATATTGATAACCGTAGGCGAGCAACAAATCCTGACGATGAGGATCTGGGCGATGAAGAGCTATTAAACCCACAGCATACTGCTGAGATGGCGACACCAGCAAACAGAAGAGATCGTCAAGCAAGATATAGGCCTGAACGTCGAACTATACCAATGCTGTTCGATGATGATGAAGATGATCTTGACGAAGCTGGTTCCACAGGAGCTATTATTCTTCCTCCCTTAGCACTGGGAGAAAAGTTCAATATCACTAGCGCCATGATTCAGCTTTTGCAACTCAAGGGATTATTTGGTGGACTAGCAGGTGATGATCCGAATATGCATCTGATCAACTTTATTTCCACATGCAAGTCATTCGACAATCCTGGAGTTGGACAGAATGCAATTCGATTACGTCTATTTCTATTGTCTCTGTCTGGGGAGGCAACTATGTGGTTGAATGGGCTGACTCTTGATTCTATTACTAATTGGAGGCAATTGAAAGACGCTTTCCTAGAAAGATTTTTTCCGCCATCCAAAAGAGCACAGTTGAGAGATGAGATCATCAATTTTCGACAGCTTCCAACTGAAGCTCTCCACAAAACATGGGAGAGGTTCAAGACGAAGCTAATGCGATGCCCAAACCATCATATGACCAATGTCCACTTGATGGAGATATTATACAGAGCGTTGAATTCGGTGACTAAGCCAGTGGTTGATAATGCAGCAGGTGGATCATTTATGGACCTCACCTTTGTGCAGGCAAGCAATATGCTAGATCGGATGACGAAGCAAAGTAGAGCTTGGCATACCATGGATTCTGAGGTAGCAAGCTCTACTGTATCTTTTGGCATGACTGCAGAGCAGAGGCGAAGACAAGAAGATCGTGACCAAGACATGGATCACATGAAAATTCAAATGGATCTTCTTACAAAGCATTTATTATCAGGGAAGACCAAAAAAGTTAAGGCCGTGGTATCACATGGAAGAGACGAATCTGATTCCAAAGAGGAGGCCAACTACTTGAACAATCAGGGGGGTTTCCGTGGGAATGCCCAAGGAAACCAAGGTCGGAACTATTATGATAAATCTGGAAGCAAAGACCAAGGTAGTTGGAAGAAAAATAATGAAAAGAGTGGTTTGTACGTTCCCCCTAGTAGACGTGATACCACCACATCTAATTCTGGGAGTATGGAAGACATGATGGCTAAGTTATTGAAAGGAGTGGAAGCAACGAGCGCAGGAGTTAAGGAGGTGATTGATGATTTGTCCTTCATGAAGCAACTAGTTGATTCTCATTCCACTTCTATCAGGCAAATAGAGCAGCAATTGAGCCAACTTTCAGCAGCATTCAATCAAAGAAAGGCTGGCACCTTACCAAGCGATACTGTGCAAAACCCAAAGAATGATGGGTCATGCATGGCCATCACTACCAGAAGTGGTAAGGTGCTGGAAACTTCAGCAAAAGGCAAGCAAGTGGTTGACGAAGTGGTACGGTTTGATATATGCAAAACAATGAAGCAGCCCAGCGATATGAATGAGTCATCTGTAGCTGATGTTCATTATGAGGATACGAAAGCATTATCTATAGAGAAACAACCTACTGTTGAGCCATTGTCTGCTGTGCCACTGAAAGTTGAGCATGAAGATAATGAAGGTTATGAAGAACTTATGAGTGCTCTAACAGAAATAGATTCTTATACTCCTAAGCAACTAGATTGTGATCTCAAGAATCAACCAACAGCGAAGACTCCCATTGATGAGCCACCAATGCTAGAATCGCAAGAGCTCCCCGATTATCTAAGGTATGTGTTCTTGGAAAGTAGAAATATACTTTTGGAGAGAGCAGATGATTTAAGTAAACAGCACGTAGAATCTCTCATCTCTGCTCTGAGGAGATACAAGAGAGCTATGGGTTGGACTATTGATGATATAATTGGTGACTCTCCGGAGAAACGTAGGAGCCATCTTGAAGAAGATCGCATGCCCACAGGTAAGCCTCATGGTCGTCTAAATCCTTTCAGAAAACGATCCACCATTTACCTCGACGAAGTCTGAGTACTCGAGGTAACTACGTCGAGCCACGACAATAAATAAGGCGCTAGATGGGAGGCAACCCATCATTTTATCGTTTTATAGTTTATCGTTTTTCCTTTCATTCTAGTACTTGTTTTGTTTTATGAAAAATCCAAAAATAAGAGTCGTGCCACGACCAAACCTAAGGCGCTTGGTGGGAGGCAACCCATCGTACTAATCGTTTTCGTTTGGTTTTGAGCAAAAATAGGTGCAAGAGGTATTCAACGAGGAGATTGATTTCAATTGACGATTTGGACGCATTGTATGGTAAAGTTGGTAAGTTAGGAATAGTGATGCATAAGGCTATGGATTGAGCATCTCTCATGCCCAAATAGGCATCGAGGAAGGCTAGGCCTTGGAAAAACTAGGCCACGAACGATGCACAACCTATCCGATAGCCTAAGGTCTCGGAATCTAGTGTGCTATACACTATGCGCCGCCTATTCCTAGGTATGCTTTTGACTATGCGCCGCCTATGCTATGGCATTTGAGATACTGAGACCAAATGCCATAGACTATGCGGCGCATATTCTAGAAATGCCATAGACTATGCGGCGCATATGTCCCATTATGCCATGGACAATGCGCCGCATATGTAAGTGATATGCCGAGGGATATGCGTCGCATATGTGGTGATTTTGTCCCCAAATCTGATTGTAAATGGGTCATAACCCGACCCATACTCTTCCTATATAAAGGGGACTTGGTTTTATTACACAATCACATTAGAAATAACCCTAAAGGCGCCGCATATCACTCCAAATCCTCTCAAAATTTTCTTCCTTTGTTCTTCCAATCCACAACAACTTCTCCACAATCTTCAAGCAAGTAAGTGCTCTCTTATTCTTCATCTATTTATCGTAAGTACTACGTTGCTATGCTTATTATATTTTGCTAAATCATGTGAGATTGATGGTGATGTTCATATGTTTGGATAATTGTTGCAAAAACGTGTGAGTGAATATCTACGTAGGGAATTCTTGACTTATTTCCGACTTGAATTTTGCTCCGATAGCATTGTTATGATAATTGCTGAATTGATATGGCTATGAATATTGCTTAATATTGTTGTTTGGATGCTTACATGATAGACCATCCCGGCCATCGGGATAAGGTTATAGTGCCCATCGACTTAGGAGGTTGTGCTTGTTGTAAGAATAATGATTCCATATGGTAACCCCTAGGTTGTAGTATTGCTATATCCACCATGAAAGTAGTCCAATGGCTGCAAATAAGTGATGTAATGCTGATTTTCTTGTCGGAATACAATCCTGAAACGGATGTCGACGAAATCTGAGTACTCGACCACTTTCACTTCACTGATTTGTGTTAACAAGATTAAGTGTGGGGTGGTACCCCTAGTGCTTGCATATAGATTGTATAAAGTGCGATTGTGCTGCAACTAACATTATTTCTAGTCTCAGGTACAATGGCACCTAAAGCAAAGCAAGGCAAAGAGAAGGCTACCATGTCCCGAAAGGACAAGAAGAGAAGTCGAAAAGACCAAGGAGAATCATCTTCAGCACACCTACCACGCAGAATGTTCGGAATCAAATGAGTTCTTGAGGAAGAAGCCAAAGCATGGTACAGCAGCAACAAAGAAAAGAAACATGTGCACGTCGACTTGATCAACAAGGAGACCTTAGCAAAGAAGGAGCCGCAAATGTTGGCTAAAATAATGGCTTTGAAGCTAGATTTCATATTCTGTGACATGGGAGAGTGCAATCTTGACTTGACAAGAGAGTTTTATGCCAACTGGTCGCCAAACACAACAGGCAACGAAGTCAAAATTCGGGGCCAAGTGTTACAGCTTACAGCGGATTGGATCAACTCTTTTCTTGGCCTACCTTCGGTCGACACAGCACCATACAAAGAGCTGTACAGCAGGCCTCCTTACAGAGCAATAAGACACACGCTTTGTGGAAGCAGATCGATGGCAAGATGGGGCAGACATAAGGAAACAGGCCGTCACAACACCTTCCCCTATGCTCCACTAAATAGGGAAGCAAGAATCTGGATGCGCATTGTCAACTCATGCCTTATTCCTGGGACGCAATACACAAAGATATCGAGAGATAGAGTGTGTTTGGTTTATGCGTTGATGACGAATGTCCCTATCAACTTTGGGGCAATCATTTGATCTACCATGAGGAAGGCCAGACTCCATAGAAGGTCCCATTTCACATTCGGCAATTTGTTGACAGCAATGTTGCGGAAGGAGGATATAGAAGAGGAACCAGCTGACCACAAACTCCCACATAACCCAAAGAAGGTTGACCTCACCAAGGTCAAAGATGCTGAAACAACGCATGGAGTCAAACTTACCACCGCGGAGAGACATGCTCGTGACGAGAGTTTCTTCCGACATCTCTATGGCATGACACGATTCACTATGATGAGTGGTGGACGTATTCCAACTGCTGAAGAGCTCCAACAGCTGGACCACGACTACCCAATGAACAGGCATGCCCGGGAGATGTGTGGAGTGGGCGTATATTTTGAGGAACCTCTTGATGATGACGTGCCAACTGATGATGATAGACGCTTGCCTGATTCTAATGCTGAGGAGAACTCTGACGATGACTCTTATGATGATTCTGACGAAGGGGGTATGACCCCCGACATTGATGAGGAGTCCGACTAACCAGGTTCTTCGCATTTATTTTCCACTGAGGGCAGTGTCCCGTCTAAGTGTGGGGTGGCAGAATCTGCATGCTATACTTCTTTGTTTGCACCTATGTTTGTATGTTTGCTTGTTTTGCTTGTTTATTTTGTTTTTTCTTTTGACGTTTTTTTATTTTTATTTTTTAGGAGTAAAATTTTTCTAGCTACGCATGAAATTATTTTGATAGGCAGCATGAGATTAGAACAAGAGTATGTGCTACAATTGTGACTATTGAGACATTTAGGCTCTAGTTGTGACTTATTATGTGATGTTGTGTGACTCAATTCCCTCACTTGTTGGGTCGAGAGTCTATATTACTTCCAATCAAGTCGACCATGTGCCTTGTGTGTGCGAGATAATAGTATATTCTATGTTTGTGGCTGATGCTAGAACTTGCCTGGTATGTATGCAAAGCGAAAATAAGGAGTGTAAGTTTAGGATATGATTTAGGCATTTCTTTGGCAACCTATACATGTTTACCTTCAGTTTTTCCTACCCATGTAAATCATCCTAGTTAAACCCTTTTGAGCCTTTAGCCTATTTCTTTGACAACCTTGTATGTAAGCCTAATCCATTTCTTTCAAGACTGTAATTTGATCCAAATTCCTAAGTGCTTTAAATTGAAAAAGTCATGTGACAACATAAGAGGAAATTGGGTGAGTATAATGCTATAAATTGTAATGGTGCTTGAATGTGTTATGAAAAAGAAAGTGCTATCATAAGAGGTATGTTGTGAAAAGAAAAAGGAAAAGAAAGCTGAAAAGTGAGTTGTTCTTAAAATTGAAAAACAAAATAGGAGAACAAAGGTGGTAGAATAAAAGAGTAAAGAAAGGTTGAAAGAAAAAAGTGTCATTGATACAAAGTGATGTATTAAAGTGCTTAGGAACCTAGTCACTATTCTTGGCCAAAATAGTCCTACCCGTCCCTTAGCCTACATTACAACCATCTAAAGACCTACTTGATCCTAATCTTAACATTCCGACATTTAGTAGAGTACTACATTAAAGGCAAGCTTATGGTCATTAGTTGCTACATATGAATTCTTTGTGAGAGTGAGTGCAAGGATACTTTGATACCCATGTTTGAAAAATATGCTATATTTGTGAGTGATTATGGGTACTATATTGTGAGACACAGATGGTTGATGAGTTTTGGATAGTTGTATATGATTCTATGTACCTTAACGTTTGCATGCGAGTTGATCACCATCACGAGTCTATGCTTGAGGTTAAATTGTTTCTACTTATAATCGGAAAGCTACTCTTTGTTGCTAATTGTTGTGCTTGTCTTGAAGAATGTTTTGTGTTGTTGCTGTAAAAACCTTAAGTCGATGCTTAGAAGGACATGATATGTTGTTCGAGGACGAACAAAGCGCTAAGTGTGGGGTGTTGATGATAGGCGAATTTACGCGCCTATATCAATATATTTTGCCCATATTTTAGCCTAGTTTTGAGAACTAATTATCTATTTCATGCACTTTTAGTCCTTTTTCCTATAAATGAGCTAACAAACATGATTAGTAAAGTTTCAGGTATAAATGATGCAAAATACAGCATTTTATGGCTTACTTGACGCAAAAGAAAGCTCACGAACGAGATGGAAAGGAGCTGGACGCCTAAAGGACCAAATCTGCTGCATGGAAAATCTGTCCCGGGCTAAAATAGCAATTCTGAAGACTTTGGGGACTTACGGACACAAAGCTGGATTTTTTACCAAGATACATTAACCTAGTGCAATTAGGTTATGTGTTTTACTAATCTATTTGGATTATGATATTGTAACCTTACCCTAGTACATTTGGGTCAAGGATTTCATTAGTATATTAGGATTTGGTTATTTAATTCATTAGCTTAGTAGGAGTAGGATAGGAGTATTATAAATACCCTATCATGACTAGAGATTTTAATTCATTCAGAAAATAAATTCCGCAACTCCTCCCTTAGTGGAGAAAACAATTCATCTTCTAACATTCTTAATTCTTCAATTCTTAAACTATTAATTTTCTTCCATCCCTCTCATCTTCCAACACAAACACTTCTAATCTACTCTTCTATTCTTAAATTCCACAACAAGAGAATCGTTACTTGCTACGGAATCACCAAAACCACACGCCTAACACCTCTTTCACACGCCATCCACCATGCAAAACGTGATATCCTTGGCATTCATGGGTAACTAAACCTCTTAGTTGGGGTTATGGAAGCCTAATGAGTTACTATCTATAGCTATGAGTTTGTGAGTTCATGACACGTATATTGCTTATATCATTACGCTCTTCATCTTAATCTACATTCTTTGCGGTTGCAAACGCAAGAATAACGCCAGTCTAACATTTAACTTGTTCGAGAGAAAGGTTATTTGTCTGGAAAAGAGATAATGTCAAGGTAGTAGGACACCCTTTCCTATTAAAAAGCTAGTGCCGTAACTGGACTAACCTCTTGGAGAATTCGTACCGTTAGACACACTTTAAGCTCGAGAGAGTTAAAGTGAAATAGTCCTTGTTTAGGTCAAGAGACGCTTGGATTTACCATCGACTACAATTCTCTATAAGCAATTGCATGTCAAGACTCTACACACTCATAGCCAATAGAGACGTATACCTCTGAAGGTGGACATAACCCCAACGCTTCAATTCTCATTGTTTCACAACCTACGAAATACTCTCTTTTTACTTTATTATTTTCAGCTTTTATTTCATTACTTTGGTTACTTATTACAATCCCCCCTTCTTACGAGACTTGCACCAAAAGTCTATTAATTTTTCTTACTTGTTGGCCAAGCTATTCCCTGTGGGATCGACACCCAACCCAGGTTGGGTTCTATATTTGCTAACGACCTCTTTACACTCAAATGAGAGCTGTAGATTGAGCGTTATCACAGCCAAAATTTTCCCGAACTGAGGAATTCTTAATCAACATCATCAAAGGTTTTCATATTCTAGATGGCTTACATTGGTATTTAGTCGATGAAGTGTAAGTCTCAATCAATTGTGGTGATGAATTCCGTTGGGTGTTGGCTGTCTTCATTCTGAAAGAGAGGCACATCCGAGTTTATGACTCGATGTCGGGAAGGAGATATTCCGTACAGTCATTAGAGATACAAAAGTTGGCCAAAATATTGCCTACTTACCTTGATATAAGTGGCTTTTTGGACCAAAAGGTTCGTACTGATTGGTCGATGATTGAAGCATATCGGTATAAAATGGGTAATCTATTTGATATAGAAGATGTTGAAGGAATCGCTCAACAACCCATTGGTATCCTGTAAGTATCATGATTTAATTTCATTTAATAAATTTCACAACGCTTACATGAACTGCAAGATATGGGTTATCTTTTTTTTAAAATGCAGGGATTGTGATCTTTTTGTTGCCGCTTATGCCGAGTATTTGAGCGATGGATTATAAGTACCACATAATGGACTTAATGCCGGATTTCTCCGCAAAATATATGCTGCACTTTTATAGAAATACAGAGAATCAAAAGCTCAGAAATCGTATGCAAGCGACAATAAAGATCCACGATGATCAAAGTCGAATTTCATAGCACCGGATGAAGAACAACTTGTCCCTATTGAGTAGATATTTATATCTTGAGTCTATCAAAGTAATAACCTCTCCTTGGTAATTGTTGGCACCAAAGGTTAAATTGTTGATTTATTTGTAGAGTAGATCATTGTACCCATAATGATATTTTTATATTTTATTTATTTGTTGAGTTATTTCATGTAATTTTTGAAGGCTTCGATTCATTTAATGTTGTTTGTGAATATAATTTAATCCTTAGTTTTAAACTTATTAATTAAAATTGAATACTAGATTCAAATATCACAACAGATAATGCATATGTTGCAACAAATGACATATCTATTGGAAATTATCAAACAGATTTAGACATATGTTGCAACATGTAGGTCATCTATTAGAAATTATCAAATAGATCTTCCTACTTTTTTATTTGTTCCAATAGATTATCTATCAGTTGCAACATATAGACTCTATGTTGCAATAAATTGTATAGCTATTGTGACAGAGACTGAGAGCCATCTGCATAATGCAATAGATGACCAACCTATTATAACAAATAATCAATCTGTCACAACAGATATACTATCTATTACAACACATAGACAGTTGCATTATAAAAAAATCAACTTTCATCAAACACAAAAAAATTGTTATAGTGTTTATCTTTGTACATCTTCTTCTTTATACACAGTCTCCAACCATTTAGTTAGTACCCCATAAGCTCAAACCTCTTGCATCTTTACCACAATGGCATCACACATATAGGACATTTCTGTGTCGATTATTCTATCGACAACATTATAAGCATTTAGGTACACTAATTGCCTTCCCTTTATAAGGCAGAGAATTTTATCAACATACTCTGATACAAGACAATTATTTTTAAATAGGTTAGTAATTGTATAGAAGAAAAACATAGTGAAAAGATGCAATAGATGGTCTATCTATTGCAGATGGTTCTCAGAATCAGTTCACAGATTACCCAGCTAAGGCAACTTTTGCAATAAATGCTTAATCATCTGTAATAGAACAACCACCAGTTGCACCAGAATACCAATTTGTTGCAACAGATGATACATCTATTGCATAGCTTCTTCTTCATGGAGTAGATTAGAAGGCTAGGTTAGGAAAAGTAAACTCACCCTATCCATGTAACACTGACGCATAGATGTCATACTCCTGAAGTCTTCATAGTCAAATGTAAGCATGGTGTATTCTTCTGCAGGTTATTTATTCTTGGGATACCTGATATTTTAAAGTTCCTTTCTCTCTTTGTTTCCAAGTTCCGCATATATTTCCACCTTCTTCAATGGACCCAAAACTTTAAAAACTTTTGGAGAGGAAGGAGTTGTAATTTTTTTTGTTTCTAGACTGGAGAGTATTTGGATAATTTTTCTTTTTTTTCCTCCTAACCGTGTATGGCTCCCTCACCTTCTTGGATGATATGATACCCCTCTTGGATTTCAATTCCTCAACAGCTATCCTCTAGTTTTTCAAGAATTTTATCCTATCTGTCCTTGCATACATTACATTTGTAATGAGAACATGAGGGTGAAGAGGGGTGACAGGGACCACTATAAGGGTGGGAGGGACCGGTGTATGGGCGAGAGGAACCTGTGTAATGGGTGATTTCAAACGTATTTATTTTTTCTTGAGCATCAACATGATCATCATCATGACTGGCAGCAGTATCAGGATGGCTTCCACCAGCAACCCACTTAGAAAAAGCACTTGGATCTGTAGCAGTAGGTTGATCATGAAGAGTTTCAACATTAGGCTAACCTTGCCTAAGTGCTCTTCTTATTGCTATTGCTCCAGCTAATTACTTTTTTATTAAATACACCATTGGGTCTGCTATTGTATCAACAAGACCTAGAGTAATAAAAGAAGTCATCCTAACTCCTGCTCAGTAGGCACGATACAAGGAATCAAAACCTATAAAAAAGATAGATATATTTAAATCATATAATAATAATTTGTAGTTGGTTGGGTTACATGTTTACAAAGTCAACTTATGCAATAGATGATCTACTTATCTCAATAGCTAATCTATATGTCGCAACAAATTAACAATACGTTGCATTAGATTACTCATCGTTGAATAATTTATAGTAGATGGGTAATCTATTGAGTCAGGTTCAGAGAATCAAAGCAATAGATGGTTAATATATTGAAAAATATGGATCATATGTCACAATAGATTACCCATCTATTGCACCAGTTAAAGTAGGCAGGTAATCTGTTGTAACAGATGACCCATTTATCGCAATAGATGGAAAATCTATTTCAATATCTTTCTTTAAGTCAAATTCTTTTACTTGACAGAAGACGTATTGCATCATATAGAGGGTTAAAGAGATCAGCCTTCTTAATTCTTGCTCTGCTCTTTGCAGCCAACCACCTAAGTATCTTTGGATGGGAAAACTCATTTGGGTAATCCTTGACTTGCTTTCAGAAGGGATAATGGCTTCAAATTCCCAAGCCTAAAATATGAAAACAGAAGCAAGAAAAAAAGTCATAATAATTATTTAATATAAATTAATGGATAAGTAAACAAATAGTGATTAAACTTACCATGAAAGCCTAAGGAAAGCCAATAATATGATTGTCTATGGGGATAGATTTATCAGTAAATATTTGACAGTCAAGTAGTAGCTGTCATATCCCTATGGATAATTGTTGAATTTCTCAAAATCATCAGCAAGCTTTAACAAATCATCTTCTATGACTTTGTTGATGTCTCTTGCCAATATAAAGGCATGGGCAAACCAAACTAAGCACAATTTCTCCCTGTACTACTTTGGTATAGTTTTATCCTTGATATCTTCTATCAAATTCTCTACTTTGTAGCTATGTCTATCAATGTCCAACAACCCATCTATTTTTTCCTTGCATTTGTTTGTTTTGGTGGGTGGTTTCTTGGATAATGCCTTTCATCTATTTGATAGTGGTGGTTGGTTGTCCTTCTTGCCTTGGACCTTTCGGAGGGTGTTTCCATGATGAGAGATTCTTCTGTATGATTACATCTGAAGCCCGTCACTATGGTAAACTCTTTCAAGCCAAAACAAACCGGCATGCCATAGTAGTTGATCCAGATTTCATCCATCTTTTTTTCCCTCCTTCGATTATTTATCATACCCCACGTACTTAATTCTGCACTTGAGAAGACCATATACCATGCTTATTTGGAAATAGTTAGTGTGGTCCTCGAGCAGCTCAAGAAAGCATCAAAAGTAGCTCTTCTTAAAAAGCTCGTCTATGTTTTCATTCTTCATAATATTCCTAAATTCATCAAGAGGTTTCCCAAACTGACATTTAAGTACAAGATCACCATTTGGTTTTTCAGGGTCATCTATCGGCATTGCAACTTAAAACCTATCAATACTAATAGTTTTGACAGCCTCATGCTGGGATTTCAATCTTATTTCATGCCTCATTGGTGAGGCATTATCATCTTGTTTATCTTCTTCTTCCTCCTCACTTTTATTTTCCCCACCAGCCTCTATATACCCTTTTTATAACTTTTCTCAGCCTCATTTTTTCTTGACTGAGATTGTTCAGGAAGTTCCTTCAAATCCATTTGTACTCTAGCCTTTTTTGTTGGGTGGTCAGAAGTTGATCCACTTTTAGTTTCTTTTATTTTGGGAGACATCTTTTAAGTAAAAACAATAGAAAAAAAATACATTACATTTGATGTCTGCATAATTTTTCTAAAAAAAATAAAGCTAAGACAAATTTCAATAAATTACTATACGACATATTACAAATAAATACTCCAACGGATAACCTATTAGTTCGAACAGATGGGGAATGTATTTGAAAACCTATTTAATATCTCCCAACAGATGTTCCACCAGTTGTAACAGATGGAACACTAAGACCACCACCAACACCACTACCAATGCCACCAATACCCGCACCAAGGCTGCCAAAACCGCCAAAACCACCACCAAGACCGCCTACACCACCACTAAGACCACCAATACCAACACTACCAACAACAGCCACTAATAACACCATAAATACCATCCAATAATACCACAATAGTCAATGAAAAACTATGATAAAAACTACAATTTTCTTGGGTTCTTCCTATATTTTTAGCATCAAAACTCAGAATTGTTAACCCATTCTGGAAGAGAATACAACTAAAAGTCTTATTTTTCATCATTAAATAAAAGGCCCTAATTTTTAAAAAAATAACAAATATAGAAATCTTCTCGAACTCTGTTACCTACAAAGACAGAGAAAATGATGAATACAAATAAGAATAGAGTCGAAAATAACACCCATGTGGTCAAAAATGGGAAGAAAACTGATCTATTATGAAGGGTTGAGCAATTTATTGAGTAGTTGTTGTATGTATTGTTTAGAGAGAGAAAAGAGCAAGAAAATCAAGATTTGAAATTACGAAACATTTTTCCCCCAAATGGATGATTTGTATGGGTTGATTTGTCTTTTGGAAAAGAATGACAAGTTTTGAAAATGTTAATTTGATCTGAATTGATCTTGATTATTTTTTAAAATTTTAAAAGATATGAAACTTTTCAACTTAGAGTGATCAATTGACGACTCAGATCGGGAGGAACGCAATACCAACATCATGCAATCACAAAGACTCAATTGAAGTTGTACTTCACCCTAATATACTTATACCTATTTCAATATAAATCAATTTAGGTATTATCTCAATAATAAGTTAATACAAAATGTTTCAACGCAGAGTGATCGATCGACGACTCTGACTTGGGTTAGCAGGAACGCAAGACCAACATCATATAATCGCAACGACTCAATTGAAGTTGTAGCTTAAGCCAATGTACCCATCCCTAGTTCTATCTAAATCAAATTAGGTATTACCTCAATAACAAGTTAATATAAAATATTTTGACTCAGAGTGATCGATTGACAACTCTGACTAGGGTCGGTAGGTATGCAATACCAATATTATGCAATTACAAAGACTCAATTGAAGTTGTAGTTCACCCTAATGTACTCATCCCTAGTTATATATAAATCAATTTAGGTATTACCTCAATAATAAGTTAATACAAAATGTTTTGACTCAGAGTGATCGATCGACGACTCTGACTTGGGTCGGTAGGAACGTAATACCAATATAATGCAATCGCAAGAGCTCAATTGAAGTTGCAGTTCACCCTAATGTAATCATCCCTAGTTCTATCTAAATCAATTTAGGTATTACCTTAATAATAAGTTAATACAAAATGTTTTGACTCAAAGTGATCTATCGACGACTCCAACTCGAGTCGGTAGGAATACAATACCAATATCATGCAATCATAAAGACTCAATTGAAGTTGTAGTTCACCCTAATGTACTCATCCATAGTTATATATAAATCAATTTAGGTATTACCTCAATAATAAGTTAATACGAAATGTTTGACTTAGAGTGATCGATCGACGACTTTGACTCGGGTTGGTAGGAACGCAATACTAACATCATACCATCGCAAAGACTCAATTGAAGTTATAGTTCACCCTATATATTGAAAATAAATCTATTGCAATAGATAACTGAGCTGTAGGAAATTTTCAATCAGATATTGATATATGTTGAAACAGATGACATATCTGATTTAATTATCAAATAGACATTTATATCTATTTTGATAGATGACTGATCTATTGAAAAATTTCAAATAGATATTGATATCTGTTGCAACAGATGATATATCTGATTTAATTATCAAATAGACATTTGCATCTGTTTTGACAGATGACTGAGTTGTTGAAAAATTTTAAACAGATATTGATATATGTTGCAATAGATGACATATTTGATTTAATTATCAAATAGACATTGCATCTGTTTTGACAGATGACTGAGCTGTTGGAAAATTTCAAACAGATATTTATATCTGTTGCAACAGATGACATATCTTTTTGAATTATTTTTTTTTAATTTGTAAGCAATCTTGTATCCGAAAGAAGAAGAAGAAGAAGAGAGATAATAAAATAATACTACCAAAGGCGGCAAAAAAAATTCTTGGATAACTCAAAAATCTCATTAAGTAGTCTATTCTTGTCTTTTCAATGTCACCCGTCTTCCTCGTGCCCCTCAAGTTATTATTGAATATTAATGTATATTTAAACCCATGTTCAGAATTATCTCTCCTTCATCTCTAAATTTATTCATCTCTCGTCTTTTTCTTCCTCTCCTCTTTAGGGTTATCACAGTCATCTCCTTTTTTCTCTCATTTTTCCTATAAAGATCCTTTTGGTTCTAAACTAATTCATATCTTTCCTCGACTGAAATTGTTGTGTTGATCCCCTTGATTTTAACATTGTAGGTATGGTGCACTATTGTTTTTTCATTCTCGTCTTCTTCTTTGCAAGTTATTTACATCTGTTTTTAATTTAATTACCATTTACCCATATCATATTTATTTAAAAAATTTGAAGGAAATTTTAAGTCTTGAATGAACGAACCGTAATATTCAAAAAATTCATCTGATGGGAGAAGTTTAACATTCTTATTGACAGTATCATTTTTTTGTATGTATTTTATTTGTTTCTTTGTTGTTAATGCTGCTATTAATGTTTTTGGTAAGGTTAGTGTTGTTGGAACTTGTGGTGTGGCGTTGTTGATGGTGTTGGAACAAAAGATGTTGCTTCTTTATTGTTGATGTTGTTATTGATGGTGTTGGAACAAATGATGTTGTTTCTTTGTTATTAGTGTTTTTTCTTTGTAGTTTATGTTGTTGTTGATATTGCAATAGATGGAACAACTGTTGGAACAAATCAAACCACTAGCCAGGTTGGTTTGATGTATTCCAACAGACTCTACATTTGTTGCAACTGACTCTACATCTATTGCAACAGACTCCACGTCTGTTATAACAGACTCCACATCTACTACAACAGATGGATGATGTTCTTTCTATTCTCCTCTTATTTGACATTAATGTTTTCCTCTTCTTTGTAGAAATAAGAAATAAAAAGTTGATCAATTTTTGTTGGACCAACACAAGAGGCTACAGTAAAGATGGGTTTGAAGGAATAAGCTACTTGCAGATGGAACGACTTTATATGTGGGAGGCATGTATTACTAATAATGTTATAGTGAAAACATACATAGAGTACACTAATTTTGTGAATGTTGTTTTTACCAATTATTCATTGATCATTCAAATAAGATATCTGCAATTTTACAGTTAAGTTTGATAGGTCCAAACTGAGAAGGCTGAGGGACCATGAATATGGTTCTGATACCCTTTTAAGATTTAATGTCGGTTGTTGCTCATGTTTATGAGTCAAGCATTGTGAGGGTATCAATTTTTAGTGGCATTTCAAAGAGATTCAATAGAGATTGGACTAACTTTTAGGATGCATTGGACTCTGAGAGGGCCTTCGAAGCCTCCCACTACTTCAACCAAAAATAGAAATCAATATAGTTATTGCCCTAGCATAAATTTATATGGTTGGGTGGCTTAGGGTGATGATTATATGCCAGAAGGTACGGTAGGAGAATGTTTGCAAAGAAAAATTGGGGGTTGATGAAAGACTATATCATCTAAGAGCTAATTAAAAAGGAAACATAGAGTATAAAAGAACTTCTAGCGAATTTGGCCGATGAAACTAATCAAAATATGAGAAAGATGAATCAAGTGCAAATATGAAAGTGTATCCAGTAATGAAAATTCATTTGTTGTTTCTCTAAAAGAAAAATAATGCAGATGGATACTTTGCTAGGTAACTGTGACTAAGTAGCGTGGTCGGGATGATCACCTTTATAGAAAATAGCAGAACAATAAAAAAGCAACTTAATGGGCACCGAGGGTTGAAATGATGTACAATAAGTCAAGAAAACTTGCACCAATAATAGTTGTGGTTAAAATAAGGAATCTAAGCGAATACGGGAATTTCTGAATTTTAAATTGCATCCCATGACTTCTTGCTTGTGGTTCTAAATAGGTCCACTTCTATTGACCTGATCAGAACCACAAACAAGATTGAAAGGAAGATTGAGTATCATTACTTCCTTAGCAATATGTATATAATTGATTGTGTTTCTAGCCTTAGCATGCTTTCAACATATCTTGGAGAAGATCATAGGCTTGTTGTATTATGTGAATCCCAATAATTTTCAAGCTTGCCTTCAGCTTGCTAATTCGATATTCAATCTTATCGTTGAATTCTTTGAGATTGGTATAGAGTTCCTGGTATTTTGTGAGCTAGTCAATGAGGAACACTTTCTTCGAAGTTGTGGCATTGTAAAAGGCCTCCAAAAGGCTTCCAGAACACTTTTTCAGAAGGCTTAAATGATACATGGAGGGTTTGATATGTTTGTTTTAGGTCAAAATGTATTGATGCACACTCAAGCTGTGGTCCCAATAGTTGAACAACTCATTTTTATCGAGCGTTGTTCAATGAAAATTGCTCAAAAAACCTTTTACGGATTCGATAGATTAATTAGACTAGAATTAAGTAACATTTGATCTTGATTCCACTAATCCTATCTATTAAAACCTTTTACGGATTCGATAGATTAATTAGACTAGAATTAATTAGACTAGTCTAATTTTATAATTAGACGAGTCTAATTTTCTAATTAGACTAGAAAATGCTCGATAAAAGTGAGTTGTTCAACTGTTGGGACCACTGCTTGAGTGTGCATCAACATATTTTGACCTAAAACAAATATAGAGAACCCTCCATGTATCATTTAAGCCTACTGAAGAAAGTGTCCTGAAAGCCTTCTGAAGGCCTTTTTACAATTCCACAACTTCAAAGAAAGTGTTCCTCATTGACGAGCTCACAAAAGACTAGGAACTCTATAATGACCTCAAAGATGGCAATGACCAGCTTGAAAAGAGAATCAACAAGTTGGAGACAAGCTTGAAAATTATCAATATTCATATACATATACTATTGCAAGCATATGATATTCTCCAAGATATATTGAAAGCATGCTAAGGCAAGAAAACACAATCAATTAATCCATACTGCTAAGGAAGTAATGATACTCAATTCTCCTTTCAATCTTGTTTGTGGTTCCGATCAGGTCAATAGAAGTGGACCTAATCAGAACCATAAACAAAAAGGTACGGAATGTAATTTAAAATTCAAAAATTCCGTTGTTGCTTAGATTTCATATTTTAACCGTAGTTGTTATTGGCGCAAGTTTTCTCGACTTATTGTATATCATTTTAACCCTTGGTGCCCATAAAGTTTCTTTCTTGGTGTTTTGCTATTTTCTATAAAGTTGATCATCCCGATCATGCTACTTAGTCATAGCTCTCTAGAAAAGTGTCCATCTGTATTATTTTTCTTTCAGAGAAATAACAGATGAATTTTCATTACTGGATACACTTTCATATTTGCACTTGATTCAAATTTCTCATATTTTAATTCAGTTTCATCATCCAGATTCGCTAGAAGTTCCTTGCTACCCTATGTTTCCTCTTCAATTAGCTCTCAAATGATAGTTTTTCATCAACTTCCCTTTCCCTCGGAGGCATTCTCCTTCGGCTCCTTCTGGCGTATAATCATCTTCTCGAACAACCCTTCTATATAAATTTGGGCAAGGGGAATTTCTATTGGTTTTTCATTCTTGTTTGATACAGTGCGAGGCTTCAAAGGCCTTCTCAGAGTCCAATGCACTCTTAAAGTTAAGTACAATCTCTATTGGATCTCTACAATGATACCAAATATTGATTCCTTCTCAAAACTTGACACGCATAAACATGAGAAACAACCGTCTGTAATTCATTACAAGGTATCAGCACCATCTTTATGGGGCCGTCAGTCTTATCAATTCAAACCTATCAAACTTAACTATACAATGCAGGATCTTGTTTGAATGATCAGTGCCTAATCGGTTAAAAACTGCATTCACAAAATATTATACTTTGTGTGGGTTATCCCAATGACCTTATTAGTAACACTTAACTCCCACACATAAAAGTGGATCTATCCATCTGCACGCACCTTATTCTTTCTAGCCCATCTATTGCTTAAATTGAATAAATAGATGACTAACCCGTTGTAACAGATGTCATATCTGTTTAAATTATCAAACAATTATAGACATCTGTCATGACAGATGATCAATCTGTTACAACATATGACTTATCTGTTGGAAAAATCAAATATATATATTCATCTGTTGCAATAGATTGTCAATACGTTGTAAATTAACAAAGAGATCGGATATATTTTACAATAGATTACCCATCTGTTAGATTTATTTTGAAGCAATTTTTTTTCTTTTCGAAATACAATAAAGATAAAATGTTATATTTAGATCCGTTTTTTTTAATTTACATAAGCTTTAAAAGTCACTAGATATGGCTGATCCAGATTTGTACAAGGTGATTCATCTCGAGTCCTTACGGAAATTTGAAAGGCAAATTCATGAACTCCGGAGGGAGTTGGACGACTTCAGAGCATGGCTGGGGAGGGCCCTACAGCTACCGGATGACGATTTTCCAGTTGACAATAATAATACTAATAATAATAATAATAGTAATAATAATTAGGTTATGTTTTTTTCTTTTAGCGTATGTATTTTCTTTTTTTTTTACATCGGATCTACCCAAGGGTATGGTTTTTATATTGTATATATTTGTATATAATGGATTCAAAAATCTATGTTTGGTCAACTTTGGATTTTTAATTCTTACTTAATATTTAATTATCATTCTGTCTATTCCTTATTCTCAACATGTCGATGGTTGGAGGTAGGTATTGAGTGTTTGTGTCAACTGATGAACCAAATGTTGCAGCAGATGGTTAATCTGATGCTACAGATGGATCATATGTTGCAACAGGAAATTATTAATAAAAAAAAGGATTATTGTTGTTATTGAGAGGGTGAAAAGTCATGACTTTTCGATTATTTAATATGAAAAACAGTTCGTAAATAAATAATAAGAAAATAAATGATAAACACAATTTATAACCATAAAAGAATGGTTATTAATTTTAATAAATAATGGTGAATTTTCACCATTTTTGTTTTAAAATCTATTTTTTTAATTATTTATTTAATAAAAAAGTCACAACATTGGATTAATTAAGTTATAGAATGATTGTTAAAAAAAAGTGAACAGTCGTGACTTTTTGTCTAAACACATTCAACAATGTTGTTGATGCATCAAATTCCTTATCAGTTGCGACTAGAAGAAATTAAAAAAAAACACCTATAACTGATGGTCGATTTGTTGCAATAGATGGTATATCTGTTACAACAGCTGAGTTATCTGATGAAAGAGATATATAATCTGTTGCCACAACTCAATTAAAATGCTTATTATTTTATTAAAGAAATGGTTATTGAAAAGGTGTCTTATATTTTCAAATTGAGAAAAAGGGTATTTAAATTTAAGAACTAATTAATAATAATAAGCTGAAAAGTCATGACTTGTCACAATAATAAAAAACTCACCAGCTTGATTTAATTAAGTCATTTCTTTTCACAGAAAGCAATAAGAAAATAAATGATAAACACAATTTATAATCATAAAAAAAATATTATTTAATTTGAATAATTGGAGTTAATATTAAATAGGCGACAAGTAGTGAATTTTCGCCATTTTTATTTTTAAATTTATTTTTTTAATTTATATAATAAAAAAAGATCAAATTTGGATTAATGATATGATGATTATTAAAAAAAAAATAGATAATATGTTGCAACAGATAGATTACCTGATGCAATAGGTTGTGTATTTATTGCAACAGATGATATATCTGTTGTTACAGATGAGTTATCTGATGCAACAAATATAGAATCTTTTGTCACAACTCAATAAAAATGGTTCTTGGAAAGAACTAATTAATAATAATAAGCTAAAAAGTTATGACTTATCACAATATTACTTAATTTAATTAAATCATAACTTTTTATAGTAATCAAAAAAGTAATTAATAAATGGAGGTGAACAGTCGCGCATTTTTGCCTAATTTATTCAAATTCAATCCTCTATAAATAGGTCCCTCCTTACTCAATCTTTCATTCTACTACACTATTTATTTATTGCATCTTGTCTTTCATATTACACCTTCAAGCACTTTCTCTTCCCTAACCCAGATAATTTTTTTTCTTGCTTTGTGTGTAAATATACCCAATTTGTAGTATATGGTGTATTACATTCGGATTTTTTTCTTTACTTTTGTTTTTACGTATTTTGTCAATTCATGTGTGTTCTATATATAGTTGATCCAGTGTGAGACGTTGCTTTTCAACAAGACGGCGTGAATGAACTTCGAATGCAGGTTTGTGACATGCAGTGGGAGTTGGGAGCAGTGAGAGCAAGGATGCTCTAGGAAATCCGCAGGCTGAGGATGGCCTCGTTGGCAATAATAATAATAATTAGATTATTTGTTTCTTTTAGTCTATGTATTTTTATTTGATTTTGTTTAATAAAAAAATTATGTTTGATCGGCTTTGACGTTTTAATTCATATTTAATTTTTATTCTATCTGTTATCTTCTCAACAAACATGTCGACGATTGGATATAAGGAATAATTTTGAATCCAGTAGCAATACCAAGAGTTGAAACCAATTGGTTATCTGTTGGGTTTGTCGTAAGAGTTGATTTGAGTTATTCCAAACATATTACTCATCTGTGGTAACAAATAAATAGCTTATTACAACAGATAATCAGTCTGATGCAACAAGTCTGTTGCAACAGATAATAAGTCTGTTGCAACAGATAAATCTTTTGTTATAACAGATTACCCATCTGTATGATTCATGTTACGGGCTTTATAGAACCATAAACATGAATCCAATATATGAGTTTTCCATTGCAACAGATTAATCATTTGATGTAACAGATGAGTGATCTGTTTAAATTGTGGGTTCTTATATTGAATTCACGATCGGGTTCTATCCATTGTTCGCAAAGAAAAAGCAGTAGTTGTGTACTCAAATGACAAATTCGACTAGAATCAAAATTTTACTTACCAAAATTACCTATGAAGTAATGCCGAAGTGGAAAATGATGTACGAAATAAAATTTCACCTAAAAATTTATCAAGTAGCAGCAGTAATGGTAAAAACAACAACAACAATGGTTAACAAGAAGAAGATGAAAATCATAATGAAGTAGAAGATGATGATAATGAAGCAGTAAATGATGAATAAAGCAGCAGCAATAATGAACAACAATAATTGTAAAGAGAGAGAAAACAATAATGGATGAGAAGAGAAATGCGCCTTTTTTCCCTCCATTTCCTATTATATTAACTAACATTTGGATCAAAGTATAAATTCAAAAAATTGTGGGTTATTTTCAAACTTCTCTAACTTCCTTAATCCATTAATTGTCACCTACACTCAATTATTAAGACTTAAGACCTACACCTCATTTTCAAACTTTTTTGTCACCTATAGCTGAAAGCCCTAACTTAGTTTTAACACTTTTTTGTTTCTTATTGATATGTAATGGTTCACTTGGTGATATAAAGCAATTTAGTGAACAAATTTTTTTAATATTTAAATTTATATATAAAAAAAAAATCATTACCCAAAAAGTACATAGAATCCACGTCTTCTTAATTTTAGGATAAGTCCCAACATTTGTTAATTGTTTTCAATATTGTTATTTCAATTTACTTATCCAATTTATAAAATCAAGAGAAGTTTATCATATTTTTTCAATACTATCTCTTTCATTAAACTTTTTTTTTCAATATTAACCCTTTCATTAAATGACTACATAAAGTATTACTATTCAAATTTAAATTTTAAAAGCATAATTAACAAGATTAGCTTAATAATATAAACCCCATGTACTCCCTTCGTTCTATTGTACTTGGTCTCTTTTGACTTAACGCACTTAAGAAAACATTAATTAGAAGTGCATTTTACAAATTAACACTATAATGATATCTTGAAACCTAAATCCAACTATTACTATTTTTTTAGTTATTTAATATTGAGGATAATATGAGAAAGAAGTAATAAAAGACTTTTAATTTGTAAAAATAGATAATTAATTTAAAACAAACATATTTAAAAATTAGAAAGAAGGCAAAGTAAAATAAAAGAGAGTAAATTTTGTAAGATGACATGAGATGACCCCAAAAGTGAGTGACTTTAGATTTTTGACCTCCATAAGAAAAGTCTTTAAAGAATAACCTTTTTTTTTTAATGTATAGAACAAGTACATTTTTGTCCCTCTACACATCAAATATTTTTAAACTTTTCATTCTCATTTGTCTCTCAACTTCTATTTTAATTTTTTAATTTATTTTACGTTAACTTTTGTTTTTTTTTTCTTGTTTTAACTCATTTGTCTCAACTTTTATCTTTATTTTATTTTTTTCTCAAATATTATTTATTTCTTCATTTCTCTCTCTCTCTTCTTAAAAAACAAATAATTGGTCTCAATCTTTTTTTTATCATTTCTCATTTTTTATTTTTTTTTTCTCAAACTTTATTTTTATTTTTTCTTCTCATATTTGTTTTTATCAGTCTTTTATTTTTATTTTTTAAAATTTTTATTTTTTTCTTTTTTCTTTAACGTTTTTTTTCTCAAATTTTTTTATTTCTCTATTTTGTTTGTTCTCTTTTCTCTTTTTTTTCTCAACTTCTATTATATTTTGTTAATAAGTAAAAAGTTGAATAATCCACAAAGGAATCTTATTTTTTTTTTTACATCAAAGCAAATTTAAGGGCATGGCTTGTTGTTAGAAAGTCCTTTGGGATAAGTCTTGCCTCCAAGACAAAAATTATAGAACAACTCATAAATCAAGATACGATGTGGTAGTGTCAAGTCTTGCTTGTGGAGCATAACTACTTGTTTGAAAATCCTTGACTTAAGTCTTGCTTCTATGGCAAGAGCTATAGAACATCTCATAAATTAAGAGACAATATGATGGTGTCAACACTTGTCCATTGGGTGTAACTTGTTCTTTTGGAAGGTTCTTGGGCTAAGTCTTGTCTTAGAGGCAAGACTAACAAAGCATCATATAAATCAATACACAATATGATAGTGTGAACTCTTATTTCCAAAGAACTCAACAAATATAACAACACTAGCAGATGAATACTCGATACAAGTAGATCAAGATTTACAAAAACAAACCCCAAAACAACAATCTTACAGAAATGCATGTCACTATATATATAATACACTAAAAAATACCCAAAAACTAAAGAACCCGAAACAAAAAAAATCAAAAAACAGATAAACCCAAATTACCTATTTTATTTGTTTGGAAATAACACTCATGAAGGCAAGAAAAGAATGTCCATATCTCAAGGTAAAAAGAATAAATGTGACTGAAAGTGAAAATTACCTCGAATCAGTAAAATTTAGGTTGTTATCACTTTAAGAGAGAGAGAGAGAGAGACGCAACCTTCATGGCCAATTTTTTAGAGAGAGAGACGCAGAGAGCCGAGAGAGAGAACTGCGTGAGTGCCCTAAGCGAGAGAGAGAAAGTGAGAAAGTGAGAAAGTGAGAAAGGGAAAGCTATGTACTTAGGGTATATTAAATGTGAATTTTTGACTACTTCAGTCGGAAAGAAAATTAATATATTTAATTATTTAATGTTTCTGACTACTTCAGTCGGTTAGATATTTAATATAATTAAATTATGTATTTAAATCAATTATTTATAAGATTTTTGAATACAGTGGTCGGAAATATAATTTAATTATTTAATTTATATTTCTGACCACTACAGTTGAAATATTTTTATTATATTTAATTATTTAATATTTTTGACAATAGTGGTCAGAAATATATATTTAATCATTTGTTTAAATAATTATTTAATTTTCGTCTAAGGGTCTAATTATATATTAAGTAATATATTTATTTAATTATTTATATTTCCGACTACAGTAGTTGGAAATACATATTTAATCATTTATTTAAATAGTTTTTTAATGTCCGTGTAAGGTTCCGATTATATATACACTAATATATTCATTTATTTATTTTTATTTCCATCTACAACAGTCAAAAATATATATTATAATTTATTTTACTTATTTTTAAAACTTCGTATAAGGTACTGATTATACATTTATTAATATATTTATTTAATTATTTAAATTTACGACTACCATTATATTTTATTATTTATTAATTTTATTTAGTTACTAGTATTTTCAGCTATAGTAGTCAGAAATATATATTTAATAATTTATTTAAATAATTATTTAATTTTCGTAT
Source organism: Capsicum baccatum var. pendulum (assembly GCA_030864225.1). NCBI lineage: Eukaryota > Viridiplantae > Streptophyta > Magnoliopsida > Solanales > Solanaceae > Capsicum > Capsicum baccatum. Next base: position 239,176,137 of record CM061560.1, on the reverse strand, counting down.
AAGGAAACTGATTATATATTTAGTATTATATTTATTTAATTATTTATATTTTTAACTATTGTAGTCGGAATATATATTTAATAATTTAGTTAAATAAATAAATTATTTAATTATTTATATTTTTGACTACTATAGTTGGAATATATATTTCTCAGAATTTGCCGTCAAATATTCTGACTATTTTTGTGATAAATAGTATTGGAAAATATTTTGTAAAAAATAAAAATAAAAAAATAAGATTTCCGACGAAAGTAGTCAGAAATTTCCAACTACCATTTACAGTCGGAAATTTTTGGTCGAAAAATAGCGAATTTCAGGTAGTGGTGACGTAACTTGTCGGCTAAGTCTTGCCTCTAAGGCAAGGGTTATAGAATATCTCATAAATCAAAACACGATGTGGTAGTGTTAACTCTTGCCCATGGGGCGTACTTGCTGTTTGAAAGTCTTTGGACCAATCCGTGCCTCTAAGGCAAGAGTTATAGAATATCTCAAAAATCAAGACATAATGTAGTAGTGTCAACTTTTACCCATGGGACATAACATGTTGTTTAAAACTCCTTGATTTATAAAACATCTCATAAATCAAGACACAATATGATAGTGTCAAATCTTGCCCATAGAGCGTAACTTCTTGTTTAAAAGTCTGTGGGCTAAGTCTTGCCTCTAAGGCAAGCGTTATAGAATATCTCATAAGTCAAAATATAATGTGATAGTTTCAATTATTGCCCATGGGGCGTAACTTATTGTTTGAAAGTCCTTAGGTTAAGTCTTACCTCTAAGCAAGAGTTACAAAATATTTCATAAATCAAAAAATAATGTCGTAATGTCAAGTCTTGCCCATAGGGCACAACTTGTTGCTTGAAAGCCCTTGGTATAAGTCTTGCCTCATAAATCATCTCATTGATCAATAGACAATGTGGTGGTGTAAACTCTTTCTCATGGGGCATAACTTGTTGTTTGATGGTCCTTGGGCTAATTCGTACCTCTAAAATAAGAGTTATAAAGCATTTCATAAGTAAAAAAAATGTGTTTATGTTGACTCTTGGACAATATATGTAACTTGTATGAAAATTCTTGGGATAAGTCGTACCTTTAACGCAAGAATTGTAGAACATCTCATAAATAAAGACATAACGTGGTAGTGTCAACTCTTGCCCGTGGGAAATAATTTATGTTTAAAGTCCTTGAGCTAAGTCTTGCCTCTAAGGCAAGAATTTTAGAACATCTCATAAATAAAGATATAACATGATAGTATCAACTCTTACCCGTGGGGCATAATTTATTGTTTGAAAGTCCTTGAACTAAGTCTTGCATCTAAGGCAAGATTTGTAGAATATCTCATAAATAAAGATATAATGTGGTAGTATCAACTCGCTCCCATGGGGCATAATTTGTTGTTTGAAAGTCCTTGAGCTAAGTTTTGCCTCTAAGACAAGAATTGTAAAATATCTCATAAATGAAAATATAACGTGGTAGAGTCAACTCTTGCCCGTGGGACGTAATTTGTTGTTTGAAAGTCGTTGAGTGCCTCCAAAGTACGAGTTGTAGAACATCTCATAAATCAAAACACAATATGATAGTGTCAACTCTTGCCCATTAAATGTAGCTTTTTGTTTGAAACTCATAAGTCTTGTTTCTACAATATGATTGTGTCAACTCTACTCAAGGGGCATAACTTGATTGGAAGAAATCCAAGTAAAGAATAAAATAATAAAAATTGTGAAAAAAGAAGAAAAGTATTTTTTTAAAAAAAAATAAAAGAAAATATAGAAACTAAGGGGAAAAAAGGAAAAAAAATAAAGGTCAATAAAAAACAAAAAAAGACAAAACAAAAATAAAGATTGAGAAAATTCAAAAAGAAAAAAAGAGAAAAAAAATAAATAGAAGTTGAGTGGAGTAAACGAAAAAAAGTAAGGGTTGAGGAAAAATAAAAAGAAAAAAATAAATATAAAAATCAAAGTAAAATATAAAAAGAGAAAAAAAAATTAAAATAGAAGTTAAGAGAAGAAAAGGAAAAAAAAAGTAAAGATTGAGAAATCTTTTTAAAAAAAAAAGAGAGAGAAAAGAAAAGAAAAAAATTAAAGTAAAATAAAAAAGAGAAAAAATTAAAAGTTGAAAGATAAAAAAGTGTAAAGTTATTTAGAAATATTTAAGATATTGAGCAATAAATAGGTAATTGTACTATATATAAAAAAAAGACAGTTTTATAAGACCATTTTGTTTTAATAAATTATTCTTTTTGTGAGATGTATTCATTAATTTATTTAGTTTATTATTTTATCCTGTAGTAACTGCTGAGTTACAAATTTCTGTATAATAATTTATTCTTTCTGTACTGTAGTGTATATCTAATTCTAGATTTTCTATGTCATTTATTATTTTATGTTGTTCTTCTCGTAGTAAGTTTTTTATATTATATAAATTGTCATATGTACTTTTTTCTAAATTTTCTAAGGTTTTTTCTATCCATATTAACTTTTCTTTTAGATCTTCCATTATTTTTCTAATTCGGTTTCTGTAATTAATTTCATTATCTAGATTATCTTGGTTTTCTCTAGTTTTTCTAATATATTCTAACATCCACAATCTTGATCTGAATAATATCCTTCTGGGTATATGTCTTCGTATATTTGTTCTAAGGCATTTATCATTTCAATTTCATAGTTTATTACTTCTTCTAATATTATTTTCTTAATATCTATTATTTCTATATCTTTAAGTATATATAAGATTAAAACTCTAAGGTAGTCTAAATGAGCTATTTTCTAAAATTGATATTTTATAGTTATTTGTTTTAGACTTAGTAGCTTTTGCATATTTTTATTAAGAGATTTTATATATTTTTTATTTTCCATGTATTTGACTATATTTATTTTTATCTGTTTTTCTAGTAACTGTATATTTTTCGTATCTTTAAAAATCCTACGTAATTTTAACATAATAAGTATTTATAAGAGTAGTTAGGTATATGTGGTATATAACTTATTCTATCCGTATAATTTTCTCCAAATGCTTTTTCTAATATAATTTTTCCTATATCTGCAACATTTATATCTCTAAGTGTATACAAAATAAGTATCTTAAATTTATCTACCATGACATCAGATATATTATCATTCATTATCATAAAATTGTTTTTTTCAAAATATTCCCTTCAACCATGTACATAATAAAATATAGTCATCTCAGATTACTATATACTAGATTATTCTTAAATAACATGTTCTTAAATAAAAGAAAATATAGAAACTAAGGGGAAAAAAGGAAAAAAAATAAAGGTTAATAAAAAACAAAAAAAGACAAAACAAAAATAAAGATTGAGAAAATTAAAAAAGAAAAAAAGAGAAAAAAAATAAATAGAAGTTGAGTGGAGTAAACGAAAAAAAGTAAGGGTTGAGGAAAAATAAAAAGAAAAAAATAAATATAAAAATCAAAGTAAAATATAAAAAGAGAAAAAAAAATTAAAATAGAAGTTAAGAGAAGAAAAGGAAAAAAAAAGTAAAGATTGAGAAATCTTTTTAAAAAAAAAAGAGAGAGAAAAGAAAAGAAAAAAATTAAAGTAAAATAAAAAAGAGAAAAAATTAAAAGTTGAAAGATAAAAAAGTGTAAAGTTATTTAGAAATATTTAAGATATTGAGCAATAAATAGGTAATTGTACTATATATAAAAAAAAGACAGTTTTATAAGACCATTTTGTTTTAATAAATTATTCTTTTTGTGAGATGTATTCATTAATTTATTTAGTTTATTATTTTATCCTGTAGTAACTGCTGAATTACAAATTTCTGTATAATAATTTATTATTTTTGTACTGTACTGTATATCTAATTCTAGATTTTCTATGTCATTTATTATTTTGTGTTGTTCTTCTCGTAGTGAGTTTTTTATACTATATAAACTATCACATTTGCTATTTTCTAAATTTTCTAAGTTTTTTTCTATCCAAATTAACTTTTCTTTTAGATCTTCCATTATTTTTCTAATATAGTATTTATAATTAATTTCGTTATTTAGATTATCTTGATTTTCTCTAGTTTTTTTAATATATTCTAACATACACAATCTTGATCTGAATAATATCCTTCTGGGTATATGTCTTCGTATATTTGTTCTAAGGCATTTATCATTTCAATTTCATAGTTTATTACTTCTTCTAATATTATTTTCTTAATATCTATTATTTCTATATCTTTAAGTATATATAAGATTAAAACTCTAAGGTAGTCTAAATGAGCTATTTTCTAAATTTGATATTTTATAGTTATTTGTTTTAGACTTAGTAGCATTTGCATATTTTTATTAAGAGATTTTATATATTTTTTATTTTCCATGTATTTGACTGTATTTATTTTTATCTGTTTTTCTAGTAACTGTATATTTTGCGTATCTTTAAAAATCCTACGTAATTTTAACATAATAAGTATTTATAAGAGTAGTTAGGTATATGTGGTATATAACTTATTCTATCCGTATAATTTTCTCCAAATGTTTTTTCTAATATAATTTTTCTTATATCTGCAACATTTATATCTCTAAGTGCATACAAAATAAGTATCTTAAATTTATCTACCATGACATCAGATATATTATCATTCATTATCATAAAATTGCTTTTTTCAAAATATTCCCTTCAACCATGTACATAATAAAATATAGTCATCTCAGATTACTATATACTAGATTATTCTTAAATAACATGTTCTTCGGTCACTACTAGCATGGTAATTCGGATACTTTTCCCTTAAACAGCGCCTCGGCTTTGGTTACTCCTCGCCACGGCTTCTTGCCTCATTGGTTTCACCTTTAGGATGGCATAGTTCCTTGGGATTTTTCTCCGTTTCCACTTTGCTAATAAACTTCTTAACATATTATTCTTCGAATAATTCTACTATAAAGTAACTAATATGAATTTATTTTATCATATCATGATTGTCGGGAATTATGAATTTAGCTATTCATAATCATAAATAGATATACCTGTTCCGGTAGCTTTGATATTTCTGAGGTTTGTTGTTCCATAGCTTTTTCCATTGCAGTGTATATATATTTAATTAACTGGGCTAAATATTTTTGAACGGAATGGAGAGAGGTTTTTTGGCTAATGTTGGAAGGCTTGCCTTTTGCAATGCCTTCCCCTTCTCTTATTTATAGAATGAAAGTATACCAGATTTTTTACATCTGTTTCCAAAAACTATTAAAAAAACTTAAAAAGTAAAAACCTAAAAAGACTTAAAAGTCTTTTCTCTTACCTACCTACCCTAAAATTTTCAAACTTTACATAAATATTACAATAAATGCTAACTACTTTACATTTTCCTTTTACGTATTCCTAAAGACTAAAGTTTTTAGACTAAAGTTTTATAATACTTTAAATATACTAAAGAACATGTTATTTAAGAATAATCTAGTATATAGTAATTTGAGATGACTATATTTTATTATGTACATGGTTGAAGGGAATATTTTGAAAAAAGCAATTTTATGATAATGAATGATAATATATCTGATGTCATGGTAGATAAATTTAAGATACTTATTTTGTATGCACTTAGAGATATAAATGTTGCAGATATAAGAAAAATTATATTAGAAAAAGCATTTGGAGAAAATTATACGGATAGAATAAGTTATATACCACATATACCTAACTACTCTTATATATACTTATTATGTTTAAATTACGTAGGATTTTTAAAGATACGAAAAATATACAGTTACTAGAAAAACAAATAAAAATAAATATAGTCAAATACATGGAAAATAAAAAATATATAAAATCTCTTAGTAAAAATATGCAAAAGCTACTAAGTCTAAAACAAATAACTATAAAATATCAATTTTAGAAAATAACTCATTTAGACTACCTTAGAGTTTTAATCTTATATATACTTAAAGATATAGAAATAATAGATATTAAGAAAATAATATTAGAAGAAGTAATAAACTATGAAATTGAAATGATAAATGCCTTAGAACAAATATACGAAGACATATACCCAGAAGAATATTATTCAGATCAAGATTGTGGATGTTAGAATATATTAGAAAAACTAGAGAAAACCAAGATAATCTAGATAATGAAATTAATTACAGAAACCGAATTAGAAAAATAATGGAAGATCTAAAAGAAAAGTTAATATGGATAGAAAAAACCTTAGAAAATTTAGAAAAAAGTACATATGACAGTTTATATAATATAAAAAACTCACTACGAGAAGAACAACACAAAATAATAAATGACATAGAAAATCTAGAATTAGATATATACTACAGTACAGAAAGAATAAATTATTACACAGAAATTTGCAACTCAGCAGTTACTACAGGATAAAATAATATACTAAATAAATTAATGAATACATCTCACAAAAAGAATAATTTATTAAAACAAAATCTAAAAAATACCCACGTACAAAAAAGAATAGATTCATCACCTACAATAAATCTATTTATTATCCTAGTTATCCGCACTCCCCTACAAAATGAATCTATCTATTAATCTATTTATTAGCCTAGTTATCCGCACCCCCCTACAAATGGTATCAGAGCACAGTAATTTAAAAGATACGGAAGTGACATACGTGTTAGAATTAGTTAGATTTAAATTTAGTTAAGTTAGATTTAGTTCTTTATTAAATTAATTATGAGAAGACCATTTAAAAATAGAGAAGCTTTTAGAAAAATTAAAGAATCTTTAGTTAGTAATTATTCAGAATATATAAGTCTAAATAAAACAAAAAAAAATCCACAAAGATTAGCCTATTTAATTACATTAATATCTAGTATTGAAGCAAAATTAATAATCCATTTAAAATCTAGAAGAATGAGACATATACTACCTAATTATGATAAAATTAGATTTAGATATCCACCAAAATATTATAAACATAATTCAAATGAGTAAAGAGCAAAAATACAAAGAATTAAAACAATTTATCTCTGAAAAACGTAAAGAATTAAAAATAAGAAAAGAAAGGTTACATTATAATATATTTGCCGGAGTTAGTAAAAATTCAATAAATATACAAAAAGATGAAATATCAAAATTAGAATCCCAAATAGATAGTTTAGAATATATATATCAATATGAACTATTCACAATAAAATGAATAAAGAAGAATTTATAATAGATGAAAAAATATATGAAAATCACGAAGGATCAAAAATAAAAATAGTATTTTCTAATCTAGGAAGAAGGTATAAGAAAATAGGAGAACATTTATATCTAATGTTAGAAAAAGAAGAATTTAAATTAGAAGATAAATTAACAGCAATGGTGAGAATAGAAAAAGAAAATGAAGAAATAGATAGAAAAAAGGAAATAGAAAAAATTAAACAACAAACTACGGAAGAAATACGAAAAATAGAAGAAACTAAAAATAGTAGAATTGCTGAATTAGAAAAAGAACTACAAATGTTAAAAGATTTATACGAACAAGGACAAAAAGAAAAAGAAGAAAAAGATAAAGAACAAAAATTAATAAACGAGATAAATCAATTTAAAGAAAAATTAGAAATAAATAATATAGAGGTAGAAGAGACAGATAATTATGATTCAAAAGATAGTGAAACATATACGGAAATATTAACAAATATAAAAGATTTAGAAATTAACGAAAAACAAGAAAAAATTAATGAAGAAAACTTACAAAATACCAATACAGAAATAAATACTCTTGACAAAAAAGAAGATAAAAATCGAATACCCAAAACAACAGAAATAAGAAAACCTATATATTATAAAAATAAATTTAAAAGATATAATGAATATGACAAATGGACACCAAAACAGATAGTTAATAAAAATTATAACTTTTTAGATCTAGACTATGTAATAGATACAGAAAAAACAATACAATTATGGATAGAAATATATGACAAAACAATTATTAGATAATAATATAAACATAACAGATGCACCAGAATATATAGAAAAAACACTAATAGGATCTGTAAAATTATGGTTTACAAATTTAACTGAAAATAGTAAGAAAGTATTAAGAACTAATGAACCTATGGAAGGAACATCATCAACAACAACTAAATTAACACCTATAGAATTATTGAAAAAATATGAAACAGCTATAAAAGATGAATTTGGTAGTATGACAACATTAGAAAAAGAACAAGATGAAGCAAAAGATACAAATAGGAATTTAATGATAAAATTAACACTATGTAATATGTGTTATATAGACGAATATACTTGCGCATTTAAAGAATATTATTATAAAGGAGCATATAGTATAGAAGAAAGTAAGGAAATAAGAAAATTATATTTTAATAAATTACCCGAACCATTTAGTTCAAAAATAATAAAAAGTTGGGAAGAAGCAAAAATAGTAGATACGTTAGGAGCTAGAATAAAATTTTTACAACAATGGTATAGAAATTTATGTGAAAAATATAGAGGAGAATTAAAAATGGAAAAAACATTAATAAGAAATTTAGCATGTTGCAAAAATAAAATAGCACCCCAATTTGGATGCGCAGAAAGATATTATAAGAAAAGAAAAAGACATAAGAAATATAAAAAATATAAAAAATCAAAATATAAATATAAGAAACCAAGAAAAAGATATTATGTAAAAAATTACAAAAATAAAAGACCATATAGAAAGAAAAAATCTATAAAAGAATGTACATGTTATAATTGTGGAAAGTTAGGACATTTAGCTAGAGATTGTAAATTACCCAAAAATCCAAAAAATAAACAAATATCAGAAATAAAAATAGAAAATACAGAATATATGCAAATAGATTATACAGATTATGAACTAGAAAGTGAAGATAGTATATATGAAATTTTAGAAAATGAAACAGCTACTGAAATAGATAGTGAGATAGATGAATCAAATGACTGAAGAAGATATAAAAATAATAACAAAGGAAGAATATTTAAATGACCAAGGAACAGAACAAAAGATAATATTTGACAGTAATATATTTGATGAAATAAAAAGAAAAGAATTAAATTTAAGTGTAGAAAAAATATTTAAAATACTAATAATAAAAAACATTTTTAGTAGGAAAAAAGATGAGTATTATATAGTATGTCAAAAAGAACATGTAGTAGACTGTAGATATGCAAAAGGAAAAGCTAGTATACCACTAGTAACAAAAAGAATAATTAATAAAGAAATAAATGATATAAAAAGTAAAGGAGATCCAATAAAATATGTACACCTCGGAGGTACAGAAATCTTAATAAAAGCATGTTTTAGAGAAGGATTAGATACACCGATAGAATTATATTTAGCAGATGATAGAATTATAGAACCTATAGAAAAAAGCATAATAACTGCCGTAAAAGGAAATTTAATATACCAAAAATTTAAATTTATAATAAGTGTAAATTATTCAGTAGCAGTAACAGATAGAAATATAGATAAATCATTAGTATTATATTGGAAAATATCAGGAATAGAATTAACCCCAGGAAGTAAAATATTTACAGCGAGATGTAAAAATTTATATGTATTAACAACAAAACATAAAATAACAGGGAAAAATAAGATTAACAAGATACAAATAGATAGCCCCTTTGAACAAATTGTAAAAACAATAGATTATAATGATGACATAGATAGAGAAGAAAATTTAAATATAGTAAATGATAGGATAAGTACAACAAAAAGAATAGCTAATGAAAAATCAGAGCCATCGATCTCATCAAAAAGAACAAGTTATGAAACAAATTCAATAAGTAATTTAAATCAATATTTCATAACAGAAAAAATAAATGAAAAAGAACATTTAATACTATTAAACACAGGACAAGAAGAAAATTATATAGCAAAATGTTTAGTAAAGAATGAAGAAATAAAAACTGATAATGATATATGCCCAGATCTACCGAGAAGTTTAATAAATAGTAAAGATATAGCAGAAAAAGAAATAATAATAGGAGGAATTAGAAAAATAAAAATAGAATTTGAGGTAAAAGAAGAAATGCAAAAAGCAGATATAATATTAGGAATAAAATGGTTAGAACAAGTAAAACCATATAATATAGAACATACACAATTAGCCATAACATATAATAGGGAAAGATTATTCTTAAGAAGAGCCTTAACATAAAATGAAAATATATGTATTAATGAAGATAATAGTGGAAGGATATTATAGTAGATATTATACGCTTATGATAGATACAGGAGTAGAAGCTAATTTATGCAAATATAATTGCTTACCAGAAAGTAAATGGGATAAATTAAAAATACCAATAGTAGTTAAAGGATTTAATAATGAAGGAAGCTTAATTACTTATAAAGCTAGGAATGTAAAAACACAAATATGGGATAAGATATTGACAATAGAAGAAATTTATAATTATGAACTAACATCAAAAGATATACTTTTAGGAATGCCATTTTTAGATAAACTATATCCACATGTAATAACTAAAAACGATTGGTGGTTTACAACACCATGTAAACAAAAAGTAAGAGCAAAAAGAGTTAATAATAAAATAAGAAAGAAAACTAATTGGATAAAAGGAAGTGAAAAAATTACACAAAATCTAAAAAATGTAAAAACCACTGAAGATACAATAGAATTAGTAGTATTTTCGATAAATAAAACAGAAATAACTATATTTTCAATAAATAAGATAGAAATAGTTAAGAAAAAACTAGAACAATTATCTAGTGAAGATCCGTTAAAAGGATGGGAAAACATAAAACTGCCATAAAATTGAATTAATAGATAAAAATAGTATAATAACCCAAAAACCATTAACATATAATTTTGACGATTTAAAAGAATTTAAAATGCATATAGATGAATTATTAGAAAAACAATATATACAAAAAAGTAATAGTAAACATAATAGTCCAGCATTTATAGTAAATAAAAATAGTGAACAAAAAAGAGGAAAAAGTAGAATAGTTATTGATTATAGAAATTTAAATGCAAAAACTATAACATATAATTACCCAATACCAAATAAGATATTAAAAATAAGATAAATCCAAGGATATAATTATTTTAGTAAATTCGATTGTAAATCAGGATTTTACCATCTAAAGTTAGAAGAAGAATCTAAAGAATTAACCACATTTACGGTACCACAAGGATTTTACGAATGGAATGTATTACCCTTTGGATATAAGAATGCACCAGGTAGATATCAACATTTTATGGATAATTATTTTAAACAATTATCTAATTGCGTAGTATACATAGATGATATATTATTATATACAAAGACTAAAGAAGAACATATAAAATTATTAGAACAATTTACAGATATAATAGAAAATTCAGGAATAAGTCTAAGTGAAAAGAAAGCCGAAATTACGAAAAACCATATAGAATTTTTAGGAATACAAATAGATAAAAGTGGAGTAAAAATGCAACAACATATAGTACAAAAAATAATAAATTCGAAAGAAGAATTAGATACAAAAAAGAAATTACAATCATTTTTAAGATTAGTAAACCAAGTAAGAGAATATATTCTAAAATTAGCAGAAAGCTTAAACCACTACAGAAAAAATTAAAAAAAGATGTAGAATATAATTATAATGAAGAAGATAAAAAACAAGTTCAAAAAATAAAATTACTTTGCAAGGAATTACCAAAATTACAATTTTCGGATGAAAATAGAAAATTTACATACATAGTAGAAGCAGATGCCAGTGAATATAGTTACGGAGAAGTACTTAAATATAGATATGAAGCAGAAAAAATAGAACACCATTGTAGATACTACTCAGGTACGTTTAACGAGACAGAAATAAAATGGGAAATAAATAGGAAAGAATTATGTTCATTATATAAATGTTTGTTAGCATTTGAATCATATATTGTATATAACAAATTTATTGTGTGAACAGATAATACACAGGTACGCTGGTGGCTAACAAAGAAAATATAAAATTCAGTTACAACAAAAGAGATTCGAAGATTAGTTTTAAACATATTAAATTTTACATTTATAATAGAAGTAATCAGTACTAACAAAAATGTTATTGCAGATTACATATCAAGACAAAGCTACACAAACTGAAATGATAGAAGAAAATATACATGAAAAGATACTCAACGCCCTAACTACGCTTTCATTGAAAGTGGACAGTATGGGAACTGAGATAGTAAAGATGGGTACTGAGATAGAAATGCTAAAGCTAAAGACTAGTGAAGATAAACTGAAGTCTATAGCTATGAATCAGCTAACTCAACAATGCGTAGAGTTATGTCGATCGGAAGACAATAAAATTCCAGAGCTAGAAGGAGATGTTGGGATACTCCATAAAACCCATAACGTTTATCAATCTACTTCTGCAGGTACAAGCAAAGGAGTTAGAAAAAATATGAACCTAAACAAGATATTTGACAAACCATATACACCAAATACATCAAAAGACCCCATATTTATACCCCCACAAGTTACCACATATCGAGATAGCCTAAACCAAGACAAAAAGACATACAACTACACAGCCCGCACATATATAGAAAATATTTACAATGTACAAACCTTTTTAAATAGCAACCCCAAAGCTACAAATATCCAAGAACCAGATACAAACTATATAACCCAGAAATTGACCGGATACAATAAGCTAATTGCCTTACCTAAAACCAAACCCAGTTTAGTTAAAACTTTCTACGAATATGGATTACTTAGTACCGTATATATCACGGACGGAACTGAGATATCCACTATACCCGAGATATATGAAGCATTTACCACATTTAAAAGAATAACCAAAGGTACTTTATTTTTTATAAAAATTTACACGGCACCAGCAGAAATATTATTTGATGAAGTTAAAAAACCCATACAAGTTGTAAAGATAGGAATGACACGAGATATGATCATACCACAAGATATAAGTTCACAGCCAGAGATACCCAAAATCGAGATACCAAAATTTTATGCGAACAAAAGAGTTATCGGACTATCTACAATTTTACAAGAGCTAGCAAATACTTATTGCAACCAAAATCCTATATGGAGCTATTATTCAAGAAATCATGTATTAATATATTCAAATTCAAAAGAGTTACGAGAAACAGATATGGAAACTATTAGGCAATGGATTATCACGTTGCTTAAACAAGAGACAGAACCTATCGCCAGAGCTATTAGAGAAAAATTTATTTCAGAGGAATTATTAACCAGATATTGCAAGACTATTGGACACAAATATCCAGACCACAAATGTTCAAAATGTAATGGAGGAGATAATGATGTCCCAGCAGTTCAGTTAGAATAAAAGAAGATAAGGACGACAGCTGGAAAGATAAGACCAGCGCAATAATGGAGATACAAAAGATACGACAAAATAAACGGAAGACAAGATATTTAATATATTGTATAAGTCTTTTGTACATTTAAGATATGATAAGACTTTAGACTTTAAGGAGTTTACGTAAAAGAAAAAGATAGTAAAGTAGTTGGTAGCATCATTTAATGTAAATATAATATTTGAACTCTAACTCTTAGGGTAGGTAGAAGGAAAAGACTTTTAAGTCTTTTTTTTTAGTTTTTTTTATTATATAAGTCTTTTAATTTGAGACGAATGTAAAAAACTGTATACTTTCATTCTATAAATAAGAGAAGGGGAATGCATTGCAAAGGGCAAGCCTTCCAACATTAGTCAACAAACCTCTCTCTATTCCGTTCAAAAATATTTAGCCCAGTTAATTAAATATATACACTGCAATGGAAAAAACTATGGAACAACAAACCTCAGAAATATCAAAGCTACCGGAACAGGTATATCTATTTAGGATCATGAATAGCTAAATTCATAATTCCCGACAATCATGATATGATAAAATAAATTCATATTAGTTACTTTATAGTAGAATTATTCGAAAAATAATATGCTAAGAAGTTTATTAGCAAAGTGGAAACGGAGAAAAATCCCAAGGAACCATGCCATCCTAAAGGTGAAACCAATGAGGCAAGAAGCCGTGGCGGGGAGTAACCAAAGTCGAGGCGCTGTTTAAGGGAAAAGTATCCGAATTACCATGCTAGTAGTGACCGAAGAACATGTTATTTAAGAATAATCTAGTATATAGTAATCTGAGATGACTATATTTTATTATGTACATGGTTGAAGGGAATATTTTGAAAAAAACAATTTTATGATAATGAATGATAATATATCTGATGTCATACTTATTTTGTATACACTTAGAGATATAAATGTTGCAGATATAGGAAAAATTATATTAGAAAAAGCATTTGGAGAAAATTATACGGATAGAATAAGTTATATACCACATATACCTAACTACTCTTATAAATACTTATTATGTTAAAATTACGTAGGATTTTTAAAGATACGAAAAATATACAGTTACTAGAAAAACAGATAAAAATAAATATAGTCAAATACATGGAAAATAAAAAATATATAAAATCTCTTAATAAAAATATGCAAAAGCTACTAAGTCTAAAACAAATAACTATAAAATATCAATTTTAGAAAATAGCTCATTTAGACTACCTTAGAGTTTTAATCTTATATATACTTAAAGATATAGAAATAATAGATATTAAGAAAATAATATTAGAAGAAGTAATAAACTATGAAATTGAAATGATAAATGCCTTAGAACAAATATACGAAGACATATACCCAGAAGGATATTATTCAGATCAAGATTGTGGATGTTAGAATATATTAGAAAAACTAGAGAAAACCAAGATAATCTAGATAATGAAATTAATTACAGAAACCGAATTAGAAAAATAATGGAAGATCTAAAAGAAAAGTTAATATGGATAGAAAAAACCTTAGAAAATTTAGAAAAAAGTACATATGACAGTTTATATAATATAAAAAACTCACTACGAGAAGAACAACATAAAATAATAAATGACATAGAAAATCTAGAATTAGATATACACTACAGTACAGAAAGAATAAATTATTATACAGAAATTTGTAACTCAGCAGTTACTACAGGATAAAATAATAAACTAAATAAATTAATGAATACATCTCACAAAAAGAATAATTTATTAAAACAAAATCTAAAAAATACCCACGTACAAAAAAGAATAGATTCATCACCTACAATAAATCTATTTATTAATCTATTTATTAGCCTAGTTATCCGCACCCCCCTACAAATGGTATCAGAGCCTAGTAATTTAAAAGATACGAAAGTGATATACGTGTTAGAGTTAGTTAAAATAGCTATGTTGGAATTAGTTAAGTTAGATTTAAATTTAGTTAAGTTAGATTTAGTTATTTATTAAATTAATTATGAGAAGACCATTTAAAAATAGAGAAGCTTTTAGAAAAATTAAAGAATCTTTAGTTAGTAATTATTCAGAATATATAAGTCTAAATAAAACAAAAAAAAATTCACAAAGATTAGCCTATTTAATTACATTAATATCTAGTATTGAAGTAAAATTAATAATCCATTTAAAATCTAGAAGAATGAGACATATACCACCTAATTATGATAAAATTAGATTTAGATATCCACCAAAATATTATAAACATAATTCAAATGAATAAAGAGCAAAAATACAAAGAATTAAAATAATTTATCTCTTAAAAATGTAAAGAATTAAAAATAAGAAAAGAAAGGTTACATTATAATATATTTGCCGGAGTTAGTAAAAATTCAATAAATATACAAAAAGATGAAATATCAAAATTAGAATCCCAAATAGATAGTTTAGAATATATATATCAACATGAACTATTCACAATAAAATGAATAAAGAAGAATTTATAATAGATGAAAAAATATATGAAAATCACGAAGGATCAAAAATAAAAATAGTTTTTTCTAATCTAGGAAGAAGGTATAAGAAAATAGGAGAACATTTATATCTAATGTTAGAAAAAGAAGAATCAAAATTAGAAGATAAATTAACAGCAATGGTGAGAATAGAAAAAGAAAATGAAGAAATAGATAGAAAAAAGGAAATAGAAAAAATTAAACAACAAACTACGAAAGAAATACGAAAAATAGAAGAAACTAAAAATAGTAGGATTGCTGAATTAGAAAAAGAACTACAAATTTTAAAAGATTTATACGAACAAAGACAAAAAGAAAAAGAAGAAAAAGATAAAGAACAAAAATTAATAAACGAGATAAATCAATTTAAAGAAAAATTAGAAATAAATAATATAGAGGTAGAAGAGACAGATAATTATGATTCAAAAGATAGTGAAACATATACGAAAATATTAACAAATATAAAAGATTTAGAAATTAACGAAAAACAAGAAAAAATTAATGAAGAAAACTTACAAAATACCAATACAGAAATAAATACTCTAGATAAAAAAGAAAATGAAAATATAATACCTAAAACAACAGAAATAAGAAAACCTATATATTATAAAAATAAATTTAAAAGATATAATGAATATGACAAATGGACACCAAAACAGATAGTTAATAAAAATTATAACTTTTTAGATCTAGACTATGTAATAGATACAGAAAAAACAATACAATTATGGATAGGATATATGACAAAACAATTATTAGATAATAATATAAACATAACAGATGCACCAGAATATATAGAAAAAACACTAATAGGATCAGTAAAATTATGGTTTACAAATTTAACTGAAAATAGTAAGAAAGTATTAAGAACTAATGAACCTATGGAAGGAACATCATCAACAACAACTAAATTAACACCAATAGAATTATTAAAAAAATATGAAACAGTTATAAAAGATGAATTTGGTAGTATGACAATATTAGAAGAAGAATAAGATGAAGAAAAAGATACAAATAGGAATTTAATGATAAAATTAACAATATGTAATATGTGTTATATAGATGAATATACTTGCGCATTTAAAGAATATTATTATAAAGGAGTATATACTATAGAAGAAAGTAAGGAAATAAGAAAATTATATTTTAATAAATTACCCGAACCATTTAGTTCAAAAATAATAAAAAGTTGGGAAAAAGCAAAAATAGTAGATATGTTAGGAGCTAGAATAAAATTTTTACAACAATGGTATAGAAATTTATGTGAAAAATATAGAGGAGAAATAAAAATGGAAAAAACATTAATAAGAAATTTAGCATGTTGCAAAAATAAAATAGCACCCCAATTTGGATGCGAAGAAAGATATTATAAGAAAAGAAAAAGACATAAGAAATATAAGAAATACAAAAAATCAAAATATAAATATAAGAAACCAAAAAAAAGATATTATGTAAAAAATTACAAAAATAAAAGACCATATATAAAGAAAAAATCTATAAAAGAATGTACATGCTATAATTGTGGAAAGTTAGGACATTTAGCTAGAGATTGTAAATTACTCAAAAATCCAAAAAATAAACAAATTTCAGAAATAAAAATAGAAAATACAGAATATATGCAAATAGATTATATAGATTATGAACTAGAAAGTGAAGATAGTATATATGAAATTTCAAAAAACGAAACAGATACTGAAATAGATAGTGAGATAGATGAATCAAATGACTGAAGAAGATATAAAAATAATAACAAAGGAAGAATATTTAAATGACCAAGGAACAGAACAAAAGATAATATTTGACAGTAATATATTTGATGAAATAAAAGGAAAAGAGTTAGATTTAAGTGTAGAAAAAATATTTAAAATACTAACAATAAAAAACATTTTTAGTAGGAAAAAAGATGAATATTATATAGTATGTCAAAAAGAACATGTAATGGACTGTAGATATGCAAAAGGAAAAGCTAGTATACCACTAGTAACAAAAAGAATAATTAATAAAGAAATAAATGATATAAAATGTAAAGGAGATCCAATAAATTATGTACACCTCGGAGGTACAGAAATATTAATAAAATCATGTTTTAGAGAAGGAATAGATACACCGATAGAATTATATTTAGCAGATGATAGAATTATAAAACCTATAGAAAAAAGCATAATAACTGCCGTAAAAGAAAATTTAATATACCAAAAATTTAAATTTATAATAAGTGCAAATTATTCAGTAGCAGTAACAGATAGAAATATAGATAAATCATTAGTATTATATTGGAAAATATCAGGAATAGAATTAACCCCAGGAAGTAAAATATTTACAGCAAGATGTAAAAATTTATATGTATTAACAACAAAATATAAAATAACAGGGAAAAATAAGATTAACAAGATACAAATAGATAGCTCATTTGAACAAATTGTAAAAACAATAGATTATAATGATTATAGCTATAGAGACATAGATAGAGAAGAAAATTTAGAAATAGTAAATGATAGGATAAGTACAACAAAAAGAACAGCTAATGAAAAATCATAGTCATTGAGCTCATCAAAAAGAAAAAGTTATGAAACAAATTCAATAAGTAATTTAAATCAATATTACATAACAGGAAAAATAAATAAAAAAGAACATTTAATACTATTAAACACAGGACAAGAAGAAAATTATATAGCAAAATGTTTAGTAAAGAATGAAGAAATAAAAACTGATAATGATGTATGCTCAGATCTACCGAGAAGTTTAATAAATAGTAAAGATATAGCAGAAAAAGAAATAATAATAGGAGAAATTAGTAAAATAAAAATAGAATTTGAGGTAAAAGAAGAAATGCAAAAAACAGATATAATATTAGGAATAAAATGGTTAGAACAAGTAAAACCATATAATATAGAACATACACAATTAGTCATAACATATAATAGGGAAAGATTATTCTTAAGAAGAGCCTTAACATAAAATGAAAATATATGTATTAATGAAGATAATAGTGGAAGGATATTATAGTAGATATTATACGCCTATGATAGATACAGGAGCAAAAGCTAATTTATGTAGATATAATTGCATACTAGAAAGTAAATGGGATAAATTAAAAATACCAATAGTAGTTAAAGGATTTAATAATGAAGGAAGCTTAATTACTTATAAAGCTAGGAATGTAAAAGCACAAATATGGGATAAGATATTGACAATAGAAGAAATTTATAATTATGAACTAACATCAAAAGATATACTTTTAGGAATGCCATTTTTAGATAAACTATATCCACATGTAATAACTAAAAACGATTGGTGGTTTACAACACCATGTAAACAAAAAGTAAGAGCAAAAAGAGTTAATAATAAAATAAGAAAGAAAACTGATTGGATAAAAGGAAGTGAAAAAATTACACAAAATCTAAAAAATGTAAAAACCACTGAAGATACAATAGAATTAGTAGTATTTTCGATAAATAAAACAGAAATAACTATATTTTCAATAAATAAGATAGAAATAGTTAAGAAAAAACTAGAACAATTATATAGTGAAGATCCGTTAAAAGGATGGGAAAACATAAAACTGCCATAAAATTGAATTAATAGATAAAAATAGTATAATAACCCAAAAACCATTAACATATAATTTTGACGATTTAAAAGAATTTAAAATGCATATAGATGAATTATTAGAAAAACAATATATACAAAAAAGTAATAGTAAACATAATAGTCCAGCATTTATAGTAAATAAAAATAGTGAACAAAAAAGAGGAAAAAGTAGAATAGTTATTGATTATAGAAATTTAAATGCAAAAACTATAACATATAATTACCCAATACCAAATAAGATATTAAAAATAAGATAAATCCAAGGATATAATTATTTTAGTAAATTCGATTGTAAATCAGGATTTTACCATCTAAAGTTAGAAGAAGAATCTAAAGAATTAACCACATTTACGGTACCACAAGGATTTTACGAATGGAATGTATTACCCTTTGGATATAAGAATGCACCAGGTAGATATCAACATTTTATGGATAATTATTTTAAACAATTATCTAATTGCGTAGTATACATAGATGATATATTATTATATACAAAGACTAAAGAAGAACATATAAAATTATTAGAACAATTTACAGATATAATAGAAAATTCAGGAATAAGTCTAAGTGAAAAGAAAGCCGAAATTACGAAAAACCATATAGAATTTTTAGGAATACAAATAGATAAAAGTGGAGTAAAAATGCAACAACATATAGTACAAAAAATAATAAATTCGAAAGAAGAATTAGATACAAAAAAGAAATTACAATCATTTTTAAGATTAGTAAACCAAGTAAGAGAATATATTCTAAAATTAGCAGAAAGCTTAAACCACTACAGAAAAAATTAAAAAAAGATGTAGAATATAATTATAATGAAGAAGATAAAAAACAAGTTCAAAAAATAAAATTACTTTGCAAGGAATTACCAAAATTACAATTTTCGGATGAAAATAGAAAATTTACATACATAGTAGAAGCAGATGCCAGTGAATATAGTTACGGAGAAGTACTTAAATATAGATATGAAGCAGAAAAAATAGAACACCATTGTAGATACTACTCAGGTACGTTTAATGAGACAGAAATAAAATGGGAAATAAATAGGAAAGAATTATGTTCATTATATAAATGTTTGTTAGCATTTGAACCATATATTGTATATAACAAATTTATTGTGTGAACAGATAATACACAGGTACGCTGGTGGCTAATAAAGAAAATACAAAATTCAGTTACAACAAAAGAGATTCGGAGACTAGTTTTAAACATATTAAATTTTAAAATTTGTAATAGAAGTAATCAATACTAACAAAAATGTTATTGCAGATTACATATCAAGACAAAGCTACACAAACTAAAATGATAGAAGAAAATATACATGAAAAGATACTCAACGCCCTGACTACGCTTTCATTGAAAGTGGACAGTATGGGTACTAAGATAGTATAGATGGGTACTGAGATAGAAACGCTAAAGCTAAAGACTAGTGAAGATAAACTGAAGTCTATAGCTATGAATCAGCTAACTCAGCAATGCGCAGAGCTATGTCGATCGGAAGACAATAAAATTCCAGAGCTAGAAGGAGATGTTGGGATACTCCATAAAACCCATAACGTTTATCAATCTACTTCTGCAGGTACAAGCAAAGGAGTTAGAAAAAATATGAACCTAAACAAGCTATTTGACAAACCATATACACTAAATACATCAAAAGACCCCATATTTATACCCCCACAAGTTACCACATATCGAGATAGCCTAAACCAAGACAAAAAGACATACAACTACACAGCCCGCACATATATAGAAAATATTTACAATGTGCAAACCTTTTTAAATAGCAACCCCAAAGCTACAAATATCCAAGAACCAGATACAAACTATATAACCCAGAAATTGACCGGAAACAATAAGCTAATTGCCTTACCTAAAACCAAACCCAGTTTAGTTAAAACTTGCTACGAATATGGATTACTTAGTACCGTATATACCACAGACGGAACTGAGATATCCACTATACCCGAGATATATGAAGCATTTACCACATTTAAAAAAATAACCAAAGGTACTTTATTTTTTATAAAAATTTACACGGCACCAGCAGAAATATTATTTGATGAAGTTAAAAAACCCATACAAGTTGTAAAGATAGGAATGACACGAGATATGATCATACCACAAGATATTCGTACACAGCCAGAGATACCCCGAATCGAGATACCAAAATTTTATGCGAACAAAAGAGTTATCGGACTATCTACAATTTTACAAGAGCTAGCAAATACTTATTGCAACCAAAATCCTATATGGAGCTATTATTTAAGAAATCATGTATTAATATATTCAAATTCAAAAGAGTTACGAGAAACAGATATGGAAACTATTAGGCAATGGATTATCACGTTGCTTAAACTAGAGACAGAACCTATCGCCAAAGCTATTGGAGAAAAATTTATTTCAGAGCAATTATTGACCAGATATTGCAAGACTATTGGACACAAATATCCAGACCACAAATGTTTAAAATGTAATAGAGGATATAATGACGTCCCAGCAGTTCAGTTAGAATAAAAGAAGATAAGGACGACAGCTAGAAAAATAAGACCAGAGCAATAATGGAGATACAATAGATACGACAAAATAAACGGAAGACAAGATATTTAATATATTGCATAAGTCTTTTGTACATTTAAGATATGATAAGACTTTAGACTTTAAGGAGTTTACGTAAAAGAAAAAGATAGTAAAGTAGTTGGTAGCATCATTTAATGTAAATTTAATATTTGAATTCTAAGTCTTAGGGTAGGTAGAAGGAAAAGACTTTTAAGTCTTTTTTTTTAGTTTTTTTATTATATAAGTCTTTTAATTTGAGACGAATGTAAAAAACTGTATACTTTCATTATATAAATAAGAGAAGGGGAAGGCATTGCAAAAGGCAAGCCTTCCAACATTAACCAAAAAAAAAAACCTCTCTCCATTCCGTTCAAAAATATTTAGCCCAGATAATTAAATATATACATTGCAATGGAAAAAGCTATGGAACAACAAACCTCAGAAATATCAAAGCTACCGGAACAGGTATATCTATTTATGATTATGAATAGCTAAATTCATAATTCCCGACAATCATGATATGATAAAATAAATTCATATTAGTTACTTTATAGTAGAATTATTTGAAAAATAATATGTTAAGAAGTTTATTAGCAAAGTGGAAACGGAGAAAAATCCCAAGGAACTATGCCATCCTAAAGGTGAAACCAATGAGGCAAGAAGCCGTGGCGGGGAGTAACCAAAGTCGAGGCGCTGTTTAAGGGAAAAGTATCCGAATTACCATGCTAGTAGTGACCGAAGAACATGTTATTTAAGAATAATCTAGTATATAGTAATTTGAGATGACTATATTTTATTATGTACATGGTTGAAGGGAATATTTTGAAAAAAGCAATTTTATGATAATGAATGATAATATATTTGATGTCATGGTAGATAAATTTAAGATACTTATTTTGTATGCACTTAGAGATATAAATGTTGCAGATATAAGAAAAATTATATTAGAAAAAGCATTTGGAGAAAATTATACGGATAGAATAAGTTATATACCACATATACCTAACTACTCTTATATATACTTATTATGTTTAAATTACGTAGGATTTTTAAAGATACGAAAAATATACAGTTACTAGAAAAACAAATAAAAATAAATATAGTCAAATACATGGAAAATAAAAAATATATAAAATCTCTTAGTAAAAATATGCAAAAGCTACTAAGTCTAAAACAAATAACTATAAAATATCAATTTTAGAAAATAACTCATTTAGACTACCTTAGAGTTTTAATCTTATATATACTTAAAGATATAGAAATAATAGATATTAAGAAAATAATATTAGAAGAAGTAATAAACTATGAAATTGAAATGATAAATGCCTTAGAACAAATATACGAAGACATATACCCAGAAGGATATTATTCAGATCAAGATTGTGGATGTTAGAATATATTAGAAAAACTAGAGAAAACCAAGATAATCTAGATAATGAAATTAATTACAGAAACCGAATTAGAAAAATAATGGAAGATCTAAAAGAAAAGTTAATATGGATAGAAAAAACCTTAGAAAATTTAGAAAAAAGTACATATGACAGTTTATATAATATAAAAAACTCACTACGAGAAGAACAACATAAAATAATAAATGACATAGAAAATCTAGAATTAGATATATACTACAGTACAGAAAGAATAAATTATTATACAGAAATTTGTAACTCAGCAGTTACTACAGGATAAAATAATAAACTAAATAAATTAATGAATACATCTCACAAAAACAATAATTTATTAAAACAAAATCTAAGAAATAACCACGCACAAAAAAGAATAGATTCATCAGTTATAATAAATCTATTTATTAATCTATTTATTAGAATAGATGGTGCGCACCCCCCTACAAGATCCTTTAACTACTATTGGTATTTTTAATTTATCCCATTTATTTTCTGGTAAGCAATTATATTTGCATAAATTAGCTTCTGGTCCTGTATCTATCATAGGCGTATAATATCTACTATAATATCCTTCCACTATTATCTTCATTAATAAATATATTTTCATTTTATGTTAAGGCTCTTCTTAAGAATAATCTTTCCCTATTATATGTTATGGCTAATTGTGTATGTTCTATATTATATGGTTTTACTTGTTCTAACCATTTTATTTCTAATATTATATCTGCTTTTTGCATTTCTTCTTTTACCTCAAATTCTATTTTTATTTTTCTAATTCCACCTATTATTATTTTTTTTTCTGCTATATCTTTACTATTTATTAAACTTCTCGGTAGATCTGGACATATATCATTATCAGTTTTTATTTCTTCATTTTTTACTAAACATTTTGCTATATAATTTTCTTCTTGTCCTGTGTTTAATAGTATTAAATATTCTTTTTCATTTATTTTTAACTAACTCTAACACGTATCTCACTTCCATATCTTTTAAATTACTGTGCTCTGATACCATTAGTAGGGGGGTGCGGATAACTAGGATAATAAATAGATTTATTGTAGGTGATGAATCTATTCTTTTTTGTACGTGGATATTTTTAAGATTTTGTTTTAATAAATTATTCTTTTTGTGAGATGTATTCATTAATTTATTTAGTTTATTATTTTATCCTGTAGTAACTGCTGAGTTGCAAATTTCTGTGTAATAATTTATTCTTTCTGTACTGTAGTATATATCTAATTCTAGATTTTCTATGTCATTTATTATTTTGTGTTGTTCTTCTCATAGTGAATTTTTTATACTATATAAACTATCACATTTTCTATTTTCTAAATTTTCTAAGGTTTTTTCTATCCAAATTAACTTTTCTTTTAGATCTTCCATTATTTTTCTAATATGGTTTCTATAATTAATTTCGTTATTTAGATTATCTTGATTTTGGACTAAAGTTTAAAGACTAAAGTCTTATAATACATTAAATATACTAAAGACTTTGTACAATATATTAAATATCTCTTCCGTTTATTTTGTCGTATCTGTTGTATCTCCATTATTGCTCTGGTCTTATGTTTACAACTGTCGTCCTTATCTTCTTTTATTCTAGCTGCACTGCTGGGACGTCATTATCTCCTCCATTACATTTTGAACATTTGTGGTCTAGATATTTGTGTCCAATAGTCTTGCAATATCTGGTCAATAATTCCTCTGAAATAAATTTTTCTCTAATAGCTCTGGCGATAGGTTCTGTCTCTGATTTAAGCAACGTGATAATCCATTGCCTAATAGTTTCCATATCTGTTTCTCGTAACTCTTTTGAATTTGAATATATTAATACATGATTTCTTGAATAATAGCTTCATATAGGATTTTGGTTGCAATATGTATTTGGTAGCTCTTGTAAAATTGTAGATAGTCCGATAATTCTTTTGTTCGCATAAAATTTTGGTATCTCGATTCTGGGTATCTCTGGCTGTGTACCAATATCTTGTGGTATGATCATATCTCGTGTCATTCCTATTTTTACAACTTGTACAGGTTTCTTAACTTCGTCAAATAATATCTCTGCTGGTGCCGTGTAGATTTTTATAAAAAATAAAGTACCTTTGGTTATTCTTTTAAAAGTAGTAAATGCTTCATATATCTCTGGTATAGTGGATATCTAAGTTCCGTCTGTGGTATATACGGTACTAAGTAATCCATATTCGTAGCAAGTTTTAATTAAACTGGGTTTGGTTTTAGGTAAGGCAATTAGCTTATTGTATCCGGTCAATTTCTGGGTTATATAGTTTGTATCTGGTTCTTGGATATTTGTAGCTTTGGGGTTGCTATTTAAAAAGGTTTGCACATTGTAAATATTTTCTATATATGTGCGGGCTGTGTAGTTGTATGTCTTTTTGTCTTGGTTTAGGCTATCTCGATATGTGGTAACTTGTGGGGGTATAAATATGGGGTCTTTTGATGTATTTAGTGTATATGGTTTGTCAAATAGCTTGTTTAGGTTCATATTTTTTCTAACTCCTTTGCTTGTACCTGCAGAAGTAAATTGATAAACGTTATGGGTTTTATGGAGTATCCCAACATCTCCTTCTAGCTCTGGAATTTTATTGTCTTCCGATCGACATAGCTCTGCGCATTGCTGAGTTAGCTGATTCATAGCTATAGACTTCAGTTTATCTTCACTAGTCTTTAGCTTTAGCGTTTCTATCTCAGTACCCATCTTTACTATCTCAGTACCCATACTGTCCACTTTCAATGAAAGCGTAGTCAGGGCGTTGAGTATCTTTTCATGTATATTTTCTTCTATCATTTTAGTTTGTGTAGCTTTGTCTTGATATGTAATCTGCAATAACATTTTTGTTAGTACTGATTACTTCTATTACAAATTTTAAAATTTAATATGTTTAAAACTAGTCTCCGAATCTCTTTTGTTGTAACTGAATTTTGTATTTTCTTTATTAGCCACCAGCGTACCTGTGTATTATCTGTTCACACAATAAATTTGTTATATACAATATATGGTTCAAATGCTAACAAACATTTATATAATGAACATAATTCTTTCCTATTTATTTTCCATTTTATTTCTGTCTCATTAAACGTACCTGAGTAGTATCTACAATGGTGTTCTATTTTTTCTGATTCATATCTATATTTAAGTACTTCTCCGTAACTATATTCACTGGCATCTGCTTCTACTATGTATGTAAATTTTCTATTTTCATCCGAAAATTGTAATTTTGGTAATTCCTTGCAAAGTAATTTTATTTTTTGAACTTGTTTTTTATCTTCTTCATTATAATTATATTCTACATCCTTTTTTAATTTTTTCTGTAGTGGTTTAAGCTTTCTGCTAATTTTAAAATATATTCTCTTACTTGGTTTACTAATCTTAAAAATGATTGTAATTTCTTTTTTGTATCTAATTCTTCTTTCGAATTTATTATTTTTTGTACTATATGTTGTTGCATTTTTACTCCACTTTTATCTATTTGTATTCCTAAAAATTCTATCTGGTTTTTCGTAATTTCGGCTTTCTTTTCACTTAGACTTATTCCTGATTTTTCCATTATATCTGTAAATTGTTCTAATAATTTTATATGTTCTTCTTTAGTTTTTGTATATAATAATATATCATCTATGTATACTATGCAATTAGGTAATTGTTTAAAATAATTATCCATAAAATGTTGATATCTACCTGGTGCATTTTTATATCCAAATGGTAATACATTACATTTGTAAAATCCTTGTGGTACCGTAAATGCGGTTAATTCTTTAGATTCTTCTTCTAACTTTAGATGGTAAAATCCTGATTTACAATCGAATTTACTAAAATAATTATATTCTCGGATTTATCTTATTTTTAATATCTTATTTGGTATCGGATAATTGTATGTTATAGTTTTTGCATTTAAATTTCTATAATCAATAACCATTCTACTTTTTCCTCTTTTTTGTTCACTATATTTATTTACTATAAATGCTGGACTATTATGTTTACTATTACTTTTTTGTATATATTGTTTTTCTAATAATTCATCTATATGCATTTTAAATTCTTTTAAATCGTCAAAATTATATGTTAATGGTTTTTGGGTTATTATACTGTTTTTATCTATTAATTCAATTTTTATGGTAGTTTTATGTTTTTCCCATCCTTTTAACGGATCTTCACTATATAATTGTTCTAATTTTTTCTTAATTATTTCTATCTTATTTATTGAAAATATAGTTATTTCTGTTTTGTTTATCGAAAATACTACTAATTCTATTGTATCTTCAGTGGTTTTTATATTTTCTAACTTTTGTGTAATTTTTTTCACTTCCTTTTATCCAATCAGTTTTCTTTCTTATTTTATTGTTAACTCTTTTTGTTCTTACTTTTTGTTTATATGGTGTTGTGAACCATCAATCATTTTTAGTTATTACATGTTGATATAGTTTATCTAAAATGACATTCCTAAAAGTATATCTTTTGATGTTAGTTCCTAATTATAAATTTTTTCTATTGTCAATATCTTATCCCATATTTGTGCTTTTACATTCCTAGCTTTATAAGTAATTAAGCTTCCTTCATTATTAAATCCTTTAACTACTATTGGTATTTTTAATATATCCCATTTACTTTCTGGTAAGCAATTATATCTACATAAATTAGCTTCTGCTCCTGTATCTATCATAGGCGTATAATATCTACTATAATATCCTTCCACTATTATCTTTATTAATACATATATTTTCATTTTATGTTAAGGCTCTTCTTAAGAATAATCTTTCCTTATTATATGTTATGGCTAATTGTGTATGTTCTATATTATATGGTTTTACTTGTTCTAACCATTTTATTCCTAATATTATATCTGCTTTTTGCATTTCTTCTTTTACCTCAAATTCTATTTTTATTTTTCTAATTCCTCCTATTATTATTTCTTTTTCTGTTATATCTTTACTATTTATTAAACTTCTCGGTAGATCTGGCCATATATCATTATCAGTTTTTATTTCTTCTTTTTTTACTAAACATTTTGCTATATAATTTTCTTCTTGTCCTGTGTTTAATAGTATTAAATATTCTTTTTCATTTATTTTTTCTGTTATGTAATATTGATTTAGGTTACTTATTGGATTTGTTTCATAACTCATTCTTTTTTATGAGGTTGATGATTCTGGTTTTTCATTAGCTATTCTTTTTGTTTTACTTATCCTATCATTTACTATTTCTAAATTTTCTTCTATATCTATGTCTCTATAGCTATAATCATTATAATCTATTGTTTTTACAATTTGTTCAAATGGGCTATCTATTTGTATCTTGTTAATCTTATTTTTCCGTGTTATTTTATGTTTTGTTGTTAATACATATAGATTTTTACATCTCACTGTAAATATTTTACTTTCTGGGGTTAATTCTATTCCTGATATTTTCCAATATAATACTAATGATTTATCTATATTTCTATCTGTTACTGCTACTGAATAATTTGCACTTATTATAAATTTAAATTTTTGGTATATTAAATTTCCTTTTACGGCAGTTATTATGCTTTTTTCTATAGGTTTTATAATTCTATCATCTGCTAAATATAATTCTATCGGTGTATCTATTCCTTCTCTAAAACATGCTTTTATTAATATTTCTGTACCTCCGAGGTGTACATATTTTATTGGATCTCCTTTACTTTTTATATCATTTATTTCTTTATTAATTATTCTTTTTGTTACTAGTGGTATACTAGCTTTTCCTTTTGCATATATACAGTCTATTACATGTTCTTTTTTGACATACTACATTATATTCATCTTTTTTCCTACTAAAAATGTTTTTTATTGTTGGTATTTTAAATATTTTTTCTACACTTAAATCTAACTCTTTTCCTTTTATTTCATCAAATATATTACTGTCAAATATTATCTTTTGTTCTGTTCCTTGGTCATTTAAATATTCTTCCTTTGTTATTATTTTTATATCTTCTTCAGTCATTTGATTCATCTATCTCACTATCTATTTCAGTATCTGTTTCGTTTTTTGAAATTTCATATATACTATCTTCACTTTCTAGTTCATAATCTATATAATCTATTTGCATATATTCTGTATTTTCTATTTTTATTTCTGATATTTGTTTATTTTTTGGATTTTTGGGTAATTTACAATCTCTAGCTAAATGTCCTAACTTTCCACAATTATAACATGTACATTCTTTTATAGATTTTTTCTTTATATATGGTCTTTTATTTTTGTAATTTTTTACATAATATCTTTTTTTTGGTTTCTTATATTTATATTTTGATTTTTTATATTTCTTATATTTCTTATGTCTTTTTCTTTTCTTATAATATCTTTCTTCGCATCCAAATTGGGGTGCTATTTTATTTTTGCAACATGCTAAATTTCTTATTAATGTTTTTTCCATTTTAAATTCTTCTCTATATTTTTCACATAAGTTTCTATATCATTGTTGTAAAAATTTTATTCTAGCTCCTAACGTATCTACTATTTTTGCTTCTTCCCAACTTTTTATTATTTTTGAATTAAATGGTTCGGGTAATTTATTAAAATATAATTTTCTTATTTTTTACTTTCTTCTATGCTATATGCTCCTTTATAATAATATTTTTTAAATGTGCAAGTATATTCATCTATATAACACATATTACATATTGTTAATTTTATCATTAAATTCCTATTTGTATCTTTTTCTTCATCTTGTTCTTATTCTAATGTTGTCATACTACAAAATTCATCTTTTATAACTGTTTCATATTTTTTCAATAATTCTATAGGTGTTAATTTAGTTGTTGTTGATGATGTTCCTTCCATAGGTTTATTAGCTCTTAATACTTTCTTACTATTTTCAGTTAAATTTGTAAACCATAATTTTACTAAACCTATTAGTGTTTTTTCTATATATTCCGGTGCATCTTTTATGTTTATATTATTATCTAATAATTGTTTTGTCATATATCCTATCCATAATTGTATTGTTTTTTCTGTATCTATTACACAGTCTAAATCTAAAAAGTTATAATTTTTATTAACTATCTGTTTTGGTGTCCATTTGTCATATTCATTATATCTTTTAAATTTATTTTTATGATATATAGGTTTTTTTATTTCTGTTGTTTTGGGTATTACATTTTCATCTTCTTTTTTGTCAAGAGTATTTATTTCTGTATTGGTGTTTTCTAAGTTTTCTTTATTAATTTTTTCTTGTTTTTTGTTAATTTCTAAATCTTTTATATTTGTTAATATTTTCGTATATGTTTCACTATCGTCAGAATCATAATTATCTGTCTCTTCTACTTCTATATTATTTATTTCTAATTTTTCTTTAAATTTATTTATCTCGTTTATTAATTTTTGTTCTTTATCTTTTTCTTCTTTTTCTTTTTGTCTTTGTTCGTATAAATCTTTTAACATTTGTAGTTCTTTTTCTAATTCAGCAATCCTACTATTTTTAGTTTCTTCTATTTTTCGTATTTCTTCCGTAGTTTTTTATTTAATTTTTTCTATTTCCTTTTTTCTATCTATTTCTTCATTTTCTTTTTCTATTCTCACCATTGCTGTTAATTTATCTTCTAATTTTAATTCTTCTTTTTCTAACATTAGATATAAATGTTCTCCTATTTTCTTATACCTTCTTCCTAGATTAGAAAATACTATTTTTATTTTTGATCCTTTGTGATTTTCATATATTTTTTCATCTATTATAAATTCTTCTTTATTCATTTTATTGTGAACAGTTCATGTTGATATATATATTCTAAACTATCTATTTATGATTCTAATTTTGATATTTCATCTTTTTGTATATTTATTGAATTTTTACTAACTCCGACAAATATATTATAATGTAACCTTTCTTTTCTTATTTTTAATTATTTACGTTTTTCAGAGATAAATTGTTTTAATTCTTTGTATTTTTGCTCTTTATTCATTTGAATTATGTTTATAATATTTTGGTGGATATCTAAATCTAATTTTATCATAATTAGGTGGTATATGTCTCATTCTTCTAGATTTTAAATGGATTATTAATTTTGCTTCAATACTAGATATTAATGTAATTAAATAGGCTAATCTTTGTGGATTTTTTTTTTGTTTTATTTAGACTTATATATTCTGAATAATTACTAACTAAAGATTCTTTAATTTTTCTAAAAGCTTCTCTATTTTTAAATGGTCTTCTCATAATTAATTTAATAAATAACTAAATCTAACTTAACTAAATTTAAATCTAACTTAATTAATTTAACTAATTCCAACATAGGTATTTTAACTAACTCTAACACGTATCTCACTTCCATATCTTTTAAATTACTGTGCTTTGATACCATTTGTAGGGGGTGCGGATAACTAGGATAATAAATAAATTTACTGTAGGAATACGTAAAAGGAAAAGATAAAGTAGTTAGCATTTATTGTAATATTTATGTAAAGTTTGAAAATTTTAGGGTAGGTAGGTAAGAGAAAAGACTTTTAAGTCTTTTTTAGGTTTTTATTTTTTAAGTTTTTTAATAGTTTTTGGAAACAGATGTAAAAAATCTTGTACACTTTTCATTCTATAAATAACAAGAGGAAGGCATTGCAGAGGGCAAGCCTTCCAACATTAACCGAAAAACCTCTCTCCATTCCATTCAAAAATATTTAGCCCAGTTAATTAAATATATAAACTGCAATGAAAAAAGCTAGCTAATTTATGCAAATATAATTGCTTACCAGAAAGTAAATGGGATTAGCCCATTTGAACAAATTGTAAAAACAATAGATTATAATGATTATAGCTATAGAGACATAGATATAGAAGAAAATTTAGAAATAGTAAATGATAGGATAAGTACAACAAAAAGAATAGCTAATGAAAAACTAGAATCATCAACCCAACTAAATTAACACCTATAGAATTATTGAAAAAATACGAAACAACTATAAAAGATGAATTTGGTAGTATGACAACATTAGAAGAAGAACAAGATGAACGTATCTCACTTCCGTATCTTTTAAATTACTGTGCTTTGATACCATTTGTAGGGGGTGCGGATAACTAGGATAATAAATAGATTTATTGTAGGTGATGAATCTATTAGATAATAATATAAACATAACAGATGCACCAGAATATATAGAAAAAACATTAATAGGATCATTAAAACTATGGTTTACAAATTTAACTGAAAATAGTAAAAAAGTATTAAGAGCTAATAAACCTATGGAAGGAACATCATCAACAACAACTAAATTAAAACATCATCAACAACAACTAAATTAACACCTATAGAATTATTAAAAAAATATGAAACAGCTATAAAAGATGAATTTGGTAGTATGACAACATTAGAAGAAGAACAAGATGAAGAAAAAGATACAAATAGGAATTTAATGATAAAATTAACAATATGTAATATGTGTTATATAGATGAATATACTTGCGCATTTAAAGAATATTATTATAAAGGAGCATATAGCATAGAAGAAAGTAAAGAAATAAGAAAATTATATTTTAATAAATTACCCGAACCATTTAGTTCAAAAATAATAAAAAGTTAGGAAGAAGCAAAAATAGTAGATACGTTAGGAGCTAGAATAAAATTTTTACAACAATGGTATAGAAATTTATGTGAAAAATATAGAGGAGAATTAAAAATGGAAAAAACATTAATAAGAAATTTAGCATGTTGCAAAAATAAAATAGCACCCCAATTTGAATGCGAAGAAAGATATTATAAGAAAAGAAAAAGACATAAGAAATATAAGAAATATAAAAATCAAAATATAAATATAAGAAACCAAAAAAAAGATATTATGTAAAAAATTATAAAAATAAAAGACCATATAAAAAGAAAAAATCTATAAAAGAATGTACATGTTATAATTGTGGAAAGTTAGGACATTTAGCTAGAGATTGTAAATTACCCAAAAATCCAAAAAATAAACAACTATCAGAAATAAAAATAGAAAATACAGAATATATGCAAATAGATTATATAGATTATGAACTAGAAAGTGAAGATAGTATATATGAAATTTCAAAAAACGAAACAGATACTGAAATAGATAGTGAGATAGATGAATCAAATGACTGAAGAAGATATAAAAATAATAACAAAGGAAGAATATTTAAATGACCAAGGAACAGAACAAAAGATAATATTTGACAGTAATATATTTGATGAAATAAAAGGAAAAGAGTTAGATTTAAGTGTAGAAAAAATATTTAAAATACCAACAATAAAAAACATTTTTAGTAGGAAAAAAGATGAATATTATATAGTATGTCAAAAAGAACATGTAATAGACTGTAGATATGCAAAAGGAAAAGCTAGTATACCACTAGTAACAAAAAGAATAATTAATAAAGAAATAAATGATATAAAAAGTAAAGGAGATCCAATAAAATATGTACACCTCGGAGGTACAGAAATATTAATAAAAGCATGTTTTAGAGAAGGAATAGATACACAGATAGAATTATATTTAGCAGATGATAGAATTATAAAACCTATAGAAAAAAGCATAATAACTGCCGTAAAAGAAAATTTAATATACCAAAAATTTAAATTTATAATAAGTTCAAATTATTCAGTAGCAGTAACAAATAGAAATATAGATAAATCATTAGTATTATATTGGAAAATATCAGGAATAGAATTAACCCCAGGAAGTAAAATATTTACAGCGAGATGTAAAAATTTATATGTATTAACAACAAAACATAAAATAACAGGGAAAAATAAGATTAACAAGATACAAATAGATAGCCCCTTGGAACAAATTGTAAAAACAATAGATTATAATGATTATAGCTATAGAGACATAGATATAGAAGAAAATTTAGAAATAGTAAATGATAGGATAAGTACAACAAAAAGAATAGCTAATGAAAACCAGAATCATCAACCTCATAAAAAAAAACAAGTTATGAAACAAATCCAATAAGTAACCTAAATCAATATTACATAACAGAAAAAATAAATGAAAAAGAACATTTAATACTATTAAACAAAGGACAAGAAGAAAATTATATAGCAAAATGTCTAGTAAAAAATGAAGAAATAAAAACTGATAATGATATATGCCCAGATCTACCGAGAAGTTTAATAAATAGTAAAGATATAGTAGAAAAAGAAATAATAATAGGAGGAATTAGAAAAATAAAAATAGAATTTGAGGTAAAAGAAGAAATGCAAAAAGCAGATATAATATTAGGAATAAAATGGTTAGAACAAGTAAAACCATATAATATAGAACATACACAATTAGCCATAACATATAATAGGGAAAGATTATTCTTAAGAAGAGCCTTAACATAAAATGAAAATATATGTATTAATAAAGATAATAGTGGAAGGATATTATAGTAGATATTATACGCCTATGATAAATACAGGAGCAGAAGCTAATTTATGCAAATATAATTGCTTACCAGAAAGTAAATGGGATAAATTAAAAATACCAATAGTAGTTAAAGGATTTAATAATGAAGGAAGCTTAATTACTTATAAAGCTAGGAATGTAAAAGCACAAATATGGGATAAGATATTGACAATAGAAGAAATTTATAATTATGAACTAACATCAAAAGATATACTTTTAGAAATGCCATTTTTAGATAAACTATATCCACATGTAATAACTAAAAACGATTGGTGGTTTACAACACCATGTAAACAAAAAGTAAGAGCAAAAAGAGTTAATAATAAAATAAGAAAGAAAACTGATTGGATAAAAGGAAGTGAAAAAATTACACAAAAGCTAGAAAATGTAAAAATCACTGAAGATACAATAGAATTAGTAGTATTTTCGATAAATAAAACAGAAATAACTATATTTACAATAAATAAGATAGAAATAGTTAAGAAAAAACTAGAACAATTATATAGTGAAGATCCGTTAAAAGGATGGGAAAAACATAAAACTAACATAAAAATTGAATTAATAGATAAAAACAGTATAATAACCCAAAAACCATTAACATATAATTTTGACGATTTAAAAGAATTTAAAATGCATATAGATGAATTATTAGAAAAACAATATATACAAAAAAGTAATAGTAAACATAATAGTCCAGCATTTATAGTAAATAAACATAGTGAACAAAAAAGAGGAAAAAGTAGAATGGTTATTGATTATAGAAATTTAAATGCAAAAACTATGACATATAATTATCCAATACCAAATAAGATATTAAAAATAAGACAAATACAAGGATGGAATAAGTCTAAGTGAAAAGAAAGCCGAAATTATGAAAAACCAGATAGAACTTTTAGGAATACAAATAGATAAAAGTGGAGTAAAAATGCAACAACATATAGTACAAAAAATAATAAATTCAAAAGAAGAATTAGATACAAAAAAGAAATTACAATCATTTTTAGGATTAGTAAACCAAGTAAGAGAATATATTCCAAAATTAGCAGAAAGCTTAAAACCACTACAGAAAAAATTAAAAAAGGATATAGAATATAATTATAATGAAGAAGATAAAAAACAAGTTCAAAACATAAAATTACTTTGCAAGGAATTACCAAAATTACAATTTCCGGATGAAAATAGAAAATTTACATACATAGTAGAAGCAGATGCGAGTGAATATAGTTACGGAGGAGTACTTAAATATAGATATGAAGCAGAAGAAATAGAACACCATTGTAGATACTACTCAGGTACGTTTAACAAGACAGAAATAAAATGGGAAATAAATAGGAAAGAATTATGTTCATTAAATAAATGTTTGTTAGCATTTGAACCATATATTGTATATAACAAATTTATTGTGCGAACAGATAATACACAGGTACGCTGGTGGCTAACAAAGAAAATACAAAATTCAGTTACAACAAAAGAGATTCGGAGATTAGTTTTAAACATATTAAATTTTACATTTATAATAGAAGTAATCAGTACTAACAAAAATGTTATTGCAGATTACATATCAAGACAAAGCTACACAAACTGAAATGATAGAAGAAAATATACATGAAAAGATACTCAACGCCCTGACTACGCTTTCATTGAAAGTGGACAGTATGGGTACTGAGATAGTAAAGATGGGTACTGAGATAGAAACGCTAAAGCTAAAGACTAGTGAAGATAAACTGAAGTCTATAGCTATGAATCAGCTAACTCAGCAATGCGCAGAGCTATGTCGATCGGAAGGCAATAAAATTCCAGAGCTAGAAGGAGATGTTGGGATACTCCATAAAACCCATAACGTTTATCAATCTACTTCTGCAGGTACAAGCAAAGGAGTTAGAAAAAATATGAACCTAAACAAGCTATTTGACAAACCATATACACCAAATACATCAAAAGACCCCATATTTATACCCCCACAAGTTACCACATATCGAGATAGCCTAAACCAAGACAAAAAGACATACAACTAAACAGCCCGCACATATATAGAAAATATCTACAACGTACAAACTTTCTTAAATAGCAACCCCAAAGCTACAAATATCCAAGAACCAGATACAAACCAAACCCAGTTTAGTTAAAACTTGCTACGAATATGGATTACTTAGTACCGTATATACCACAGACGGAACTGAGATATCCACTATACTAGAGATATATGAAGCATTTACTACTTTTAAAAGAATAACCAAAGGTACTTTATTTTTTATAAAAATCTACACGGCACCAGCAGAGATATTATTTGACGAAGTTAAGAAACCTGTACAAGTTGTAAAAATAGGAATGACACGAGATATGATCATACCACAAGATATTGGTACACAACCAGAGATACCCAGAATCGAGATACCAAAATTTTATGCGAACAAAAGAATTATCGGACTATCTACAATTTTACAAGAGCTAGCAAATACATATTGCAACCAAAATCCTATATGGAGCTATTATTCAAGAAATCATGTATTAATATATTCAAATTCAAAAGAGTTACGAGAAACAGATATGGAAACTATTAGGCAATGGATTATCACGTTGCTTAAATCAGAGACAGAACCTATCGCCAGAGCTATTAGAGAAAAATTTATTTCAGAGGAATTATTGACCAGATATTGCAAGACTATTGGACACAAATACCCAGACCACAAATGTTCAAAATGTAATGGAGGAGATAATGACGTCCCAGCAGTGCAGTTAGAATAAAAGAAGATAAGGACGACAGCTGGAAATATAAGACCAGAGTAATAATGGAGATACAACATATACGACAAAATAAACGGAAGAGATATTTTATATATTGTACAAAGTCTTTAGTATATTTAATGTATTATAAGACTTTAGTCTAAAAACTTTAGTCTTTAGGAATACGTAAAAGGAAAAGATAAAATAGTTAGCATTTATTGTAATATTTATGTAAAGTTTGAAAATTTTAGGTTAGGTAGGTAAGAGAAAAGACTTTTAAGTCTTTTTAGGTTTTTACTTTTTAAGTTTTTTAATAGTTTTTGGAAACAGATGTAAAAAATCTGGTATACTTTCATTCTATAAATAAGAGAAGGGGAAGGCATTGCAAAAGGCAAGCCTTCCAACATTAGCCAAAAAACCTCTCTCCATTCCGTTCAAAAATATTTAGCCCAGTTAATTAAATATATATACACTGCAATGGAAAAAACTATGGAACAACAAACCTCAGAAATATCAAAGCTACCGGAACAGGTATATCTATTTATGATTATGAATAGCTAAATTCATAATTCCCGACAATCATGATATGATAAAATAAATTCATATTAGTTACTTTATAGTAGAATTATTCGAAGAATAATATGTTAAGAAGTTTATTAGCAAAGTGGAAACGGAGAAAAATCCCAAGGAACTATGCCATCCTAAAGGTGAAACCAATGAGGCAAGAAGCCGTGGCGGGGAGTAACCAAAGTCGAGGCGCTGTTTAAGGGAAAAGTATCCGAATTACCATGCTAGTAGTGACCGAAGAACATGTTATTTAAGAATAATCTAGTATATAGTAATCTGAGATGACTATATTTTATTATGTACATGGTTGAAGGGAATATTTTAAAAAAATCAATTTTATGATAATGAATGATAATATATTTGATGTCATGGTAGATAAATTTAAGATACTTATTTTATATGCACTTAGAGATATAAATGTTGCAGATATAAGAAAAATTATATTAGAAAAAGCATTTGGAGAAAATTATACGGATAGAATAAGTTATATACCACACATACCTAACTACTCTTATAAATATTTATTATGTTAAGATCACGCAGAAATTTTAAAGATATACGAAATATACAGTTACTAGAAAAACAGATAAAAATAAATATAGTCAAATACATGGAAAATAAAAAATATATAAAATCTCTTAATAGAAATATGCAAAAACTACTAAGTCTAAAACAAATAACTATAAAATATCAATTTTAGAAAATAGCTCATTTAGGATTTGTTTATTTATAAAAGTAATCATTCTTTCCATCGAATATTAGTTCCATCACAACAGGTTTGTTCTTGTGGGGTTATTTTATTTTTTGCTAATTATTCTTTTGTAGTAATATATACTTTTTTGTGTTTGGATTATATAGATGGTGAGGTTGGTTGGAGCAGAGAGGTATGTTGGTATTCATTTTTATAGTTTACTCAATGAGGGCGGCCTTGGCTCAGCGGTAAGCTTGCTTGCCGTGGTGTGCCTAGGTCGGGGTTCGAAACGTCCCTTCAGCAAAGCTGGGGTGAGGACGCGTAGGTAAGGCCAATTGGTAGTCCCCTCCCCGACACCTACGGAGTAGGCATGAACCGGGTCGTCCCTTTTACTCAATGAGTTCTCCAACCAGGTTAAAGGCCAAGTCCAAAGGTATTTGTTACATAATATTTCATAATGTATGGTATTATATTGTATTATACTACAATATTTGGATAAGATTGTATTTTTTCTGTTGTTACATTATCTGATGCATCAAATACTTTTAAGAATCTTCATAGTAGTGAGTGTTAACTTGTTCTCCACATCAAAATGGATTTACAAAACTTTTAAAAAAGTATGTAGCAGTAAGCAAAGAAATGTCATTTGATTACTAGTAAATATTAAGCTGTGTGTGTCGCCCTCACCATGTA
The DNA here is from genome assembly GCA_030864225.1 of Capsicum baccatum var. pendulum. Classification (NCBI taxonomy): domain Eukaryota; kingdom Viridiplantae; phylum Streptophyta; class Magnoliopsida; order Solanales; family Solanaceae; genus Capsicum; species Capsicum baccatum. The sequence goes on along the minus strand of CM061560.1, from coordinate 239,136,812 downwards.
TACGCTCTAGGGATTTGTTAGTGCGATCGGGCTTATTCACGAATGCTTATGGTAATGCAGAAATCAAGATTTCCTGTTAAATAAATATGGATTTGAAAGGGTCAAAGAAGATTTTAAAACAAGGTGCCTTATAAATATCCTGTTAATATAATTTTAAGGTGGTTTTAGCCTTTTCCTTGAGGGGCTGAGACATACTGTTGTATGTCAAGGCTGGCAGAACACCCTGAAATGGTGAACTGCCTAATGCAGAATGAAGCAGACAACTGGGACGCTTCACAAACGTGTGGATGGTGTTTGGACGGAGGCTGAAGCTACGGCAAAAAAGGTATTATTGCAACCTCCATCAATTTCTCTGATGCTCTAATAATATTTGATTGATGAATGTGATTATCTCTTGAACCGAGGGTCTATCCGCCCCACTTTTTTGGGACTATACTGAGATTGTTGTTGTTGTTGAATGAGATTATCATGTTGTGCAATGTTTCTTGTAGGTATCAGGATGGTATGCCGAGCTAAATTTTGTTAATTGTTTTTGTAGTCTTTGCCAAAACAGGGGGGGGGGGGGGGGGGTGTCCAGAGGATGCAATTAGTACAAAGGAAGCCCAGTCATGGCATATCACAAAGTTTAAATTGCAGCAATAACTTCGACTAAGTAGACATTCAGCTTTTAGTTACTGTTCAAGTGCTACTGAATTTCAATTTTATAATCTGCTTCCATTTGTAAAATCAAAGTGTATCGAATTTCCACGTTCTCTCTTTGCTCTTGAGTTAAGCATTTGTTACTCTTTCAGCACCTCATATAACGCTGCTTTGCAATAAAGCTCTATCATGTTAGTATTCCATTTAATTTTATCTTTGTCTTGTCTGGTCATGACGTTAACAACAACTCCCTGCTGACGTACTACTTTCAATGTCTTTTCATAGGATTCTAATAAGGATATTCCTTCTTCAAATCCTGAAAATTCCTTCTAAATTGTTTAAGTTCTAGTCGCTGCTTTTTCAGTTAGTGTAATTTGTCTTGTAGGTTTATGCCAACGTGGAGGAAAAAATATCTGTTACGAAAGAGGAGGTAGGTAATTTTGTACCTAACTCATCTTAGCATAGTTCCTAATTATGGTGAACTCTTTACGGAGGTGACAGTTAACTCTGATTCCAATTTAGGTCAAAGAAAGCTTTGGAGTGGGGAAGCAAGAAGCTCCAAGATCAAGCAGTCACTCTGACGCTTCTAGTCCAAATACAAACGCGAGTAGTGATTCTGCATCTACAAAAAGTCAAAAAGAACAAAAATCTGGTTTCACTGATAGTGCGGAAACTGCTTATAGAAATGTTAAATCTGCTGCTTCGTCGAAAGTCTCACCATTCATTCAGAAAATAAAAGAAGCAAAGCCTGTTGACTTTGCAAAGAAGGGCTACGACATTATATTGGATGAGTTGAAAGGTACTCCTGTTAAGAGAAAGCACTCCAAGTATTCTGCCCACACACAAGAAACATCATCAAACTTTGAGAGGAGTACAAGAACTGATGTTGTCGTTGTTGTAATTTGGTGGGCTCATTTTGTATTTGTATTTGTTGAGCCCAAATTGTTAAATAGAAGCCCAATCATAAATTAGCCCAAACCCAATTAAAAGGGGGTAGGTGGGGGGTTGGTGAAAAGGGTTGGTGAGGGTAGCTTAGGACCGTCGGATTAGAATCGATCCACACCGTCCATTGGAAAACTTGAGGCCTATAAATACCCTCACCTCTCATTTGTAATCACACACCAAAAACACAATTCTTCTCTTCTTCCTTAGCTTCTCTCCATTTGTAATATTTCCTTAGTGAAATATAAATATAATAGTGTCCGAGGACGTAGGCACAATTTGCCGAACCTCATTATATTCTGGTGTTCTTCTTATTGTCTTGTCTAACTGTTTTCAGTTAATATTTGTCGGGTATAGTTGTTGTGATCTATTTGTGCTACTAAATTACTAGTGATAATTCTGTCAAGGCTAGACTGGTATTTAAGTGGTCCGCTTGTGACCCTCCACTCTTACCTGGGAATTTATCTGGTGTGATTTTCTAGTACAAATAATTTACACGCTATTTGAAATATCCCGAGCTTCCGCAACAATTGGTATCAAAGCCCAAGGTTTTATCTGAGTATGCTCTGTGGTTGCAGCACAGTCTGATCTTCCACATCAGAAAAGAATTACTTTGGTAATCTGGTTGTTAACTGAAAATAATATTTGTATTAAAAATGGAAGACAAGACTATTGAAACAGCCGCGTCGAGTGTCAACAATACGTCATCATTGGCATCTTCGCTTATGACAAGAATTGTGTCAAATGCGAAATTTGCAGTTGAAATTTTTGACGGATCAGGACATTTCGGGATGTGGCAAGGTGAAGTTCTTGATGTTCTTTTTCAGCAAGGGCTAGATATTGCAATAGAAGAAAAGAAACCAGACGGAATTGGAGAAGACGATTGGAAGGTTATCAATCGTGTTGCTTGTGGTACCATTAGATCCTACCTTGCAAGAGAGCAGAAGTATCCATACACAAAGGAAACTTCTGCAAACAAATTGTGGAATGCGTTGGAGGATAAATTCTTGAAGAAAAACAGTCAAAATAAACTATACATGAAGAAGAGACTGTTACGCTTCACATATGTTCCTGGTACCACAATGAATGATCATATCACCAGCTTTAACAAGTTGGCGACAGATTTGCAGAACATGGACGTGACCTTCAGCGATGGAGACATGGCCTTGATGTTGTTGAGTTCACTTCCCGATGAATACGAGCACCTTGAAACTACTCTACTTCATGGGAATGATGAAATTTCTCTAAAAGAAGTTTGCTCCGCATTGTATAGTTACGAGCAAAGAAAGAGAGAAAAACAAAAGGTCAACGATGGAGAAGCATTGTTCGTGAGAGGTCGTTCTCAAAACAATATGAGAACGAAGAAAGGAAGATCCAAGTCAAAATCCAGACCCAGCAAAGATGAATGTGCATTTTGCCGAGAAAAAGGACACTGGAAGAAAGATTGTCCAAAGTTAAAGGGAAAGGCCAAACCTAACAATGGTAAGGCTGTCATGGATTCAAATGTAGCTGACTGTGATGACTCTGATTTCTCACTAGTTATATCGGAGTCATCCACATCATCTGATGTATGGTTGATGGACTCAGCTTGTAGTTATCACATGACTTCTAATTGAGAATGGTTCATCAATCTGCAAGAAGAAAAATGTGGAACTGTTCACACTGCGGATAATAGCTCTCTTACCGCCCATGGTATTGGTTCAATTCGACTAAGAAACCATGACGGATTGAGCAGAACATTGACAGATGTTCGATATGTGCCAGATTTGAAGAAAAATCTCATTTCTGTGGGAGCCCTAGAATCAAAAGGGTTCAAAGTTCGTGCAGATAATGGGGTGATGAAAATATGCTCTGGCGCATTGGTGGTGATGAAGGCAATTCGGAAAAACAATAACATGTACCACTATCAAGGTAGTACAGTTATTGGGACAGCGGCAGTGACATCCACTAATAAGGAAGCAGAAATGACCAAGTTGTGGCACATGCGCTTGGGACATGCTGGAGGAAAATCCTTGAATGCTTTATCAGATCAAGGATTGCTAAAAGGTGTAAAAATATGCGACTTGGAGTTTTGTGAGCATTGTGTCAAGGGAAAGCAGACAAGGGTTAAGTTTGGAACAGCTATCCATAATACTAAAAATATTTTGGATTATGTTCACTCTGATGTTTGGGGTCCTTCCAAAACACCTTCATTGGGTGGGAAGCACTATTTTGTAACCTTTGTTGATGACTTTTCCCGGAGAGTATGGGTGTATATGATGAAATCAAAAGATGAAGTGCTAGGAATATTTCTCAAATGGAAGTCAATGATTGAAACACAAACTGGCCGAAAGATCAAATGTCTTCGCACGGACAATGGCGGAGAGTACAAAAATGATTTTTTTCAGAAAGTTTGTGAGGAAAATGGTATTGTTAGACACTTCACTGTCAGACATACACCACAACAGAATGGAGTGGCAGAACGCATGAATCAAACTTTGCTGGAGAAGGTTCGATGTATGTTGTCCAATGCTGGCTTGGGCAAAGAATTTTGGGCTGAGGCTATAACATATGCGTGCCATCTCATTAATCGTCTACCATCTGCCGCTATTGATGGCAAAACACCATTGAAAAAATGGTATGGAAAGCCTGCTGAAGACTACAGTTCTTTGCATGTATTTGGCTCAATTGCATATTATCATGTAAGAGAGTCAAAGTTGGATCCGAGGGCAAAGAAAGCTGTATTTATGGGGATTACTTCTGGAGTCAAAGGATACCGCTTATGGTGTCCAGAGACTAGAAAAATTATATTCAGCAGAGATGTTACCTTCGATGAATCCTCCTTGACAAACAAGGTAGCAGTTGAGATTGCCAAACAAATTGAAGGTACTTCGAAGCAGGTGGAGTTTGAGGGAAAAATAATTTTTCCCTCACAAAGATCAAATGAGGAAACAACAGAAAATGTTCCTCTGGAAGAAGAGTCAGTTGAAGAGGAGATTCCGTCCCACGAATCTCAACAACAACTTGAATCAATTGCAACGAGCAAGCCAAAAAGAACCATAAGGAAACCTGCTCGACTTATGGATACGGTGGCTTGTGCAGACTCAATTGTAGCTGATGGTATTCCTACCACTTATAAAGATGCAATCAAAAGTTCGAAAGAAGATAAGTGGAGGATTGCCATGAATGAAGAAATGCAATCTCTTCATCAGAATAACACATGGAGATTGGCCAATCTCCCAGAAGGCAAGAAGGCAATTGGGTGCAAATGGGTATTTGCAAGGAAAGAAGGATTTCCTAACCAAGAAGAAGTACGCTACAAAGCAAGATTGGTGGCTAAAGGATATGCTCAAAAGGAGGGAATTGATTATAATGAAGTGTTTTCTCCAGTCGTAAAACACTCCTCCATTAGAGTTTTGTTGGCTTTGGTAGCAAAGTTGAATTTGGAACTAGTTCAGTTGGATGTAAAAACAGCGTTTTTACATGGAGACTTGGAAGAGGAAATCTACATGACTCAGCCAGAAGGATTCAAAGTTGCTGGAAAAGAAAATATGGTGTGCAAACTTGAAAAATCGTTGTATGGATTGAAACAATCTTCTAGACAATGGTACAAACGATTTGACGAGTTTATGTTGGGACAAAATTACAGAAGAAGCAAATACGATAATTGTGTGTATTTGCGTGAGCTTGAAGATGGATCCTTTATATATCTTCTCCTGTATGTTGATGATATGTTGATAGCTTCGAAAAGTAAAGAAGAAATAGGGAAGTTAAAATCTCAACTCAAAGGGGAGTTCGAAATGAAGGATCTGGGTGAGGCAAAGAAAATTCTTGGCATGGAGATAAAAAGAGATAGACATTCAAAGAAGCTCTACTTATCTCAGGCAGAATACATGAAGAAGGTGCTAGATCGTTTTGGAATGAACGAAAAAACAAAGTCGGTTAGCACCCCACTCGCCCCTCACTTTAAGCTAAGTGATTCTTTGTCACCAAAAAATGATGTTGATCGAGAGTATATGTCAAGAGTACCATATGCGAATGCTGTTGGTAGCTTGATGTATGCAATGGTTTGCACAAGACCCGATATCTCACATGCTGTGGGAGTTGTGAGCAGATATATGCACAATCCTGGAAAGGAGCATTGGCAGGCTGTGAAATGGATTCTACGGTATATTTGCAATACTGTAGATATTGGTTTAGTCTTTGAAGATAGTCAATATCTGGTCGGATATTGTGACTCAGATTATGCTGGAGATTTGGACAAACGAAGATCAACTACTGGTTATGTTTTCACTCTTGCAAATGCACCAGTTAGTTGGAAGTCGACTTTACAGTCAACAATTGCCTTGTCTACCACTGAAGCAGAGTACATGGCTGTTACAGAGGCTATGAAGGAGGCAATTTGGCTTCAAGGATTGCTAAGAGAGCTTGGTATAAAACAAGAAGGCGTCACAATATTTTGTGATAGTCAAAGTGCTATTCATTTAGCGAAGAACCAAGTTTATCATGCAAGGACGAAGCACATTGATGTCCGATATCATTTTGTCCGAGAGATTATAGAAGAAGGTGGAGTCAAAGTACAGAAAATTCGAACGACAGATAATCCTGCTGATATGTTGACAAAGGTGGTAACGTCGATCAAGTTTCAACACTGTTTGAACTTGATTAATGTTATCAAAGATTGAAGATAGCATTTGGGGACACTACTATGTTCATGAGAGAATTGAAGAAAAAAAAAAAAATATCGCCCAAGGTGGAGATTTGTTGTAATTTGGTGGGCTCATTTTGTATTTGTATTTGTTGAGCCCAAATTGTTAAATAGAAGCCCAATCATAAATTAGCCCAAACCCAATTAAAAGGGGGTAGGTGGGGGGTTGGTGAAAAGGGTTGGTGAGGGTAGCTTAGGACCGTCGGATTAGAATCGATCCACACCGTCCATTGGAAAACTTGAGGCCTATAAATACCCTCACCTCTCATTTGTAATCACACACCAAAAACACAATTCTTCTCTTCTTCCTTAGCTTCTCTCCATTTGTAATATTTCCTTAGTGAAATATAAATATAATAGTGTCCGAGGACGTAGGCACAATTTGCCGAACCTCATTATATTCTGGTGTTCTTCTTATTGTCTTGTCTAACTGTTTTCAGTTAATATTTGTCGGGTATAGTTGTTGTGATCTATTTGTGCTACTAAATTACTAGTGATAATTCTGTCAAGGCTAGACTGGTATTTAAGTGGTCCGCTTGTGACCCTCCACTCTTACCTGGGAATTTATCTGGTGTGATTTTCTAGTACAAATAATTTACACGCTATTTGAAATATCCCGAGCTTCCGCAACAGTCGTTTTACCATCAAAGCAATCGAAATGGGAAACATTCAAGGAAAAAGTAATTTCTCGCTTATTAGAGGCTGCTGAGATGCAAGTGAAGCTGTATTTTTCTTATTACTAATTTGCACCGAATTTTTATTATTCTCAGATGCAGCGTCACCCTCTTTCTAAACGCTTACCTGCAATGTGTGAACCTCTTATAACAACGTGGCAGGAGGTACTTTCTGATTCTCACCGTAATTTTATCTTTTGTGCTAGTAATAGATTTTCATTTTCAACTCTTTCCTTTGTTATGTTTAAGATATACCTGGCTTGATCTGGAATGCATTTAATGTGGAGTTATATTAAGTGCTTTATGTTCTTGATGACAGTTTACAGAAGATGTTCATTACAGATTGGAAACGAGTGATAATTCCATTGTTCAAAAATTCCAAGAGTATGGCTAGACATTACCATTTTAAAAGATGTGTTATGGATAGAGTTCAGTTTAAGATCAACTTATAGTTTCCATCTTAATGCTACAGTTTTCGTGAGAATATGATTGAATCTCCATCTGCAATGCCATATAAAGAGATTTACAGCAGAGATCCGTATGATTGCTAGCTTCTTTTGCTTGACTTTTCATTTTCTCTTTTGGCTGTTTGTCTATAAATTTGAAATATGTTTTGTGAAGGTCATTCTCTTTGCCTGAATTTGTTGATGAAGTTCAAGAAGTGATTGGACCAGTTCTTGAAGCTTACTTCAAAGTAAGTATGCACAAGCTCACTAAAGTTTATGGACAGATTTACACTATTCTTAATATGGGGTGAAAATGGGAGAGGCAGAAGGTAGGGAATATGGGGTGAAAATGCAAGAGGTAGAAGGAAGGTAAGAGCAGGGCTACAAGCCGGGTCCATGCTCAGCCGAATCCAGGAGCTTCGGCTCAAACTTCGTATTTTTCTTAGGAAATTTATCTGATGTTCAAAATTATTATATTTTAGAACCCATTGACTTGGAATAGTTAGAATTTAGAATACATAAACTTCAAATCTTAGCTCTGCTTCTGACTAGGAAGGGCATGGTGTAACATTTGTTTGGTTCAATATTAAAGTGGTTGAGACGTTGAGTTGTATGCAACCTCTCCACGTATAGTTTTCAACCCCTTTAAAGTTAGACATGGAGGAGAAAGTCTTTCTTTACCATATAACACTGAAGGGACAAATAAATCCTTTAAAATAAAACTAGTACAATTTAGCCCTTGTTTGAATTTGAACGCACATTTGAATCATTAATATGTAGGTTAAGATATGAATACTATTTTTGGTCGACCTGAACTCCATCTTATTCATCACTCTGGGAATTCCCGTTCATTCTTTACAACTCTTTACAACTCAAAACAGCAAATAAGTAAAGGAAAGAAACAATTGAAAGTGTTTCTGCTATCTCCTATCCCTGTAGTTATTCATTTATACATCTCCTCTTGTGAGTAAATGCTCCAGCCAGGCTCTATCCTTACACTTTGTCTTACTTCGTATACTCTCCAAACTTCGAACTTCCTTTTCCGTTTTGATGTGCTTACTCACTATATGTGGTCTTGGAACTGTGTGATTCCATAAATCTTCATTTGTTGCCTTCCATGTGTGAGAAATCAGATTGCTGCCCAAATGAGTGCCCTGCTTGCTCTTCCTGTAGCTCTTCTTGCCATTCTCGTCCAGAACCCCTTAATGATTTTGTTCTGGACTCTCATTTCCAGCCATTGAAGAATCTCATCCAAGCATGCTTGTGAGTAGGCACACTCAAAGTATAAGTCATTTCTTGTTTCATTCACGTTTCCACGAAGTAGGCAGACCTTAAACTGACACACTCCCATTCTAAGTAGTCTGTCCGAGTCAATAGCCTTCCATGCGTTGTTAGCCAGCTTCTAGAGCTGTGTTTGGGGACATTTGCTTTACTCCATACTTCTCTCCAAGAGTTCCATGGTGCCTCTTCTCCCGTCCTCCATGTATATCCACTCTTGATTGTGTATTTCCCCGAGATTGTGAGCCATCCATCGTGGACATAGACTGGTGCAAATATTTCTTTGATTCCACACAGTGTCTTCAGGTATTAGCAACTATTAATGGGTGCTTTATATTCCCACCAATTCTCTCCCTTTATGTACATATGGTTGACCCATTTTACCCAGAGATTATCAGCTTTGTTAGTGATGTTCCATACCAGTTTTGCTAAAGCAGCCTCATTCCATGCTTTACAATTTTTCACACCCAACCCTCCTTCCTTCATTGGTCTGCAAATCAGCTCCCATGCAATGAGAGGTGTTTGGTTGGTACCATCCATCCCACTCCATAAAATAGTCCAACAGAGTGATAAGTTGGCTTATCACCTTCATTGGTAAGATAAACATAGCCCAGTAAGAGCGGATGTGCAAAAGCACCACGTTAACAAGTTGCTTTCTTCCTGCGTAGGAGAGATTTTTTGACCCACATGCTTTAATTCTGCCTGGCATTGGCTCCACTAGCATCTCGCATTCCACAGAAGATAAATTCTTTGAAGATATAGGGACCCCAAGATATCGAAAAGGTAGCTTTCCATTGGAATACTCAGTTAATTCACACAAATCTGTAATCACTTGGCCCTCCATGTTAGCTGCATAAATATTTGATTTACTAGTGTTTGTGGTAAGTCCCGATGCCATAGAAAATGATTTCAATCCCCTTAACATCAATAATACAGAATCAAATTCCCCTTTGCTAAAGATTAGCATGTCATCCACGAAACACAAATGATTCAATCTCAGGTTCTTGCACTTTGTGTGAAACTGAAATACCTCATTATTTGCTACCTCCCACATTATTATTGTAAAATACTCCATGCAAATCACAAAAAGCAGTGGGGAGATTGGATCCCCTTGCCTCGACTCCCTCTTTCCTTTAAACTTCCTATGAATTCCCCCATTAATAGCAATGGAATATTGAGGGATAGTAACACACTCCATTATCCATTTAATAAATTTTTGAGGGAAATTCAATCCATGTTACATCTCCTCAACAAAGTCCCATTCCACAGAGTCATATGCTTTCTTGAGGTCGATTTTTATAAGGCAGTTCTTAGTAGTACTGTTCTTTTTGTAGAGTCTAACCAAATCTTGGATATTATCTTATATATATTATTGCAACATGGTATTGACCTGTAATCTCCAACATGGTCAGCATGTGTACTTTTAGGAATGAGTGTGATCACTGTTTCATTGATACCTTGTATCATTTTTCCTGTCCTAAAGAATTCCAGCACAGCAGCCACCACATCCTTACCCAAAATCACCCATTAATCCTTGTAAAATTGACTCCCAAAACCATCCGGCCTGGTGATTTATCTCCCTCGATATCCCATAATGCCTTTTTAACATCACACTCTTGGTATTCGCTTATAAATTGATCCCTTTGCTCATTACTCACTAGGGTACCTTGTCGGATGAGAGAACTACACACTCTATGTCTACTTGTTGTTTTAGTGCCCAACAGGTCCTCATCATACTCTGTAAAAGCTCTGATAGTGTCCTCCATATCGGTGTGTTTCTGGCCATTCTTGTCTGTGATTGCAAACACTCTATTACCGTTCCCCATTGCTTTTATTGAGCTATGAAATAGTCTTGTGTTGCGATCTCCATCTTTTATCAATTGCATCTTGCATTTCTGTCTTAAAAATTGATCGCTTGCTTTTGTAAGCTCTCTGCATTCCCCTGGCAGTTTTGCTTCCTCTTCAAATAAAGAGGCGTTTCTTGGATCTTTTTGTATCTATGTCTGGTATTGTTTGAGCTTCTCCACAGCCTCTTCTGCCTATGTCTCTATTACAGCAAATCTCTCTTTGTTCAACCCTATTAATACCTTTTGAATCTGTTTAACTTCCCTATTAATTGGTACATTTGCCTCCCTGAGATAGGTGGATCCCAACTTTTTCTCACTTTTGTTTTAAATTCTGGTGCCATGCTCCACATATTGAAGTATTTGAAGTGCTTCCTTCCTGGTCTTCTTGTGTCCTCCCAGTGTAATATTGCTGGGCAATGATCAAAGAGTCCCTCGGACATAAAATTCACCTCTGCTGCTGGCATTTCTGCTTTCCACTCATTGTTAACCAAAACTCTGTCGATTCGACTTAGCACTCTGCTTACTACTCCATGTATAAAAGGATCCTGACGATTTCAGCTCATGCAGCCCATTTGTATCTACACAATTTCTGAAGTCCCTTATCTCTGCCATAGTTACAGGACTTCCAACTCTTTCTTCCCTCCTCAGGACACAATTAAAATCCCCCATTACAGCCCACGCTGCAGTATTTTTGTCCCTATACTATTAAGTGTTGATATCATCCCATAAACCTCTTCTTAAAGCTTGGTCATTGAACCCATACACCATACTTACTTGAAACTTCATCCCAGTACCCCTGTGTTGAACTTCAGTGTATATTAATTGCTCTGTAATCTGAACAATATTCACATCAAAATGTAAAGGTTTCCATACGAGCCATATCCTACCATTAGGATGCGCACCTAAATTAGTTGTAAAAGACCATCCTTGACAAAGATTTAAGGCTGCTCTCTATGAGCTGTTTCCCTTTTAACCTTCTTCTCTAGGAGTCCGAATAGGCTAACATTAGAATTTTGCAGAAAAATCTGCATTTCCTTTTGTCTTTCTGCCCTATTCAGACCCCTTGTGTTCCAAAATCCGAGCTTTTCCATTAGGGGTGGGGTGTGTCCCTATCCTCACCCCATCCTCTCTTTCTCAAGGTCAGTACTCTACTAATTTTTCATTTGAAGATCCCATTCCAGTCTTACTGGTTTGCTCCGCATTTTTACTCAACAATGCAAATGAATTACCTGTTGTAACTGCCCCTGTTTTAGCCGTGTTCTGCTGAAATGCATGTGCTAAGTTCCTACTTTCGTTCCTCTCTTGTTGTTTCCCCGTACTTGTATCTGCCTCTTGTCTAACTTTTCTCTCAGGTATAGTTGTTGTGCTCCTATTTATCTCTACTTGCTGATTTGCTGTCCATGTTCATCTCCATATTATCTTCCCCTTCATTTCCCTTCTCCTTCGTCGTGGCTACTTGTTGTTCTACACTCCTCAATGCCATGCCCAAAATTTTTGCATCATGTACATAACCTTGGTTTCCATTCATATTTGACCGTTTGCTCTATTGTTCTCCCCATTTCATTCTCAAACATTATCTCTGATGGATATTCCTGATTAAGGGGAATTCCACCAGCACTCGGGCAAACGTCAATCTATCTTTTTGCATAGTAGCCTTGTCAGCCTTCAAAGGATTTCCCCAAGCAAGCAATCTTTGTTAGAGCACTTTTCCCCCAATATTGACATCAAGTCCAAGTAACCTAGTCCATACAGGCACCTTCTCCATTTTTCCTTGGTCACCTTAATTTTGGGTCTCCGAGGCTTCACCACATTAATTTCGAACATTTGTACCCCTTCCTCAAACTCTTTCTCCCTGTTTTCCACTTCATGGAATCTCACTAGGAATACTCCCCTATTCACCTGAGCCACCTTATCTATACCTTGCCCTTTCCAAATTCTATTAAAGTATTCCTCCATGACTCCTTGGGGTGGATTAGAACTCATTACGTACCAAATCACAGCTGTTCGCCAGTATGCAATTTCATCCTGTAAATCTTCCATGGTAATCTTAACATTCTTACTTGTACTTGCCTTTGCTTTTAAATCTAACCCCTCAATTGGGACTTGAACTCCTACAACACCACTCCACGAAGTACTCGATTTCACCACTGAATTGGGGGTTAGTGTTTTACCATTTTGAGTTTATAATTCCTTTTCTTTATCCACCATATCTGCCCAGAAGACAACCCAGATTCCTTCTACTGCTACTGGTACCTTCGACATTTGTTTCTGCTGCGGTGTCACTGAATCTATCATGCCAACTCCTTGCTCGAGCACTAATGTTACAATACCCTGCAACAAATTCATTTTTCATCTTCTTCGCATCCCCCCATTGAGGGATCCCTGGTTTCCCATTGTTACTGGGCTTCTCCACCCCTTTCAACGCCTTCCCTCTCCCTCCAGCTTTTGTCTTCCCCATGTTCAGCTATCGCTGATAGGAATCACCATTCTATAGAGTGAAAAAGTTTGTTTGGAGGCATGATATGAATACCATATAGAGGGGGCATAAGTCACATTTGTCATTTTCAGGAAAATGACTTTCCTTGGTCCATGAGGGAAGTTATTTTCCCTCAAATAGAGGAAAATAATTTATCTTGAAAAATGTTTTCCCAATATTTTACTAAAACCAAATAAGGAAAAATAGGAAAACATTTTCCATCATACCAAACACACTCTTTTCTTACTTTCTAAGCATCTCATGCTGATATACTTAAAGCATCTTACGTTTATCCTTTGTGATATCTTGCTTCTTGGGTAAAGGAAAAACAAGCGCACTTAATGACTGAGATTGAGTGACTAAAATTCAAAGTGAAAACAAAAATGATGCTTTAGTATTTTTCTTACTTTCTAATCATCTCATGTTGATATACTTAAGCATCTTACTTTTTTATCCTTTGATGATATCTTGCTTCTTGGGTCATTAGGGAGATACAAAGGTGTTAAAGAAACATTGCAGCAACGAGATAATTGCGGTGTGTAAATCTCAGCATCAAGCTTTTGATAGCGAGGGTATCGTTTTCGACAAAAGGTAAGAATAAATACAAGTTATTTACTTAGCTTGCATTTTGGATATTGTATGAGTACATAATGAAGGGATGGGAGATTAACAATATGTGTAGTTTACAAATATTTTGCGTTACAAATCTAGTTGCAGCCACGGATTCTTGACTTCTACGATGTATCCTGGTCCAAAATCTTGTAGGGTGCATATTTTCTTTTGCTTTTAAATATACTACTCCCTCCGTCCCAATATTTGTACTCGAGATGAAGTCTTGGCATCTTTTGAATGAATAGCAGATTTAAATTTTTCCAACTTGAAGGGTGTTTTGATATGTTGAGCACTGGACACTGCCTATATCTGTCCAATTAGCTCAGCCAAAAATTTTGCATGCATTGTGACCACCTCTTATTTGGGGTATACTTTACATTAAAGAGGTAGAATAGCTTTCTAGTTGGCTTCTCTAGCGTCGAACTTCCCTTTTACGCTACTAGAAAAACTGATAAGCCTTCTGAAAACGCAACAGATTTTACATATTTCGGATATGGAAGTACAAGAGAAAAAAATGATGGAAGGCGGTCCCATAATAATTTTGAGGGTAAGAGTATTTCCTCCTTTTCTCTGTCTAAATCAATGCACCTCTTGATAGAACAAAAGGCTTAAAAGATTAAGCCCCTGATGGTAATCTTTCTTTTGTAATGTCCACAGTTCCAAACGCAGCAGGTCCACTGCATACGCGATAAACTTGGTTCAATTATAGAAGGGGGAAAGGTATGTATTAATATCCCATTTTGTTGGTTGCTGTTATTCTCTTGGTCCTGCATTAGCTATTCAATCGCTATGATATCTTGTATCATATACCAAGCTTCATTATATCAAATTGCCTTCATCTCTATGGTCAAAGCGTCATTTTTCTACGTTACTAGTGTGGTTTTCATACGCAAAAGTACATTACTAGACGTAAATTAAAGATGTTACCCTTATTCAGTTTCTGTACTCCAATTCACTTTAATCTTTTGTAGAGTGATCCCAACCTGCTACTCATCATTGTTGTATGGCTAATTTTCTTCTTGTATTAGGATACGATACACACTGTACATTATGCTTGGGCTATGCAACTCGGAGACGACTCTATATGGAGGCTTAGAGAGATGCAGCAATTTGGTGTTGTAGCTCTTATGTAATCAAATTTTTGCTTCATCAAAGGAGTCGATGACATTGCTACCCACGCCTTTGTTCATCTTATGGTCATTGATTTGTGCAGAATTTCTTATTGCAGTAAAATTTTGGTTGTTAATGTATTCAAATTAATGAGCAGCTAAGTCGGGGGTCTATCGGAAACCTCTCTACCTAATCCGAGGTGGTGGTATAGACTGCATACACTTACCCTCCTAAGACTCCACTTTGTAGGAATATACCGGGTTGATTGCTGTTGTAAAAATCATTTGAATGAAAGCGTAGAGGCAGAAGTAATAAATTCTTGAAAATGGTCAAAAGTTTTTAAACTGCTTACATTACATCTTCTTGAGCTGAGTCACCCAAATCTTGCGTAATCTTGGTTATCGGTAATCTCTCATTTCCCCGTCTAAAGACTTTAATAACTATAGCGGGCCAAAAACGGAGAGTTACGTAGAGGTGGTTAGACCTATATTACTCGAAAAGAAAGGATCTCTACATATGTTGCAGACTCCTGTTTGCTTTTAACTAGCTAGCAACCCAACTTCACGTTATATTTTAATACAATTTCAAGCAAATATACATAGAGAACGAAGATAAATTGAGCTATTTACGTGATCTCTACACTGCACCATCACTTGTATCTGTTTTCCAGAGCCAAGGAAAGGTCTGTGTAGAATGTCACGTAAGATTCAATTCCTAAAAATGATATCTTAAAATAAAGGGGATCTTTCAAAAATAGCTACACAGGTAAACTCACCTTTCATAGCCATATTTTACATAATTATCATTTATATCCGCTGTATTCAATTTACGTTCATTGTATTCGATTTTATCAATAGTCTGTATTCGTATAAAATATAAATACAGTAGCATTTAGCTGCTGTATTCGATCCACAACCGCTGTATTCACTTTTACTTACTGATCTGTATTCATAAAAACATAAATACACTACATATTTAGTCTTGACAAAAACACTACCATTTTTTTCTTTTTCGTGTTTTCCTCGTTTTTTCTTCTTTATTCTAATTTTTCCTATTTTTATTTTTTTGTTTTTTTATATATTTTTCTCTCTCTTCTATCTCTCTTTCTTTTTTTTTTTCTTTTTTTCTTTCATTTCCTTTTATGTACTTATTTTCTTTATCATTTTTTGTTCTATTTTATATTTTTTGCATTTTTAAAAAATATAACTATTCGAGCACAAGTCATTGATGATAACATAAATACCATAATTATTTATCTATTTGTAGTCGCAGCGTCATTTATATTTTTGTATTCATTGATACAACTATATTTGTATTTGTATTTGTATTTTAAAGTTCGCGCTTTTATTTGTATTTTGTAGGTCGCGTTTATATTAATATTTTATAGTTCGCACTTGTATTTGTATTTGTTAGTTCGCACCATCATATATATTTTATATAATTCACACTTGTATTTTAAAGAACTGTTTTATATTTGTATTTTATAATTGACTGTATATTATATTAGATTATATTTGTATTATGATTTTATTGTGTTTGTATATTTAGATTATATTTATATTTGTATTCTATTTTCGTCGATGTCTTTTAATTTTTAAAGAATTATTTTGTATTTATATTTGTAAGTTGATGGCATATTGTATTTAGTCGTGATTATGTACAATTTATCATTATATTTGTATACAAACAAGTAAATGCATTAATTGTATTTTCTTAATTCTAAAATATATAAATATGCATTGTATCATTTGATACAAATGTACTGTTTTGTATTTGTATGTCAAAATTATTATTCGTATCTATAAATAAATAAATATCACTTGATACAAATACAATTACAAACAAATGAAACCAATGATTTTAAAAATACAAATACATATTGTATTTTTATAAAAATTTAAACTGTATTTATTTGTATCAATAAATACAACTCGTATAAATAAATCCAAATAAATATTCGTAAAAAGAAAATCAATCGTTCCTTTTCAATAATTAAAAAATACAAACGATAGTTCACACTTGTATCTATATGTTACAGTTCACATTTGTATTTGTATTTTATAGTTCCCACTTATCTTTGTATATTATAATTCGCCTTTGTATTTATATTTTATAGTTCGCACTTGTATTTATATTTGCTAGTTCGCACAAATGAAAAGAAGGAGAAAAATAAAAAGAAAAAAGAAAAAAAAGAGAAAAATATGAGAATATATATATATATATATATAAAAGGAGAGTAGTTGAAAATAGAGAAAAAAATAAAAATAAAAATAGAAGGAGAAAAAATAAAAAGGAAAAGAAGAAAAAGAAAAAAAAAGACAAAATGAAAAAAAGACAACGAAAAAGAAAAAATTTAAAAAAGAAAGAAAAAGAGAAAACTAAAAAGGGAAAAGAAAAAATGAAGAAAAAAATTGAAAAAAGAAAAAAAAGTAATAGAAACTAGAGAAAAAAAAAGGAGAAAAAATAAAAAGGGAAAAAAAGAAAAAAATACAAAAGAAAAAAATAAAACGAAAAAATTGAAAAAAGAAAATAAAGAGAAAATGGAATAAAAAGAAAAAGAAAAAAAGAAGGAAACTGAAAAAGGATTAAAAAAAAAAAGGAAAGTAATTGGAAATAGAGAAAAAAAATACATGATAGATGCTATGAATTGTAATTATGAAAAATTAATAGGCAAGAGGAGGCAATGAATTGTAACTAATTGAAATTATGCTAAATAAGGTAATTAGGAGTCAATATTGGCTAACTTATGTAATTATCCCTAAAATAAAACCAAAGATGCAGAATCCACATAACTTGTTAGGATCGAGAATTCAGTTATTGTAGAATTTAGCCAAATAATATTATAATGACAATAACAAAGACAATAACAAGTTGATAATAACGACAATTAAAGAAAATAAAGGAAACACAAATTTAACGTGGTTTGGTCAGTGTGACCTAGGTCCATGAGCGACGATGAACAATTTTCACTATATCAACAAGAGTATAATAGTCACTCAAATTAATCCAAATATCCCAAGAGAACAACCTCAGAAGATCACTTCAACAGAAAGGGCTCACAAAAAGTGCTTCCCTACACCCACTCTCTAACTAATACTCTAGTAGGAAGGGAGAATAAATACAAGAGAATGAAAGAAAACTCTTGAAATTAATTTGATATGAATGAGAAAGAAGGTCCCTATTTATAGAGATAAGATGAGGTTGTTGATGTCATCCATGATGTTAATGGATGATGTAAATTTCAACATTTGCATGTGAATGAAAGAAATTTACAACAAAATCATTAATAGCAACTTTGTTTGACAAAATAAACAAATAATCTTTCAAAAGTCTTTAGTAGTAACTTTGTTTGACAAAACCATCAAATAATCTTCCAAAAGTCATTAGTTGGCTTTTACCAAGTGTGAACCAAAGAAAAAACAAAGGCCACATTACAAATCTCCACCTTGGCTTGAGTTTAGTTAATATAGTAAATTTGCTTCCTCTCCGCAAAAGCCCGTGTGGGCAAAATCATTTTTCATAAACGACAATCAAGTTCAATCAAAGCTTGAACTTACTGATCGAAAGAGACTTTGTGAACATGTCAGCAAGATTGTCTCTAGTATTGATCTTCTAAATAGAGACCTTTCCTTAAACAATAGTTTTCCAAATGAAATGATACTTGATGTCAACATACTTCGTTCTCTCATGATACATTTGATCTTTAGTCAAGTGAATGACACTTTGAATATCATAGAAAATAATAATATCACCTTGGTGTGGACTGAGTTCAGCAAATAGACCTTTCAACCATTAGGCTTTTTTGATTGCTTCGGTCACTGCCATATATTTTTTTTTGGTAGTAGATAAAGCTACTACATGTTATAATGTAGCTTTCCAACTGATTGCACAACTACCAATGTAAAATATGTAGCTAGTCAATGATCTTTTGTAAAGATCACCTGAGAACCATTTGAACTCCACAGTGTTAGTATTTCTTTTGAACTCCAAACATGCATTTGAAGTACCTCGTAAGTATCTGAGAATCCATTTCACTGCCTGCCAATGTGCTTTTCCAGGATAAGCCATTAATTGATTAACCGCACTTACTACTTGTGAAATGTCTGGATATGTACACACTATTGCATCCATAATACTCCAACTGTACTAGAATATGTCACTTGTTCCATATATCTTTCTTCTTCCTCTGACTGCGGTGATTAAGAAGCTGATAACTTAAAATGAGCAGTAAGAGGAGTACTTACTGGTTTAGCTTCTTTCATACCAAACTTCCCCACGTACTTTTTTTGGGTCAAGAATAGTCTATTGGTTTCTCGATCTCTTCTGATCTCCATGCCAAGGATTTTCTTAGCTACTCCCAAATTTTTTATTTCAAATTCACTTTTTAGCTGACTTTTCAAATTGTGATTTTCTGTCAAATCCTTAGCAACAATGAGCATGTCATCAACATATAATAGTAAGTAAACGAATAAACCATCATTTAACACAACTATCATACATGCTTCTTGAATAACCATGACCCATCATAGAGGAATCAAACCTCTTGTACCATTGTCTTGGAGATTGTTTTATCCGTACAAGAATTTATTTAACAAGAAAACATGATCTTCCTTTCCTTCAATTTCAAATCCTTCAGGTTGATGCATGTGTATTTGTTCCTCAATTTCACCATGTAAGAAAGTTTTCTTAACATCAAGCTATTCTAATTTCAAATCATACATGGAAACTAAGGAAAACAAGACACGAACTATGTTTAACAATAGGTGAGAAAATATCATTAAAATCAACTCCTTGTACCTGACTATAGCCCTTTGAAACTAATTGTGCCTTATACCTTGCATTTTCAACCCCTGGAATTCCATTTTTTTCTTAAAGACCCATTTGCAACCAATGATTCTACTTCCTGATGGCGGCTTCACAAGAGACCAAGTACCATTCTTAGAGAGAGATTCAATTTCTTCATTTATTATAATCAACCACTTGGCTGAATCAGGACTGAAACTGCTTCTGAATAATTTGATGGTTCTCAAATTTCTTTAATTTCCTGTGCAACTGAAAAATCAAATGCAACATAATCTCCATACCTTCTTGGTTGGTAAATTTATCTTCTTAGTATATGTGTTGCTATGGAATGCTCATTTGGTTCAACTTCTGGAGCCACAACTTCTGGCTCTACTTATGGAGTTTCAACTGTATTTTTTTCCACAATTGATGAACTTGGCTCAGAAGGTTGCCAATCTCAACCTCCACCTATTCATACATATCATGATTTGTGTTTCTGGTAAACGAACTAGTAAACTCTTTTGTGGAATGTAACATAGAGGATTCATCAAAGGTTACATCTCTGCTAATTATAAATTTTGGTGACTTGGGATCAGGGCACCAAAGTCTGTATCCTTTCACCCCAGATATATATCCAAGAAAAATATCCTTTTTAGCCCTTGGCTCTAATTTTTCATCATTTATATGCATGTATGCAGGATAACCGAAAACTTTTAAGTCAGAATAATTAGCAGGTGTACCTGACCATATTTTCTCTGAAGTCTTGAAGTTCAAAGGAACAAAAGGAGTAGGATTGACAATATAACAAGTTGTAGAGATAACCTCTGCCCAAAAAACATTTTTCAACCCAGCATTTGAAATCATGCAATAGTCTCTTTCCCAAAAAGTCCTATTAATCTTTTGTACAACACCATTTTGTTGAGGTGTCATCCTCACAGAGCGATGTCAATAATTTCTTTATTTTTGTAAAATTCATTGAACTCGTCGTTACAAAATTCCAAGCCATTATTTGTTCTAAACCGCTTGACTTATTTTCCTGTTTGCTTCTCAATCAGAACTTTCATTGTTTGAAAGTTAAGAAAACATCACTTTTCTTTTTCAAAAATAAACCCAAACCTTCCTTGAATAATCATCAATGAAAGTTAACATATACCTGGCACCACCTTTGATGGGGTATGAGAAGGACCCCAAAGATCTGAGCAAATATAGTCCAAAGTACCTTTAGTTCGATTAACTACCAAAGATTTGAAGAGGACTTTTTTCTGCTTTCCAAACACACAATGTTAAAAAAACTCTATTTTTTGATACTTTGTCCACACAGGAGACCTCTTTTGTTGAGGATGGAAAGACCTTTCTCACTCATATGTCCCAATCGCATATGCCATACTTTGGTGATGTTAGGATCAGATTAATTTAAAGTGGAAAATGCAGCAACACATGTAATAGTGGATCCTAATAAAGTGTACAACATACCTGATTTGCATGCTTTCTTGATAACAAAAGCACCTAGAGAGACTTTCCAAACTCCACCTTCACCTGTGCATTTGCACCCAAGAGATTCTAGAGTGTCCAATGAAATAGTATTTTTCTTCAAGTTAGGAACATATCTAACATCGGTGAGAGTTCTCACCACATCATGATGCATTCTAATTCAAACTATACCTTTACCAAAAAATTTGCAATAAGCATTGTTGCCCATCAAGACAACTTCACCTCCAACAGATTTGAATGTGGTAAACAAATCCCTATAGGGACACATATGATAAGAACAACTTGAATCTAAAATCCACTCATCATTAGATTTAAACCTATTATTAGTTGCTAAAAATATTGTTCCCTCAGACTTATCAGCAACTACACTTGCTTCAGCGAAGTTAGCATTGTGGTGCTTATTTTTGTTTTCCTTGTGCTTTTCTTTGTTTTTCAACTTATTGCATTAAAAAATAATATGACCTTCCTTATGAAAGTATTTGCACACTACATTTCTGTATTTAGATTTTGACCTTGATTTAAACCTCTCACTATTTGATTCTTTCTTATTAGATCTACTCTTACAAATAATCTTTCCCCATGGGTTGCACCACTTTCCCCAGTATTATATTTATCTATATGTTCTTTTGTTTTTAAGATAGATTTGATTTCTATATAAGAGATATTATCTTTTTCATAGAGCATAGTATCTCCAATATGCTTAAAAGATTGGGGTAAGGAAATAAGTAATAAGACGACTTGCTCTTCAACATTAACTTCATCGTCTATATTACTCAAATCCATAAGAATAGAATCAAAATCATCAAGATGTGAGAATATAAAAGAACCTTCAACCATATGAAATATGTAAAGCTTTTGCTTTAGGTAAAGTCTATTTTCCACTTCCTCTTCATATACAAGATTTTTAGTTTTTCCCACAAGCCTTTCGTTGTGGTTTCTGTAGACACTTCATGTAAAACCTCATTTGAGAGATTTAGAATGATACCTAATTTTGCCTTTTTATCTATGACGGCAAACTCTTCATCCGTCATATTTTTTGGCTACATCTCCCTTCCTTTCAGTACCAAGGTTTCTATGTAATATACGACTACCCTTTTGATGTTTTTGTATTAGCTTACGTACTTTATACATTCACAAATATATATTGATTTAAAGAATCGACTTTTGATCTTCGAATCCATTGTTCTTGATTTTAGGTTGATTATTAATTTGAGATTATTGATTTTGTTCTTAAATTATTGTGAGGTTCACCTTATAATTTCTTTATTGAATTCCATAGATGTTCTTGCAAGCAGAAACGGCTAAACCACACCAAAAGATTTTAGCAAAACCAACCAAGAACACAATTTTAGTATTCATCTCGTATTTATTTCAGCCAAAGTAACTAAGATTTGTTAATTTTGATATTATTCTCATCAAAATCACCCCTTTTACTTTCCTAAATTTTTTCGGCTACTTCACTAGATTCATCAAAGATATTTGAACTATTCCCTGTGGGGTCGACCCCAACCTCTATTGGGTTACTGTATTTGACATCTACCACCTTATACTTTTGGAAGTATAGTTTTGGGCGACATCAATTGCTAACACCCTAATCCCAAGGATGGGTTCCCTCAGCAATGTCACCTGTCAAAATTTATTCATCTTGTATTGCATAATTAAGAAATACAAAATTAATTAGGCTTTGTGGTTTCATGAATATATGTTGGAAATTGTGGCTGATGCTCATGCCACAACTATCTTACCTTACGAATATTTGATTACCCGAATCCTTCTCCACTAGTCCATTGATCTCTTTGAGTACTCTGCTATAAGAGTCTCTGCGATGTACGTTTCTAAAAATTTTGTCAGCATGGGATAGGTATTGATCGACACTGAATAGTGCAAAAAGGATTCCAAGAAGGCAAGGACTGATTTACCCATAGTTAGTAAGAATATTTCTAATCTTGTGCTTCCAGTGATGGAGGAAATGAAAGACATCAAGAGATTTCTCAAGTCAATAGAGGAAGGATTGCTGAGTCTTCAGGAGCTAACTCGCAGGATGCTGCAGCTGAGTAAGGATACTAGCATCGATGTGAGCAAAGAACACCTAACGATTGATGCTTTTAAACAGGAAGGCATCAAGCTTTGTTATAGGTTGTTTGCTCAGGTTGGCTCCATCAAATCCAAAGAAAACTTCTCCCACAAAGAGCTTCCATATCAATCAAGAACTCCTACTCCAGTTTCTCCATAAATATTGAAAAATCTTATCAACCTTTTGGCCCTAATATGCACAACAACCTAACCTATTTTTTGAGAAAACGTTGATTTTTTGACTGCTCATTCAAAGAGGGATTTTCCCCTTCATTCCCTTAGTCTGTACTTAAGATTTTAACTTGGTTTGATCGGAACACTACATGCCCCCCTTTCGTTTTGATACTTTTCGCATTTACATTGTCCAACACTTTTATATATGATCTGCTTACGTTTTATATTTGTCTATTTTCTCTGCTTTCCCTATTCTTTTTTATTATTTCAAAGGGGGAGAAAGTATACAAACATCTAATATAAAAGGGGTATCCAAGTAAAGGAGAGCCAGGCAACTATATGTAGAAAACTCAAGTGATGATAATGCAAATAAGTCATCAAAAAAGGAGGAGCCAACCGACCATGTATGTAGGAAAGTTAACCAATGTTTATTATTTATCATTATCAAAAAGGGAGAGAATTTTAACCTCCTATATTAGTATATTATATTTTAATAATGACAAACTAACAAAGAAAATATATAGATCACACTAAGGAAGAGATCAAGGCAAGGAGTTCGTAGAAGGACCATCCCAAAGCTATAATTAGAATAGCATCATGAGAAGATCTCAAGAGATTCCTAACTTATAAGATTCATCGGTACTGTGAGCAATCATGGAGTAATGATTATGTAAAGTAGATTTCACATGGAGCTGCGAAAAGAAGGAAAATCATAATCACAGAGCAAAAATTATGGAAAGAAGATTTCACACAGAGCTGCAAAATAAAGAAATATCATTATCATGGAGCATCAATTATGGAGAGAGATATTACATGGAGCTGTGGAAGGAAGGAATACCATATCCCATACACAGACACGTCTAGTATGGACGTGTATGGATATGATTCAACATCCAAGAAAGGAATATCATATCATGTGTATGGACATATCTGATATGGACGTACCATATGATGTGAATCCTCAATCAAGAAATTAATACAAATCCTTGATTGAGAAGAAATCCCTTGGGCTTTTCTTTTAGAGAAAAGAATCTATAAGAGGTGAAGACTATAAAACAAAGACTGAAGATTTAGTTGAGGCTGTGTCACAAAATCTGAATAACAGACTAAGATTAATAGATTGTTTAAACTACTGTAACTCTATTCTCTATGTTAAAGGTCTACAGTAAACCCTTGATACTCAAGGAGACTGGAGTAGGCACCACACTGGTGATGTGAATCAATATAAATTTTTGTGTTCTTCATTACTCTTTTATTTAAGCTTTTTGTTTTATTTTATTTTATTGAGTATACTAACTTGCAGGTGAGTTGACTGTCAATACTAAATAGTTGACTCAGAAAAAAATTTCAATTCACTCCCCCTTCTTGAATTTCAAATGGCGCATCATTTGGTTGCTGTTGGGACATACTATTCACAACTGAATTAATCTATTGTCCAGTTTCATTGTCATTTTTTTATCACCCTTTGACAATTAATTTAGTATTTTATAATACTAACAATAAAGACTTAATCTTTAAACAACTTATTTCTAGTCAAAATAAAGTTTTATGTCTTCAAATAGTCAATTGAATGAACTATGACTCATGATAAAGTTTTTATATCTTCACTATCGAGTTCAAACAGACCGAGAATTTATAGGTTTTAACTCCATAAATTAATACAGAGAATTCAATGAGTTAGCGAAGTTTTTATATTCTTCAAACTGAATTCTTAATCCAATTTCTTAGTGAAATTTTTTTGTTCTTCTAGTTGAGGGAGTGGATCAAAAGATTTTAGTCTCCGCAAAATATGACCTAATATAGATTACCCAAGTACTTAATTTATAAATAGTGATATATTTTTCTCCTACCAAACAAGTATAAAAAATAAATATTTTTTTAATTTCTTTAATATTATTGTTTTTCGGGTGGAGTAAAATCTGTATTTTTTAATAATAACAACTTTGAACTCTAACAATAAGTTCAACCCAACTTATGAACAACAACTAAATAAAGTTCAAACTATTTTAGCAAAAATTGTAAAACTAAATGTTTAGAAAGAGATGGAGATTAGAAGATTCGAGTCCACCGAATTCATGGTGTGTCCTTAAGGAAATTATGATTTCCCTCAAGTACTTAAAGTTATGAGATATATCCTCTGAGGATAAAATGAATCACTTCAACAGAATAGTGATACCTCAAACTTTGTTGAACTACGAATGTACTCAATGATAGCAAATCACACTAGAGTTTTTAAGGAAAGGGGAGTGTTTAACTTCAAAATTTTCTTCTATATACCTGGAAAAAAATTACGTATTTTATAGTCATCAAGATGTTGCTTCATGAAGAGAAGCAGTGGTTCATAAAGGTGAACCTCTTCATAAAGTTTCAACTCTTAGGAAAAGTTACAAACCATTAAAAAAGTCATAACCATCCAAACTGAAAGGTGCTTATTCAAATTGCATCTTTCTCTTGGTATTCTTTAGGAAAATACCTATTCATTTTTTATTCACACCTTTTAAAACCCAACACACTCTAACTAAACCTTTATTCTAATCTCATTCTTCATAATCTTCCATTTAAGCTCGCGTCCGCAGTAAGCTAGAGTTCGGTCATATCCTGTCTAATCACTTCTCCTCCATACTTCTTAAACCTACTTCTACTTCTACATGTCCTTTCTCGATAACTGTCCATATATAGACAACCTCCACCTCCATGCAGGTGTATCTATACATCTCCTCTTCACATGTCTCAACTATCTTAACCTCACTTTCCATATCTTATCCTTCACTACAGTCGCTTCTACCTGGTGCAGGGTAGTAATGTGTAACTAATTTAACATAGCGGACCTATGTGTACAAAATCAATTTTAGTAAATGATTTAGTAAGTGGAAGTTTCGATACATGTAGCTCTATATAGTGTAGATGTATTATCTCCATGGTTACATTAAATTTCATTCTTTAATGCAATTCAACAACAAAAGTTTTTTCCTTAGCTCTTCATCTTCACTCGATCTTCACCGTGACTTCTCCTGCATCCAATTGAATGTGAACTACAGGAATAGGATGAAGCTAATTGTGGTAATCATCATTAGTGTCATATATATAGTGAATTTCAAGTATAAATATCTAATTAGGAAATAATTGTGGAGCACATTAGTTATTTGGTGTAGTAATAACTTTACGAGAAAAAATTACTAATGTTTGTCTTTTTATGTTAATATCTTTCTAATTTTGCATACGTTTACTTATAAAAGTTAAATGAGATATAAACGTCTAATGTTAGTGTGTGTGTACGTATATATGTATACATATATATATGTATATGTATATATATATGTATATGTACATATATATATACTGACAATGTACCTAGAAGACCTGCAATTAGGGTAAACCCAGATACAGAAATTAAAGGAGATTATATAAAACCAGCAGGAAAAAGAATGCCTATAGAAGAACCAATTAAAATCCAAGAGGGAGGTAGCAAAGGAAAAATTTTAAATATCACGGCACATGATCCCCAAATGTGGGATACAGTAATAGATTTATGGAAAGGTATAGTAGCCGCTGATTACTTAAGACATTATACTGAAACTGAGACTGAAACAATGTATAAATATTTAGAAACCTTCCTAGGAGAATCTGCCAAAGCTACATGGGAAAGTTTTAAGACAAACTGTCCACATGATTTCCAGATTCTACTAAGTATGGGACCAAACCCTTATAATTTTACAAATAAAATGCACATGCTATTAACCGGAAAAGATCCAAATAGTGGATTAATAGCTTTACAAAAGGAAGCCTTAATCAAATTAGAACAACTAAGTATATCACACTGGGTATACATAAAAAAGTTTTTACAAGATTATTTTTACTACTGTACTGTTAGTGGAAATACATTTAATGAAGAACTAGGTAAAAAATTATTTAATAAACTAGACTTTGTATGAAAAGACATAGATCATTTCAAGATATAGGGTGTAGCTATTTTTACCTATATAGAGAATATAAAAAAATCAGAGGTATAAAAATTAAGAAAACCAATTTAGAAGAAAGTTTAGAAAGATTAGTAACAGCCTGTAGACAAAATAAATCAATTAACAGATCTAGGAGAGCATTCGAACTAGTAAGTGCTATACACTGGGAAATACAAGGTTGCGAAAGTGACTTAGAACATAGTGTTAAAGTAGTAAAGTGGATAAAAGAACGAATTAAGAAAAAAGCTTATCAACTAGGATAGTAGATGCCAATAAGATATATCCATTATATTAGAGAAGTACAGCGCCAATATTATAGGGAAGTCACTTATAAACGTGAGATTATAAAAATACGGAACCAATTTATAGAAAGATTAGAAAAATTAGATAAAGAAATAAAAAAGTTAGAGACAGATATTATAAAGTTTAGAAAAACAGAAAATTATGAAATAGTTGCTATAGGTATAAATCATTATAAAAACATTTTAATTAGCGAACGATCTAGATTGATAGAGACTATACAAGAACTAGACTTAGATATAACTTGGTCAAATAATAGATTAAGATATCAAACTAAACTAAGCAAAAAATATCTTAACTTAAACCACCTAGAATAACAACATAGCTTCATTAAAACGTCTAGACTATTTAGATCTTAGATTTTAACCAGAAAGGAAATATAGAATATTAAAAGATAATTCTACTATAAGGTGTAATTTTAACCAAGGAGAACATATATTACACTCAGAAGATAAACAATATAACACAATAATAGACTTTTTGATTAATTCTAGCGAAAAAACACAAGAAAAAGATAACAGTATAATAAAAACTTTAGAACAGATAGAAGTTACTCAAAACAGACATAAAAAGACCTTAGAAAAAATAGAACAAAATTTAGACTATTTAAAATCACAAGAACTAGAAATAGATAGAAAAATTCAATATCTAAATCATAAATTTAATTTAGAACAAATACCTACAAAAATAGAAATCGAAAAACTAATAAAAACATTAATAGAAAAACCTAAAGAACTAGAAGCAAAAACAACACAATTAATATCTAGGCTTGTTGAACAAGTAGAAAATAGAACTAGGGAAATTAAAGACTTACAAGAAATAACAAAAAGATTAGAAGAAATATCGCTTTCACGAGTGAGGAAGATACAAACTATATAAAGGCACTAGAAAAATCAAGAATTCATCACAGCGAACCAGAAGGATTATCTAGGTATATACCCTCAAGTCAAACAGACAAAATTTTACTAAAACAAAATAATACCATAATAGAACTACTTTTAGATTTGTTGTCTCCATCCTCTTCGTCTGAATTTAAAATACTATTGTCTTGCTCTGGTGTAACTCCGTCTGAATTAATGAGTTGTTCTGGTACAACTCTATCTGAATTACTGGGTTGTTCTATTGTTTGTTTGTTTACATATTTATCCTGGGTCTGGCTACTGAAAAATTTATCTAGAGTCTGTTTAATTATGGTTTCTATTGTCTGATTTTTCCTCTTAGCTATTAAAGTCTTTCTTAGCTTATTCTCAGATCTAGTTAATTTAGTTTTTGATGAAGAACATCCTTCATCTTCACTTTTTGGCAAAGTGACAGCCATCAACGGATTTGGTTTGTCTTTACCGGTTACCGTTTGAGCCGGACTAGCTGTACCAACATCCGGTATAGTGGATTTCTTAGCATTTAGTGGGAAATGCACCCCTTCTCATCCATTTTTTGAGGAGATAGAGAACTCTGTTCTGGCGTAGTCTGTGTTTGAGCATTTGTCTTACTGGTTGAGTGCTGCTGTCTGAGTCTTGTTTCTAGTATCTGGATCTGTTTAATTAATCTAGTATTCTCCATGACAAGGGACTCCTTTTGAGCATTCAATGTTTTGAAGTTTTCCGTCATGGAAGAGCAATGGTCACAAAAAATTATCTTCCCAGTGTCTTTCTGTACATTATACTGGGGAATCTGATCTGGATTTTGTCTAAGAGAAGGAGAAATATAGTAATTGGGTCCCAAGTATCCTCTGGCATGGTTGGTGGCTTCAGTAAAATCATTAAAGCCTTTAAAAAGATGAGTTTTGAAACCTTGTATGGAGTCTAAAACTTCTAGCCATGTCTGAAAAATATCGTTAATTTTCCCATGTATTACTACATAATATTTAAAACGTGGTCTGTTTTTCTCTGCCATGTACTGGCATAAAGCATTCATAGAAGCCATAAAATGATTACGACTTTGTTTATTATATGAAATCCATAAGTTGTCTACTAAGCATTTTTGGGTTCTATCTAAAACATAGTCTGGTCTAACTCTAAATGACATATTGCTTTCTGGAAATGCAACTAAGTTAAACGGTCCGAATTGAATTCGTTCCAATGTCTCTACAACTTCTAAGGGTCTGAAATGTAAATTACCTAACATTGTCTGTTGGTACGAGTCAGAAGACGAGGCTACTCCCTTTCCTTTGTCTGCGGGAGGTTGTTTTGTTGGTCTCATTTCTGAAAACAAATAAATAACATTAAACTTATTTATTTATTCCTAATTGTAGTCTACTTAGCTGATCTGCTAATGCATTTTCTTTTCCTTTAATATGTTCAAAAACTATATTTTTGTAAACCGATATAGTGTCTGTAAAATTTAACCATCTTCGTCTACTACTATTTTTATCATTAATTTTTTGATGAAATTTGACTATTGCCTCACAGTCTGTTCTAACTAGGACTTCTTCCTTATTCAATATATATAGTTTAAAACTGTTTAAACCATATATAATTGCAAGTACTTCTAAATCTATGGCGCTCATGTTTCCTTTTTCTTTGTAAGCACCTCTTTGGTATACGCATATTTTTTCTTCATTTTTACTACTATATTTATTAGGTCTGGCTTTTAAAATAGCTCCCCATCCTAATTCACTGCCATCTGTTTGAATTATTAAGTAATCAGATTCTAGAGGAATTTTTAAGTCTGGAAGGTTTTTAATTTTTTTCTTTTATTTTTTGAACTAATTTAATATCTTCTGTATTAAAATTTTTCTGGCCTTTACTACCTGTTTTGACATATAAAGGTCCTGCTACTTTTCCTAAATCCTGAATAAAATTTCTTGCATAATTTACTAATCCTAAAAGTTTTTGCAAATCCTTCGTTGTTTCTAATTTGTCTGGCATGTCTAGTACCTTTTTTGCTATATGTGGTTGTAATTTTATCTTCCCATTTCCTAGAGTTATTCCTAAAAAATTAATATAGGTTTTACATAGTTCCATTTTCTTTTTACTTACTATTATGCCGTGTTTAACGAATAATCTGAAGACTATTTGTAGATGTCCTAGATGCTCTTGCATTGTTTGACTAAATACTAGAATATCGTCTACATAAACTAGTATGAAATGTTTATATTCTCCAAATATATTATCCATTTTTCGTTGAAAAATGGGTGGAGCTGTCTTTAATCCGAAAGGCATTACTAACCATTCAAAATGTCCTCCTGGACATGTGAATGTTGTCCATTCTATGCTTTCGGGATGCATTTTTACTTGCCAGTAGCCTGATTTACAATCGAATTTACTATAAACCTTTTTATTTTGGATTCTATTAATTAATTCATTTTTATCTGGTAATTTGTATGCATCTGTTCTAGTATTACCATTTAATCTTTTATAGTTAATTACCATGCGGGATTTTCCTCTTACTTGCTCGCTATGGTTTCGTACCATAAACGCTGCTGATCTGTGTCTAGATGTAGATCTTCTTATAACTCCTAGATTTAAAAGTTCTTTAATCTGTGTATCAAATTCATTAGTGTCTTCATTATTTGCTTCTATAGGAGCCGTTTTAATGATGTATTCTGGGTTGATTATATATAATTTACACATTCATTCATTAGCGTCCCAATGAGCTAATGGTCTTTCTCCTATTATTTCCATTTCATCTAATATAGCTATTATGTTTTCCAAATCTTTTGGGCTATTTATTATCCCTATTCTATCTATTCCTTTTCTGAAATTGTAAAACTGAGTTTCTATGCCTATTAGTGTATATTCTTTTTCTATATGTTCGAGGCATTCTTGCCCTTCTGCATTAAGCAACATATAGTTTCTAATGTCGTCCATGTTTTCTTTTAACAGATTGCTGCAGTTGCTATTTTTACAGTCTTCACAACAAGGTTCTGGAAGTGATTTCTTTTTATTAGTATTTAGAGTTCTATGTATTGTAGGCAAGATTTTGGTTTGTACAGGTGTATAAGTTAGATTTTTGAATAACATTATTCCGTCTCTTGTTAAGAGACATCCCCCTTTATCTTGTATACAAAATTTTAGTCCTATAACAAAGTCTGATCCGATATTTAAATCTCTAGCCAATATTCTATTTACTTTATAGACTGGGTTATAGAATTTGTCACAAGTGTTTAGGAAACTTATTTGTGCATTTTCTATGTAGTATCTATTGATGTTTTAAGAGCCGTCCATTTGAGTGGCTAGTATAGGTCTTTCAAGTGTTTTTAATAAGTATTCGGGTACTATTGCTTTGTTAATTAAACGACTGGTACATCCGGGATCTACTAGTGCTAGTGTTTCTGGTAAAAAATTATTTAATAAACTACCCTGAGCCTTAGGAAGAGAAATCGAAGAAAGATGGTATAAAAGAGATGGGGTTCCAGCAAACCCAACTTTTAAATGGACAATAGGACATAGAACTCAACATATAATGGATATCTTAACTGAAAAATGTACAAACATACAAATACAGAAACAATTAAAAAAGAATGAAATGAATTTTTGTAAATCAGTTATATATACAACTCAGAATTATGATCAAAAACAACATAGGAGGTATAAGAAACGAAACAATCAAAAACCGTATAGCAAAAAACAATATTTCCTAAGAAAATCTAAAGCTAAAAAGCCATGGCTTAGTAGAGATAGACATGTTAGAAAATACAGAAATGATAGAAATTATAAAAATAAACTAGAATGTTATACATGTGGCAGCATAGATCATTTAGCCAACGTATGTCCTAAGAGAAATAATAATAGGACAAGAAATTCGCAACTAATAGAAGACCTTCAAGAAACACTATTAAATGTAGATGAATACATGTCAGATACAGAAAGTATATACTCAATAATAAGTATTGATATAAATGACAAAGACAATTTAAAATCTGATTCGTCAGAATTAGAAGAAGACAACTTAGTTAATGAATTAGGACAATCACCCAACTCCAGAACCCATGTATAAACCTCTCATTTCAAAACACCTTATTTATGTATTTTTTCCCCACAAAAATATTTTCTTTATGAATGATTTTATCTATGTTTAAACACATCTTACATATTTTTGTACATCATGTAAATTAGTTGTTTCTATAAAAAATTTTACCCTCAGTATATGGTTAGCCTTTTAATTTCTTGATAACAACGATGGATTAACCTGTAAATTTCTAGGAATTCTGGCCTTGATAGTCCGCCAAGTCTGCAGAATAGATATAGGATGAGTGTTAGTTGCCAGATAAAAATATTTCGGGGTGTGGTTAAAGAAGTATGGTATTAAGAACATAGATTAGGAGGAAGAGATGAACAGGGTAAGTTAAAAAAAAAGAAGTAAAAATCTTGGGGAAAATATAAATCATAAGAACGATAAAAATGAAGAAACAACGAGAGAGAAGGAGTACTGAGTAGGATTTACAAGTCTAATAAATGTCCACTCGCAAATTCTCTTTTTTCCATAATATCCTTTCTTAAAATTGAAAAATCTTCTTTAAATTGAAACATCCCTCCATTATTGGTATCAGAGCGAGAAGGTTTTGGGAACATTACCTATAAACACGCGAAAAAAGATTATAGACTTTGTATGAAAAGACATAGATCATTTCAAGTTATAAGGTGTAGCTATTTTTACCTATATAGAGAATATAAAAAAAATCAGAGGAATAAAAATTAAGAAAACCAATTTAGAAGAAAGTTTAGAAAGATTAGTAACAGCCTGTAGACAAAATAAATCAATTAACAGATCTAGGAGAGCATTCGAACTAGTAAGTGCTATACACTGGGAAATACAAGGTTGCGAAAGTGACTTAAAACATAGCGTTAAAGTAGTAAAGTGGATAAAAGAACGAATTAAGAAAAAAGCTTATCAACTAGGATAGTAGATGCCAATAAGATATATCCATTATATTAGAGAAGTACAGCGCCAATATTATAGGGAAGTCACTTATAAACGTGAGATTATAAAAATACGGAACCAATTTATAGAAAGATTAGAAAAATTAGATAAAGAAATAAAAAAGTTAGAGACAGATATTATAAAGTTTAGAAAAACAGAAAATTACGAAATAGTTGCTATAGGTATAAATCATTATAAAAATATTTTAATTAGCGAACGATCTAGATTGATAGAGACTATACAAGAACTAGACTTAGATATAACTTGGTCAAATAATAGATTAAGATATCAAACTAAACTAAGCAAAAAATATCTTAACTTAAACCACCTAGGATAACAACATAGCTTCATTAAAACGTCTAGACTATTTAGATCTTAGATTTCAACCAGAAAGGAAATATAGAATATTAAAAGATAATTCTACTATAAGGTGTAATTTTAACCAAAGAGAAAAAAAAACCTATTTCAGAAATAGAAGAACTGGTAAATCAATTAAAGAAAATTGAAATAACCCCTCAAAACGAATGCAAGAAAATAATAAGAAAACCACAAAGATGGACCTTTTATCAAATAGACGGAGAACCATCGAAAATAACAACGAAAGACAAAGAATCAGTTTCTCAGAAAACATGATAGGAAATAATAATATATTATCTAGAATATGCAGAAGACAATCTAATATAGAACAAAATCAAAATATTGTTATTAATACTTTAGCTCCTAAGTTTTTTCTCGTTAATCCTTTTATTCCTATAACAATTAATCCCATATGCATTAAAATCATTTTACTATTCTTTATATGTTTTAATGAATTAATATTTACTAAGTCTAGTATTTTAAAATCTTCTCCTAAGGCTGATATTTGTTCTTCCCTATAATGTCTGAATAACTGATTGTCTGAAGAAAAATATCCTGCATTATATAACGTCTTAGGATTTAGTAATTTTAACTGATGTTGTTGAAAGATTTGTAAATCTTTATCTACATCTATTATTTCGTTAAGTTCTTTTTTTTTTTTTAACTTACCCTGTTCATCTCTCTCTCTCTCTCTCTCTATATATATATATATATATATATATATATTGCAGCAATGAAATTTTCAGACAAACATTGTCATTATAGAAATATTTTGACTGTATATAAAAATAATATACGATTTTTATATAGTTATATTTTTTCTTTGTAATCAATTTGTAAGTTAGTACAACTCCATCCTCTTTACCTTTTTATCTGTTTGGGCACTCCTCCATCTTAGAAGAAACATTTACTATATAAGAATAAAAGAGCACAAACAAGAAGTCATCTGTGTACCAAGGGTTTAGTCAACTTTATCCAAACCAACGCGCCAGGGGATAATCGTAGCATTTTGGAGAGATGAGATTGTCTCAACTAACTAGGGTTAATTGTGAGGTGCTCTCATGATTTCACTAGAATTCTTTTCTGGAAGTTTTCAGAGGAAGAATCTAAGGGCAGTCCTCCCATCATTCTAATTTATATGTCACATTATTTTAGTCTTTTTTAAAGAAAAAAATTATTTTTAATAATTCAAAATAACTTAATTTTAAATTCTTCTTTTACCTTCAATAATTTATAACTATGTAAATATCTTTTAAAAAAAATTAATTCAGAAATTTCAAAAAATATCCTTTTTTGTTAAATTTATTGTCAATTAAAATGGTGGAACATTCAAATAAGGAAATGACAAGTTGACCATCTAATTGGGTTCCTCCAAAATGAGTGAATACGTGCATTCCTCAACCTCCCACATTTCTCCATTAAATTAATGGTGTTTGCTTTTTTTTTTTTCCTATTCAATTCATGACCTACTAATTAACCTTCCCACATTTCTGTCTCCATACACATTTCCACTATGGATGAACTACAATAAATTTAGAACTATCATACATATGTAATCATCCTGATTATATATATTCCTTAATGATTAGCCAAATAAAATATTAAAAAAAGAAGAAGAAATATCTGCAATATATCATTTTGTGAATAAACTATGTATTTGTTTTTGTTTAAAGTATGATTAAACTACATAGCTAGAATTGCTCTTATTTTCATTTCCATTTACGTGAACTGAAATCTCAAATGCACATAACAATTTCAATATTCAAATTTATATATCCATCCTTATTACTTAATTATGTGATTATTTGAACTTTTTACTACATTTTTTTTTCACCTCATCCTATGAGGTGCTCAATCACTTGAGCAAGCCTCATTGCATGAAAAATGCCTTTCGTCACATTTTAAAAGTGTTACACGCAATGTACGTTTGAGATGTCTATTTATGTGACGTTTTTCTTTAAGCGTCTCCTACTTTGATGTGGCTAAAATTTCAAATTAATCTTCTCATGAACAGTGTGTAAGAAGGCTGGACATAAGGCATGACGTTTTATTTTATATCAGATAGGGCACAAGTCTCGAGGCTGAAACATAAGCCCCATGACCTTTTCATTTATAAATTAATAAAAATAGCATAATAAGAACATAATAATATTAGAGGTACAATAAAAGTTTAAGAAATTTAAAAAGGACTAAGGAAATCTATAGAAAATAAAATATCTAGCATATTCTTAACAGTGTTAAAGTTGCAATGAGATGAGAATCAACTACAATATATTAACTTTCAACGAATGAAAAACTATCAAAATTTTAAAAATGTCACCGCACTACACATTTTACATCCCTAAAAATAAATACTAAAATCTATCACCACGAAATTTTCAAAGTGTGAGTTCTGGTTAAATATTATGACCTATATGGGTCATGTTATATCTAATAAAGGGATCATGGTGTATCCACCGAAATATATGATGGTTAAGAAGTGGTCTAGACCCACAACTCCAACTGATATTCACAGCTTCTTGGGTTTAGCCAGTTATTATAGGAGGTTTGTGGAAAGCTTCTAATCTATCAATGCCTCAATGACTAAGTTAATTTAGAAGAAGGTGAAGTTCTTATGTTGACTGTTTGAGAGGGTAGCTTTAAAAAGTTGAAAGATAAGTTAACGTCAGATCTGGTATTGACTCTACCCTAGGGTACCGATGGTTTTGTTGTTATTGTGATGCATCAAGGGTGAGACTGGGTTGTGTGTTGATGCAACATGGAAAGTGTAACGCCCCGAGGCTACCCCCCAGATGTCACACGGTGTTTAGGACCACAAGTGATCCCTAGCTAACCCTAGAACTGGCATACTGTTAAGTAAATAAAGTAAAGTACCACTAAACAATACATATTAGTAATACATTAGTACCACTAAACTACCACTAAACAATACATATTAGTAATAAAGTAAAGTACATGAATAACATCTAACTAAAGTCCCTGAAGTAGGAGGACTCATCAGCTGTTGGCTGAAACTTGCAACTATTTAATTATGATGTGCTTTCTACAACTGGTACCTACATTATTAAATAATATAGCACATAGATGTATATGTGAATCAGTCTTTTTGGAATGTACTAAGCATATGTGGGTGAATTCATAAGTAAAACAACAATGCACTATTCATACAAACTGTCAAAAAACTCCATGCTAAGTGTAAGTGACTTACCTTAGCTTGAGTAATCAAAATTGTATAATCATAAATCATGAGAAGTAATGCATAAAGGTAATCTTTGAGCCACCACACTTAGTTCTAAAAAGCTGTAGTCTTATTTTGGTTTCAAATCATGCTGGCTAAGTGAAAAAGGACTCACCTTTATCATATGAAAATTGAAAGCTAAAATCTGATAACTGATGTCTTATTTAAGATAATATCCGAGTAAAATTGTAAAACTTTACACTTAATTTCTAAAAGGTATTCTGCTACTCTATTTTAGGAATTAATGACTTTGAGAGGTTCTTTCAACTGACATACACCATGTGAGCTATCATGATGGCCCGTCATATTCCCCTAAGGGGGAAAACCTCATGTTTGGGAGAGGTGTCATTCTCTTTCCAAGGAGTATAAACTTATATTAAGTGATCACTGACTTAGACACTATGGGTACTTAAACTTAATCCTATGATGGCATGTAGTTCTGGTGCACGAGACCTTGAAATTATACCCAACTCGGTGCTAAATACTACTCCCATGCATTCGCTCAAACTTTAGGAAATACACTTTAAAATAGAATAAGGGTTTATAATGAAAACCAATAGTGCTTCTCTTTCTTAAAATCTCAAACTGTATGAATATTGGCAAACAACTTACAAAAGAGGCTTAAAATCATAATCTTCTTGAAATATCAATACTTAGACTTAGGGCTTAAAACCCATACTTTAAACTCATGCAAATTCATAGAAAAATATCATGCTCAATATACTTCTTGAAATACTTCAACAATATCAAGATAATGAAATTAAGAATCACAATATCATGCTTAAAACTCAACTGGAAATCTAAAATAAATCATATCACATGCATAAAGATGTGAAAATAGATATGCAATTCAACACTTCATTGCTTGTAACATCATAATTTTTAAATAATGATAATTGGGTATGAACCCCAATTTGCAAAATATGAAATCTTATATAAAGATCAAGTTTTGGGGACAAGGATGAAAGGAGTATCCTTGTTCATAACCCAACATACCTTAATTATCTTGAATTGTGAAGAAATCTTGAATCTTGAAACTTGAATGATGAACTTGTGAAATAAACTTTATTCTTGATAATTCTTGAAGAATTATTGAACTTGGAAGCTTGAACTCTTAGATTTCTTGAGGGAATCTTGAAATTGAAGCTTGAATTTTTTGTGTTCTTGAGAGAAAACCTTGAACTTTGTTTATGGGAAAGGGGAGGGTTTTTATGTGAGTTGTAGTGTGGAAGATAGACAAATAATGCCCCTTTTTGAATTATAAATCGTATTTGGACGGCTGGGGTTGAGGGGAAGAACTAAAATGCCCCTTGGCCTTTTTGCCATGGAAATAACCATCGCGGCATGACCCCTAGTTGGGTTAAGAAGCCCCCATGTTGTGAACCCTAGTCTGGTTGAATAGCCGTCGAAGCATGGGGCTATCGCGACCCCTTACTGCCTCTCACAAAAAAGGTCATAACATTTTGCTTGGGTATCGAATTAAGGCGAAATTGGTACCGTTGCAAAGCTAACTCAATTATATACAATTTGGTGGGTCTTGAGATGGAAAAATGCTTTGTATATCAAAATTTATACATGTTCAATGTAGACCTTGTAAAATCAAATACCAAACTTTGGACGGATCAAAGGCTCTTAGCTCAACTTTGTTCTAACCTATTTCTATAAACATTTTTTACCTCAAAAGAATTTGACACACGAGGATAAATATCATAACACATTAATTCAAAAGTAAATCATGGGATTATAGTTTTCACACGTAAGAACGACGCTTCAAAGTCTATCCCAAAAATATGAGGTGTTACTGAAAGGTGGTTGCATATGCTTCTAGGCAGTTAAAGGTACATGAGAAGAACTATTAGACGCTTCTGATTTTACTAACACTGTAATACTGATAACTAGGTCTACTAGTACTGGACTACTGATGACTGCTGTGGGGTTGATCCTATCTAAATGGGTGACCCATGAGATCAGGCCTATCTTGCGGGTGATCCCTGAATCTGCTGATATTGATGCTGATTAACTATATCTAACAATCCTAAATTTGTAGAACTATATAAGTTCTTTGTTGAGTCGAGTGACTATATCTGACAGTCCTAATTTCTGCAATACTCAACTGAGTTTTATTCTGAAGACTGAGAATGAAACCGAGACTGTGGAAAGTAATCATCTAATAGACATGCCCCGAATTTGAACTAGTGGGGTACAACCTGTAATCTATTGATTGATGGAATACTACTGAATTCTATTAACTGACTGAATATTACTAAGTTTCGAACTGATTACAAAAACTGGATTGGATAGATA
The DNA here is from genome assembly GCA_030864225.1 of Capsicum baccatum var. pendulum. Lineage (NCBI taxonomy): Eukaryota > Viridiplantae > Streptophyta > Magnoliopsida > Solanales > Solanaceae > Capsicum > Capsicum baccatum. The sequence continues at coordinate 239,097,561 of CM061560.1, read as the reverse complement.
CTGAGATTACTGAGTTTTCCTAAGTTCTGTACCTGGTAGAGTTCTACTGATCATGGCATGATTGAGATTATCTTAAAACTGACACAGGCCCTAGGTAATCAACCAAATTTTTGAGTATTAAATACCCCTAGTACTCGATAGCATGGATAATATAAAGTATGACAATTTTTGAATAACATGACAATAGTTTATCATTCACAATACAATCAATGAGGCATTTCTTCAAACACTTGAAAGTCATAAACTTGTACATGAATCGGAATGCATATTAGTATGTCATGATTCATTCACTAAGGACTTTCATCAAACACTTAGCATGCATTAACTTTTACATAAACAGGGGTCTCATATTGATATGCTATAATGGCACTACTTTATTCACATGGGCATTTTATCAAACATATGGGGAACATGCTTTGGTTATAAAAAAATTACTATATCTAAGTATCATGACTAAATCAATAAACTTACAACTTGAAGAGTTTATCATGAACATCATGTAAATCATCACATACTAGGATCAAATCTTGGAACTTGTAATCTAAAACATGAGTCAACACCCAACAACAACATAAACATAAAATATAATTTAGGTAAATCATGAAAAACACATAGATACACAATCTTGTACTTTGAAAAGAGATTCTTGGGCTTCATGGGTGGAAGGGACCCATGACAAAACATCTAACATACCTTAGTTTGTGAGTTTCTTTGAGTTCTTGGAGAGATTCTTGGGATTGATCTTGATTCTTGAGACTAGGGTTTGTTAATTTGAGAGAGTGTGTTTTTATTCTTGAGGAATAGTGAACATAATGAGTAATTTTGGCTAATAAGGGTATAAATACCGTATTTAGGCCGATTAGTGGCTTTGGAAAATTACCAAATGGTCCCTGAAATTAAATAACAGAACCTGAATAAAAATCCTGATTTTACATACTGGAGCGACGTGGTGATATCGTGCTGGCTCACTGGAAAGTGGATGACTGGAAAATTTGTTGGTGGTGCGACACAGTGGTATCGTGTTGCTACCTTGGATACAAACTGGAAGGGCACCATGTCGCGGTGGGATCACATTGGTGCACTAAAAATTGACAATTCTAAAATTGAGCCTTGGCGTGACACGCTAATATCACGGAGACTTACTGGGTTTTGATAAATGCCATTTTAGCTGGCTCCGCGATGTGCTAAAGTACCAGGTGATACACTGTCTCACTAAAATGGCTCTAACTCTTCGTCCGGGTGTCGGATTTGGGCAAATTTGGTTTCGATGAAAAGCTTATTCAATTTCTCATATAATGAAAAGTCAAAATCTTGAAAATTCCTCATGTATAAAGGTGTATTCATCTTTAAACTAATTCTTTGACATTTTTGGGACGAATTTAAGCTAGGTAGAAGTATGGGGTATTACAATAACTCCAACCTAAATTTTGAGAAAGTGGTTTTGAGTACGAGTAAAATTGCATTGAACTATTTTTGGAACAATTGCATGATATAAAGAGGTTATTGAAATATGGTGGTTTGATTTAATACACAAAGGGAGTCATTTTCCCAAGTTAACAAAATTATGATGGCATGTTCATGTTACCTTGCAAGTGTAGTTTGTATGATGATACCAACAACATATGCATAATGTGTATTATGGTTCAATGAATACAAACGTGTGATAAATATTTTAATGGAATTAAAATAGGTTGTATAGCTGAGTTGTGAAAGTGAAGGTCCTGAGGGACCAACACTGGGAATCGTAGTTGCCAACCCAGGGGTCTAAGTAACCGAGTGGTTTGAGTCCCCCTCATTATATAATTGGGAAGTTTGAGTCTCCCCTATTATATTACATGATTGGGTGATTAAAACACTTTGGTATGCTAGGAGGTTCAAGTCCCCCACGGTGAATATGTACATCTTCTGGTTTGTGCGACTATATGCACTGCGACCCTTTCAGCTGGGGAAGAGCTAGACTCATATAGCCCGTTGGTGCCTTCTTTTGACGATTGAGCTACACCAATCTAGGCTAAAGTTTTAAAGTGCATGCTAAGCCTTGTTCCCTTTTCCGACATATATTTATGTATGTATATGTTGATGCTTACATGGTTTTGAATTAGATTTTACTTGGCTTTATTTTATTCACTATCCCTGAGTTACATGCTAGTGCTCAACCCACTAACCATTTTTTGATGGTGTATCCCCATGCGATGCAGACACCAGATATACTTATACTTTTCCTACGCAGTGTTAGGTGGATCGACTTAGTTTGTCAGTCATTGGTGGTAAAGTGGTGAGCTTCCATTCTTCGAAATACTTAGATATTTTATCAGTTTCTATTCATAGATTAGAATTGAGAGTTCACATTATCATTAACATTGTCATTGTCATTGTCTAGGTCGGGGGCATATCCCGACCTTTATTGATTTTGATTTTGTTAGATGGATTTGTAGATTGCTGTGGACTTGGGTGGTGATGTTGGTTGATGATTACCGGTCATAGACATATCTTAAATTCTCTAAGCTTATCTTATGCTAACTTGTTATATATTCAGAATTCAGCCACTATTAGGTAGTGTGTAGGGTTTTGGCTAGGAACAAGGCGTAATATCTGGTCCATAGTGGACTTGAGATACTCATCACGTCCAGGTCCTAGTTTGGGTTATGAAAGTAAACCAATAACACCTGGTTGTGGCATAGAAAACTTGGACATGCTTGCATACACGCCGTTGAAAAACTTTATAAACTTGAATTGGTGAACGGTCTGCCAAAACTGAAGTCTGAAAAGGATCACATTTGTGATGCTTTCCAATTTGGTAAACAAACTTGAACATCTTTTAAATTAAAAGACATTGTCAGTACTACCAAACCCATTCAAACAATCCACATGGATTTATTTGGCCCCACCACGACAACAAGTATTGGTGGAAAAAATATGTATTTGTTATTGTTTATGATTCGGCTCATTTTATGTGGGTAATGTTTCTATCTCTTAAGAATGAAGCATTCACTAATTTTGAGATCTTCTTTAGAAAATTACAAAGAGAAGCAGGGTACTTCATCACGTGTGTTTATAACGATCATCGAAGAGAATTCCAAAACAAGGCCTTTAAGGACTATTATGCTTAAAAAGGTTATTTTCAGAAACTCTCCTCCCATCGGTCCCCTCAACACAATGTCATGGTGGAAAAAAAAAATAAATCCCTCTTAGAGAATGCTAGGACCATTTTCCTAGAACAAAACTTAACTGATCATTTCTGGGCAAAAGCAATAAGCGATTCATGTTATATTCTCAACTGGTGTCTCATCAGAAGAATTCTCAAGAAGATACCTTATGAATTGTGCATAGGAAAGAAGCCTAAAATCATGTACTTTCAACCTTTTGGATACAAATGTTTTATCCATAACAATGGTAAGAATAACTTGGAAAAGTTTGATTCATGATGCAACGAATGTATTTTTCTTAGTTACTCTCCAACCAGTCGTGCCTATAAAGTTTATAATAAAAAACATCATATGCTGATGAATCTATGCATATGGTATTTGATAAATATAAAACCATTTATATGACCTTGATTTTTGCTGTGGAACAGGTAAATGATACTCAGCACAAAGACTTTCCTGAGATAGGACCTGAGCCAGTCAAATCTGAGTAAACTACGGCTCAACCAAAGTCAGCTCTTATTGCTAAAGTATCAAAAAAATGTTCCAAGGGATTGAAGACATAGTTCAAGCTTTCCAAATAAGTTTATAATTGGAAAATATAATGATCAGATACAGACGAGAGCCTCACTAAGAAAACAAGCATCAGTGGAACTTGTGTCTCAAATTTAACCTAAAGAGGATGATGAGGACCTTAAAGAAAAATCATGGGTTAAAACTAGGGTTGGGCGTATTTTAGTTTAAACCATGAAAACCAAAAAACCAAATCAAAATTCAATTTTGGTTTGGTTTTACGGATTGGTTTCGGTTTCAAATTTTATAAATTCGGTTAAATAGTTTGGCTTTTGAATTTTCAAACAAAAAAGTGGATAAACCAAAAACTGAAATTATATAAATAATATATTATAATTTCTCTCTCTCTCTCTCTCTCTATATATATATATATATTATTAATATGTAAACATCCTAAAAATATAATATAATCTGATATAACATATAAATATATAAATTATAATCATTTAGTAACCCTAAATTCTAATATACTATTTTTTATTTAAACCTTAACATTAATGTGACGGCTGTAGCAGTGCTCAACCATCCTCAGTTTGTCAGTTTGTTAGACATTTCATTATCGCAAATGATAGTCGACAATCGTTTGCTTAGCTCATTTGATAAGTTCATCACTGTCGTCGGTAGTCTCTGCCGAGTGTAGCCACTGCTATCATGCCAATGGCGACGACTCAGTAAGATTGATATTTATGGTTATTTCATCTGTGTTGAATTAAATATATTTGGGAATGAAATATATGTTTCAATAAAAGATTATTTTTCAAAAAAAATTATCAATTTTAAATGCTCACTAATTTAATCTTTAAAACTGAAATAATAATCAGAAATAACCGAACCGAATTTATTAAAATCAAACCAAATCAAAATAATTTTGGTTTGGTTATGATTATCATTGTAGTCAATTCAAAAATAGAAAAAATGAATCGATATTCAACAATCAAATCGAACAAACTGAATGCCCACCCCAAGTTAAAGCTATAAAAGAAGAACTGGATCAATTTGAAAGAAATCAAGACTGAAATCTGGTTGAAAGACCAAAAATTTGCTCAGTTGTTGGAACTAAATAAGTCTATAGAAATAAAGTAAATGAAGGAGGTAAGGTCACCAGAAACAAGGCCAGACTAGTAGCCCAAGGCTACTCCCAGTAAAAAGGTATTGACTTTGATGAAACCTTTGTGGACGTGGCAAGGTTAGAATCGATTAAGATTTTTTTCACATTTGCTGCTTTTAAACATTTTAGTTATATCAAATGGATGTTAAAAGTGCTTTTCTGAATGGTTTCATTAATGAAGAGGTTTTTGTTAAACAACCTCTTGGATTTGAAGATTCTTCGAATCCAAATCACATTTTTAATCTCTCAAAAGCACTCTATGGTCTCAAACAAACTCCAAAAGCTTGGTATGAAAAATTAAGTACTTTTTTGTTAAATAGTAACTTTCAAAGTAGCAAAATCGATACTATTCTTCTCACTCAAAAATTAAACTCTAGCTTGCTTATCTTACAAATATATGTTGATGATATTATTTTTGGTAGTCCTAACAATTTCTTGTGCGAGAATTTTGTAAATCTTATGAAAGGATAATTTAAAATAAGCCTCGTGGAGGAACTTACAATCTTTATTGGATTACAAATCAAGCACACTCCAAAGAAACCTTTATCAGTCAAACCAAATACATAAAAAGCTCATTAAAAAGTTTGGAATGGAAAAAGGGAAAGCATTTAGAACTCTGATGAGTCCCTCAACAAATCTCAACTCAGATACATCAAAAAGATATGTTCATGAAAAAAGACACCGAGAAATGATTAGATCACTACTCTACTTGACCACAAGCTGACCAAACATTATGTTTAGTATGTGCAAATGTGTTAGGTTTCAGTTTTCTCCTAAGGAGTCCCACCTGAATACTGTCAAAAGGATAATTCGTTGTCTCATTGGGACTCTGGACATTAGACTATGGTACCCCTATTCCTCAAATTTTGATTTAATTGGTTACTAAGATACAAATTTTGTAGGTGACAAAAATGATAGAAAAAGTACTAGTGGAACCTAACAAATTCTTGGTGATGCCTTAATTTCATGGCATAGGAAGAAACAGACTTCAGTTGCTCTATCAACTACCAAAGCTGAATACAGAGCCATTGAAAACTATGGTACTCAAATTCTATGGATTATGCTTCAATTACTTGACTATGATTTATCATTTGAATCTATGCCCATCATGTGTGATAATACTAGTGTAATTATTTTGTGCAAATACGCAGTGCATCAATCTAGAACTAAGCATATAAATATCAAGCATCATTTTATTCATGATCATGCTGAAAATAAAGACTTTTCTTTAAAATTTGTTAACTCTGAAAGTCAACTTACTGATATTTTTACTAAACCTTTGTTGGAAAAAATATTATATTTTCTGAGAAAAACTCTTGGTATTACATGCATTAATGATATTTAATTGCACTGTCTTTTATTTTTTATAACTTTAATCTAAAAAATTTTTAAAAATATTTTCAATTTTTTTTACCTTTCTGACTCATAATAATTACCTTTTATCCATTCCCCTTTTACGCACTCACTGCCTTATCTTCTCTCCTCATATTAATTTTTTACTTTACCTTTTCTATTCTCGAGAATTTTGAACTTCTTTCTCTTCATAGTCATCTCCATTCACATCACCTCTTTTCATCTTTCACCATTTCAGTTTTCTCTTTCCCATTTTTAAACCCTTCTCAAATTTATCCTTTCTCATCCTTCAAATAACCCAAAAAAGATCCATGGAACATCTTGTAAAGAATCCCACCATCTTCTATTTCGATAATCATGACCTAGTTCTTATCTCTGGATCCTCTAAGTAAGAATCTTCTCACTCTCTACAATTGACATTCCATAAGAAACTTAAAGCTTCTAACCCTACTTCATCCCTTAAGAAACCCTATCTCTTTCCTTTGGACTCTCTTTCACCTGAGGACATGCACAAGTTCTGGGCAGTATCGCAGCAAAAATAATTTATCGCTTTTAAAAATCACTCTATTATGCCTAAATGAATTATATATCTCTCACAGTTAATAGATTCTCACTGCAATATAAGTTCTTTTTTCAAACCTAAAGACCTATCATTTATACTTCATCTCTATGGATTAGAAGTTTATGAATACCCTGTTCGTATATTTTATGCAAATCTTCATCTTTCCCAAGACAGTGGTGAGTTAAAAACTCTGGTTTATGGAGCCAGAATCATTGTCACGACCCGAGGCTACCCCCTAGTCGCGACAACGGTGCTTATGGTCACAATCGACCATAAGTTAACCCATGAACTGGTACCTGCTATGAGCATAGGGTAAAGTAGTAATATAATACATGTTCCGAAGATAAACAGTGAAATACTAAAATATGCATCACAACATAGCTAGAAATATCTGATAAAATACTAGAAATCAAACTACCTGTCTGAGCAACTGATATTACTGAAAGAACTGACTGTCTGTCTAACTGATTGCCTGAAAGCCTCTAAGAATCATGAGGAGTTGATAGGAAAAGCCCCCAACTAAATCCGACAGACTAAACATAAGGAAACATTATAATTACTATAATAAAGTAATCATATCCTCGATGGATGAGAGATCACCACTGCTGCTGCTGAGTAATGCTGAGCTGTCTAGGAACGATAAGGAAACTGAGCATCCAAACCTATGTTATAAAGCAACATAAAGAAAAATATGTGATTAATACTTTGAATGTACTATTATATGAGATGAGGACTGGATGAAATACATGGGGTAACTTAGCATGAATGCATGAACATATAATATCTGAGAATGCAATCTGATTAACTAAATAAATGATGCCTGTGTGACAGAATGATTGAAATCTAAATAAAGGGATGGCTAATGTCTATATACTAAGTATCTAATATCTAAATTTGGACTAGCTTATATTCTAACGCTGAATAAATAATGATTGAATACTGAATAGCTGACATCTGAATACTGATTAATTGGTATCTGTATACCGATTAACTGATATATGAATAATGATTATGTAAAACTAAACTATACTTGGTATGAATAACTGGACTGAAACTGTGGAAGGTATCATGTAACCGACATTCCCTAATCTGAGATAATCGGGGTCTGAACTACAACCCCAGTTGGAAGGGTGTTAGTGCCGTGCCATGGGTACTAACACTAGCTGCGTGGATCCACTAAAATGGTTTCCCGAAAGGCTAAAAATTCACCCTTTACTGGCAGGTGATCTCATGAAAAATGTGTCGACCCTCAACTAGCAGGTGGACATCTCAAACATATGATGGCTACATAGTTCTTTAACTCAGGGATTACTATTAAGGGACACACTCTACTAGCAGTTAAGCCCCTATCCCTGGGTTTGCTCAGTGCTAAATTTTACTCTCAACTGAACTGACACTGATACTAAACTAAACTAAACTCAACTGAATATTATTTCTGATAATGCTCATCATGATCAAAATTACCTGAGTATAATGATAAGATTCAATGCTTAACTCACTCAATACTTGAAAATTCGAAATCATTAATGACACTTTGGTATCGGGTGTTCATAACCCTCCCGCTCTGAATGATCTTAAAATACAATATTAAGGCTAAAAAATGTAGTATGAAATCATAGTTCAAAGATCCCAAAACATAGACATCTCATAAAGTGAAAAGCAAGATCTTGAACATGGGAATGTGTTAAACATGAGAACACAACATGACTACATGACTAAATTCATAATTTGGGGATTTATCCGTGAATCAATTGAACATGACATGAGAATTGCAACACTTAAAACATGATATAACTCATTCAACCTAAAAACACTTGTAATCATAACTTGTAATTGAATTAACAAGAGATTCATGAATTTATTTCATCTTGAACATGTATATACTCATAAATTAAACCAAAGGAGGGTTTTTAGGCTCCATGGGTGAAATGATCCTATGGATGAACATCCGACATATCGTAACAATTGAATTCTTAAAGATTTCTTGGATTGGAATCTTGAACTCTTGATTCCTCAAGGAAAGATCTTGAATTTATTCTTGGGAAAGAAAGAGGGTTTTCTTAGGAGCAATTTGAGCGAAAGAGGCAAATAATTCCCTTTTGGATGCCCCAATTTTTGTTATGGATTAAATATAATGAGGGAAAATGACCCAAATACCACTTGGGCACTTAACTTATAAAGCTAGTCGGCGCACGCCAGCGAGCTGCGACCCATGCTTGAGTCAAGTGGATAATGCACCGCGACTCCTGATTGAGCTAAGGGGACAGCGCGATGCAGCCCCTACTTGAGTCAAGCAGCCACTATGCCGTGGGGATATCATGAGGCCTTACTTTTTTAGCCATCCAAACACGTCCCAACCCCCCGTACAAAAGTCCCAAACACTCCTGAGATATGGCTAAGTCCTCAACACTTAGTGAAATTTTTAAGCCTTCAACCCCTTAAGCATACAACTAAGACCTGAATTGGGCTTAGAATATCATGGGGAAATATAATATCTCCCATTTGGGAATATTCATTCTCGAATGAGACTGGGTTAGCTGAGAATATTGAGAAAACTGAGACCATATACTGAACATGCATGACTTGGAACATGATTACATAACCGAGCCTGAAGTATGATACATGAACTGAACTGATTTTGTAAATACATGCAATGACATGAGAATCATTACACAGCTGAAAGTAAGAACAGAAAAGAGCCATCTAAGAAAAATCATTACCACTAGCTGAATCTGAATTTGCAGAGAAAAAATGAGGGTACTTGGTCCTGATATCTGCGTCTGCTTCCCAAGTAGCTCCCTCAACGGACTGATGCCGCCAAAGAACTTTAACCAAGGGAACATATTTAATCCTTATCCTACGAACTTGCCGATCAGGGATATCAACTGGGACCTCTTCATTAGAAAGGCTATCCTGAACATCCATGCTTTATAAAGGAGAAACTATAGCTAAATCACCAACATATTTCTTTAACAAGGAAATATTAAATACTGGATGCACTGATGACAAATCTGTAGGCATCTCAAGCTCATAAGCTACCTTTCCAAAACGGTTTAAGATTCTTTATGGGCCAACATAGTAGGGGCTGAGTTTCCCTTTTTTGCCAAATCTCTTTAATCCCTTTATAGGTTAAATCCTTAAATAAAACCAATCACCAACCTTAAACTCAAGATTCCTTCTCCTCACATCAGCATAAGATCTCTAATGGCTTTGGGCTGTCTTGAGCCTTTCTCGAATCAACTTAACTTTCTCCATTGCCTCAAACACTAAATATGGCCCTATCAATGAAGCCTCACCTACTTCAAACAATTAAATAAGAGATCTACATATTCTTTTATAGAGAGCCTCAAACGAATCCATCTAAATATTGGAGTGATAACTATTATTATAGGCAAACTCGAATAGAGGTAAGTGGTCATCCCAAATACCTTTAAAATTAATAACACATGCTCTCAATATATCTTCTAGGGTCTAAATAGTCTTCTCCTCTGAACCATCTATCTAAGGATGAAAAGTTATACTGAGATGAACTTGGGTACCAAGACCCTTCTTAAAAGCCTTCCAAAAATGAGAGGCAAATTGAGTACCTCTATCTAAAATCATAGACAATAGAATCCCATGAAACTTAACCAAATCCCTAAGATAAAGCTTGGCATTATCCTCAGCTGAGTATGAAGTATGAACTGGCAAGAAATGGGCAGACTTGGTTATTCTATCTGCAATGACCCATATCGAATCATGCTAACAGCGCGTATGAGGAAACCCTATCACAAAGTCTATGTTCACCACCTCTTACTTCTAAGTGGGGATGCTAAACTCCTATAATATACCACTAGGCCTTTGGTTCTCAACTTTAACCTACTGACATTTGGATAATTAGCCACAAACTCTACAATATCCTTTTTCGTACTATTCCACCAATAGAGCTCCCTAAATCGTGGTACATCTTAGTGGCTCTTGGGTGTGTAGGATATTGCACACCATACGCTTCTAAAAGTATTTGCTATCTTAAGCCATCAACACACGAAAAACATAATCTACCCTTATAATGAATCAAACTACCTCCCTCTTGGGAGAAAACCTCCACTTTCTGTTCTCTAACAAAATCCTTCAACTAAACATCAACGTCTATATTACTCAAATCCATATGAATAGAATCAAAATCATCATGATATGAGAGTATAAAAGTACCTTCAACCATATGAAATATGTAAAACATTTTCTTCAGGTAAAGTCTATTTTCCACTTCCTCTTCATATACAAGATTTTTAGTTTTTTCCACATGACTTTTGTTGTGGTTTATGAAGATACTTCACGTAAAACCTCATTTGAAAGATTTAGAATGATACCTGATTTTTCCTTTTTATCTATGATGTCAAACTCTTCGTCTGTCATATTTTTTGGCTTTATCTCCCTTCCATTCAGTGCCAAGGTTTCTATGTAATCTATGATTACCCTTTTGACGTTTTTGTATTAGCTTACGCACTTTATACATTCACAAATATTTATTGATTTCAAGAATCAATTTTTGATCTTGAAATTCATTGTTCTTGGATTTAGGTTGATTATTAATTTGAGATTATTGGTTTTGTTCTTAAATTATTGTGAGATTCATCTTATAATTTCCTTATTGAATTCCATAGATGTTCTTGCAAGAATAAATGGTTAAAACACACCAAAATATTTTAGCCAAAGAAACCAAGAACAGAGTCCTAGTATTTATCTCGTATTGATTTCAGCCAAAGCAACCAAGATTTGTTACTTTTGATATTATTCTCATCAAAATCACCCATTTACTTTCCTAAATTTTCTGGCTACTTCAATAGATTCATCAAAGATATTTGACCTATTCCCTGTTGGTTCGACCCTAACCTTTGTTGGGTTACTTTATTGACGTCAACCATATAATACTTTTGGAAGTATAGTTTTGGGTGACATTAATTGCTACCACCCTAATCCCAAGAACGGGTTCCCTCAGCAATGTCACCTGTCAAAATATGTTCGTCTTGTACTTCATGATTAAGAAATACAAAATGAATTAGGCTGTGTGGTTTCATGAATAAATGTTGGAAATTATGGATGATTCTCATGCCATAGCTATCATACCCTACGAATAGTTGATTACCCAAATCCTTCTCCACTAATCCATTAATCTCTTTAGTACTCTGCTACAAGAGTCTCTGCGATATATGATTCTAAAAATTTTGCCAGCATGAGATGGGTACTGATCGACACTGAATAGTGCAAAAAGGAGTCCGAGAAGGAAAGGAATAATTTACCCATGGTTAGTAAGAATATTTCTAATCTTGTGCTTCCAGTGATGGAGGAAATGTAAGATATAAAGAGATGCCTCAAGTTAGTAGAGGAAGGATTACTGAGTCTTCAGGAGTAAACTTGCGGGTTGTTGCAGCTGAGTAAGGATACTTGTACCGATGTGAGCAAAGCACACCTGATGATTGATGCTTTTAAATAGGAAGGCGTCAAGCTTTGTAACGGGTTATTTGCTTAGGTTGATTCCATCAAATTTGGAGCAAACTCCTCCCACAATTAGATTTCCATATCAGTCCAAAACTCCTACTCTAGTTTGTACACAAATATTGAAAAATATTATCAATCTTTTTGTCACAATATGCACAATACCCTAACCTACTTTTTGCAAAAACGTTGATTTCTTGACTGCTTATTAAAAGGGGCTTGTCCCCTTCATTCCCTTGGTCTGTACTTAAGATTTTTACTTGGGTTGACTTGAACTCTACATTCCCCCTTTCTTTTTTGTACTTTTTGCATGTACATTGTCCGATCACTTTTATATATGATCTACTTGCGTATTATTTTTGTCTATTTTCTCTTCTTTCCCTATTCTTTTTTATTATCTCAATGGGGGAGAAAGTATATAAACATCAGATATAGAAGGGTCATCTAAGTGAAGGAGAGCCAGCCAACTATATGTAGGAAACTAAAGTGATGATGATGGAAAGAAGTCATCAAGAAAAGGAGAGCGAACCGACCATGTATACAGGAAAGTCAACTGATGTTTATTATTTATCATTATAAAAAAGGGAGATTGCTAACCTCCTATATTAGTATATTATATTTTAATAATGACAAACTAATAAAGAAAATATGCAGGTCACACTGAGAAAGAGATCAAGGCAAGGAGTTCGTAGAAAGATCATCCCTAAGCCATAATTAGAATAGCAACATGATAGATCTCAAGAGATTCCTAATTATAAGATTCATCAGTACTGTCAACAATCATAGAGCAATGATTATGTAAAGCAGATTTTACATAGAGCTGTGAAAATAAGGAAGATCATAATCACAGAGAAAAAATAATAGAAAAAAGATTTCACACAGAGCTGCAAAATAAAGAAAGATCATTATCATGGAGCAATAATTATGGAAAGAGATTTCACATGGAGCTGCGGAAGGAAGGATTATCATATACGATACACGAATATGTCTGATATGAACGTGTATGGATGTGATTTAACATTCAAGAAAGGAATATAATATTATGTTTATGGACATATCTGATATGGATGTACCAACTAATGTGAATCCTCAATCAAGTAATCAATATAAATCCTTGATTGAGAAAAAATTCCTTGGGCATTTCTTTTAGAGAAAAGAAGCTACAAGAGATGAAGACTATAAAACAAAGAAGACTTCTTACGTAACTTCACAGAATATTATCCATTTGTCTCATCTTTTAGTCTTCACAAAGCTTTGTAATCCTCTACTTACAATAGTTACGAAAAAAAAAAGACAGAGTCAATTTAGTTATACTAGTTGAGGCCGTGTCACACAATCTGAATAACAGAATAAGATTCATAAATTGTTAAAACTACAGTAACTCCATCCTCTACGTTAAAGGTCTAAAGTAAACCCTTCAAACTCAAGGGGACTGATGTAGGCACCACACTGGTGATGTGAATCAATATAATTTTTTGTGTTCTTCCTTACTCTTTTATTTACGCTTTTGGTTTTATTTTATTTGATTGAGTATACTAACCTGCAGGTGAGTTGACTGTCAATACTAATTAGTTGATATAGAAAAAAATTTCAATTCACTCCCCCTTCTTGAATTTCAAATGCCACATCATTTGGTTGCTGTTGGGACACATTATTCACAACCGAATTAATCTATTGTCCAATTTCATTTGTCATTTTTCTATCAACCTTTGACAATCAATTTATTATTTTATAATACTAAAAATAAAGACTTAATCTTTAAACAACTTATTTCTAGTCAAAAATAAAGTTTTATGTCTTCAAATTGTCAATCAAATGAACTATGACTCGTGATAAAGTTTTTACATCATCACTATCAAGTTCAAACAGATTGAGAACTCATAGGTTTTAACTCTAGAAATTAATACGGAGAATTCAATGAGTTAGTGAAGTTTTTATATTCTTCAAACTGAATTCTTAATCCAATTTCTTAGTGAAATTTTTTTGTTCTTCTAGTTAAGGGAGTGGATCAAAAGGTTGTAGTCTCCGCAAAATACGACCCAATATAGATTACCCAAGTACTTAATTTATAAATGATGATATATTTTACTCCCACCAAACAAGTATAAAAAATAAATATTTTTATAATTTTCTTAAGATTGTTGTTTTTTAAGTGGAGTAAAATTTGTATGTTTCAATAATAACTTCAAACGCATGTTCCAACTGATATATGAATAATTAAATGAAGTTGTAACTTTGTATTCAAAAATATGAACAATCAAATGAAATTGTAACTTTGTATTCACAACTTTGAACTCTAACAATAACTTCAACCCAACTTATGAATAACAACTAAATGAAGTTCAAACTATTTTATGAAAAATTGTAAAACTAAATGTTTAGAAAGATATGAAGATTAGAAGATTCGAGTCCACCGAATTTATGATGTGTCCTTAAGAAAATTATAATTTCTCTAAAGTACTTACAATTATGAGATATATCCTCTGAGGATAAAATGAATCACTTCAACAGAATAGTGATACCTTAAACTCAGTTGATCTACGAACGTACTCAATGATAGAAAATTAGACTAGAGTTTTTCTAGAAAGAGGAGTGTTTTAACTTCAAAATTTTCATCTATATACCTGAAAAAAAATAAGGTATTTTATATTCATCAAGATGTTGCTTTATGAAGAGAAGCAATGGTTCATAAAGGTGAACCTTTTCATAAAGTTGCAAATCTTAGGAAAAGTTACAAACCATTGAAAAAGTCATAACAATCCCAATTGAAAAGTGCTTATTCAAATTATATAGTTATATTTTTTCTTCGTAATCAAATTGTAAGTTGGTACAACTCCATCCTCTTTACCTTTTTATCTATTGGAAACTCCTCCATCTTAAGAAGAAACATTTACCATATAAGAACAAAAAGAGCACAAACAAGAAGTCATTTGCGCACCAAAGGTTTTGTCAACTTTATCCAAACCAACGTGCTAAGGGATAATCGTAGCATTTTGGAGAGACGAGATTGTCTCAACTAACTAGGGTTAATTGCGAGGTGCCCTCATGATTACACTAGTATTATTTTCTTGAAGTTTTCAGAGAAAGAATCTAAGGGCAGTCCTCCCATCATCCTAATTTATATGTCACATTTTTTAAATCTTTTTCTAAGAGAAAAAAAATATTTTTAATAATTAAAAATAACTTAATTTTAAATTCGTCTTTTACCTTCAATAATTTATAACTACGTAACTATCTTTTAAAAAAAATTATTTCAGAAATTTCAAAAAATTATCCTTTTTTGTTAAATTTAATGTCAATTAAAATTGTGGCACATTCAAATAAGGAAATGACACATTGACCATCTAATTGGGTTCCTCCAAAACGAGTGAATACTATCACACTTCATGTTGTGTGCTTTCCTCAACCTCCCATATTTCTCCACTAAATTAATGATGTTTGCTTTTTTTTTTCTATTCAATTCATGACCTACTAATTAACCTTCCCACATTCCAGTCTCCATACACATCTCCACTATGGACGAACTTCAACAAATTTAGAACTATCATATGTAATCATCCTGATTTTATATATATATATATATATATATATATATATATATATATATATATATATATATATATATATATATATATATATATATATATATATATATATATATATATATATATTCCTTAATGATTAGCCAAATAAAATATTAAAAAAAGAAGAAGAAATATCTGCGATATATCGTTTTGCGTATAAACTATGTATTTGTTTTTTTTTTTTTCTAAAGTATGATTAAACTACATAGCTAGAATTGCTCTTATGTTCATTTCCAATTACGTGAACTGAAATCTCAAATGCACATAAAAATTTCAGTATTCCATTTATATATCCATCCTCATTACTTAATTATGTGAGTATTTGAACTTTTCACTACATATTTTCTTTTTTCGCCTCGTTCTATGAGGAGCTCAATCACTTGAGCAAGCCTCATTACATGAAAAATGCCTTTCGTCATATTTTAAAAGTGTTACACAAAATGTACCTTAGAGATGTTTATTTATGTGACTTTTTTCTTTAAGCGTCTCCTACTTTGATGTGGCTAAAATTTCAAATTGAACTTCTCTTGAACAGTATGTAAGAAGGCTGGACATAAGGCATGGCGTTTAATTTTATATCAGATAGGGCGCAATTCTCGAGACATGAAACATAAGCCCCATGACCTTTTCATTTATAAATTAATAAAAATATCATAATAAGAACATACTAATATTGGAGGTACGATAAAAGTTTAAGAAATTTAAAAAGGACTAAGGAAATCTAAAGAAAATAAAATATCTAGCATATTCTTAATAGCGTTAAAGTTACAATGAGATGAGAATCAACTACAATATATTAACTTTCAACGAATGAAAAAATATCAAAATTTTCAAAATGTCACCGGACTACACATTTTACATCCCTATCAATAAATACTAAAATCTATCACCGCGAAATTCTAAAAGTGAGAGTTCTGATTAAATATTGTAACCTATATGGGTCATGCTGTTTCTAGTGAAGGGATCATGGTGTATCCACCGAAATATATGATGGTTAAGAAGTGGTCTAGACCCACAACTCCAACTGATATTCACAGCTTCTTGGGTTTAGCCAGTTATTATAGGAGGTTTGTGGAAAGCTTCTCTTCTATCAACGCCTCATTGACTAAGTTGATTTAGAAAAAAATGAAGTTCGTATGGTTGACTGTTTGTGAGGGTAGCTTTGAGAAGCTGAAAGATAAGTTAACTTCAGCTCTAGTGTTGACTCTACCGTAGGGTACCAATGGTTTTGTGGTTATTATGATGCATCAAGGGTGGGACTGGGTTGTGTGTTGATACAACATGGAAAGTGTAACGCCCCGAGTCTACCCTCTGACGTCACACAGTTCTTAGGATCACAAGTGATCCCTAGCTAACCTTAGAACTGGCATACTGTTAAGAAAATAATTTAAATATGTATAAAATAACTGAGTTGATTGTGCGGAACATAATCATTATGAAATCTAGGAAAAATACAATACTAGTATAATTTTGCATTCTGATAAAACTGAAAAAGAGGAACTGAAATTAATGACTAACTTTGACTGACATCTATGAAACCTCTACTATATTGACTATAGATAGGTTGGACGCGACTTTAACTACCACTAATTAGTACATATGAGTAAGAAAGTAAAGTACATGAATAACATCTAACTGAAGTCCCCGAAGTAGGAGGACTTATCACCTGCAGGCTAGAACCTGCACCTGTTTAATTATGATGTGCATGCTACAACTGGTACCTTCATTATTAAATAATATAGCACATAGATGTATATGTTAATCAGTACTTTTGATGCACTATTCATACAAACTGTCAAAAGAGTGCATGCTAAGTGTAAGTACCTCACCTTGGCTTGAGTAATCAAAATTGTATAATCATAAATCTTGAGAAGTAAAGCATAAAGGTAATTCTATGAGCTATCACACTTAGCTCTAAAAAGTTGTAGTCTTATTTTTGTTTCAAATCATGCTGGCTAAGAGAAAAAGGACTCACATTTATCATATGAAAATTGAAAACTAAAATCTGATAACTGATGTCTTGTTTAAGACAATATCTGAATAAAATTGTAAACCTTTACACTTGATTTCTAAAAGGTGTTTTATTACTCTATTTTAAGACTTATGGACTTTGGGAGTTTCTTTCAACCGACATACACCATGTGAGCTATCATGATTGCCAATGTCATATTCCCCTAAGGGGAAAAACTCATGTTGGGGAGAGGTGTCATACTCTTTCCAAGGAGTATAAACTCATCTTAAGTGATCACTGACTTATCACACTATGGGTACTTAATCTTAATCCTATGATGGCATATAGTTCTGGCGCATAATACCTTGAAATTATACCCAACTTGGTGCTAAATACTCCTCCTATGCTTTCACTCAAACTTTAGAAAATCCACTTTAAAATAGCATAAGGGTTTATAATGAAAACAAATTATGCTTCTTTTTCTTTAAATCTCAAACTGTATGAATAATGTGGATTCCTTATCTTAGCTTAGGATCAAAATATAAATTTCTTTCTTAAATCTTGGCAAACAACTTACAAAAGAGGCTTAAAATCATAATATTCTTGATATATCAATACTTAAATTTAGGGCTTAAAACCCATACTTTAAACTCATGCAAATTCATAGAAAAACATCATGCTCAATATACTTCTTGAAATACTTCAACAATATCAAGATAATGAAATTAAGAATCATAATATCATGATTAAGACTCAATTAGAAATCTAAAATAATGATAATTGGGTATGAACCATAATTTTTAAAATATGAAATCTTAAATAATCTTCAAATAATGATAATTGGGTATGAACCCTAATTTTCAAAACTATAATATCTTAAATAAAGATCAAGTTTTGGGCACAAGGATAAAAGGAGCATCATTTTTTATAACCCCATATACCTTAATTTTCTTGAATTGTGAAGAAAGCTTGAATCTTGAAACTTGAACTATGAACTTGTGAAAGAAACTTTATTCTTGATATTCTTGAAGAATTATTGAACTTGGAAGCTTGAACTCTTAGATTTCTTGAAGGAATCTTGAAATTGAATCATTGAATTCTTTGTGTTCTTGAGAGAAAAACTTGAACTTTGTTTATGGTAAAGGGGATGATTTTTATGTGAGTTGTAGTGACGAAGATGGGAAAATAATACCCCTTTCTGAATTATAAATTATGTTTAGATGACTGGGATTGAGGGGAAGGACTAAATTTCCCCTTGGCCTTTTTCCCCCTAGAAATAAACATCGCGGAAAGAACCCTAGTTGGGTTAAGAAACCCCCATGATGTGATCTCTAGTCGGGTTGAATAGCCATCGTAGTACGGGGCTATCATGACCCCTTACCGCCTCTCACAAAAAAGGTTATAAATATTTGCTCAGGTATCAAATTAAGGCCAAATTGGTACCGTTGCAAAGCTAACTCAATTATACAAGTTGGTGGGACTTGAGATGGAAAAACTCTACGTACATCAAAAGTTATACATGTTCAATGTAGACCCTTGTAGAATCAAATACCAAACTTTGGACGGATCAAATTCTCTTAGTTCAATTTTGTTCTAAGCGATTTCTATGAATATTTTTCACCTCAAAAGCGCTTTACACACTAGAATAAATTTCATAACACATGAATTCAAAAGTAAATCATTGGATTATAGTTTACACACGTAAGAATGACGCTTCAAAGTCTAGCCCAAAAATATGAGGTGTTACAGAAAGGTGGTTGCATATACTTCTTGGAAGTTAAAGGTACATGATAAGAACTATTCAAATCATGATTTGGAGTTGTTGGATGTTGTCTTTACTTTGAATATTTGGTGACACTATTTGTGTGGAGGCCATGTTGCATCTTCTTGGACCATAAGAGTTTGCAGTATGTGTTTTACCCAGAAAAAGTTGAACCTCAGGAAGGGACATGGCTTGTGTTGATCAAAGACTATGACATGAGTCTCCATTATTATCCAAGTAAAGCTAATGTGGTTGCTGATACTCTTAGCAGGTTATCCATGGGAAGCTTATCTCATGTAGATGAGGAAAAGTGAGGAATGGTAAAGAATATTCACTATTTGGCTAATCTTGGAGTTTGTCTCTTAGTCTCTGACAATGGTGATGTGACTATATAGGAGGTAGAAAAGTCATCTCTTGATGCTGAGGTGAAGGAGAAATAGGCCTTGGATCTTATGTTGATGCAGATCAAGGGTCACCAGAAGGTGATGGATTTTCAAATTGGTGGTTATGGTTTCTTTAGTTACAATGGCTGGTTATGTGTTTTAGATTTTGATGGGCTATGAGAGAGGATTTTGGCTGAAGCTCATAAGCTGAGGTACACTATTCATCCTGGTTCGACGAAGATTTATCATGACTTAAGAGAAATTTTATTAGTGGAATAACTTGAAGAGGGATGTGGCCAATTTTATAGCTAAGTATTTGGTTTTTCACCAATTTAAGGTGGAGCACTTGAGGCCTGGTGGGTTGTATCAAGAGATTGAATTGCCTGTGTGGAAAAGGGAAATGATTAATATGGATTTTGGTACTGCTCTTCCATGATCCCGTCACTAGTTTGATTCCTTTTGGGTTTATGTGGATAAGATAACAAAGTCCACTCATTTCTTGTTAGTGAGGTCTAATTATTCAGTGGAGCATTATGCTAAGATCTTTATTGAGTAGATTGTGAAGTTGCATAGTGCTCCAGTTTCCATCATATCTGATCTAGGTACTCAATTCTCATCTCACTTTTGGCATTCTTTTTAGTGAGGTTTGGGGACTAAGTTGAAAATTAGCATCGCTTTCCACCCTTAGGCAGATGGACAAAGGATAGGATGATACACAGTTTGAAGATATGTTGAGGTCTCCTGTGATGGATTTTAGTGGTAGTTGGGTTGACAATTTTCCTCTCATTGAGTTTGCATATAATAAAACCTATCACTCGAGTATTAGGATAGCTCCGTTCAAACCTTTGTATAGCAGGAGGTGTAGGTCTTCTATTGGATGTTTTGAGGTTGGTGATAATAAGTTGTATGGTCCCGAATTGGTTCACCAAGCTATAGAACAGGTGAAGGTGATTTGGGATAGGCTTAAGATCAACCAAAGTCTTCAAAGGTCCTATGCACATGTAAGACGAAGGGACTTGGAGTTTAATATAAAATATTTGGTGTTCTGGAAGGTGTTTCCCATAAAGGGTATGATGCAGTTTGGAAAAAGGTATAGCTCAATCCCTGGTATATTGGTCCTTTTCATATTTTGAGGTTAGTAGGCAAGGTGGATTATGATTTTTAATTAGGTTCCATTCATTCGGTCATCGATATGGCAATGTTGAAAAAGTGTGTAGGTGATCCTTCCTTGGTCGTTCCCTTTGAAAATGTGGGTGTCTTGGATTCTTTGTCCTTTGAGGAAGTTTTGATTGAGATTTTGGATCGGCAAGTTTGCCGATTGCACGCAAAGGATATGGCATCGATAAAGGTTCTATGGAGGAACCAAAGGCGCGAAGAAGCTACTTGGGAAGCCGAGGAGGACATGAAGTCCAAGTACCCATTCTTGTTTCCTACTATGGATAATCGTGCTTGAGGTATGTGCAATTCTTAATTTTGTTTGTCTTCATTAAAGGTAAGTGTGGATGTACTCGATGTTAAATTATGATAATAAATGCCTTATCCCTTCATTCGGGGATGAATGATCCTAAGGGTGGGGGAGGGGAGGGATGGAGGATGTAAACACCTCGAATTTTTAGTCCTTAAAAATTTCTCAAATTTTATCATCACTGCCCAGACTACAACTCCCCTTACGAGTCGTAGGGAGTCTTGACGGGTCTTAGGGACCCAAATCATAGCCTAACCAGTGAGTGCGGCTAAGTTTCTAATCTGAGTACGACTAGTTCCCAATTAGTCGTATGGACTCATTACAAGACGTTATGTCTCAACCTTAGTCAAACTAGTGTATATTCCAAGTGTTACTGTCCTGTTGACGACTAGGACCTTATGAGTCATAGGGACCCCTAACGATTCATACGATGTAAGTCGTACGACCAACCATATATATGCCTAATGACATTTTCTTGGCAACGATTTGTTGTGACGATTCATAATGTGTCATTATGAGTTGTAGTGTGACCCATAGTTGCTAGTGACAATTTTCCAGTTTTTAAGCTGAGGGTACTTTAGACATTTCCATATTTTCCCTACTTAATAACCACACTATGATACACCTCTGAGGCATTCTTTCCATACTTTAGCAAATCAAATACACTATCTATTCTCTCTAAATTCTCTCAAGATACTTAGGGTTTCCCAAAAACAGGTCATCTAAGGGCTCAAGGGTTGAACTTTCTACATAAAACTTAGTATTTCAAGAATGTATCTCATTCTTAAAACTTATTTTGTTAAAAACATATGTTTAAATGGTTACCCTATGGTTTATTTGTTGGTTTTTGGATATTAGTTGAGGGTATTTGAATTATTGTCATTTATGTGATGTTTCATGTTTACATATACATTGATTATATTTTAAACAGTTCTTTTGAAATCAATTTGATGCATGGGTATGGTGAATAAACTAGGGGAATGCTATTTCCCTAAATTTTATGAATATTGACAATTGAATGGGCAATAATTGTAACGCCCCGACTTTTGAACCCCAGATGCTACATGGTGCTCATAATCCTGAAGGATCATAAGCTAACCCATGACTGATAGCTGTAACTGAGCACTGAATAACATACTGTAAAATATAAAAATCTAGTGAAAAAGTTTCCATAAGCTTCAAAACTGAAATACAACTGTATAAGGTATAACAATACCAAAAGTAAAATATCTGTCTAAAAATTCTGTAGTCTGAAAAGTCTCTAAACTGTCTGAATAAGGAGTTGATGGGAAAATCCCCCAAATAACTCCATCTACTGAACCCCAACTAACTCCATCTACTGAAGTACTAAATGTAATGTAATAATGAAATAAAGAACAACTTCGAATGATGAGGACTCACTACTAAGTCTACTGCTGCTGGCTGAATTGAGAGCATGATATATATGAAATCCCTCTCTTGATGCAATTTTTCCATGTTTCCCATGATATGAATTATTTCGAAATACATCTTGAAAAGCATGTTATGAAAAGTCTTAAATAGTGATTTTGATTATGATTTTCGCTTTCAAAAGAGAGAGGATTGTTTATATTGTGAATGTTGAATATACATATAATGAAAGAGTGAATGGTTTTTCCAAGAGCACATGACCACCATATGTTTGATGAAAGTTTTTGCATGGCTTTGACTTGAGTTTCGGAATATGAAGTCTTTTATGCAAATTACATGTTTGGGTCGTCTGAAACTACATTTTTATGAAAAATCATGCTTATGACATTATGGCTCAGAAATAGGACTTGCAAGTCTTGGTGTGACGACACCAATTCAAATTTTTTCATGATAATTTTGAACAGATTTAATTCTTGTTTGAAATTAGACTTTCCAGATATTGCAATTAGAAACATGCATGATTCAAAACAGGATAAAAATTGGGCATAAAGAGAGCTTAGGTGGTTCCCTGAAGAAGGTATGATTTAAGACATCTCATTTACCAAAATTGTGATTTGCCGATATGGGTTTATATGTTACGCTGGCTTAGAGCCCTGTGGCGTATCAGATTTAGGAACTCCAACCCTTGCGGCACACTCAGGTTGAAGGCTTCCCCGCCGAGTCAATGGAGGATTCCGTATCGCCCGTGGAATATCAGACTTGTAGGGGATACCACTTAACTCAGAAGTAATACACAGATCAAAATTTGAAAGTTACAGACAGGTTATATGTTTTCAGAAAGTGCCCATGTGTTTTCAGAATCTATTTTATACGTGATGTGTTGATGAAAATTGCTCTCATCTATTATATATATGTTCAAATACTTTATTTGGGATTGCTTCACATGCCAGTACATTTGTGCTGACCCCCCCTCCTTCCAGGTTTTGAGACACAGTCTAGGGGTCCAGATAAACAGTAGATATTTCAGATTGTAGAGCAGATTGTGCAGGAGTGAGCCTTCTATATTCCAGAAGGCCTATTTACTTTCAGATATTTATCTTTAGTCATGTTTTGGTTTACTGGGGGCCTTGTCCTAGTTTTCAGACAGTTTTGTTTAGTTCATAGTAAAGATTTTGCAGACTGAGTCAGACATTATTATTATCCAAATATATTTTGGATTTCAATTTTTCAGTATTATGATCACAATCATACTGACCATGTTTCTGTATTAGATTTCTATTTTTGTATTATCTTTTATTATATGAATGTTGTGCATAATTACTAGATAGACAGAGGGCATCCTGGGCCTTCATGGTTCGGGAATGCTCATCACGGCCAGGGTCCCGGTTCGGGTCGTGAAATTATTGAAAAATGGTGGTTTGATTTAATGAACAAAGGGAGTCATTTTCTCGAGTTAACAAAATTATGATGGCATGTTCATGTTACCTTGTAAGTGTAGTTGGAATGATGATACCAATAACATATGCATAATGTGTATTATGGTTCAATGAATAAGAACGTGTGATAAATGTTGTAATGGGCTTAAAATAGGGTTGTGTAGATGAGTTATGAAAGTGGAGGTCCCGATGGACCAACAATGGGAACCACAGTTGCTGATATGGGGGTCTAAGTAACTGAGTGGTTTGAGTCCCCCTTATTATATGATTGAGAGATTTGAGTCTCCCCTATTATATTACATGATTGGGTGCTTAAGACACCTTGGTATGCTAGGAGGTTCAAGTCCCCCACGGTGCATATGTACATCCTCTGGTTTGTGCAGCTACATGTACTGTGGCCCTTTCAGCTAGGGAAGAGCTAGACCCATATAGCCCGTGGGTGCATTCTTATGATGATTGAGCTACACAAATACAAGCTAAAGTTTTAAAGTGCAATCTAAGCCTTATTCCCGTTCCCAACTTATTTTATGTATGTATATGATGATGCTCAAATGGTTTTGAATTTGATTTGACTTGGCTTTATTTTATTCTCTATCCCTTAGTTACATGCTAGTGCTTAACCCACTAACCGTTTATTGATGGTGTATCCCCATGTGGTGGATCAGCTCAGTTCGTCGGTCATTGGTGGTAAAGTGGTGAGCTTCCATTCTCCGAAAGACTTGGACATTTTAACAGTTTCTCTTCATAGATTAGAATTGAGAGTTCACATTATCATTAACATTGTGATTGTCATTGTCTGGATTGGGGGCATGTCCCAACACTTTATTTATTTTGATTTTGTTAGAAGACATTGTGGATTGCTTTGGACTTGTGTGGTGATGTTGGTTGATGATGACCGGTCATAGACATATCTTAAATTCTTTAAGCTTATCTTATGCTAACTTGTAATATATTCAGAATTAAGCCACTGTTAGGTAGTGTGTGGGGTTTTGTCTAGGAACAGTGTAACACCCCGATTCGCTGAACCGGAATGCTACACGGTGCTCATGACCCCGAGGGACCACAAACTAACCCATGACTGATATCTGTACCTGTCTACTACAAATCATGATATAATAATGCGGAATACATAGAACTATAAGGCCATAAGGTTCAATGAAATACAATCATGTGGGTGAAAATACCCAAAACAACTCAATCTGAATGTCAATCTGAACATAAATCTGAAAGCCTCTAAACTATCTGAATAAGGATTTAAAGGAACATGTCTCCAACTAACTCCGTAAAATTTAACTGAAGAAATAAATAAATGAATCAAATCATATTTTCCTCGAATCAATGAGGACTCACTGTGTCTCTGTGAC
Organism: Capsicum baccatum var. pendulum; assembly: GCA_030864225.1. Taxonomy (NCBI): domain Eukaryota; kingdom Viridiplantae; phylum Streptophyta; class Magnoliopsida; order Solanales; family Solanaceae; genus Capsicum; species Capsicum baccatum. The sequence goes on along the minus strand of CM061560.1, from coordinate 239,072,013 downwards.
TGAAATTCTACCACTACTGCTGGGATGAAACTCGTGTCTCGGAACCTATGGTGTAACATGAAAAGAAAGCACCATAGCGAAAATGCGTCAGTACAACTGCAGTACTGAGTATACGAGAAAGGTAGGCTGAACATAAAGGGTTTCATGCATGAACAACACTAACTGACTAATATGAACGTGGGAGTGTAAACACACATATATAGAAACTGGGACCGTGAATACGTGATAGCATAACCTGTAAGATAATACATGGTTTACTGATAACTGTCATGACTGATAATGAAACTGATAACATGGAAGACTGTATCTGACAGTCCTGTATATACTGAAATCTGAAGAACGTCTTGAGTTCTTTTACTGAGACTGATACTGAAACTTTGGGAAGTAGTGTTTAACCGACATGCCCCATGTATGCCATTATGGCTAAGCTGGGGTCCAATCTCTGCCCTGACTAGAGGGGTGTCAATACCGTGCCACGGGTAAGGACAGCTTGTGAGTGACCCTTATCTGGTAGGTACTCAATGAGAACGGTGGAACCCTAAACTGATGGGTTAATCCACCTCATCAACCCTAATCTGATGGGTTAAGATGTCTCAACCTACGCCGTCTACATAGTTCTGGAACACAAAGATGACTACTAAGAATCACACCCTAAACTGGCGGGTGAGTTCCCTTCCTTGGGTTCACTCGGTGCTAACCTCTACTCCCATTTGGAGAAATTGGACATGAATAACTGACTGTGCATGACTTAATCTTACTAAATTCCATTGACTGGCGGAATGTTACTGATATTTGACAACTGACTAAGATCATGAGGTTTTCCTGAGTCACATGACTGACTGAAGTCTATGGAATCATAGCTTGAGTTCAGATATCGTGAAACATAACATGGATCTAGGCACATAGCTATAGTTTTTGGGTACAAGTACCCCAGGACTCTATGGAAGGAAACAGACACACATGACTGACTTGATCATAAGAGTAGAGTCCATAAATTATAATATCATAAGTAGGGATCTCATACTAAGCATGGTTATCAACAATGTATTGTATGGAAAGGATTTCATATCATATGGAAGTACTTGCACAATCTTAAGATCATGTTCATTGCATAATCATATTGGCAACACATACCAATAGCATGGAAGTTTATGTGGATTGCATGGTTATCATACATCTTGTTCATAAGTAGGATTTGCAAGTAAACATAGCATAATCTCATAAGAATAGTTCATGAGTATTCCAACAACATTTACAAGGCCCATTATCAACATAGAAGTCATTGGAACGTAAGGGCATATCATGAATCCTTCACTTAGTCAAAATTTGGCTATATTGCATGATTTCTAGTTTCTTAGGCATTTTATCAAACACCTTACATGCACATCTTAAGAATAGGTGAAATCATCAAATTATATATCATGAACAACCAAATTTACATGTTTCCAACTCTTATGATATCATGAAATTCAAAAAAAAACATATAAAGATTCCATCTTGAGAATCACCCAATATCAACAACATGATCATCAACACCCAACAATATAGAAATCATACTTTATAATGAAAAAGAGGGCTTTTGAGCTTTATGGATAAAAGGAATCCATAAATCAACTCACGTATACTATTATATAGAAAAACAAACAAGCATCAACATGGGTATGATCATATCACCACAATCAACCAAGCTTTTGTATTTTAAAGATTGATTCTTGAACTCCACGGACGAAAGGAATCCGTTGATGAACACTATACATACCTTAGAAGGAAGATTCTTGATGATTGATGGAGGAATTTCCTTTAAATCAGATCTTCAAGCTTAATTATGAAAACCTAGTTGTTTTTCTCTTTTAGAGCTCTTGGATGATGAGCTTTGATATGAAAATAGGGTTGTAATATGTTTAGAAGCTATATATTTCGTAGGGTTAAATTTAGGGACGTGTAAGGAGAGTTAAAAGAATTAATAACCCTTAAAATAACTCAAGACGGAGTGTTTTTGACACCTGGAATTGACTTAGGAGGTGCCCAAGTGATCGCCTATGCTAGGTTAGGCGGCGCCTAACCAATCGCCTATGCTTGGGTTGGGCGGCGCCTAACTAATCGCCTATGCTTACTGTCTCTCACGAAAATGGGCATAACTTTTTGCTCGAGTATTGGATTAAGGCAAAATTGGTGTCGTTGGAAAGCTAATTCGGTTCTCTACAATGGTGGGTCTAAATCAGCTAAAATACCACATTAAAATATAGTTATACTCATTCAAAGATAATCCTTGCAAAATCGAACACTAAAACTTGATGGATTTAAAAACTCTTAGCTTGTATTACCTTAAGTGACTTATATGAACATACTTAATGCATCATAAGCTATCCTATCAGTAGTATATTTATTGTAAGTCATGTACTCAAGTATGAATCATAGGATAGGAGATTTCATACGTAGGAATACTTATTCACTTCCAAGCTTAGAAACATGCGGGGTATTACAATATCTCCCCCTTGGGAAAATTCGTCCTCGAATAAGAATTTACTGAGAAGGGTTACAAGACAATAGAACCTAAACTAAAAATGAAGAACTGAAACTTGATCTATTGACTGACATGCTAAACATACTAAACTCGTGCATATCTGATGCACGGACAACTGACACATGAATGCATTACTGAGTATGAAATGGTTAATAGGTACCAAGTTTATACAGGAAACATGAACGTGAAACTGAATAAGATTAAGGAGAACTATTACCTTGAGCTTGATCTGAATTGGTGGGGAAGAGGTGAGGACACTTGGTACACATATCTGCTTCTGCTTCCCAAGTAGCTCTCTCATGAGACTGATTTCACCAAAGAGCCTTGACTAGAGGGACTTCTTTGTTCCTCAATCTACGAGTCTGATAATCTAAGATTTCGACTGGAATCTCTTTATAAGAGAGGATGTTCTGAATGTCGATGCTATAAATAGGGACAATAACTGCTGGGTCACCTATGCACTTCTTTAGCAAAGAGACATAGAAGACTGGATGGAATGAGGCTAGATCTGAATGCAACTCAAGCTTATAAGCTACCTTGCCGAAGCGACAAAGAATTCTGAAGGGACCGATATATAGGGGAATGAGTTTCCCTTTCTTGCCGAACCTCTTCACATCCTTCATAGGAGAGATCTTGAGATAGATATAGTCATTGACCTCGAACTCGAGATCCTTTCTACGAACATCTATATAGGACTTTTTTCGACTCTGAGAATCTTGAAGTCCCTCTCTGATCAACTGAACTTTCTCTAAGGCATCGAATACTAAGTCAAGACCTATGATTGAGGCCTCACTAACTTTGAACCAACCAATCGAAGATCTACGTATCCTACTATAGAGAGCTTCGAATTGAGCCATATGAATACTAGAATGATAACTATTGTTGCATGCAAACTCAATCAAAGGCAAGTGGTCATCCCAACTTCTCTTGAAGTCAATTGAATATGCCCTTAGCATATCTTTAAGAGTCTGAATGGTCCTCTCTGCTTGACCATGTTTCTGAGGATAAAATCCTGTGCTGAGATGGACTTGGGTACCGAGACCCTTTTAGAATGCTTTCCAAAAGTGAGAAGTGAACTGGGTACCTCTGTCTGGGATGATATATAGTGAAATACCGTGTAACCTAACTAACTCCCTGATATAGAGTTTGGCATAATCCTCAGCGGAATAAGAAGTACGAACAGGAAGGAAATGAGCTGACTTGGTCATTCTATCTATAATTACCCAGACTAAATCATGCTGACAATGAGTTCTAGGCAAACCCATCATGAAGTCCATGTTAACTTCTTCCCACTTCCAAGTAGGAATGGTGAACTCTTGCATGGAACCACTAGGTTTCTGATGCTCTATCTTAACCTGCTGATATGTAGAGCATTTAGGCACAAACTTTGCAATATCTCTCTTTATCCCACTCCACCAATAGATCTCCCGTATGTCGCGGTATATCTTAGTGGCCCCTGGATGAATAGAGTATCACGCACCATGCGCTTCTGCAAGTATTTGCTACCTCAATTCATCTACACCTGGAACACATAGACGACCCTAAAAATGAAGAACACCATCTCCCCCTTAGGAGAAAACCTTAATTTTTTGATTTTGAACTGACTCTTTGAGCTTAACAAGGCTAGGATCCTTGTCTTATTTCTCTTTCACCTCGGAAGCTAGAGATGACTCTGAACTACTATAAATACATACACCACTCTCTGAAGAATCGACTAAGTGAACGCCTAGTCTGGCAAGCTGATGGATCTTCTGAGCTATCTTTTTCTTACTATCCTCAACATGAGAAATACTACCCATGGAGAGTCGACTGAGAGCGTCGGCCACAATATTGGCCTTGCTCAGATGATAAAGAACACTCATGTCATAATCCTTCAAGAGCTCTAACCACCTTCTCTGGCGAAGATTGAGATCTTTCTGGGAAAAGACATACTGAAGGCTTTTATGGTCTATGAAGACATATACATGAACTCCATAGAGATAATGCCTCCAAATCTTCAAGGCAAAAATACCGCTGCTAACTCAAGATCATGAGTAGGATAATTCCTCTCATGTGGCTTTAACTATTAGGAGACGTAGGCTATGAACTTACCATGCTGCATGAGGACAAAACCTAAACCCACTCTAGATTCATCACAACAGACTACAAAACCGTCTGAACCATCTGGAATAGCAAGAACTGGAGCGGAGGTGAGTTGAGTCTTCAACTCTTGAAAGCTCTTCTTGCATAAATCTGACCACTGAAACTTAATCTTCTTCTGAGTCAATCTATACATATAAGATGCAATAGAAGAAAATCCCTCGACAAACCATCTGTAATATCCAGCCAAACCCAAGAAACTCCTAATATCTGATGGAGATACGGGTCTGGGCCAGTTTCTTACTGCCTTGGTTTTCTGAGGATCTACTCTAATGCCATCACTGAAAACAATATGGCCAAGGAATGCTATTGATTTTAGCCAAAATTCGCACTTGCTGAACTTAGCAAATAATTAGTGATCCCTGAGAGTCTAAAGAACATTCCTGAGATGGTCTGCATGATCACGCTCTGTGCGAGAATAGACTAGAATATCATCTATGAAGACTATGAAAAACATGTCCAAGTACTTCTTGAACATACGGTTCATTAAATCCATAAAAGCTGCAGGGGCATTAGTAAGACCAAATAACATGAATAAAAATTCCAAATGACCATACTGAGTACGGAAAACTGTCTTCAAAATGTCACATTCTCTAACTTTGAGTTGATGATAGCCTGATCTGAGGTCTATCTTTGAGAAGTAACTAGCACACTGAAGTTGGTCGAATAGATCATCAATCCTGGGAAGAGGATATCTATTCTTGACCATGACCTTATTGAGTTGACGGTAATCAACACACATCCTGAGAGAACCATCTTTCTTGTGTACGAATAATACTGGCATACCCCATGGGAAAACTCTGGGTCTGATGAATCCCTTATCTAAGAGATCCTTCAACTAATCTTTCAATTCCTTGAGTTCTGCTGGTGCCATTCTGTATGGCAGAATAAAAATAGGTTTAGTATCCGGAAGAAGGTCTATGCCGAAGTCTATTTCCTTTTTGGGAGGAATGTCTGGAAGATCTTTGGGAAAGACATCTGAGTATTCATTAACAACAGGGACTGTTTCGAGGCTAGGATATTCAAAACTAGAATTTTTAACATGCACGAGATGATACACATACCCCTTAGAAATTATTTTCCTTGCCCGAAATAAGTTAACCCCTGAATGCTGAAATGCTACCCTTCCACTCTAGGATGGGCTCATTCGGGAACTGAAACTGAATTATCCTGTTTCTACAGTCGACTGTGGCATAGCAGGAATGAAGCCAATCCATGCTGAGAATAACATCAAAATCAGTCATCTCTAACTCCACTAAATCAGCTGATGTGGATTTCTGAGAAATCATAACCGGGAAGTTCCTGTATACCCACTGGGCTATGATGGTTTTACCCACTGGGGTAGAGACTGAGAAGGGCTCTGCTAGGACTTCAGGAATGATTCCGAAATCGCCTGCTATGTATGGAGTAACAAAAGACAAAGATGCACCTGGGTCTAGCAAAGCATAAACATGAACATGGAAAATCTATAACGTACCAGTAACGACATCAGAAGAATTTTCCTGATCCTGCCGGGACTGAAGACCATAGAGTCTGTTTGGGTGTTGCCCACTGTTAGCACTGGAAATGGCAACCTGTTGGTTCGGGCGACTGGACTGAGCTGGAGAATAATTTTGCTGACCCTGAAGACTTGACTGCAGACACTCTCTAATCCTTTGCCCTGGCTTGCCACAACCCAAATAGACATCACTACCAGCTCTGTAGATGCCCTTGTGGTTCTTACCACAAGTCTGACAAAGGGGATTTGTTCGGGCACTGGTAACACTATCCTGAGATTTAGAGCCTGGCACTTTGTTTCTATTGCCATCTCTAAACTTTGGCACTAGGGCGCTGGCAGAGAAAGAAGCTGGAACAGTTGACTTGGAGCAAAACTGTGAACAATTTTCTCCATCTGACTTGGGGTGGACAAAGTTGAAATTACCTGACCTAGCTTTCTTATTCTGCCTCTCCCTAGTCTTAAACTTCTGCTCTTCTACTTGCTGGGCATGGGTCATGAGTCTGGCTAAGGTCATATCACCGATCAACATCGACGACCTACACTCATTTACCATGCTATCGTTGACCCCTAATACGAACTTGCTCATCTTAGCTCTATTGTATACAACCATATGAGGAGCATACCTGGCTAGTTGAGTAAATCTGAGAGAATACTCCCTAACCATCATATTCCCCTACCTGAGGTTGATGAACTCAAGAAATTTGGCTTCCCTCAGCTCTTGGGGAAAGAATCTGTCTAAAAAGGCTGTGACAAATTCCTTCTACTCGATAGGGCCTGTATCATCTAACCTCTCAAACTTCCACTGTTTGTACCAATCATGAGCAACATCTTGTAACTGGTAGGCGGCTAACTCAGCACTCTCAATAGAAGTAACACCCATGATGTTAATGACCTTCTGAACTTGGTCAACGAACTCCTGAGGGTCCTCATCAGACTTGGACCCATGGAAAGATAGAGGGTTTATTCGGGTGAAGTCCCAAACCCTCGCTGCTTTGGGAATGGCCACTAGATTGGCTGGAATGAATGGTGGCCATTCATTCTGTGCTGCCATGGACTGAGCAAGTGTAGTAAATGTGGCTCTAAACTCCTCATGGGAAACATGTTCGCCCAAAGGATCTTCGGGCTGAGGAGCTGGCTAGTTTCTTCTCTTTGGGGCCATGGTCTGGAAAAAGAGAAGAATGGATTAGACTGAGAGTTTAACTTGTGATTATGCTCACTAGCATGACATGAATAATGAAGAAATGGGACTGTTCCTTAAACATCTTATAGCCCCCCGCACAAAAATGTGGCGCGCAACACACCCATGCACAAGACTCTACTAGATGCGGCTTTTAGACTTCCTAGGACTCTATTGAACCTTAGGCTCTGATACCAAGTTTGTAACACCCCGATTTGCTGAACCGGAATGCTATATGGTGCTCATGACCCCGAGGGACCACAAGCTAACCCATGACTGATGTCTGTACCTGTATACTTCAAACCATGATATAATAATGCGGAATACATACAACTATAAGGCCATAAGGTTCAAGTGAATACAATCATGTTGGTGAAAATACCCAAAACAACTCAATCTGAACATAAATCTAAACATTAATTTGAAAGCCTCTAAACTATCTGAATAAGGAGTTGAAGGAACATGTCTCCAACTAACTCCGTAAAACTGAACTGAAGAAATAAATAAATGAATCAAATCATATTATCCTCGAATCAATGAGGACTCACTGTGTCTCTGTGACTGAAATTCTACCGCTACTGCTGGGATGAAACTCGTGTCTCGGAACCTATGGTGTAACATGAAAAGAAAGCACCATAGCGAAAATGCGTCAGTACAACTGCAGTACTGAGTATACGAGAAAGGTAGGCTGAACATAAAGGGTTTCATGCATGAACAACACTAACTGACTAATATGAACGTGGGAGTATAAACACACATATATAGAAACTGGGACCGTGAATACGTGATAGCATAACCTGTAAGATAATACATGGTTTACTGATAACTGTCATGACTGATAATGAAACTGATAACATGGAAGACTGTATCTGACAGTCCTGTATATACTGAAATCTGAAGAACGTCTTGAGTTCTTTTACTGAGACTGATACTGAAACTTTGGGAAGTAGTGTTTAACCGACATGCCCCATGTATGACGTTATGGCTAAGCTGGGGTCCAATCTCTGCCCTGACTAGAGGGGTGTCAATACCGTGCCACGGGTAAGGACAGCTTGTGAGTGACCCTTATCTGGTAGGTACTCAATGAGAACGGTGGAACCCTAAACTATGGGTTAATCCACCTCATCAACCCTAATATAATGGGTTAAGATGTCTCAACCTATGCTGGATATGTAGTTCTGGAACACAAGGATAACGACTAAGAATCACACCCTGAACTGGCGGGTGAGTTCCCTTCCTTGGGTTCACTCGGTGATAACCTCTACTACCATCTGGAGGGATTAGACATGAATAACTGACTGTGCATCACTTAATCTTACTAAATTCCATTGACTGGCGGAATATTACTGATATCTGACAACTGACTAAGATCATGAGGTTTTCCTGAGTGACATGACTGATTGAAGTCTATGGAATCATAGCTTGAGTTCGAATATCGTGAAACATGACATGGATCTAGGCACACAACTATAGTTTTTGGGTACAAGTACCACTAGGACTCGATGGAAGGAAACTGACACAAATGACTGACTTGATCATAAGAGTAGAGTCCATAATTTATAACATCATAAGTAGGGATCTCATACTAAGCATAGTTATCAACAATGTATTGCATGGAAAGGATTTCATATCACATGGATGTACTTGCACAATCTTAATATCATGTTCATTGCATAATCATATTGGCAACACATACCAATAGCATAGAAGTTCATGTGGATTGCATGGTTATCATACATCTTGTTCATAAGTAGGATTTGCAAGTAAACATAGCATAATCTCATAAGAATAGTTCATGAGTATTCCAACAACATTTACAGGGCACATTATCAACATAGAAGTCATTAGAACGTAAGGGCATATCATGAATCCTTCACTTAGTCACAATTTAGCTATATTGCATGATTTCTAGTTTCTTAGGCATTTTATCAAACACCTTACATGCACATCTTAAGAATAGGTGAAATCAGCAAATTATACATCATGAATAGCCAAATTTACATGTTTCCAACTCATATGATATCATGAAATTCAAAAAAACATATAAAGATTCCATCTTGGGAATCACCCAATATCAACAACATGATCATCAACACCCAACATATAGAAATCATACTTTATAATGAAAAATGAAAGGGATCCATAAATCAACTCACGCATACTATTATATAGAAAAACAAACAAGCATTAATATGGGTATGATCATATCACCACAATCAACAAAGATTTTGTATTTTAAAGATTGATTCTTGAACTCCACGGCTGAAAAAAATCCATGGATGAAAACTACGCATACCTTAGAAGGAAGATTCTTGATGATTGACGGAGGAATTTTCTTGAAATCGGATATTCAAGCTTAATTATGCAACCCTAGTTGTTTTTCTCTTTTAGTGCTCTTGGATGATGAGCTTTGAGATGACAATAGGGTTGGAATATGTTTAGAAGCTATATATTTCGTAGGGTTAAGTTTAGGGACGTGTAAGGAGTGTTGAATTAATAACCCTTAAAATAACTCAAGATGGAGTGTTTTTGACACCTGAAATTGACTTAGGTTGCACCAAAGTGATTGCCTATGCTAGGTTAGGCGCCTCCTAACCAATCTCCTATGCTTGGGTTGGGCGGCGCCTAACCAATCGCCTATGCTTACTGTCTCTCATGAAAATGGGCATAACTTTTTGCTCGGGTATTGGATTAAGGCAAAATTGGTATCGTTGGAAATCTAATTCGATTCTATACAATTTGGTGGGTCTAAATCAGCCAAAATACCATATTAACATAGAGTTATACTCTTTAAAAAATGACCCTTGCAAAATCAAACACTAAAACTTGATGGATTCAAAAACTCTTAGCTTTTATTACCTTAAGTGACTCATATGAACATGCTTAATGAATCATAAGCTATCCTATCAGTAGGATATTCATTGTAAGTCATGTACTCAAGTATGAATCACAGGATAGGAGATTTCATACGTAGGAATACTTATTCACTTCCTAGCTAAGAAACATGCGGCTTATTACAAACAGGGGGTGATCTCTGGTCCATAGTTGACTTGAGATACCCATCACGGTCAGGCCCTAGTTTGGGTCAAGCCAGTAAACCAATGACACTAGTTGTGGTATAGAAAAATTGGGCTTGCTAGCATATATGTCATTGGAAAACTTTATAAACTTGAATTGGTGAACGGTCAGCCAAAATGGAAGATTGAAAAGGATCATATCTGTGATCCTTGCCAACTTTGTACACAAACTCGAACATATTTTAAATTAAAAGACATTATCAGTACTACCAAACCCAATCAAATAATCCACATGGATTTATTTGGCCCCACCAAGACAAAAAGTATTGGTGGAAAAAGATATGTATTTGTTATTGTTTATGATTCGTCTCATTTTACCTAGGTAATGTTTCTTTCTCATAAGCATGAAAAATACACTAATTTTGAGATCTTCTTTAGAAAATTACAAATATAAGTAGGGTACTTCATCACGTGTGTTCATAATGATCATGGAGGAGAATTCCAAAATATAGCTTTTAAAGACTATTATGCTTAAAAAGGTTATTTTCAAAACTCTCCTCCCCGCGATCCCCTCAACAGAATGTCATGGTATAACAAAAAATAGATCCCTATAAGTCCATTTTCCTAGAACAAAACTTAACTGATCATTTCTGTGCAGAGGCAATAAGCGATTCATGTTATATTCTTAACAGGTGTCTCATCAGAACAATTCTCAAGAAGATACCTTACGAATTGTGCATATGAAAAAATCCTAAAATTATGTACTTTCATTATTTTGGATACAAATGTTTCATCCATAACAATGGTAAGAATAACTTGGAAAAGTTTGATCCATGATGCAATGAATGTTTTTTTCTTAGTTACTCTCCAACTAGTCGTGCCTATAAAGCTTATTATAAAAAAAAGTCACATGTTGATGAATCTATGCATATAGTATTTGATGATTATAATCCCATTTCTATGAGCTTGAGTTTTGGAGAGGACAGGAAAATGATATTCAGCACAAACACTTTCCTGAGATAGGACCTGATCCAGTCAACTCTGAGTCAACTATGGCTCAACCAAAGTCAGCTCTTATTGCTAAAGTATCAAAAATAATGTTCCAAGGGATTGAATACATAGTACAAGTCTTCCAAATGAGTTTATAATTAGAAAATATAATGATCAAATGCAAACGAGAGCCTCAATAAGAAAAGAAGCATCAGTGGAACTTGTGTCTCGAATTTAACCTAAAAAGGATGATGAGGCCCTTAAAGAAAAATCATGGGTTAAAACTAGGGTTGGGCATATTTTGGTTTAAACCGAGTAACATAAAAAACAAAATTGAAATTTAATTTTGTTTTGTTTTTATTGGTTTTTCAGATTGGTTTCGGTTTCATATTTTAGAAATTCGGTTAAACAATTTGGTTTTTGGATTTAAAAAAAAAAGGATAAATCCAAAACTGAAATTATATAAATAATATATTATAATTTATACATATATATATTATTATAAATGTAAATATCCTAAAAATATAATATAATCTGATATAACATATAAATTTATAAATTATAATCCTTTAGTAACCCTAAATCCTAATATACTATTTTTCTTTAGACCCTAACATTAATGTGACGGCTATAGCGTTGCTCAACCATCCTCAGTTCTTCAGATTGTTAGAAATTTCAATATCACCAACGACAGTCGACAATCATTTGCTCAGTTCATTTGATAAGTTCATCACTGTCGTTGGTAGTCTCTGTCGAGTGCGGCCACTGCCATCACGCCAACGACGATGAGTCAGTAAGGTTGATATTTATGGTTATTTCATCTGTGTTGAATTAATTATATTTGGGAATGAAATATAGGTTTGAAAAAAATATTATTTTTTAAGAAAAATCATCAATTTTAAATGCTCACTACTTTAATCTTTAAAACAAAAATAATAATCCAAAATAATCGAATTGAATTTATAAAAACCGAACCAAATCAAAATAATTTTAGTTTGGTTATGATTGTTATTTTTGTCAATCCGAAAACAAAAAAACCGAACTGATATTCCACAATCAAATCGAAAAAACAAAATGCCCACCCCTAGTTAATCTATTAAAGAAGAACTGGATCAATTTGAAAGAAATCAAGACTGGAATCTGGTTGAAAGACCAAAATTTGCTCAGTTGTTGGAACCAGATGGGTCTCTAGAAATAAAGTAAATAAAAGAGGTAAGGTCATCAGAAACATGGCCAGACTAGTAGCCCAAGGCTACTTCCAGTAGAAAGGTATTGACTACGATGAAATCTTTATTCCCATGGCTAGGTTGGAATTGATTAAGATTCTTTTATCATTTGGTGCTTTTAAACATTTTAAGTTATATCAAATGGAAGTCAAAAGTGCTTTTCTAAATGGTTTCATTAATGAAGAGGTTTTTGATAAACAGCCTCTTGGCTTTGAAGATTCTTCGAATCCAAATCAAGTTTTTATCTCTCAAAAGCACTCTATGGTCTCAAACAAACTCTAAAAACTTGGAACAAAAGATTAAGTACTTTTCTTTTAAATAGTAACTTTTAAAGAAGAAAAATAGATACTATTCTTCTCACTAAAAATAAAAAATTAAACTCTAGCTTGCTTATCTTACAAATATATGTTGATGATATTATTTTTGGTATTCCTAACAATTTATTGTGAGAGAATTTTTTCAATCTTATGAAAGAAGAATTTAAAATAAGCCTCATGTAGGAACTTACATTCTTTATTGGATTACAAATCAAGCATACTCCCAAAGAAATCTTTATCAGTCAAACCAAATACATAAAAGAGCTCATTCAAAAGTTTGGAATGGAAAGAGGGAAATCATTCAGAACTCTGATGAGTCCCTCAACAAATATTAACTCAGATACATCCAAAAGATATGTTCATGAAAAAAAACACAGTGAAATGATTAGATCACTACTATACTTGACCGCAAGCTGACCAAACATTATGTTTAGTTTGTGCAAATGTTTTAGGTTTCAGTTTTATCCTAAGGAGTCCCACTTGACTACTATCAAAAGGATAATTAGCTGTCTCATTGGGACTCTGGACATTGGACTATGGTACCCCTATTCATCAAATTTTAATTTAATTGGTTACTCAGTTACTGATTTTGTAGGTGACTAAAATGATATAAAAAGTACTAGTGGAACCTGACAAATTCTTGGTGATGCCTTAATTTCATGACATAGCATGAAATAGACTTCATTTACTCTATCAACTACCAAAGCTAAATATATAGCCATTGGAAATTATGGTACTCAGATTGTATGGATTATGCATCATTTACTTGACTATGATTTATAATTTGAATCTATGTCCATCATGTGTGATAATGCTCGTGTAATTAGTCTGTGCAAATATGCGGTGCATCAATCTAGAACTAAGCATATAAATATCAATCATCATTTTATTCATGATCACGTTGAAAATAGAGACTTTTCTTTAAAATTTGTTAACTCTGAAAGTCAAGTTATTGATATTTTTACTAAACCTTTGCTAGAAGAAATATTATATTTTTTGAGAAAAAGTCTTGGTATTACATGCATTAATGATATTTAATTGCAATATCTTTTCTTTTTTATAACTTTAATCTAAAACGTTTTTAAAAATATTTCAATTTCTTTTACCTTTCTGACTCATAATCATTACCTTTTATCCATTCCCCTTTTACGCATTCACTGCCTCATCTTTTTTTTACTTACCTTTTCTCTTCTTGAGAATTTTGAACTTCTTTCTCTTCATAAGTCATCTCCATTCACATCACCTCTTTTCAACTTCCACCATTTCATTTTCCTCTTTCCCCTTTTTAAACCCTTCTCAAATTTATCCTTTCTCATCCTTCAAATGACCCAAAAAAGGTCCATGGAACATCTAGTAAAGAATCCCACCGTCTGCCATTTCGATAACCATGACCTAGTTCTTATCTCTGGATCCTCCAAAGAAGCATCTTCTCACTCCCTAGAATTGACATTCCATAAGAAACTCCAGCTTATAGACCTACTTCATCCCTTAAGAAACCCCATCTCTTTCCTTTAGACTTTTTTTCACCTGAGGACGTGCACAAGTTCTTTACAATATCGCAGCAAAAAAAATTTATCGCTTTCAAAAATCAGTCTATTATGCTTTGAAGAATTGTGAATTTCTCAAAGTTAAAAGAGTCTCACTGCAATATAAATTAATTTTTCAAACCTCAAGACCGATCATTTATACTCTATCTCTATGGCTTAGAAGTTTATGAAGACCCTATTCATATATTTTATGCAAATCTTCATCTTTCCTAAGATAGTGGTGAGTTGAAAACTTTGGTGCTTGGAACCAGAATCATTGTCATAACCCGAGGCTCCCCCTAGTCACGACAATGAAGCTTATGGTCATAAGTGACCACAAGTTAAACCATAAACTGGTACCTACTATGAGCACGGGGTAAAGTAGTAATATAATACATATGTAGAGGATGAGCTGATAAAATACTAAAATACACATCACAACATATCTAAAAATATTTGATAAAATACTGGAAATCAAACTATCTATATGAGCAACTGATATTACTAAAAAAACTGACTGACTGTCTTAAAGCCATTAAGCATCATGAGGAGTTGATGGGATAAGCCCCCAACTAACTTCGACTAACTGAACATAAGGAAACACTGTATTCACTGGAATAAAGAAATCATATCCTTGATGGATAAGGACTCACCACTGCTACTGCTAAGTAATGCTGAGCTATCTAGGAATGATAAAGAAACTTAGCGTTCGAACCTATGTTATAAGACAACATAAAGAAAAGTATGTGATAAGTACTTTGAATGTATTGGAATATGATATTAGGATTGGAGGAAATGCATGGCGCAACTTAGCATGAATGCATGAACATATAATATCTGAGAATGCAAAAACATACATAACCAAACATAATATGTACTGAGTTGATTTGATTGACTGAATAAATAATGCCCGTGTGACTGAATGATGAAATCTAAATAAAAGGATGGCTAATGCCTATATACTAAGTATCTAAAATCTAAATACGGACTAGATAATATTCTAACATAGAATAGCTTATGATTGAATACTGAATAACTGACATCTGAATACTGATTAATTGATATCTGTATACCGATAACTGATATCTGGATACTGATCATGTAAAACTAAACTGTACTTGGCCAGAATAACTAGACTTAAACTGTGAAATGAATCATGTAACCAACATTCCTAATCTAAGATAATTAGGGTCTAAACTGCAACCTTAGTTGGAAGGGTGTTAGTGTCGTGCCATGGGTACTAACACTAGCTGCGTGGATCCACTAAACTGGTGTCCCAAAGGGGTAAAAAGTAACCCTCGACTGGCAGGTTGTAATGCCTTGATTTTCTAAACCAAAATGCTACACGGTGCTCATGACCTCGAAGGACCACAAGCTAACCCATGACTGATATTTGTACCTGTACACTGCATATTATAACATGATAATGCAGAAACATACACTGAAAGGCCATAAGGTTCAATACTAAACATAACTAAATAATGTAACATTTGTGTAGGATAATAGAATACCCAAAACAAAACTAAAAATACTGAAATCTAAAACATGAGAGTCTGCATCTAGTCTGAAAGCTGCTAATTTCTAAAAAATCTAAATAAGGAGTTGATGGGACAGTCCCCAACTAACTCCAACTAATAAGCTAATCAATAGGATAGTAAAGAAATAATCATGTCCTCGAAGGGTGAGGACTCACTTTTAACTCTGACTGTTGAGACTGGAATCTACTATTGATCTAGAACTTGTGTCTCTAAACCTATGGTATAACATAAGATAAGAAAGTACCATAGGGCAAATGTGTCAGTACAATGAAATGCACTGAGTATACATGTGATGTAGGCTATATGAATGGGTTCACATGCATAACTATTGCTAATTGACTGTCTAACATGAACGTGAGAGTGCATGCATAAGAATGTAACTATAACTAACACCGTGATACCATGATTACTGAATCTAAATACTAATAACATAACATACTATTAACTGATGTGACAGATAAAATAAGTGACTGTATCTGAATATAACTGATACTATAGGTAACTGTACCTGACAGTCCTATTTCTGAAGGAACTATCTATGTTTCGTACTTTATTTGAGTTGACTATTTCTAAAAGTCCTAAAATCTGAAGAACTATCTGAGTTCTATTACTGAGACTGATTGACTATATCTAACAGTCCTGATTCTGTAATATGAAACTATAGGAAGTAGTTATCTAATCTACATACCCCTAATATGCCATTGTGGCTAAGTTGGGGTCCAATCTGTAACCCCAATTGGAAGGTTGTCAATACCGTACCACTGGTAAGGACAAGATATGGGTGACCTTCATTTGGTAGTGTCCCCAATACGAGAATGGTAGGGCCTTTATCTAACAGTGCTTATCCAGCTCATCAACCCTCATCGACAGTGTTGATATCTCAACCTATGCTGGCTACATAGTTTTTGAATGCAAGGATGACTACTAAGGATCACACCCTCATTTGATAGTATGTGTCCCCATCCTTGGGTTCACTCAGTGCTAATTTCTACTCCCATCTTAATGGACACTGAACATGATTTACTGAACTGAACATGAGCTGAATTACTCAATTTCGTTAACGGATGAAACACTAATAATATCTGACAATTGACTGAGTTCATAAGATCATGGAGATTTCCTGAGTCATAAGACTGTTTGAAGTTTAAGAATTTATAGCTTGACTGAGAGTATCGTGAAAACATAACATGGCTCTAAGCACACAATTAATGTTTCAAGTATATGTACCCCCAGGACTCGATGGAAGGAAACTGACAAAGCATAGTTTACTTGAACACATGACTAAAATCATAATGCATGATACCTTTATTGAAGTATTTAATCAAACATGCGATAGGAATAAACTTTTACATACATGGGGATTTCATGATATCATGCTAGTTAGGCAATTTTCCTTCATCTAGGCAATTAATCAAACATATTACATGCATAGTATATGTAAAGCACAATATAAAACAATTAAAAAACATGCTTCAATTCTAGTTTCATATCTTGTGGGTTTAGTCGTAGGGTTGCATGAATCTAGGCCTATACTAGTTGAACCCACATAGAAATTATCACCCAACATGGAGTACAAGTTAATTTCTCATTTATCAACATGAAAGAGAACATATAAAGCATGAAAACATGAAGAAAATCCATAACTTGTAGCTAAAAAAGAGATTCTTGGACTTCATGGACAAAAGGGGTCCATGAATGAACACCATGCATACCTTAGTTCGTGATTTCATGAAGATTGATGGTGAAACCTTTTTTTGAATTTGAATCCCCAATAGAAACCCTAGCTTGTTCTTGAGAGAAACCAGTATATTATGGGTGAAGAATGGTTAAATCACGTGTTATTGGATTTAAATAGGGGTAGGAAATTGACCTTTTTAACCCTGGACGCATCTTGTAATTTTAGTGAAAATTTTTCGAACTGGGCCTTGGCACAACGCTGCGCTTTTGCGCCGTGTCACTAGAATTTGATAATTGGGAAAATTAGCAATAGCGCGACATGGAGCCATCACGTTGCCCCTTCTTTGTGGCTTGAAAGTTTGGTGCGACGCAGGGGAAATCGTGCTAAGACACTAGAATTGGACAATTTCCATTTTTGTTTGTGGCGTGGCGCGCCACTGGCCAAGTTGGTGCTATTTTACAATGAAAACTTGAAACAATCATAACTTCTGACCTGGATTTTGGATTTTGGCGAATCTTATATCGATGGAAAGCTTAATTAATTTTCCATGTGATGGAAAGTAAAAATCTCAAAAAATACCACGTGTACAAAAATAGATTCATATTTCAAAGCAAGTTCAAATATCCTGGTGATGATTTCAATCTAAGAAAAGGCACGCGTATTACAATATCTCCCCCTTGAGAATATTCATCCTTGAATAAGACTGACTGAGAGGGGAAACAATAAGGTGAGGATTAAATGGACATGAATAACTGGGACATGATCTCATTTCTGACATAACTGACAAGCTGAATATAACATACTGAACATATAAGACTGAACATGCATATATGATGCATGCGTAACTGATTCATGAATGCATAACTGAATGTTCTGAGGAACTAAGTTTTCTCACAATGAGAATGAATGTCTGATGCATAACTATATAATTGATCTGATACATGAATGCATGAATGAGTATGCGGTGGTACTTGATACCAAGTTTATAATAGGAGCATGAGCATGAAACAGAATACCACATTTGTGATGCGTACTGAACATGAAACTGAGTTAGCTTAAGGAGAACTATTATCTTGATCTTGATCTGAGTTGGTGATAACGCTCAAACTACAGCTCTCGTAAGAGTGTAAGCGGTCGCTGTCAAATATAGAACCCAAATGGGTTGGGTATCGATCCCATAGGGAATTGCCGGTCAATAAGTAAGCAAAGATTATTAGACTTTTGGTGCAAGTCTCGTAAAAGGGGGGATTTTAAGGTGCAAATAATGTAAACAAAATAGTAAAGTAAAAACAAAAATAGCAAAGTAAATAGAAAGAGTTTTTAGTAAGATGTTTAACCAATGAGAATTGAGAGTTGGGGTTATGTCCACCTTATGAGTTATATGTCTCTATTGACTATGAGTTATGTGGAATTCAGACATGCATGTGCTTATAGAGAATTGTATTCTATGGTAAATCCAAGCGTCTTTTGACCTAACAAGGACTATTTCACTTTAACGCTTTTGAGCTTAAAGAGTATCTAATGGTACAAATTCTCCAAGAGGTTAATCCAGTTACGACACTAACTTTTTAACAGGGGTTGGTGCCCTATTACCTTGACATTATCTTTTTTCCAGACATATAACTTTTCTTTCGAACAAGTTAATGCTATACTGGCGTATCCTATGTGTTTGCAACCACAAGAATTTGCATTAAGATGAAGAGAATAATGATATAAGCAGCATACGTGTCGCGAATTCACAAACTCATAGTAATAGATAGTATCTCATACGGCTTCCATAACACCAACAGAGAAGTTTAGCTACTCATGAGTGCGATGGAAATCACAATAGACATTATCATTATACCACAATAAAGATCTCACGTGTAGTATGGTGTGATATGACTTTAGGCGTGAATTCCTTTTAGAATAGCTTTTCTCTCGTTGTGGAAATTAAGAATTGAATAGATGAAGAGAATAAGAATTGAAAGTGTTGAAAAGATTAAAATTGTTCGGATAGTAGAGGAATGAATTAGAAGTAGAATGAATAAAAATAATGTTGTGTCTAAAAACTGCAGCAAAATAGGGTATTTATAATACCCATATCCTATTCCTATAAGGCTAATGCGTACTTATCCTAATCCTAATAAATTACTGCATCATTATCCTACTCCTTATAGGTTACTGCTGATCCCCAAAGTCTTGGAAAATGTTGTTTTTGCTCGGGACAGGTTTCCCATGCGTCACTTTTGGTCCTAGGCGTCCAAGCTCTCCTTCCCTTCTTTTGTGAAGCTTCCTTTGGCGTCAAGTTATCCATAAAATGCTGAAATCTGCATCATTTATACCTGAAAACTTGCTAATCACGTTTGTTAGCTCACTTAAAGGAAAAAGGACTAAAAGTGCATGAATTATATATTTTGTCCTTAAAACATAGCTAAAATATGGGTACATTATAGCACTTTAGGCGTGTAAATACGCCTATCATCAGTTAGCGGGGAGGAGGTGAGGATACTTGGTATGCATGTCTGCTTCTAATTCCCAAGTAGCTCCCTCGACGGACTGAGTTCGCCAAAGAACTTTAACTAGAGGGACTTCTTTGTTCCTCAATCTACGAGTCTGATAGTCTAGGATTTCAACTAGAATCTCTTCATAAGAGAGGGTATTCTGAATACTATGCTCTGAATAGGGACTATTACTGCTGGGTCACCTATGCACTTCTTGAGCAATGAGACATGAAATACTGGATGAACTGAGGCTAGATCTGAAGGCAATTCAAACTCATAAGCTACTTTGTCGAGTCAACTGAGAATCTTAAAGGGACCTACATATCGAGGACTGAGCTTTCCCTTCTTGTCGAATATCTTCACTTCCTTCATGGGAGAGATCTTGAGATAGACATGATCACCAATCTCAAACTCGAGATCCTTTTTACGAACATCCATATAAGACTTCTATCATCTTTGAGTAGCCTGGAGTCTTTCTCTAATCAATTAGACCATTTTTAAGGCGTCGAATACCAAGTTAGGACCTATGATTGAGGCCTTACTAACTTCGAACCAACCAATTAGAGATCTACATCTCCTACCATAGAGAGCTTCAAATGGAGCCATCTAAATACTAAAATAATAGTTGTTGTTGTATGCAAACTCAATCAAGGGCAAGTGGTCATTCCAAATTCCCTTGAAATCAATTGCACACGCCCTTAGAATATCTTCTAAATTTTGAATGGTTCTTTCTACTTAACCATCTATCTAAGGATGGAAGGCTTTATTGAGATGAATTTGGGTACCGAGGCCCTTTTGGAATGCTTTCTAGAAATGAAAGGTGAATTGGGTACCTCTGTCTGAGATAATGGACAATGGAACATCGTGCAATCTGACCAACTCCCTAATGTAGAGTTTGGCGTAATCCTTGGATGAATAAGAGGTATGAACTGGAAGGAAATGAGCTGATTTGGTCATTCTATCTATAATGAGACAAACTGAATCATGCTGATAACGAGTTCGAGGTAAACCCATCACGAAGTCCATGTTCGCAACTTCCCACTTCCAAGTAGGAATACTGAACTCCTACATAGACCCACTAGGCTTTTGATGCTCTATCTTTACCTGCTGACTTGTAGAGCACTTAGCCACAAACTCTATAATATCTCTCTTTATCCCACTCCACCAATAGATCTCCCGTAAGTTGTGGTACATCTTAGTAGCCCCTGGATGAATAGAGTAGCGCACACCATGCACTTTTGCTAGAATTCGCTGCCTTAAGTCATCTACACCTGGACCACAGAGACGACCCTGACAACGAAGGACACCATCTCCTCCTTGGGATAAAACCTCTATTTTCTGATCCTAAACTGATTATTTTAGCTTGACAAGGACGGAATCCCTATCTTGCTTTTCTTTCACCTTGGAAACTAGAGATGATTCCGAACTATTCTGAACACATACACCACCCTCTGAAGAATCGACTAAGCGAACGCCTAGTTTGGAAAACTGATGAACTTCTTGAGCAAGATTTTTCTTACTATCTTCAACATGAGAAACACTACCCATGGATATTCTACTGAGAGCGTCGGCCACTACATTGGCCTTTCCCAGATGATAAAGCACACTCATGTCATAATCTTTCAGGAGCTCTAACCACCTTCTCTGACGAAGATTGAGATCTTTCTGAGAAAAGACATACTGAAGACTCTTATGATTTGTGAAGACGTCTACATGAACACCATAGAGATAATTCCTCTAAATCATCAAGGAAAATACTATGGCTGCTAACTCAAGGTCATAAGTAGGATAATTCTTTTTATAGGGCTTTCACTGTCTGGAGGTGTAGGCTATGACCTTACCATGCTACATGAGGACACAACCTAAACCCACTCTGGATGCATCACAATAAACTATGAACCCATCTGAACCATCTAGAATAGATAGAATTGGAGCTGAGGTGAGTTGAGTCTTAAACTCCTGAAAAATCTTCTGGCAACAATCTGACCACTGAAACTTGACTTTTTTCTGAGTTAATCTGGACATAGGGGATGCAATAGAAGAAAATCCTTCAACAAACCATCTGTAATAGCTAGCCAAACCAAAGAAACTCCTAATATCTAATGGAGAGACAGGTCTGGGCCAGTTTCTTACCGCCTTGGTCTTTTGAGAATCTACTCTAATGCCATCACCGAAAATGATATGACCAAGGAATGCTACTGACCTTAGCCAAAATTTGTACTTACTGAATTTGGCAAACAATTGATGATTTCTGAGAGTCTAAAGTACTATTTTGAAGTGGTTTTCATGATCGCACTCAGTGCGGCAATAGACCAGAATATCATCTATAAAGACTATGACGAATATATCCAAGTATTTCTTGAACACATGGTTCATCAAGTCCATGAAAGTGGCTGGGGCATTGGTAAGACCAAATAACATGACTAAGAATTAGAAGTGATCATATTGAGTACAGAAAGCTATTTTTGGGATGTCACATTCTCTAACTCTGAGCTGATGATAGCCAAATCTGAGGTCTATCTTAAAGAAATAACTGGCACCCTGAAGTTGGTCAAACAAGTCATCAATTCTGGGAAGAAGATACTTTTTCTTGACCGTGACCATATTGAGATGATGGTAGTCTATTCAGATTCTGAGAGAACATTCTTTTTTGCATAAGAATAAAATTGGAGTTCCCCACAGGGAAACACTGGGTCTAACGAATCCGTTATCTAAGAGATCCTTCAACTGTTCTTTCTGTTCTCTGAGTTCTGCTGGTGTCATTCTGTATGGTGGAATAGATATAGGCTGAGTATCTGGAAAAAGATCAATACTGAAGTCTATTTCCCTTTAGGGAGGAATTATTGGAAGATCTTCGGGAAAGACATCTGAATATTATTTTACAACTGGAACTAATTCAAGAATGGGAGTCTAAGAACTAGAATCTCTAACATACACAAAATGATAGACACATCCCTTAGATATCATCTCCCTTGACCGAAGGTAGGAAACAAGCAGACCTCTGAACGCTGAAGTATTACCCTTCCACTCAAGGACGGGTTCATTCGGAAACTAAAACTAGACTATTCTATTTCTGCAGTCGACTGTGGAATAGCAGGAATAAAGACAATCCATGCCGAGAATGACATCAAAAGTAGTCATCTCTAATTTGACTAAGTCTTTTAAAAATACTTTCTAAAATATCATAATCGGGCAGTTCCTGTATACCCACCAGGATATGATGGTTTTACCCACTGGGGTAGATACTGAAAAAGGCTCTACTAGGATTTTAGAACTGATTAAGAAATCGCTTGCTATATAGGGATTAATAAAAGAAAAGAAAGCACCTGGATCTAGCAAAGCATAAATATGCACATGAAAGATTTGTAATGATATCAAGAGAATTTTCCTGATCTTGTCGAGTCTGAAGAGCATAGAGAAAATTTGGGTGTTGCCTGCTAGTAGCACTGGTAGTGGCACCCTGCTGATTTGGGCGACCGAACTGAGCTGGGGAGTGAAGATGACTCTGATAACCTAACTGAGGGTAGTCTCTGACTCTGTGGCCTAGCTTTCCACAACCAAAATAGACATTGCTTCCAGCTCTGCAAGCACTCTTGTGGTTCTTACCATAAGTCTGACAAAGGGGATTAGTTTTGGCATTACTGACACTTCCCTGAGACTTAGAGTCTGGCGTTCTATCTCTAAACTTAGGAGCTAGAGAACTGGATGAAGAAGGATATGGAATGGATGACTTAGGATAAAACTGGGAACGATTTTCTCCTTCTGAGTTAGGTTGAACAAAGTTGAAACTACCTATCTTTTCTCTCTTATTCTGTTTCTCCCTTATCTTGATCTTTTGCTCCTCTATCTGCTGAGAATAGGTCATAAGTATGGCTAAGGTCACGTCACTATTTAGCATGGTGGATCTACACTCATTAACCACACTGTCATTCACCCCTGAAATGAGCTTACTTATCCTAGCCCTGCTATCTGCAATCACATGAGGGGCATATCTGGCTAATTAAGTAAACTTGAGAGAATACTTGTTCACTGTCATATTTCTCTTCCTGAGGTTAATGAAATCTAACACAATGACTTCTATAAGCTCTAGGGGAAAGAATCTATCAAGAAACGTAGAAGAAAACTCCTCCCACTCAACTGACCCTACATCTTCTGCTCTTTCTGACTTCCACTGCTTGAACTAAGTGTGAGCAATATCCTACAACTGATATGCACCTAGCTCAGCACTCTCAACAATAGTCACCCCCATAATATCTTTCACCTTCTGAACTCAATCTAGAAATTCCTGTGGGTCTTTATCTGTCTTGGACCCGAGAAAGACTGGAGGATTCATTTGGGTGAAGTTCGGAATCCTAGCTGCAGCTGAATTGGCCACTGGATTGGATGGAACAACAGCTAGTCATTCATTATGGGCAGCTACTAACTGAGTAAGAGTGGTAAATGCAGTCCTGAACTCCACATGAGAAACATGATCGCCTAAAGATTTTTCGGGCTGAGGGGCTAACTGATTTCTTCTTTAGGCATGTTCTGAAATAAAGAGAAAAAGCAGATTATATTGAGAGACTGACTTGAGATTATGCTCACTGGCATGACATGAATACTGAAAAGGGGGGAATTGTTCCTAAACATCTTAGAGCCTCCTGCACATAAATGTGGCGCGCAACACACCCATGTACAAGACTCTACTAGATGCGGCTTTGAGACTTCCTAGGACTCTATTAAACCTATCGCTGATACCAAGTTTGTAATGCCTCAATTTTCTGAACCAGAATGCTATATGATGCTCATGACCCTCAAGGACCACAAGCTAAACCATGACTAATATATGTACATGTAAACTGTATATTATAACATGATAATGTGGAAACATGCACTGAAAGGCCATAAGGTTCAATACTGAACATAACTAAATAAAATAACATCTGTGTGGGATAATAAAATATCCAAAACAAAATTGAAATACTGAAGTCTAAAACATGATAGTCTGCATCTAGTCTAAAATCCTCTAATGTCTGAAAAATCTGAATAAGTAGTTGATCGGATATGTCCCCAACTAACTCCAACTAATAATATAATCAATGGTACAATAAATAAATAATCATGTCCTCGAAGGGTGAGGACTTACTTCTAACTCTGACTGCTGAGATTGGAATCTACTGCTGATCTGGAACTCATGTCTCTGAACCTATGGTGTAGCATAAAAAAAGAAAGTACCATAGTACAAATGTGTCAGTACAATGGAATGTACTGAGTATATATGTGAGGCAGGCTATATGCAAGTGTTTACATGAATGGATATTGCTAACTGACTGTCTAACATGAACGTAAGAGGGCATGCTTGAGAACGTAACTGTAATTGACACCATGATACCATGAATACTGAATCTGAACACTGATAACATGACATACTATTAACTGATATGACCGATTACATGAGTGAATGTATCTGAATATAACTGATAACATAGGTGACTGTATCTGACAGTCCTACTTCTGATGGAACTATCTGAGTTCTGTATTGTATCTTAGTTGACTGTATCTGACAGTCCTGAAATTTGAAGAACTATCTGAGTTCTATTATTGAGACTGATTGACTGTGTTTAACAGTCCTAATTTTGTAACATGAAACTATGGGAAGTAGTTATCTAACCAACATACCCATAATATGCCTTTATGGCTGAGTTGGGGTCCAATCTGTAACCCCAATTAGAAGGGTGTCAATACCACGCCACTAGTAAGGACAAGCTGTAGGTGACCCTCATTTGATAGTGTGCCCTATAATAGAATGGTGGAGCCCTTATCTGGCAGTGCTTATCCACCTCATCAACCCTCATTGACAGTGTTGATGTCTTAACCTATGTTGGCTTCATAGTTGTAGAATGCAAGGATGACTGCTAAGGATCACACCCTCATCTGATAGTGTGTGTCCCTATCCTTGGACACTGAACATGATTTATTGAACTGAACAAGAGATGAATTACTGAATTCTGTTGACGGACGGAATACTATTGATATCTGACAACTAACTGAGTTCATAAGATCATGGAAATTTCCTGAGTCATAAGAATATTTTAAGTCTAAGAATTTATAGCTTGACTAAGAGTATCGTAAAAACATGACATTGCTCTCTGTACACAGCTAATGTTTTGGGTACAAGTTCCCCCAGGACTCGATGGAAGGAAACTGACATAGCATAGCTTACTTGAACACATGACTAACATCATAATTCATGATACTTTTATTGAAGCATTTCATCAAATATGTGATAGGCATAAACTTGAACATACATGGGGATTTCATGATATCATGCTAGTTAGGCAATTTTCCTTCATCTAGGCAGTTAATCAAACATATTATAGGCATAGTACATGTAAAGAACAATATACAACAATTAAACAACATGCTTCAATTCTAGTTTCATATCTTGAGGGTTTAGTCACAGGCTTGCATGAATGTAGGCTATACTAGTTGAACCCACATAGAAATTATCACCAAACATGGATTAGAAGTCAATTTATCATTTATCAACATGAAAGAGAACATATAAAGCATGAAAACATGAAGAAAATCCATAACTTGCAGTTAAAAATGGGATTCTTGGACTTCATGGATGAAAGGGGTCCATAAATAAACACTATGCATACCTTAGTTCGTGATTTCATGAAGATTGATGGTGAAACCTTTTTTTGAATTTGAATCTCCAATAGAAAGCTTAACTTGTTCTTGAGAGAAACCAGTATATTTTGCTTGAAGAATAACTAAATCACGTGTTATTGTGTTTAAATAGGGATAGAAAATTGACACTTTTAACCCTGGATGTGTCTTGTAATTTTAGTGAAAATTTCCCGAACTGGGCCCTTGGCGCGACTCGTTGCTATTGCACCATTTCACTGGAATTGACAATTGGGAAAATGAGCAATGGCACGATGCGGAGCCATTATGTTGCCCCTTCTTTTGTGGCCTAGAAGTTTGGCGCGTTGCAGGGGAAATCCTGCTAAGACAATGGAATTGGACAATTGCCATTTTAGCTTGTGGCGCGGCACGCCACTGTCCAATTTGACACCGTTTCACGATGAGAACTTAAAATAGTCTAACTTCTGACCTGGTTTTTGGATTTGGGCCAATCTTATATCGATGGAAAGATTAATCAATTTCCCACGTCATGGAAATTTAAAATCTCAAAAAATACCGTGTACAAAAATAGATTCGTATTTCAAAGCAAGTTCAAACATCCTGGTGATGATTTCAAGCTAAGAAAAAGCACGGGTAATATGTAGGTGCTCTCCTGAAATATGTGTCAACCCTGAACTAGTAGGTGGACATCTCAAACATATGATGGCTACGTAGTTTTTTAACTCAGGAATTGATACTAAGGAACACACTCTACTAGCAGGTAAGCCCCTATCCCTGGGTTTGCTCGGTGCTAAATTTTACTCTCAACTGAACTGACACTGATACTGAACTGAACTAAACTCGACTAATTTTTGTTTCTGATAAAGCTCATCATGATCAAAATTACCTGAGTATAATGATAATATTCATGGATTAACTCACCCAATACTTGAAAATTCGAAATCATGTATGACACTTTGGTATTAGATGTTCATAACCTGCCAGCACTGAATGATCTTAAAATACAATATTAAGGCTTAAAACTGTAGTATGAAATCATGGTTTAAAGATCCCAAAACATAGAAATCTCACCAAGTAAGTGAAAAGCAAGATATTAAACATGGGAACGTGTTAAACATGAGAACATAACATTACTACATGACTAAATTCATAATTTAGGGATTTATCCATGAATCAATTGAACATGACACACTAAAAATATGATATAACTCATTCCACCTAAAAACATTTGTAAACAGAACTTGTAATTGAATTAACAAGATACTCATGGATTTATTTCATCTTGAACATGTATATATTTATAAATTAAACCAAAAGAGTGTTTTTGGGATCCATGGGTGAAAGGGACCTATGGATGAACATCCGACATATCTTAACAATTAAATTCTTAATGATTACTTGGATTGGAAGCTTGAACTCTTGATTCCTTGAGGAAAGATATTGAATTTGTTCTAGGGAATGGAAGAGGGTTTTCTTAAGAGCAATTTCAGTGAAAGAGGGAAATAATTCCCTTTTGGATGCCCTAATTTGTGTTATGGATAAAATATGATGAGGGAAAATGACACAAATGCCACTTAGGCACTTAACTTATAAAGCTGGGTGGGGTACCCCAGCGCGTTGCCACTTATGCTTGAGTCAAGTGGCTAATGCGCCGCGACTCCTGATTAAGCTAAGAGGCCAGCATGATGCGGCCCCTACTTTAGTCAAGAAGCTAAAGTGCTGCGGGGCTATCACAAAGCCTCATTTTTTTCAGCCATCCAAACACATCCCAAACCCCGTACAAAAGTCCTAAACTCTCCCAAGATATACTTTCAACCTCCCTAAACATGAATCAACTCAAAAATCCATATTTTGAGGTCGGGAATACCAAAATAAAAATCAATAAAGTTCAGGGGCCTTGAAAATGGCTAAGTTCTCAACACTTAGTAAAATTTACAAGCCTTGGACCCCTTAAGCATGCAACTAAGAGTTGGTAGTAAAATTTACAAGCCTTGGACCCCTTAAGCATGCAACTAAGAGTTGAATCGGGCTTAGAATATCATGGGGCATTATAATATCTCCCCCTTGGGAATATTTATTCTCGAAAAAAACTGGGTTAGTTGAGAATACTGATAAAACTAAGACTATATACTGAACATGCATGACTTGGAACATGATTACATAATCGAGACTGAAGTATGATACACGAATTGAACTAATTTTGTGAATGAATGCAATGACATGAGAATCATTACACAGCTAAAACTGAGAATGGAAAAAAGTCAATCAAAGGAAAATTGTTACCTCTAGCTGAATCTGAATTTACGGAGAAAAGATGAGGGTACTTGATCCTCATATCTTCTTCTTCTTCCCAAGTAGCTCCGTCAACGGACTTATTCTGCCAAAGAACTTTAACCAAGGGAACCTTTTTAATCCTTAGCCTACGAACCTGCCGATCAGGGATCTCAACTGGGACCTCTTCGTAGGAAAGGCTATCCTAAATATCCATGCTTTATAAAGGATAAACTACGGATAAATCACCAACACATTTCTTTAACAAGGAAACATGAAATACTGGATGCACTGATACCAAATCTGTAGGAAACTCAAGCTCATAAGCTACCTTCCCAAAATGATTCAAGATTCTATATGGGAAAACATAGCAGGGACTGAGTTTCCCTTTTTTTCCAAATCTCTTTACTCCCTTCATAGATGAAATCCTCAAATAAACCTAACCACCAACCTCAAACTCAAGATCCCTTCTCCTCACGTCTGTATAAGATCTCTGATGGCTTTGGGCTACTTGAGCCTTTCCCAAATCAACTTAACTTTATCCATTGCCTCAAACACTAAATATGGCCCTATCAAATCAGCCTCACCTACTTCAAACAATTAAATAATAGATCTACATCTTCTTTCATATGGAGCCTTAAACGGAGCCATCTAAATATTAGAGTGATAACTATTATTATAGGCAAACTCAAACAGAGGTAAGTAGTAATCCCAAATACCTTTAAAATCAATAACACATGCTCTAAAAATATCCTCTAGGGTCTAAATAGTCCTCTCCACCGAACCATCTATCTGAGGATGAAATATTGTATTGAGATGAACTTTGGTACCGATACCCTTCTTAAAAGCCTTCCAAAAATGAGAGGTAGATTGAGTACCTCTATCTAAAATTATAGACAATATAATCCCATGAAACTTAACCAACTCCCTAAGATAAAGCTTGTCATAATCCTCAACTGAGTACGAAGTATGAACTGACAAGAAATGGGCAGAGTTGGTCATTCTATCTACAATGACCGATTTTGAATTATGCTCACAGTGCGTACGAGGAAACTCTATCACAAAGTCTATGTTTACCACCTCTTACTTCAAAGTGGGATACTAAAATCCAAAAATATACCACTGGGACTTTGGTTCTCAACTTTAATCTACTAATAATTTGGACACTTAGCCATAAACTCTGCAATATCCTTCTTCATACTACTCCACCAATAGATCTCCCTTTATCATGGTACATCTTAGTGGCTCTTGGGTATATAAAGTACTGCGTACCATGCTCTTCTACAAGTATTTTCTATCTCAAGACATCAACACACGGAACACATAATCTACCCTGACAATAAATCACACCATCTCCCCATTAGGATAAAACCTCCACTTTCTGATCTCTAACAAACTCCTTCAACTCAACTTCAGAATCTATATTACTTAAATCCATAAGAATAGAATCAAAATCATAACTATGTGAGAGTATAAAAGTACCTTCAACAATATGAAATATATAAAGCTTTTGCTTCAGGCAAATTGTATTTTCCACTTTCTTTTCATATACAAGATTTTAAGGTTTTTCCACATGCCTTTCATTGTAGTGTCTGCAGATACTTCACGTAAAACCTTATTTGAGAGATTTAGAATGATACCTAATTTTCACTTTTTATCTATGACGGAAAGCTCTTCGTCCGTCATATTTTCTGGCTTCATCTTCCTTCCTTTTAGTGACAGGGTTTCTATTTAATCTATGATTACCCTTATGATATTTTTGTATTAGCTTACGCACTTTATACATTCACAAATATATATTTATTTCAAGAATCAACTTTTGATCTTGGAATCCATTATTTTTGGTTTTAGGTTATTTATTAATTTGAGATTATTGGTTTTGTTCTTAAATTATTGTGAGATTCATCTTATAATTTCTTTATTGAATTCCATAGATTTTATTGCAAGCAGAAACGGCTAAACCACACCAAAAAGATTTCATCCAAAGAAACCAAGAACACAGTCCTAGTATTTATCTCGTATTGATTTCAGCTAAAGAAACCAAGATTTGTTACTTTTGATATTATTCTCATCAAAATCACCCCACTTACTTTCCTAAATTTTTTGGGCTACTTCAATAGATTCATCAAAGATATTTGATCTATTCCTAGTGGATTCGACCCCAACCTCTAAACCCGTATTTGACATTGACCATATTATATTTTTGGAAGTATAGTTTTGGGCGACATCAATTTCTATCACCCTAATCCTAAGGACGGGTTCCCTCAGCAATATCACTTATCAAAATGTGTTCGTTTTGTATTGAATGATTAAGAAATACAAAATTAATTTGGCTGTGTGGTTTCATTAATATATGTTGGAAATTGTGGCAGATGTTCATGCCACAGCTATGTTACCCTACGGATAGTTGATTACCCGAATCCTTCTTCACTAATCCATTAATCTCTTTAGTACTCTGCTATAAGAGTCTCTATGATGTATGATTGTAAGAATTTTTCCAGCATGGGACAGGTGCTGATCGACACTGAATAAGCAAAAAGGTGTTTGAGTAGGAAAGGATTGATTTACCCATGGTTAGTAAGAATATTTCTAATATTGTACTTCCAGTGATAGAGGAAATAAAAGACATCAAGAGACACCTCAAGTCAATAGAGAAAGGATTTCTGAGTCTTCAGGAGTCAACTCGGAGGCTGCTGCAGCTAATTAAGGATACTAGCACCGATGTAAGCAAAGCACGCCTGATGATTGATGTTTTTAAATAGGAAGGCGTCAAGATTTGTAACAAGTTATTTGCTCAAGTTGACTCCATTAAATCCAAAATAAACTCCTCCGACAATGAGCTTTCTATATCAATCCAGAACTCCTACTCCAGTTTCTCCACAAATATTGAAAAATCTTATCAACCTTTTTGTCACAATATACACAACACCCTAACCTACTTTTTGAAAACAACATTGATTTCATGATTGCTCATTCAAAAGGGGCTTATCCCCTTCACTCCCTTTGTCTGCACTTAAGATTTTAACTTGGGTTGACCATGAACTCTACATTCCCCCTTTCTTTTTTGTACTTTTAGCATGTACATTGTCCGGTCACTTTTATATATGATCTACTTACATTATATATTTGTCTATTTTCTCTGCTTTTCCTATTCTTTTTTATTATGTCAAAGGAAGAGAAAGTATACAAACATCAGATATAGAAGGGGTATCCAAGTAAAGGAGAACCAACCAACTATATGTAGGAAACTCAAGTGATGATGATGGAAAAAAGTCATCAAGAAAGGGGGAGTCAACCGACCATGTATATTAGACAGTCAACTGCTGTTTATTATTTTTCATTATCAAAAAGGGAAGATTGTTAACCTCCTATATTAGTATATTATATTTTAATAATAAAAACTAATAAAGAAAATATGCAGGTCACACTAAGGAAGAGATCAAGGCAAGGAGTTCGTAGAAGGATCGTCCCAAAGCTATAATTAGAATAGCATCATTAGAAGATCTCAAAAGATTCCTAACTTATAAGATTCATCGGTACTATGAGCAATCATGGAGCAATGATTATGTTAAGCAGATTTCACATAGAGCTGCGAAAAGAAGGAAAATCATAATCACGGAGCAAAAATTATGGAAAGAAGATTTCACATAGAGCTACAAAAGAAATAAGGATCATTATCATGGAGAAGCAATTATGGAAAGAGATTTCACATAGAGCTACGGAAGGAAGGAATATCATCTCCCATACATGGATATGTAAGGATGTGATTCAACATTCAAGAAAGGAATATTATATCATGTGTATGGACATATCTGATATGGATGTACTATATGATGTGAATCCTCAATCAAGAAATCAATACAAATCCTTGATTGAGAAGAAATTCCTTGGGCTTTTCTTTTAGAGCAAAGAATCTACAAGAGGTGAAGACTATAAAACAAAGACTGAAGATGGAAGACTTCTCAAGTAACTTCATAGAAAACTATTCATTTGTCTCATCTTTTAGTCTTCACAAAGCTTTGTAATCCTGTACTTACAATAGTTACGAAAAAAAGACAGAGTCAATTTAATTATACCAGTTGAGGCTGTGTCACAAAATTTGAATAACAGACTAAGATTCATAAATTGTTCAAACTACTATAACTCCATTCTCTACGTTAAAGGTATAAACTAAACCCTCGAAACTCAAGGGGACTAGAGTAGGAACCACTCTGGTGATGTGAATCAATATAATTTTTGTGTTCTTCCTTACTCTTTTATTTACGCTTTTGGTTTTATTTTATTTTATTGAGTATACTAACCCGAGGTGACTTGTCTTTCAATACTAATTATTTGACTCAGAAAAAAAATTCAATTCACTCCCCCTTCTCAAATTTCAAATGCCACATCATTTGGTTGTTGTTGGGACACACTATTCAGAACCGAATTAATCTATTGTCTAGTTTCATTTGTCATTTTTGTATCACCCTTTGACAATCGATTTAGTATTTTATAATACTAACAATAAAGACTTAATCTTTAAATAACTTATTTCTAGTCAAAAATAAATTTTTATGTCTTCAAATAGTCAATGAAATAAACTATGACTCGTGATAAAGTTTTTATATCTTCACTATCAAGTTCAAATAGACTGAGAACTCATAGGTTTTAACTCCAAAAATTAATACAGAGAATTCAATGTGTTAGTGAAGTTTTTATATTCTTCAAACTAAAATCTTAATCCAATTTCTTAGTGAATTTTTTTTTTGTTCCTTTAGTTGAGGGAGTGGATCAAAAGGTTTTAGTCTCCGCAAAATATGATCCAATATAGATAACCCAAGTACACGGTGATATATTTTCCTTCTACCAAAAAAGTATAAAAAATAAATATTTTTGTAATTTCCTTAAGGTTGTTGTTTTTTGAGTGGAGTAAAATCTGTATTTTTCAATAATAACTTCAAATGCATGTTCAAACTAATATATGGATAATCAAATGAAGTTGTAACTTTGTATTCACAAATTTGAACTCTAACAATAAGTTCAACCCAACTTATGAACAAAAACTAAATGAAGTTCAAACTATTTTATGAAAAATTATAAAACTAAATGTTTATAAAGAGATGAAGATTAGAAGATTCGAGTCCATCAAATTCATGGTGTGTCCTTAAGGAAATTATAATTTCCCTCAAGTACTTGAGGTTATGAGATATATCCTCTTAGTATAAAATGAATCACTTCATCAGAATAGTGATACCTCAACCTCTGTTGAACTACAAACGTACTTAAGATAGCAAATCAGACTAGAGTTCTATATACCTGGATTTTTTTTTTGTATTTATAGTCATCAAGATGTTGCTTCATGAAGAGAAGAAATGGTTCATAAAGGTGAACCTCTTCATAAAGTTGTAATTCTTAGGATAAGTTACAAACCATTGAAAAAGTCACAACCATCCAAACTAAAAGGTGCTTATTCACATTGCATCTTTCTCTTGGTATCCTTTTGGGTAAATACCTATTCATTTTTCATTCAAACCTTTTAAAACACAACACACTCTAACTAGCCCTTTATTCTAATCTCGTTCTTCATAATCTTCCATTTAAGCTCACGTCCGCAGTAAGTTGGAGTTAGGTCATGTCCTGTCCAATCACTTCTTCTCCATACTTCTTCAACCTACTTCTACTTCTACATGTCCTGTCTCAATAACCGTCCATATATAGACAACCTTCACCTTCACGCAGGTGCATCTGTACATCTTCTCTTCACATGTCTCAACCATCTCAACCTCGCTTTCCACATCTTATCCTTCACTACAGTCGCTCCTACCTGGTGCAGGGTAGTAATGTATAACTAATTTAACATAGCGGACCAATGTGTATAAAATCAATTTTAGTAAATGATTTAGTAAGTGGAAGTTTAGATACATATAGCTCTATATAATGTAGATGTATTATCTCTATGGTTACATTCAATTTCATTCTTTAATGAAATTCAACAACAGAAGTTTTTTCCTTAGCTCTTCATCTTCACTCGATCTTCACCGTGACTTGTCCTACATCCAATAAAATGTGAATTGTAGGAATGGGATGAAGCTAATTGTGGTAATCATTATTAATGTCATGCATATAGTGAATTTCAAGTATAAATATCTAATTAGGAAAAAAATTGTGGAGCACATTAGTTATTTGGTGTAGTAATAACTTTACGAGAAAAAATTACTAATGTTTGTCTTGTTTATGTTAATATCTTTCTAATTTTGTATACGTTTACTTATAAAAGTTAAATGAGATCTAAACGTCTAATGTCAGTGTGTGTGTATATATATATATTTTATATAATATATTAAAAGTGTGAAGACCTTTAGAAAAGTGATTTGAACATTTTTTTTATTTCCCATCTGGTGTTCGGTGCCCGCATTAGAGCCGCGACTAATTCGGATCGCGCATTGCAGGACCCATTAAGGTGACAGCGCTCTCAACAGAGTTTTCTCCATATCCAGGATTGAACTCTCGACCTCTGATTAAGGGTGGAGCAGCCCCATCCACTGCACCACAACCCATGTTGGTGATTTGAACTTTTTGCCCTTCATTAAAACACTCCATAATAAACAAAATCGTCATTTACTATTTTTTAAAATAATTATCATTAAATTATTATTTAAATACTTTAGATAAAAAAAAAAGAGAGAAAGAATCCCACACCTAAAAGATATTAAATATAATGTGTGAAATTTTTTGTCAGGAGTCCTATACAATTTTTTAGGAGAAAAATTATGTAAAAGGGGAAAAAAAATTAAGAACCAAATTTATACTTATTGAAAAAGGAAATACGCATGGGAGCTTTTAAGGAAAAAAAATTACTAATCTAAATATATTTCTTTTTTTCAATAAAATTTATACAAAAGAAAAAAAATTATTTGATTTAATTAAGGAATCATATTATTTAACACTTCAAAATCAATTAGAATTTACCTTATATAAAAACTTCTAAATCATATAGAATTTTACCTTATATAAATAGTATTTTACCTTATATATATAAAAAATATCTATAATTCTATTTAAGTTGAATTTTTATCAAAGTTTACTTGAAAAAAAATTGATTTTAATGATTGATAATTAATTAAAGCTTTCTTTTTTCATTCATCACTAGAGTTTTCTAGCCTTCTTTATTATATGAATTATCTTTTAATTTTTTATTATACGCATTTAGTTTAATTATGAATAAATCATGAGATCTAACATATTATCATTATGTTTGTTAATAAACATTATTTGTTGTGTTTTGGGGGGAGTATGACAATCCATGCATTCTATCAGAATCTCGTTCTCCTCTCATCCACCACTTTAATTTCAGTATTGGTTTCAAAATACAGTCATAAGGTGCATATTATTTTCATATATTTGTCGTCTTGAGAAAAATGACAGTACCTTAATTTGGTGTTACTGTGATCTTCACAATGCGTTCATGCAAGTCATTGAGATATCAAAAGGAAGTAAATTTAAATATGAGCTGAACAAGAAAATCAATCTTATTAAGATATGTGACACGATGATCTAAATTAAGGTAGCTCTAAGCGATTCTCTGAAGAGAAATATGATCAAACAGTATTTGTACATGTAATTTTAATTTCTTTCATCCATTTAAATAATTATTTTTCTTTAATAAATGATGTTTTGTAACTTGTAAGCATGTTTTTCCAATCAAAGTATTCAACATTGGGACATAACTTCTTTCTACTATCGTTTTTTTAAATTGTATATATGCCAAAGTCGGAGTCTTCTAGAGAAATTATTTATTTTAAAGTTAATGGCGCTTTCTAATAATTTTATTGTTTGTATATATTTAGTTATGACACTATGTTTAGGACTTAAGTACACCAAATACTTTATATTGATTATTTACAATAACAACAACATGCCCCGTGAATTCCCACCAAGTGGATATTCATTATTTTTAATTATATTATTTTGGTAAGTGATATTTCTTTAAATATAAATAGTGTATATATGTAACATGATTGATCATAATTATACCTTTTAAATATAGTCAATTTTAATTATTTTTTATTTTTGTATTAATTTCAAAACCCGATAACTTCCTCTATTTTGTATACATTAAATAATTTTTATAATATTGACTGCATATATAACTTATAATTTAAATATATTATCTAATGTTATTTATGTAATTTTCTAAAATCATCTACTCATCGATACATACATACATATATATATATATATACATACATACATACATACATATATATATACATACATACATACATACATACATACATACATATATATATATATATATATATATATATATATATATATATATATATATATATATATATACAAAATGAATTTGTATTTTTAATATATGCAACAATCTTTTTAGCGTTAGAAACTAAAAAGTCCTAAAATACATTGTACGAGCAAAATATATGATTAACTTAAAATATTATTTAATTTGAAATCTTTTCAAAGTCATATTAATTAATCTTATATGGTCATAAACTTTTGATTTTGGAATTTAAGGACTTTCTACTAAGGAAGGTTTTAAACAAGATTTTAATTTCTAATAAATATTAATCAGCACGTTCTTTTTTCAAGTTTAAGAGATTTTCTCTTTTATTCAGATTTTCTTTAATTTTCTACAATAATTAAGTTTTTTTTTAAGAAAAATATTTTTTTTCTTTGAAAATATTTCTTCCACCTTTGATTAATTCTTTCTGTGATGAGAAAAATTTACACTTATCTTTTCTTCCTACAAATAATATAATAGCATCAATAAGTAAAGAGTTTTGTTTTGGAGAGATTTATTCTCTCTAGATTTTGTGTTTATAATATTAATTTTTTAATCTGTCGGTCATTCAACTAAAGCTTAATAAATATTATGTTATTTTTATTATAATTTTCTCTGTAATCTTATTTTGTGAATGTTTGTAATGTAAGCTTTGCATAACATCGTGTTATTCAATTTCAATTTTAATATTTATTAGTTTTACAAGTGTATTTTTTATTATAGAACTTTATGATTTAAAACTGTAATTTTTGTTAATGGATCTTCGTGACTTTCAGATTTATTTTTTTATGAATAAGAATATTTATATTTATTTCTACTTGGTTAATAGAATGATTGGATTTTTTCTAATGTGGGCATGGACATATATTACATTATAAAGTATGTTAATACCTCATCATGGAAATGATTGTGAGGGCAACTTTTGAATTTTTTTTGCAGGTTAGAAAAAAGTTTTGTTACTTTGAATTTAAATTGTTAAGTCGTTACTCAAATAATCATATTCATCATTTATATGAATTTGCAATTTATGTTAAAGCACATATCGAAAAAATAATTTAAATAATAAAAAATATCTAAATAAAATAATAATTGATTATAAAAGTCCTAAATTAAATGTCATGAAAGACACTGTGTTTAGATAATGCATTAAATTAAGTATATGTTTGAAAATACTTTAGGTTCAAGGATGAGAGATTAAACTAAAATTAATCTAAGAAATAAAACGAGTTTTAACTTCAACTATTTTCATAAATTAAAAAAAAGTAATTTTATTTTAAAAGTATTTTTGAGAAAAATACATTTAAAAACTTTGTCAAATACTGATAGTTAGTTAAATACTAATAGGTGTTCTGTTTCTAAATTTATTAGTCAAACACAAACTGTTTCTTGCAAAAAAAGAGACATCGAAGTGATTTTATAAAATTAAACTCATTGAATCAAATTACACACGTGGAACGCGTATACTAAGTCTAGTATATATATATATATATATATATATATATATATATATATATATATATATAGAGAGAGAGAGAGAGAGAGAGAGAGAGATGTATATGTATAAATATATGTATATTTATATATATATATATATGTATGTATGTATGTATGTATGTATGTATATATATGTATGTTTGTATGTATATGTATGTATGTATGTATGTATATGTATGTATGTATGCATGTATGTATATATATGTATGTATGTATGTATATATATATAAATATATGTATATATATTGAAGAAATGCAATTTTTAGACAAACATTGTTATTATAGAAATGTTTTAACTGTATATAAAAATGATACGCGATTTTTATATAGTTATATTTTTCTTCGTTATCAAATTGTAAGTACAACTCCATCCTCTTTACCTTTTTATTTGTTGGGCAATCCTCCATCTTAAGAAGAAACATTTACTGATTTGCCACGTGGCCTCTTATTAGAGGTCCACGTCTTTTTTTCTTTTTTTCAGTTTTGATCCATTAAGAATAATTCATCCACACCCAACCTATCACCTTAATTTACTTTAATATTACTCTTAATTTTGACCCTAAATTTAAACATATATATAATCATTTAGTCTTCGAACATGAAATTTACACACATGAATACTGCGTTTGAAATAATATATGTTAGAATAATTAATAATTTAAAAGGGCAAATGAATAAATTTTGATTAAAAAATAATTTATTTTGACTCTCGATATCCGAACATCATCACATAATTTAGGACGAAGAGAATACCACATAAATGAAGGACCACAACTTTTAATTAGGAAGAATACCTAAAAATCCCTTCTAAATTTGGATTATAAGTTGTGTAATTGAATTATTGATAGTCTTAATTATTTCGTGAATTTGGCTATTTGGTAGCCTTTATACTCTTTAACGTGGACGAGACGTAGAGTATAACTTTTTTCTGCGTGGGTGGATTCTTTATTATACACATTAAAAATTTATTAATATATACATAAATAGTGTCTACGTGAGTAGGTACCAAACAACACTCAAAAATATGTGGATAGAAAATACCTTACGTACCTAGATGGTGGTGTTTTATTTATTTTATATTTTTTTAAACTCTAACACGCCTAAAAATAAGTTATGCTCTACGTCTCGTCCACATTAAAGAGTATAAAGGCTACCAAATAGCCAAATGCACGAAATAATTAGGACTACCAATAATTCAATTATACAACTTATAATCCAAATTTATAAGGTATTTTTAGGTATTTTTCCTAATTAAAAGTTGTGGTCCTTCATGTATGTGGTATTCTCTTCGTCATAAATTATGTGATGATGTTTGGATTTTGAGAGTCAAAATAAATTATATTTTAATAACAATTTATTTATTTGTCATTTTAAATTATTAATTATTCTAACCTATATTATTTTAAACGTAGTATTCAAGTGTGTAAATTTCATGTTCAAAGACTAAATGATTATATATATGTTTAAATCTAGGTCAAAATTAAGAGTAATATTAAAGTGGGTTAAGGTGATAGGATGGGTGTGGGTGAATTCTTCTTAATGGATCAAAACTAAAAAAAAAATGACGTGGGCCTTTAATAAAAGGCCACGTGGCAAAGCAGTTTTTTAGAAAACCACCGTTAAAAAGTAATGACATAGATGGACCGATTTTATAACGGTGATGACATGAATGAGCCCAACTTTTAACGGATGACATAAATGAGCCATTTTTAATAGTTCAGTGACATAATTGAGCCTTTTTCCTTAAATTAATGGTGTTTACTTTTTTTCTATTCAATTCATGACCTACTAATTAACCATTAGAGGCCACGTGGCAAATCAATTTTTTAGATATTCACCGTTAAAAAGTAATGACATGGATGGACCGATTTTATAATGGCGATAACATGAATGAGCCCAACTTTTAACGGATGGCATAAATGAGCCATTTTTAATAGTTCAGTGGCATAATTGAGCCTTTTCCCTTAAATTAATGGTGTTTACTTTTTTTCTATTCAATTCATGACCTACTAATTAACCTTCCCACATTCCCGTATCCATACACATCTCCAATATGGACGAACTACAACAAATTTAGAACTATCATATGTAATCATCCTGATTATATTTATTCCTTAATGATTAGCCAAATAAAGTATTAAAAAAAGAATAAGAAATATCTGCAATATATCGTTTTGTGAATAAACTATGTATTTGTTTTTTTTTTTTTTTAAAGCATGATTAAACTACATAGCTAGAATTTCTCTTATTTTCATTTCCATTTACGTGAACTGAAATCTCAAATGCGCATAACAATTTCAATATTCCATTTATATATCCATCCTCATTACTTAATTATGTGAGTATTTGAACTTTTCACTACATATTTTTTTTCACCTCATCCTATGAGGCGCTCAATAACTTGAGCAAGCCTCATTGCATGAAAAATTCCTTTTGTCACATTTTAAAAGTGTTACACAAAATGTACGTTTGAGATGTCTTTTGTAATACCTCAAACTTTTCCTTAACCCTAATTTCGTCTCTAGAAGGTTAAGGAATGACTTTCTAAGTGGGTGACGCTTAAACCATATAGAGTTTCCCTAATTTTGACTTTTTATCATATGGAAAGTTTAATTAGCTTTCCAACGATATAAGATCTGCCAAATTCCGATAACCGGCAAGAATTTATGGCTAAATTAAGTTCTAGACGTAAAACAACATCATTTTAGTGCTTGGCGCGTCGTGGAGAGCGTCTATTTAGCAATTGTCTAATTCCAGTAGCTGAGTGCGATTGTGCCGCGTCGCATTGAAGTTCTTGGTCCCAACCAGTGGTACAACGCGATGGTTCCGCATCGCGGTGACCCCAAGCATCCATTTGTCAATTTCAAATGAGCCACCGCGATAGTGGAGCGTTGCGGTGGCCCATAAAGTTGGCTTCTAGTTCAATTTTTCCAGCTTCATTCCGGAGTTAAAAATGAAACTTTGGACTTTTTTCCAAGCCTCTTAAAATGTCCAAACACCCGATCCAAGGTCATTACAAGCATGATATATGACTTCTCCCAAAATTCTCTCAAATTAAAAACCCTAAGCATTCAAACCCAATTCCAAGAATCTCCTAAGTTCACCATTAATTCTTCAACTTGATTCAAGAATTTGATTCTTCAAACCAA
Source organism: Capsicum baccatum var. pendulum (assembly GCA_030864225.1). NCBI lineage: Eukaryota > Viridiplantae > Streptophyta > Magnoliopsida > Solanales > Solanaceae > Capsicum > Capsicum baccatum. The sequence goes on along the minus strand of CM061560.1, from coordinate 239,030,066 downwards.
GAGCATCAAGAATACCCATTCAAGAGTACAAATAGAGTCCCAAAAGCTAGAGTTCAACCAAATCTTCTAATCTAAGGTATGTGGGGTTTGAACAAGAACACTTTTTTCATTCTTGTGCTCGAAGATTCAATTTTTATAAATGAATTTCATGTTTTTGCAAGTGGGTCTATACCCAAATTATATTATTTTTATAATATGAATTGATAAGTTGTTCAAGTTTTGAATTGCATGGTTATTTCACTTATTTATGATTTGAACTGATAATTCATGCAATAAATTGCACATTCCTATATTGATGTGATATTTTCAAGTGTTTTCAAGATTGGTGTCATGAATTAAGCTTTATTGTGAAATTGTGATCCTTTTAGAATATACATGCCTTAAGTCCAAGAATGAATTGTTGATACTTTCTAAAGTGCTTTAAGAAGTTTATTGATCTTTCCATGATGTTAAAGTTTTAAAGCTTATTGAAGATAAGTCTACCAAGATTTCAAGAAAAGAATTGATTTTGATCCTAAGCTAAGAAAGAAAATCCACACCATTTGATTTAAGCTAAAGGAAAGCATAGTTGGCTTCCATTGCATATTTCTGAATTGTTTAAGGTGGATTTTTCTTTAAAATTTTGAGCTTAAGTAAGGGAGTAGTATTTAGCACCGAGTTGGTCTTGATTCCAAGGTCTCATGCCCTCGAACTACGAGCCACCGTAGGATTTGATTTACCCCAAGTGGGTTAAGCTAGTGATCACTAAACGTTAAGGTTCTACTCCGATGGCAAGGATAAAAAAGCTCTCCCCAACGTGGGCAAGACGTTGCACTCCATGTATCTCACATGGTTTATGTCGGTTAGAAGAAACTCCCAAGTTTCCTAGAGTCTCAAGCCTTAAAGTTCCTAAGGTTTTAATTCATTGAGTTTTAAAGAAGTCCTATCCTTTTTAAGATCAAAGTATGAGTTTGAAAGTTTATGTATTTAAGAAATATACGATCCTAATATTTCTAAGGTTCTCAAGTGTCATAACCTTTAAGCGTCAAAGAAGTTCCTTGTTTTCAAAAGATTAATGTGCATGTTCTACAAGTTGTTGTTTTAAGAGTTCAGCTAGTTTACAAGCTTGAGATTGAAGAAAGAATGCAGATTTAGAATAAAGTGTAATAACTCACGTGATTTATATTTCATGATTCCTTATTCATGACGTATGAGAGTTTTATTCAAGCTATGTGAGTTATCTATGAATACATGCATGTTTTCTATAATTAGTTATGATGTTGATTATTTAATTGCATATACCCCCATATACTCATGTAACACCCTGATATCTGAACTAGAACGCTACACGGTGCTCATGACCCCGAAGGACCACAAGCTAACCTATGACTGATATCTTACCTGTACACTACATAATATGGCATAAAAATGTGGAAACATACACTGAGAAGTCGTAAGGTTCAATATTGAACATAACTAAATAATAATAATAATATCTGACATAGAGTGGCATCTTGATACCAAAACAAAACTGAAATACTAAAGTCTGAAAAACATGAAAAATACTGTAGTTTTCTAAAAGCATCTAACTGTCTAACTAAGGAGTTGATGGGACATGTCCCCAACTAACTCCGTCAACTGAAAACTGAACTGATATGATAAAATAAGATCACATCCTCGGAGAATAAGGACTCACTGCTAAAACTTTGAACCCTGGAATGTTACTACTGCTGCTGATCTGGGAGTCGTGTCTCTGAACCTATGGTGTAATATAAAAAGAAAGCACTATAGCGCAAATGCGTCAGTACAAAAGAATGTACTGAGTATACGTGTGAGGTAGGCTGAATACATGGGTTTTACATGAATGAATGATAAAAATTGACTAACTAGTACGAACGTGAGAGTGCACACCTGAATACATAGTAACTAAGATCATGAGAACATGATAAACGAATCAATATACTGATGATGTAAATATATTGACATCTAGCATGACTGATACTAGAGTTCTAATAACTGATATAACTGATAACATAAGTGACTGTGTCTGACAGTCCTAAATCTGATAGAACTATCTAAGTTCCATACTTTGACTGAGTTGACTATATCTGACAATCTTGAAATCTGAAAAAATATCTGAGTTCTTTTACTGAGATTGATACTAAAACTGTGGGAATAGTTATTTAACCGACCTACCCTAAATGCGCTATAAAAGCTGAGCTGGGGTCCAATCTGTGCCCTGATTGGAAGGTATCAATACAGCACTACTGGTAAGGAAAACTGTGGGTACCCTTATCTGACAGTGTCTCCAAAAGAGAATGATGGGCCCCTTATCTGAAAGTGCTTATCCATCTCATCAACCCATATCTGACAGTGTTGATGTTTTAACCTATGCTGGATACATAGTTCTGTAACACAAGGATGACTGCTAATAATCACACCCTAATCTGATAGTGTTGTTCCCATCCTTGGGTTCACTCGGTGCTAATTTCTACTCCCATCTGAAGAGACTGAACATGATTGACTGATTGTACATGGACTGAGTTAACTGAATTCCATCGACTGATGAAATACTGTTGATATCTGATAACTGACTGAGTTCATGAGATTACTGATCTTACTGAGTACTGAGTTCATGAGATTTCTGAGATTTCCTGAGTCACATGACTGACTAACTTCTATGGAACATGGGTTGACTGAGAGTATCATGAAAACATGACATGACTCTAGGCACACAACTATATTTATTGGGTACAAGTACCCTTAGTACTCGATAGAAGTAAACTGACAAAGCATGACATTCTTGAATACATGACCAACATCAATAATCCATAATACTTTTTGATCATAGGAATAGAGTTCATAATTCATAATGCCATAAATAAGGGATTTCATGCTTTACATAGTTATCATAGTCTTGATCATGGAAGGTAATGCATATAACATGTACATACTTGCATGATTTCAATATCATAAACATTGCATAACACAATAGTCAATACACAACAAGAGCATGGAAATTGAGTTGTATCATAAGGGTTAGCATGGACTTGTCATTTAGATACTATTGAGTCATAAGGAACATGATTCTATCATTCTAGGCATTTTATCAAACACCTTACATGCATACTTTATAACATAGGTAAAATCATCAATTTAAGAATCTAAAACTACCCAAACTCATAGGTTTTCGATCAACAAACTCATATACTTCATGGAAAGTCATCAAGGCACCATCTTGAAACATAAATATCAACTATTAACATGAACATGATCAAATCACAACAAGCAAATCATAATAGGTTATTTAAAACATGATTCTTGAACTCCACGAATAAAAGAGATTCGTGGATGAACACTACGCATACCTTATTTCGTAATTTTGTGAAGATTGAAGGAGAGATTATTGAAATTTGAAAATGAATTCCCTTGGAATTAAAACTTCTATAAAGACCCTAGGGCTTGTTCTTGAGAGTTTTTTAGAGTAACTGAGTATAAGTTGCTGAATTATGACCAAATCTCGTGTTATAAGGCTTATATAGGGTGGAGAAATTGACCCTTTTAATCCTAGGACACGTCTTTAATTTTTGAGAAAATTTCCTGATTTTCATCCTTGGCACGACATGCCACTATGGCGCCAAGTCACTAAAAAGTGAAAAATGAGAAATTACATGGGGGCGTGACACGGAGCTATCGCATTGCCACTTTGTCTGCAACCTAGAAGTTTGGCGAGACATGCCACTATCGTGGAGCAACACTGGAAATTGACAATTTCCATTTGATCTATCTCCGCGATGCACTGGAGGCTCACTGTCTCACTGTCTCACTAAAAAGGCTCTAACTCTTCGCCCGAGTGTCGGATTTTGGCAAATTTTATATTGATGGAAAGTTTATTGAATTTTCTACATGAAAAAAGTGAAAATATTGAAAATTACTGATGGAATAATCATTATTAACTTTATAATATAATACTAGGCATTCTTGGGATGAAATTAGCTAGGAAGAAAATTTGGGGTATTACAACTCAGTACATCTTTAAAGTACTGATCCATATATACATTTGTGTGCTACATTTCCTTATAATGTAGGTTCAGGTGCTCAGTCCCAGCAGAATCTGTGATCTCGAGTACCTTTATCTAAATGTCCACTATGGTGAGTCCTCATGGATTGAGGACCTATCTCCAGACACTTTAGTATTTTTAGTAGTTGTTCTAATGATTTTAGTTTAGTTCGAGTTATTTGGGGATCTGTCCCAATGGCTCTCTAGTTTATTGAGTAGTAGAGGATTTGTCAGGCTAGATTATCAGTATGTTTAGACTTGCAGTATTTTGTTACTTTTATAGTACTCATTTGGATTTCAGTTAGACATGATATAACATGATTCATTATTTTGATCTCATTATCTTTAAGTAAGCTTTATACTAAGTAGCAGGCTCAAAGGATTATCTTGGGGCTACTTGTAGCCTTAAGCACCGTGTAATGCTCCAGGACAGGATTTTAGGGCGTTAAAAACTTGATATTAGAGCCTAAGGTTTAAGGAGTACTACGGAGTCTGACAAACCACGTTATGTAGAGTCTTGATCATTGGTGTGTAGAGATCCACATCTATAAGCAAGAGGCTACAGGACATTTTAGGAAAAAGTTATCCCTTTTTTCAGAATGTATTATGCTTACAGTTGTCTCTCTCAGCTATTGACTTATGCTCTATTATTTCAAAAAATAACTCCCCGAAGAGCAAATGCTCCACATAAACAATAAAAAGCAACCCCATCCTATTGATCCCTTGAATAAGATCGTGTCTTATGTTGAGTTTTAGGTGGCCTTTTAGGCGTTAGCCTAATTAGTTACCACGAATGTATAGGCCAATAACCAGGCCACAGTCCTGCCTCAGCAAGGAGGTGATTTAGCCACTGCTAGGATCTATGATTTCATGAGGATGAACCCACCAGAGTTCTATGGGTCGAAGGCAGGTGAGGACCCATAGTTATGTCTTGAGGAGGTGAGAAAGATCACCCAAGTGATGCATGTCTCAGAGGAATAAAGTGATGAACTGGCATCTTACAGGTTGAAGGATATTTCTTATAACTGGGTTGTTGCATGGAGGAAGAATAGAGAGGAAGATGCAACCTCTATTACTTGGCAGGTGTTCCAAGATGTATTCTTGGAAAAGTTCTTCTCGCTTGAGATGAGGGAAGCAAAGATAGAGGAATTCATGAACCTGAGGCAAGGCTCCATGACTGTTAAGGAGTATTACCTTAAGTTCAACCAGATAGCTAAGTATGCTTCAAATTTGATTTCTGACACCCGAGCTAGTATCAGTAAGTTCATGAATGGAGTATCTAGACTGGTGTTTAAAGAGTGTAGGATTGCTATGCTCAATAGGGACATGGATCTTACTAGGTTGATGATTCCTTCCCAGCAAATAGAGGCAGACAAGATAAGGGTAAGAGATAGAGTAAGGGTAAATAAGACGGCTAGATTTGAGCAACATAAGTATGGTCAGGCTAAGTCCCATAGATGGAACCATCCACAGTTTTAGAGCCGTTGGTCTATTCTAGCGCCTTCGTCAGCTAGTGCTCCCGCTCCTAGAAATAGGTAGGAGCAAGGGAATAGGCCTTCTATGTCCAAGTCCCAGAACACTATAAGTAACAGGCCTAACTATCCTCTTTGTGCTAAGTGTGGTAGAACCCATCCCAATGAGTGTTTGTCCAAACAGAGGGATTATTTTGGTTGTGGCAAGGAGGGTCACATACTTAGAGAGTGCCCGTATACCAGGCAGGGAAAAAGAGATGTGCGACCTTAAACTTAGGTAACTAGTGCCCCAACTCCTTTAGCCTGTCTAGGCCCTTCTCAGAGCGCTTCATCCAGTACTGCTGGTGGTCAGTGTCATAAAGACTCTATGCCTTACCATCCTGTCAGGAATAGGAAGATTCTCCCAATATTGTTACTCATATGCTCCACGTCTTTCACTTTGATGTTTATATATTGTTGGACCCGAGTAAAGAATATCTTATGTGACCCACCTGTAGCTGTGAGTTTCAAAATGAGTCCCAAAAAGATTCTTGAGCCTTTCCTAGTTTCTACTTTAGTAGGGGAGTCAGTTATTACTAAGAAAGTGTATAAAATTATCCTGTTACTATTTTTCATAGTCATATTTGCTGATTTGATAGAGTTGGACATGGTGGATTTTGACCTTACTTTAGGTATGGATTGACTTCATTCTTGTTATGCATCTATAGACTGTTGTACCTATGTGTTCAAGTTTTAGTTTCCTGATGATCCAAGTTTTGAGTGGTCTAGAAATTTAGTATCTCCCAAGAGTCATTTTATCTCCTATCTTAAAGCCAAAAAGCTAATATCCAAAGGTTGCATCTATCACTTAGTTAGATTTAAAGACATTAAGTCCGAGGCTCCAACTATTCAGTCGGTCAACATTGTTAATGAGTTTCCTGATATTTTTCTAAAAGATCTCCCAGGGGTACCTCCCGATAGAGAGATAGAATTTGGGATTGACCTTCTTCTTGATACTCAACCTATTTCTATTCCTCCCCACCGTATGGCACCTATAGAGCTTAAGGATTTAAAAGATAAAATCAAAGATCTTTTAGATAAAGGTTTCATAAGGCCCAATTCCCCTCCTTAGGGAACAGTTGTCCTATTCGTGTAAAAAGGTCACAGTTAAGAATAAATACCCTCTTCTGAGAATTGATGAACTATTTTATCAGTTGCAAGGTGCGAGTTATTTCTCAAAGATAGACCTTAGATCCGGCTATCATCAACTTAAAGTAAGGGAGTGTGATATCTTAAAGCCAGCCTTTCAAACTCGTTATGGTCACTTTGAGTTTCTAGTCATGTCTTTCGGGCTAACCAATGCTCAAGTGGCTTTCATAGATCTCATGAATCAAGTGTTCAAGCAGTATCTTGATATGTTTGTCATAGTGTTTATAGATGATATCCTTATTTACTCCCGTACTGAGAATGACCATGTGTATTATCTTAGAATTGTTTTACAAACTCTTAGAGATCATCAATTGTTCTCCAAATTCAATAAGTGTGAGTTTTGGATGAGGTTCGTAGCTTTTCTGGGTCATATCATTTCAGCCGAAGGCATTAGAGTTGATCCCCAAAAGATAGAAGCTATAAGAAATTGGCCTAGACCTATCTTTCCATCTAACATTAGAATTTCTTGGGTCTAGCTAGCTATTACTGCTGTTTTGTTAAAGGTTTCTCTTCTATTTCATCTCCCATGACCCGATTGACCCCAAAAGAAAGTTAAGTTCCTTTGGTCAGATTCCTGTGAGAAGAGTTTTCAGGAGTTAAATACTCGACTCACTTCAGTCTTGGTGTTGACTTTTCCTGATGGTATGGATGGTTTTATGGTGTATTACGATACCTCTAGGGTTGTCTTGGATTATGTGTTGATACAGAGAGGTAAAGTTATAGCCTATGCCTCTAGACAGTTAAAGCCATATGAAAAAAACTACCCAACCTATGATCTTGAATTAGTTGATGTGGTCTTTGCTTTGAAAATATGGAGACACTATCTTTATGGTGTTTATGCTGATGTGTTTACTAATCACAAAAGCCTGCAGTATATGTTTACTTAGAGAGAGTTGAATCTTAGACAGAGAAGATGGTTAGAGTTGTTAAAGGACTATGATATGAGTGTGTTATATCACCCGGGCTAGGCCAATATAGTGGCAGATGCCCTTAGCAGGTTGTCTATGGGTAGTGTTACTCATGTAGAGGAAGATAAGAAAGAGTTAGCTTGTGATGTATATCATTTGGCTAGACTGGGTGTTAGGATGCTTGCTTCCACTGAGGGAAGTAATTTGGTGCAAAGTAGTTCTGAATCCTCTTTAGTTTTGGAAGTAAACGAGAAGTAAGACTTAGATGATAGTTTGTTCAGGCTGAAGGGGTTAGTTCAGGGCCAAAAGGTAGAGGTTTTCTCCCAAGGTGGAGATGGTGTATTGAGATTGCAGGGTAGATTATGTGTTCCTTGTGTTGATGATCTAAGGTAGAGAATTATGGCTGAAGCGCATGGCTCGATATTCTATTCATCCCGGTGCTACTAAGATGTACCACGACCTACGGGAAATCTATTGGTGGAATGGAATAAATAAGGATATAGCAGAGTTTATGGAAAAATGTGCAATATGCCAACAGGTTAAGGTAGAGCATCAAAGACCTAGCGGTAAGTTGTAAGAGTTTGGTATACCTACTTGGAAGTGGGAAGAGATGAATATGGATTTCGTGACTGGTTTACCTCTTTTGCATCATCATCATGATTCTATTTGGGTTGTTGTACATAGGCTAACTAAGTCAGTGCATTTCTTTCCCATGCATACATCCTATACAGCTAAGGATTATGCTAGATTGTATATAGGAGTTAGTTAGGTTGCATGGAGTTCCCTTGTCTATCATCTCAGATAAGGGTACTCAGTTTACTTCTCAGTTTTGGAGGGAGTTTCAGAAGGGTCTTGGTACCCAAGTTCATTTGAGTTCCACTTGTCATCCGTAGGCAGATGGTCAGGCTGAGAGGACCATCCATACATTAAAGGATATGTTGAGAGCATGTGCTCTTGACTTTAAAGGTAGTTGGGATGAGCACCTACCATTGATTGGGTTTTTTTATAATAATAGTTACCATGGTAGTATTAAGATGGCACTGTTTGAGGATTTGTATGGTAGAAGATGTAGATCACTCATAGGTTGGTTTAAAGTGGGTGAAACGACTTTGGTTGGGCCTGATGCAGTGTTTGAGGCTAAGAAGAAAGTGAAGTTGATTAGAGAAAGGTAGAGGACAACTTATAGTCGTCAAAATTCATATGTAGATGTGAGAAGAAAAGACCATGAGTTTGAAGTTAATAATTTGGTGTATCTGAAAATTTTGCCCATGAAAGGGGAAAAAAGGTTTGGTAAGAAGGGAAAGCTTAGTCCCCGGTATGTGGGCCCCTTTAGAATCCTAAGTCGTGTGGGGAGAGTTGCCTATGAGCTTGAGTTGCCCACAGAGTTGTCAGCTGTGCATCCTATCTTTCATGTCTCCATGCTTAAGAAGCACATAGGTGATTTCGTTGTAGTGGATCATTCAAAGGGCCTAGACATTCTGAGTTGCCTTTTATTTTTAGAGATTCCAGTTAAGATTCTAGACCACCAGATCCGTAGACTAAGGAACAAAGAGGTTCCCTTGGTCAAAGTGTTGTGGCTAAACTGGTCAGTTAAGGGTGCTACTTGAAAAGCCGAGCCAGATATGCGATTCAAGACCCACACCTTTTCTCTGCAAGTTTAGATCAAGCTGAAGATACTATTCTTCATTAACTCAGCCCATTTTTTCAATTAGAGTTTCAACTAAATAGCTATTCTTAATATAAGTTCATGCATTCTCTGAGGTATTCAAGAGTTTAGAATGATGTACGGTCAGTTTACCAAGTTGTTTCAGCTGTGCATACTCAGTTTTCTCAGTATCCTTAGCGTAGCTCGCGACATTCGAGGACGAATATTCCCAAGGGGGAGATATTGTAATGCCCCAAACTTTTCCTTATGCCTAATTTTATCTCTAGAAGGTTAAGGAATGAATTCCTAAGTGGGTGACATTTAAACCATATAGAGTTTCTCTAATTTCAACTTATTTTCATGTGGAAAATTTAATTAGCTTTCCAACGGTATAAGATCTGCCCAAATTCGATAACCGGACAAGGAGTTATGGATAAATTAAGTTATAGACGTAAAACAATGTCATTTTAGTGCTTAGCGTGTCGCGAAGAGGGTCTATTTAGCAATTGTCAAATTCCATTAGCCTAGCTCAATTGTGGCGCATCGCGCTGAAGTTCCAGGTCACAAACAGTGGGATAACGCGATGGATCCACATCGTGGTCACCCCAAGAATCCCATTTGTCAATTTCTAGTGAGCCACCGCAATAGTGGCACGTCACGGTGGCCCATAAAGTCGGCTTTCAGTTCAATTTTTCCAGCTTTATTCTGGAGTTAAAATGGGCACTTTGGACTTTTTCCAAGCCTCTTAAAACGTCCAAAAACTTGATCCAAGGTCATTACAAACATCATATATGACTTCTCCCAAAATTCCCTCAAATTAAAAACCCTAAGCATTCAAACCCAATTCCAAGAATCTCCTAAGTTCATAATTAATTCTTCAAATTTGATTCAAGAATTTGATTCTTCAAAATAAGAGCATCAAGAATATCCATTCAAGAGTACGAATAGATTCCCGAAAGCTAGAGTTCATCCAAAGCATCTAATCTTAGGTATGTGAGGTTTGAACAAGAACACTTCTTTTGTTCTTGTGCCCAAAGATTCGATTTCTATAAATGAATTTCATGTTTTTGCAAGTGGGTCTAGACCCAAATTATATTATTTTAAGAATATGAATTGATATTTTGTTCAAGTCTTGAATTTCATTATTATTTCGCATATATATGATTTAAATTAATAATTCATGCAATATATTGCACGTGCAATAAATTGCGCATTCTTATATTGATATGATATTTTCAAGTGTTTCCAAGATTGGTGTCACGAATTAAGATTTATTGTGAAATTGTGATCCTTTAAGAATATACATGCCTTAAGTCCAAGAATGAATTGTTGATACTTTCTAAAGTGCTTCAAGAAGTATATTGATGTTTTAATGATGTTAAAGTTTTAAAGCTTATTGACGATAAGTCTACCAAGATTTCAAGAAAAGAATTGGTTTTGATCCTAAGCAAAGAAAGAAAATCCACACCATTTGATTTAAGATAAAGGGAAGCATAGTTGGCTTTCATTACATATTTCTGAATTGTTTAAGGTGGATTTTCGTTAAAAGTTCTGAGCTTAAGTAAGGGAGTAGTATTTAGCACCAAGTTGGGCTTGATTCCAAGGTCTCATACCCCCGAACTACGAGCCATCGTAGGATTTGATTTACCCCAAGTGGGTTAAGCTAGTGATCACTAAAAGTTAAGCTTCTAGTCTGATGGAAAGGATAGAACAGCTCTCTCCAACGTGGGCAAGACAGTTGACTACATGTAGCTCATATGGTTTATGTCGGTTAGAAGAAACTCCCAAGTTTCCTAGAGTTTCAAGCCTTAAAGTTCCTAAGGTTTTAAGTCCTTGAGTTTTAAAGAAGTCCTACCCCTTTTAAGATCAAAGTATGAGTTTGAAAGTTTATGTATTTCAGAAAGCTATGATCCTAAGATTCCTAAGGTTCTCAAGTGTCATAACCTTTAAGCATCAAAGAAGTTCCTTGTTTTCAAAAGATTAATGTGCATGTTCTAAAAGTTATTGTTTTAAGATGTCAGCTAGTTTACAAGCTTAAGATCAAAGAAAGAATGTAGATTTAGAATAAAGTGTAATGACTCACTTGATTTATATTTCATGCTCCCTTATTCATGACTTACGAGAGTCTTATTCACGCTATGTGAGTTATTTACAAATACATGCATGTTTCCTATAAAGAGTTATGATGTTGATTATTTAATTGCATACGCCCCAATATACTCACTACATCCTCAAGGTACTGATCCATATATATATCTGTGTGCTACATTGTCTCATAATGTAGGTTCAGGTGCTCAGTTCCAGCAGCGTCAGTGATCCCGAGTACCTTTATCTATATCTTCACTGTGGTGAGTCCTTATGGTTGGAGGACCTATCTCCAGACACATCAGTATTTTTAGTAGTTGTTCTACTACTTTCAGTTCAGTTTGAGTCAGTTGGGATCTGTCCCAATGGATCTCTAGTTTGTTGAGTAGTAGAGACTTTGTCAGGCTAGATTGTCAGTATGTTTAGACTTGCAGTATTTTGTTACTTTTACAGTACTCAATCGGATTTCAGTTAGACATGATACGACATGATTTCTTGTTTTGCTCTCATTATCTTTAAGTAAGATTTATACTAAGTAGCAGGCTCAAAGGGTTAACTTGGGGCTACTTTTATATTTAAGCACTGTGTAACACTCCGGAACAGAATTTGGGGGCGTTACATCTATTTATGTGACTTTTTTCTTTAACCGTCTCCTACTTTGATGTGGCTAAGATTTTAAATTAAAATTCTCATGAACAGTGTGTAAGAAGGCTGGACATAAGATATGACATTTATTTTATACTAGATAGGGCGCAAGTCTCGAGACATGAAACTTAAGCCCCATTACCTTTTCATTTATAAATTAATAAAAATAGAATAATAAGAACATAATAATATTGGAGGTACATTAAAAGTTAAAAAAATTTAAAATGGACTAACTAAATCTATAGTAAATAAAATATATAGCATATTCTTAATAGTGTTAAAGTTACAATGAGATGAGAATCAACTACAATATATTAACTTTCAACGAATGAAAAAATATCAAAATTTTCAAAATGTCACCAGACTACACATTGTACATCCCTAAAAATAAATATCAAAATCTATCTCTTCCATAATTTAAGAGATTATTCCCTCATTTATAAATGCAAAATTAATTTTAAATAGCAAAATAATAAAAGTTTGATAAATTTGAAAGCTACAGAGAGCTTAGACATGATGAAGACCTTTATGAAGTGAAATTTAAACCTCGATTATATACTTTTGGAAATGTTCAGATAATGGCAATGTACAATGTTCTCAGTTAGTTATATATGTAATATTATGGCTCGTTACTTCTTTAACTTCCAATCTTCATATTTTTATAGATTAATAGAAGATCTTTCATTCACTTGAAACTAAAGATTTTTGAGGGCAATTTAACAAAAAATTTTCATAGAAATTATTAGGCGAATCCTGAATGTTAATATTTGGCATGTTTAGCATGCATAATCAAGTATTTGGGGCATAAGTCTAACAAAACAAAACCCCACATATGAGTTTAGTGTCCTACCCTAAACTTATCCCAAGTGAAGTAAAAGCCTTTGAAAACGCTGCTCACAAGTCACGAGTGCCACTATTTTCTGCAGATAATAAGACGGAGAATAAACTTGAAACTTCATTATTTTTACTACCTAGTATTTCTCCGCTTTTACAAAAAACTTTTCGTAGGAGTTTCCATCCTTTTTGTTTTGTTTATGACTCAAACACACAATCTTCAAATTGGAAGTGGAGGATTCTTACATCTGAGCTACTCAGTTTTGCAAACTAATTATTTCTCAATATCTCTCCATGTGTTCTATTTTTGCTTTTCTTATTTATCAAAAATTTAGAGGAAATATAGAATTATTGTTTTTTTTATATAATTTTCCAGGTTCACCGGGGTGTTGTATTATATCTTATTAATAGGAGGGGGATATAAGACTTAACTCCGAGACATACAAATCAAAGTATGCAGATATCCTTTCACAAAAACAGAAGTAATCCATTAATAATACTCTTGTGACGATACTAACAAATGAGGTTTAGCTTACAAAACAATTAGCCTTGACAAATTTTGTCCTAATACTAGGAAATTGAGATCTAACAAGGATAAAAGGTCCTTTGGCACCTTTGGGAAGTTCTTGAAATAAGAGATATACCATAACTTCATTACTGGTTGTGGCAAGCTTTGCTAGCTAGTCCGCAACATAGTTTGCCTCCCAATAATAATGAATTACCTCAACATTGGTTTGTTTTATTATGTGGGAGATATCATCGATTGTATTCATCAATTTGAGATTAAAGGTCTTCTAATCCTTGAGCATGTTGGTGATACGCAACGAATTCAATTCAATAGTGAAATTTTTAAACCCATTCTGATAGCACAAATTAAGTCTAAAAAGGGGAGCTTGCACTTCTGCACTATTATTTCTATTGCAACTAGATGGGATGGAAAAATTCACTATAAGGTTAGCATTTTTGTTTCTCAAAACTCCTCCAATTCCAACTTTGTTGCTCTCGTGTAGGAAGCTATTCTCGGTGTTTAACTTGATTGATCCTAGACTTGTTTTTTCCCAATACACAAGAATAGACTTGAGAACCGGTTGCATCTTCAACATATCATCACAAAATTAACTCATGGTAATGTTAATGTTAAGTTACAACTAGGAAAATATTTATTAATCGCAGCCTGTCAAGAGGTGACGAAGTTATCTCTAAGTGCTGAGGTGAAGGCGAAGAAGGTTTTGGATCCTATTTGATGTGTATTGAAGGTGACGTGGGCCAGCAGAAAGTGATGGTTTTCTATTTTTGTGGGGATGGTATCTTGAGGTACCAAGGCATATTGTGTGTTCCCAACACTGATGGGCTGTGAGAAGGAATCTTCTCTGAAGCTCATGAGTTGAGGTATACCGTTCATTCCAGTTCGACAAAGATGTACCCTGATTTGAATGAGATTTATTTATGGGCTAATATGAAGCAGGACATGGCTAATTATATGGCTAAGTGCATGGTTTGTCAGCAAGTAAAGGTGGGGCATTTGAGGCCTGGTGGGTTATTTCAACAAATTGAACTGACTGTGTAGAAGTGGAAGGTGATTAATGTAGATTTTGTTACCGCTCTTTCACAAACTCATGGACAGTTTTATTCGACTTGGGTCATCCCGGTTAAAAGATCTTCTAGATAATGGTTTTATTTTCCCTAGTGTTTCTCCTTTGGGTGCTCCGGTTCTATCCGTGCATAAGAAGAATGGGTCTCTTTGGATGTGTATAGATTACCACTAGTTGAATAAGGTGATTATGAAGAATAAGTATCCACTTTCTAGGATCGATATCTCTTCGATCAACTTCAGGGTGCTAAGTACTTTTCCAAGATTAATGTTCAGCCGCTTTGCCATCAGTTGAAGATTAGGGAAGTAGATATCCATAAGACTACCATTAGAACCTAGTATGGTCATTTGATATTTTGGTGTTGTACTTTGGTTTGACTAATGCCCTGATGGAATTTATGGATCTTATGAACTGGGTATTCTGTTATTTCTTGTATTTGTTCATAATTGTGTTTATTAATGATATTTTGGTGTATTCCAAGAGTGAGGCGAATCATGTAGATCACCTCTACCTTGTGTTGCACACCTTGAAAGATTAGTGGTTGTATGCGAAATTATCAAAGTGTGAGTTCTGGGTAAATATTGTAAACTATATGGGTCATGTTGTTTCTAGTAAAGGGATCATGGTGTATCCACAGAAAGTTATGATGGTTAAGAAGTGGCCTAGACCCACGACTCCAATTGACATTCAAAGCTTATTGGGTTTAGACAGTTATTATAGGAGGTTTGTAGAAAGCTTTTCTTCTATCGATGCCTCATTGACTAAGTTGACTCAGAAGAAGGTGAAGTTCTTATGGTTGGCTGTTAGTAAGGGTAGCTTTGAGAAGCTAAAAGATAATTTAACTTCAACTCTAGTGTTGAATCTACCCTAGGTTACCGATGGTTTTGTTTTTATTGTGATATATCTCGGGTGGGACTGGGTTGTGTGTTGATGCAACATAGAAACTGTAACACCCTGAGGCTACCCCCAGATGTCACACGATTTTTAGGACCCATGTGATCCCAAGCTAACCCTAAAACTGGCATACTGTAAAGCAAATAATTTAAATATGTATAAAATAACTGAGTTGATTGTGTGGAAACATAATCATGATGAAATATAGGAAAAATACAATACTGGTATAATCTTACATTCTGATAAAACTGAAAAGAGGAACTGGAATTACATGACTGACTCTGACTGACATCTATGTAGCCTCTACTATACTGACTATAGATAGCTGGGACGCTACTCCAACTGCAACTAATCAGTACATATGAGTAAGAAAGTAAAGTACATGAATAACATCTAACTCAAGTCCCCAAAGTAGGAGGACTCATCACCTGTTGGCTGGAACCTGTAACTGTCTAATTATGAAGTACATGATACAACTGGTACCTACATTATTAAACAATATAGCACATAGACGTATATATGAATCAGTACTTTTGGAATGTACTGAGCATATGGGGGTGAATGCATAAGTAAAACAATAATGCACAATTCATACAAACTGTCAAAAACTGCATTCTAAGTGTAAGTGACTCACCATGGCTTCAGTAATAAAAATGGTACAATCATAAATCATGATAAGTAAAGAATAAAGGTAATTTTGTGAGCCACCACACTTAGTTCAAAAAAGAAGTAGTCTTATTTTGGTTACAAATCATATTGTCTAAGTTAAAAAGGACTCACCGTTATCACATGAAAATTGAAAGCTGAAATTTATAACTGATGTCATGTGTAAGACAATATCCAAGTAAAATTGTAAACCTTTACACTAAATTTCTAAAAGGCATTCGGTTACTCTATTTTAGTACTTAGGGACTTTGGGAGGTTCTTTCAACCGACATACACCAGTGAGTAATCACGAAGGCCAACGTCATGTTCCCCTATGGGAAAAACCTCATGTTGGGGAGAGGTATCATACTCTATCCAAGGAGTATAAACTTATCTTAAGTGATCACTGACTTAGCTCACTATGGGCACTTAATCTTAATCCAATGATGGCACGTAGTTCTGTGGCATTAGACCTTGGAATTAGACCCAACTCAGTGATAAATACTACTCCCATTATTTTGCTCAAACTTTAGGAAATCCACTTTAAAATAGCATAAGAGTTTATAATGAAAACCAATTATGCTTCTCTTTCTTTAAATCTAAAACTGTATGAATAATATATATTCCTTATCTTAGCTTAGGATCAGAAGATAAATTTCTTTCTTAAATGTTGCCAAACAACTTACAAAAAAGGATTAAAATCATAATCTTCTTGAAATATCAATACTTAGACTTAGGGCTTAAAACCCATACTTTAAACTCATGCAAATTCATAGCAAAACGTCATGCTCAATATACTTCTTGAAATACTTCAACAATATCAAGATAATGAAATTAAGAATCACAATATCACGCTTAAAACTCAATTGGAAATCTGAAAAAAAATCATATCACATGCATAAGGATGTGAAAATAGACATGCTATTCAACACTTAATCACTTGTAACATCATTATCTTCAAATAATGATAATTGGGTATGAACCCTAATTTGCAAAATATGAAATCTTATATAAAGATTAAGTTTTGGGCACAAGGATTAAAGGAGTATCCTTGTTCATAATCCCACATTCCTTAATTTTCTTGAATTGTGAAGAAAGCTTGAATCTTGGAACTTGAATGATGAACCTGTGAAAGAAACTTTATTTTTGATATTTCTTGAAGAATTATTGAACTTGGAAGCTTGAACTCTTAGATTTCTTGAAGGATTCTGAAAATTAAAGCTTGGATTATTTGTGTTCTTGAGAGAAAACCTTGAACTTTGTTTATGGGAAAGGGGAGGGTGTTTACGTGAGTTGTAGTGAGGAAGATGGGCAAATAATGCCCCTTTTTGAGTTATAAATAGTGTTTGGACGGTTGGAGTTGAGAGGAAAGGAATAAACTTCCCATTGTACTCTTTTTCCCATAGAAATAACCATCTTGGAGTGACCCTTATTTATGTTAAGAAGCCTTCACGATGTGACCCCTAGTCGGGGTGAATAGCCTCGCGGCGCTGGGCTATCGCGGCCCCTTACTACCTCTCACGAAAAAGGTCATAACTTTTTGCCGAGGTATCGAATTAAGGAAAAATTTGTACCGTGGGAAATATAACTCAATTTTCTACAATTTGGTGGGTCTTGAGATGGAAAAATTCTATGTATATCACAAGTTATACACATTCAAAGTAGACCCTTGTACAATCTAATACCAAACTTTGGATGAATCAAAGGCTCGTAGTTCAACTTTTTTCTAAGCGATTTCTATGAACATTTTTCACCTCAAAAGAACTTCACAAACTAGGATAAAGATCATGACACATGTATTCAAAAATAAATCATGGGATTATAGTTTACACATGTCAGAACGACGCTTCAAAGTCTAGCCCAAAACTACAAGTGTTACATTATACCCCCCTTGGAATCATTTGTCCTCGAATGATGGATAGGAACTCGTTAAAGTATTAGAAGTATAGAATAATGTAGACATTATATCTCTACTATGAAAGGGTATAACTAAGCTGAAACATTAAAACTTTCATCTTGAGACTGATTTATGAGCTAACTTGACTTTACTTAATATAGGAGCTAATTCATGCAGAGAGTTTAGAACTTGCTTGAAGTATTCGTGATACAATTATACATATAGAACTGCGAAGTGATGACTTATGCAAGCACGAACCATGAGATAACGAGTCCAAGGTCGTACAAAAGTATTACAATATCTGAGATGGAATACATGGAAAACTGAGGTTATGCACTTACACTTATGAACTGATTCATGACTAAATAGCTGAATCTGAAGCTGATACATGATACATGAACTGATTTGAATTCATAATTTGCATGAATGCGAACATTTTACCTCATGGAATATCCTTACTCATGAAATTTTAGGTAGTGATACTAAATGGAGACTTGGAATCTATAGGAGCGTATCTACTTGATTGCTAAAATGGATTGTAGGATAAACAGAATGAATCATACTGAAAGCTTATACTCAAAAAGAGTATTTCTTCAATGCTCTTTCTAGTAAGTTCTAATAACATTAGGGAGCAAAGAATTCTTGGGCATGATCTGAATAAGATATCTGAACAAGGAGTCATAATATGGCTATAACTCTATAACATGGGACATAGACCTATAACTCATAAATTAGGATAGAATTTCTAGGGCTTAGGCCGAGAAACTTCTTACTTTCAAGCTTGGGAATGCTTCTCAAAGGCTCCCTCAACTATACTCTTCCCCTTAGATACCATATTCATTTAATTGAACATTTAATTCTCACATGGGCATTGATAAATCCATCTACTAAAGTCTAAACTAAATTAAATCCTCTCACCATGATGAAGACTAACTCAAAATCACAAGGTACAACACGCCACACCATAATACTAGTCTAAATCAGATGATTCAATCTTCTATGTCTCTTTAGAGCTCACATACAAAGTATAACATGCCTTACAAATTCAATGACTAACTCTGAACTCTTACTATGGATTCACTAGTGCATATTGCATTCCTCCACTTACATCCTAAAATGACATTCAAGCCTATTATCATAACCACATATTAACTTCATAACAACCATCCATAAAGGCACACTTCTCATATTCTCTAAACCTCTATCAACGACAACTTTCTTGGACTACGCATTAAGAAGACATACCCAAAATTCTTAACTAACTATGACATATACCAAAGTTTACCTCAATATTCCCTTATTCTCTAGCCTTAGTTAGAAAAGAATAAACAATCTTTCTTAACAAGGGTCATCAATTCCCTCTCATCTAAACTATTGCTAATCCATTATCATCACCACTATCTGAACATAATTAGAGGTCACCGAAGGGCTAACACATGAGGACCTGAAGCATGAAAGAATACTAAACATAACTTTGACAATTAGCTGAGGCCTAAGGAATAGAATATCATAGGCATGGATTAATTAAAGAGATCTAAACTGAGGGCATACATGCTATAAATATGAATTTTATTGATCATTAAGAGTTTGTATGAGTACTATAACTGAACATACTGTAAATCATAATTACATGAGTCATTAGCTGCATGATCTGAATTTAGAGTTCATAATTTAGGGAATATGACTCCGACTGCTGAGTGAACTGGAGTTCCTTATACTAGAAATTGGAAGCGTACATGATTCTTCTATAATATACATAAATATGAACTTTGGTCATGAAGTTCAAACGTAAGGCATGATTAGAAATTCTGTTAACTGAAGTATAAGACTTTATACTGAGATGAGAATGGGCCAGGCATCATCCTCCCTTATTGCTTTTCTACACTACACTGGCATCACTACTAGAATATGAAAGACTGACTTGGTTACTCATTCTACCATTTCCCCCTAAACTTTAAGCCATCACTCCAAGTATGTGGGACCCTTTACTAAACTCTAATCTAAACTGCAGCCACTTTACTCTAGAGTCTTAGGTATAATAATACACATAAAAATTACCCACTACTACTACCTCTTTTTGAGATTCAATTCTTGGATTTCTATAGGCTAAAAAAACATTATGTAATAACTTGAACAAATACTATCTTAGAATCTTTATGAGTATCACCATACCCTGAGTTCACACCATCTAGAGCTTCAACTCTTATTTCTATTAGCTCAACCCAAACCTTTAATGAACCATACTAACTTCATTCTTGGTCACTCTCTTGGTACATACCACCCTTAACTTCTTTTAGATTTAATAGTCATCATTATAAAATTACACTCTATTAACTCGACAAGCATTCTTGCCTTACTAAATACATAATCATAGCCTACCAAGATCACATCTCAAAATTATATCCTTCACAAACCACAACAATCAAAATCATACTTAAAAAGACTCACCACCAACTATCCATAACTCCTCAACTTATCTACCATGAATACCATATACACTATAGCTAGCCTTCTTCTACTTAACCACTCAAGGGTACTATTAACCATACACAATACTTAATAAACTTCAAAAATAATATAGACTATATCACCTTGGGAAAACCTCTACATCATACTTAATTATGATACATGAACTTAAGCTCCTTCATACACTATTCAAGCCTACTAGATCACTTCCATATAACTAGCATCACTTACTATGCAATCATTATTTCCACCTTGATGATCATCCGCTATTACAACTTAGTGTCTAGTGCTAGGTATGATCAGTAACACAACCTCATATACAATTCTCACTTCGGGGTTATAAAGTAAAACATCAAGAAATGCTAGTCCACTAGAACCTCATAACAACCGTAATCGATCATAATCCTATGGCATACCTTATTAGAACCTGCTAGCACAACTCTATAAGTTTTAACTAAACTCCTTTTTGCAACCTCAAGGGAAGCCTAAATAAACAATACTCAACCACTAAAAACTTCATTAATATTCTATACATTTTCTTCACACAATAAATACCATCAATAACAACTTCCCTACTTCAAGCAAACAACACTTCACCTTAGCTAATAACTCCTTCTCTACCTTTCACTAAACTAACACGCAAGGACATATCACTTTATCATAAATTCAAAATCAAGCATAAGTTGGTCTCTATACTTTCTATCAATTGTCATTCCCACTTTTCTTTATCACTACACTTCTATATCCATACTTCCAACTATTAGAAGGTTCTACTACTTATGAATCAGAAAACTCCAGGTTGCAATATAACTCGAATGCAAACTCTATTTAGCAATCTAGGTTCATACTATCTCCTCTTATGAGAAATATTTGTATTGAAAGAATAAGGAGGAAATCTGAAAAACTATCCTATTCTGTCTTAACTGAACAACTCATATGGATGAGGACATAACTCTCAACTTGAGAAATACTCTAGCAAGCTCCTCCTAAGCCCCTTGTGTAACTTCTAAAGTTACTGATAGTAGAATTGAGAGCATTATCTTAGGAGGAATTGAAACTTGCTAATCATGTTATCTAAAGAATATGACATAGATGGAGAATTGTGGAATAATACATGAATCGAAAATTTTTTTTTGAGAGAAGAACTTTACAGTATGATCTAGAGTATGAAAGAAAAGAGATATTTCTTAAATTCCCGGTAGCCTCTCAAAGAAAAGTACAGACGTCTCAGTACTATTCCATAAGACTCTACTAGACACGACTTCATAGACACCCTAGGACACATGAACCTGGATCTGATACCAAGTTTGTAACGCCCCGAGGCTACCTCCTGGACATCACACAGTGCTTAAGACCATAAGTGATCTCAAGCTAACCCTTGAACTGGCATACTATTAAGTAATTGATACAAATATGTATAAAATAACTAATTTTACTATGCGGAAACATAATCATGATGAAATATGGGAAAAATACAATACTGGTATAATTTTACATTTTGATAAAAATGAAAAGAAGAGTTGAAATTACATGACAGACTCTAACTGACATCTATGAAGCCTCAACTATACTGACTATTGATAGTTGGGGAGTGATTCCAACAACCACTAATAAATACGTATGAGTAAGAAAGTAAAGTACTTGAATAATATCTAACTAAAGTCCCCGAAGTAGGAGGATTCATCACCTGCTGTCTTGAACCTAAAATTATCCAATTATGATGGGCAACTGATACCTATATTATTAAACAATACAGCACATATAAGTATATGTGAATCAGTACTTTTAGAATGTACTGAGCATGAAAGGGTGAATACATAGGTAAAACAATAATGCACTATTCATACAAACTATCAAAAAACTGCATACTAAGTGTAAGTGACTCACCTTGGCTTGAGTAATCAAATTTGTAAAATCATATATCATGAGAATTAAAGCATAAAGGTAATTTTGTGAGCCACCACTCTTAGTTATATAAAGCTGTAGTCTTATTATGGTTTCAAATCATACTAGCTAAGTGAAAAAGGAGTAACCTTTATCATATGAAAATTGAAAGCTAAAATCTGATAACTGATTTTTTATGTAAGACAATATCCGTGTAAAATTGTAAGCCTTTATACTTAATTTGTAAAAGTTGTTCTGTTACTCTGTTTTATAACTTAGGACTTTAGGAGGTTCTTTCAACCGACATATACCATGTGAGGTATCATGAAGGCCAACACCATGTTCCCCTAAGGAGAAAACCTCATGTTGGGGAGAGGTGTCATACTCTTTCCAAGGATATAAGCTAATCTTAAGTGATCACTGACTTAGCCCACTATGGGCACTTTATCTTAATCCTATGATGGCATATAGTTCTGGGGAATGAGACCTTGGAATTATACCCAAGTCGGTGCTAAATACTACTCCCATGCAATCGCTCATACTTTAGAAAAGCCACTTTAAAATAGCATAAGGGTTTATAATAAAAACCAATTATGCTTATGTTTCTTTAAATCTCAAACTTTATGAACAATGTGGATTCCTTATCTAAGCTTAGGATCAAAATATCAATTTCTTTCTTAAATCTTGGCAAGCAAATTACAAAAGAGGCTTAATATCATAATCTTCTTGAAATATCAATACTTAGACTTAGGGCTAAAAACCCACGCTTTAAACTCAAGTAAATTGATAGAAAAACATCATGTTTAATATAATTCTTAAAATAATTCAACAATATCAAGATAATGAAATTAAGAATCACAATATCATGCTTAAAACTCAATTGGAAATCTAAAAAATATCATATCTCATGTATAAAAATATGAAAATAGACATGCAATTCAACACTTAAATCACTTATAACATCATAATATTTAAATAATGATAATTGGGTATGAACCTTAATTTTCAAAATATGAAATCTTAAATGAAGATCAAGTTTAGGCACAAGGACGAAAGGAGAATCCTTTTTTATAATCCCACATATCTTAATTTTCTTGAATTGTGAAGCAAGCTTGAATCTTGGAACTTGAATAATGAACTTATGAAAGAAACTTTATTCTTGATAATTCTTGAAGAACTATTGAACTTGGAAGCTTGAACACCTAGATTTCTTGAAGGAATATTGAAATTGAAGCTTGAATTCTTTGTGTTCTTGAGATAAAACCTTCAACTTTGTTTATGGGAAAGGGGAGGGTTTTTACGTCATTTTTAGTGAGGGAGATGGGCAAATAATTCCCCTTTTTAAATTATAAATCGTGTTTGGATGGCTATGGTTGAGGGGAAGGAATAAACTTCCCCTTGGCCTTTTTTTCCTGTGGAAATAACAATCGCAGTGTGACCCATATTTGGGTTAAGAATCACCCATGATATGACCCCTATTTGGGTTGACTAACCATCGTAGTACTGGGCTATCACAACCCCTTACTGCCTCTCACAAAAAAGGTCATAACATTTTACTCGGGTATCGAATTAAGGTGAAATTGGTACTGTTGGAAAGCTAACTCAATTATATACAATTATATGTATATCAAAAGTTATACACATTAAAAGTAGACCCTTGTAGAATCAAATACCAAACTTTGGACAGATCAAAGGCTGTTAGCTCAACTTTATTCTCATGGATTTTTATGAATATTTTTTTACCTCAAAAGCACTTCACACACTAGGATAAATATCATAACACATGAATTCAAAAGTAAATCATTGGATTATAATTTACACATGTAAGAACAATACTTTAATGTCTAGCTTTAAAATTTAAGGTGTTATCACAAAGTGGTTGCATATGCTTCTAGGCAGTTAAAGGTACATGAGAAGAACTATTCAAATCATGATTTAGAGTGTTTGGATGTGGTATTTACATTGAATATTTGGCAATACTATTTGTATGGAATCCATGTTTCATCTTCTTGGACCATAAGAGTTTGCAGTATGTGTTCACCTAGAAAGAGTTGAGCCTCAGGAAGAGGAAATGGCTTGAGTTACTCAAATAATATGACATGAGTCTCCATTATCATCCAAGTAAAGCTTATGTGGTTTCTGATTCTCTTAGCAGGTTGTCCATGAGAAGCTTATCTCATGTAGATGAGGTAAAGTGAGGAATGGTAAAGGATATTTACTGTTTGGATAATCTTGGAGTTTGTCTCTTGGTCTCTGAGGATGGTGGTGTGATTGTACAAGAGGTGGAAAAGTCATATCTTGGTGATGAGGTGAAGGAGAAATATGTCTTGGACCCTATGTTGATGCAGATCAAGGGTTACAAGAAGGTGATGGCTTTTGAGATGGTGGTGATGGGTTCTTTAGTTACAATGGTTAGTTATGTGTTTTAGATTTTGATGGGCTGCAAAAAAGGATTTTGGCTGAAACTCATAAGCCGAGGTACACTGTTCATCCTGGTTCGACAAAGATTTATCATAACTTAAGAGAAATTTATTGGTGGAATAACTTGAAGAGGGATGCGGCCAATTTTATGGCTAAGTGTTTAGTTTGTCACCAAGTGAAGGTGGAGCATTTGAGGCCTGCTGGGTTGTCTCAAGAGATTGAATTTCCTGTGTGGAAAATGGAAGTAATTAATATGGATTTTGTTACTACTCTTCCATGGTCCCATCACCAGTTTGATTTCATTTGGGTTTACATGGATAAGATGACTAAGTCCACTTACTTCTTATTAGCGAGGTCTAATTATTCAGTGGAGTATTATGCTAAGATCTTCATTGAGTAGATTGTGAAGTTGCATGGTGCTTCAGTTTCCATCATATTTGATCGAGGTACTCAATTCTCATCTCACTTTTGGCATTCCTTTTAGTGAGGTTTGGGGACTAAGTTAAACATTAGCATCGTTTTCCACCCTCAGGAAGATGGACAAGTGGATCAGATGATATAAACTTTAAAGATATGCTGAGGTCTTGTGTGATCGATTTTAATGGTAGTTGGGTTGACCATTTGCCTCTTATTGAGTTTGCGTATAATAAGAGATATCACTTGAGTATTAGGATGGCTCCGTTCAATAATTTTATAGCAGGAGGTCTAGGTCTTCTATTGGGTGGTTTGAGGTTGGTGATAATAAGTTGTATGGTCCCGAATTGGTTCACCAAGCTATGGAAAAGGTAAAGGAGATTTGAGATAGGCTTAAGATCAACCAAAGTCTCCAAAGGTCCTATATGCATTTAAGACGAAGTGCCTTGCATTTTAAAATAGAATATTTGATGTTCTGGAAGGTGTCTCCCATAAAGGGAGTGATGCAGTTTGGAAAAAAGAAAAGCTCAATACCTGGTATATTGGTCCCTTTCATATTTTAAGGTGATTAGGCAAGGGTCTTTGTGAGTTGGAATTGCCTTGAATTTTGGGTTCCATTCATTCGATTATCGATGTGGCGATGCTGAAAAAGTGTGTAGGTGATTATTCCTTGGTTGTTCCCTTTGAAAGTGTGGGTGTCTTGCATTCTTTGTCCGACATATTTGATGGTTGTTAGCAAAGGATGTGGAATCGGTAAAGGCTCTATGGAGGAACCAAAGGCGTGAAGAAGCTACTTGGGAAGCCGAGGAGGACATGAAGTCAAAGTACCCATCTTATTTTCTGCTACGGAAAGTCGTGCTTGAGGTATGTGTAATTCTTAATATTTCTTTTGTCTAAATTAAAGGTAAGTGTGGATGTACTCTATGTTAAATTGTGCTAATAAATGCCTTATCCCTTTATTTGGGGATGAATGATCCTAAGGGGTGGGGGGGAGACTGTAAAAACCTCAGATTTTTGGTCCTTGAAACCTTCTCAAATTTTATCCTCACTACCCAAACTACGACTTCCCTTACGAGTCGTAGGGAGTCTTGACGGGTCTTAGGGACCCAAGTCATAGCCCAACCAGTGTATGTGGCTAAGTTTCTAATTTGAGTACGAGTAGTTCCCAACAAGTCGTATGGACTCATTAAGAGTCATGATGTCTCAACCTTAGTCAAACCAATGTATATTCCAAGTGTTACTGTCCTGGTAACGACTAGGGCCTTATGAGTTTTAGGGACCCCTAAAGAGTTGTATGATGTAACTTGTACGACCAATCATATGTGTGCCTAATGACATTTTCTTGGCTACAGGTTATGGTTACGATTCATAATATGTCATTACGAGTTGCAGTGTGTACCATAGTCGCTAGCGATAATTTTTCAGTTTTTAAGCTGAGGTCACTTTAGACATTTTCATATTTTCCCTACTAAATAACCACGACCATAAGATACCCTTGGGTAATTCTATCCTCACTTTAGCACATTAGAGACACTCTCTATTCTCTCTAAATTCTCTCAAGTAAGATACTTAGGGTTTCCCAAAAGTAGGTCATCTAAGGGATCAAGGGTTTAACTCTCTCCATAAAACTTGGTATTTCAAGAATGTATCTCTTTCCTAAAACTTAATTTGTTAAAAACATATGTTTAAATGGTTACCCATGTGGTTTAATTCTTCGTTTTTGGATATTGGTTGAGGGTATTTGAATGATTGTCGTTTATGTGATGTTTCATGTTTACATATGCATTGATTATGATCTAAATAGTGGTTTTAAAATCAGTTTGATGCATGGGCATAGTGAATAAACTAGGGGAATGGAATTCCCCCAAATTTCATGAATATTGACAATTGAATTAGCAATAACTATAACGCCCCAGATTCTAAACCTTAGACGCTACACGGTGCTCATAATCCTGAAGGACAACAAGCTAACCCAGGACTAATATCTGTACTAAGCATTGAATAACATATAGTAAAATGCAAAAATTTGGTGGAAAACTTGCCATAATGTTTAAAACTGAAATATAACTGTGTAAGGTGTAACAATACCAAAAATGAAATATCTGTCTAAAAATTCTGTAGTCTGAAAGCCTCTAAACTGTCTGAATAAGGAGTTGATGGAAAAATCCCCCAATTAACTTCATCTATTAAAATACTGAATCTAATGTAATAATAAAATAAAGAACATCCTCAAATGATGAGGACTCAGTGCTAAGTCTACTACTACTGGTTGAATCCGAATTGCTAAGGATGCTCCGGATCCCGTGCATCTGAACCTATGGTATAAAACACTATAGCACAAGAGAAAAGTGTGCGTCAATATATGGGAATGTACTAGTATTCTAGATGAGGTAAGGCTGAATGCAAGGGTTCATATACATGAGCTATAACTAACTAAGTAATGTAAACATGATTGAGTAAGAACACATGGATGAGTATATAAAATGTAACTGAAGTCTTAATGAAACTGACTACTGAGTTTTGAGTACTATCTAGATATTATTTAAGTTTACTAAAACTGTAATACTGATAACTAGGTCTACTAGTATTGGGTTACTGATGACTGCTGTGGAATCGATCCTTTCTAAGGGGTGACCCCTGAGATCAGGCCTATCTAGCGGGTGATCCCTATATTTACTGATACTGATACTGATTGAATGTATCTAAAATTCCTAAATCTGTAGAACTATCTAAGTTTTTTACTGAGCTGAGTGACTGTATTTGACAGTCTTGATTTCTACAATACTGAACTGAGTTCTATTCTGAAGACTGAGATTGAAACTAAGACTGTGGGAAGTAATCATCTAACTGTTATGTCCCGAATCTGAATTAGTGGGGTCTAACCTATAACCCTGGCTGGAAGGGTGTCAGTACAATGCCATGGGTAAAGAAACTGTTGTGATCAAGCCTATCTGATGGGTGACCCTAAATAGGAAGTCAAGCCTAATCTAACGGGTCACCCCTAAAAGGTAGCCATTCCTTAATCTGACGCGTGGCTCCTTATCCTGCATTGGATACATAGTTCTTGAGTATAGGGGTTGCTCCTAATGACTTAGCCTAACTAACGGGGAAGCCGTTATCCCTTTTCTCACTCGGTGCTGAATCCTACTCCCAACTGAATATACACTGAACTGATTCTTAGACTATACTAGACTGGGATAAATTTATTACTGATCATGTTGCCTGACTGATCTAATAGAGCTCACTAGGTTTCATTGACTAACAGAATACTACTTAATTTTATTAATTGACTGAATGTTACTGATTTTCAAATTGATTACAGAAACTGGATTGGATAGATACTGAGATTACTAAGTTTTCCTAAGTTTTGTAATTGATGGAGTTTTACTGATCATGGAATGACTGAGATTATCTTGAAACTGTCACTAATTCTAGGTAATCAACTAAATTGTCAGGTATTAAATACCCACAGGACTCGATATCATGAATAGTATAAAGCATGACAAATTTTTACTAACATGACAATAGTCTATCATTCACAATACAATCAATGAGGCATTTCTTCAAACACTTGAAAGTCATAAACTTGTACATGAACTGGAATGCATATTATTATGTTATGATTAATTTACTAAGGCCTTTCATCAAACACTTAGCATGCATTAACTTGTACATAAACGGAGATATCATGTTGACATGCTATAATGGTACTACTTCATTCACATAGGCATTTTATCAAAAATTTGGGGAACATGCTTTAGTTATACAATAATTACTATATCCAAGTATCAAGACTACATCAATAAACTTGCAACTTGAAGGGTTTATGATGAACATCATGCAAATCATCACCTACTAGGATCAAATATTGGAACTTGTAATCTAAAACAGGATTCAACACCCAACAACAACATAAACATAAACTTCAATTCAGGTAAATCATGAAAAACTCATAGATACACAATCTTGTACTTCGAAAAGAGATTCTTGGACTTCATGGGTGGAAGGGAACCATGAATAAATATCTAACATACCTTAATTCGTTAGTTTCTTTGAGTTCTTGAAGACATTCTTGGGATTAACCTTGATTCTTGAGACTAGGGTTTGCTAATTTGAGTGAGTGTGCTTTTGTTATTGAGGAATGGAGAACATAATGAGCAATTTTTGCAATTAAGTGTATAAATCCCATATTTAGGCTGATTAGGGGCTTTAGAAAATTACCAAATGGTCTCTGAAATTAAATAACAGAACCTGAACAAAAATCCTAATTTTACATGCTGGCGCAACGCGGTGATATCGTGCCAGCTCACTAGAAAGTGGACAACAGGGAAACTTGTTAGTGGCGCAATTCGGTGGTATCGTGTTGCGTCCTTGTATGTGAACTGGAAGGGCACCGCGATGCGGTGGGATAGAGTTGGTGCACTGAAAATTGATAATTCTGAAATTAAGCCTTGGCGCGATGTGACAATATCGCAGAGGCTCACTAGTTTTTGAGAAATGCCATTTTAGCTGGCTCCGCGATGTGTTAAAGTACCAGGTGATACACTGTCTCACTAAAATGGCTCTAACTATTCGCCCAGGTATCGGATTTGGGTAAATTTGGTTTCGATGGAAAGCTTATTCAATTTTCCACATAATCAAAAGGCAAAATCTTGAAAATTCCACATGTATAAAGGTGTATTCATCTTTAAATAAAGTCTTTGACATTTTTAGGAGGAATTTAAGCTAGGTAGAAGTACGGGGTATTACAATAACTCCAACCCAAATTTTGTGAAAGTAGTTTTGAGTACGAGTAAAATTGTATTAAACTATTTTTGGAACAATCGCATGATATAAA
The DNA here is from genome assembly GCA_030864225.1 of Capsicum baccatum var. pendulum. Lineage (NCBI taxonomy): Eukaryota > Viridiplantae > Streptophyta > Magnoliopsida > Solanales > Solanaceae > Capsicum > Capsicum baccatum. The sequence continues at coordinate 239,000,200 of CM061560.1, read as the reverse complement.
GAGGTTATTAAAACATGTTAGTTTGATTTAATGAACAAACGGAGTCATTTTCCCAAGTTAACAAAATTATGATGGCATGTTCATGTTACCTTGCAAGTGTAGTTGGTATGATGATACCAACAACGTATGCATAATGTGTATTATGGTTCAATGAATAAGAATGTGTGATAAATATTTTAATGGGCTTAAAATAGGGTTGTGTAGATGAGTTGTGAAAGTGGAGGTCCCAAAGGCCAACACTAGGAACCGCAGTTGTTGATGCGGGGGTTTAAGTAATCAAGTGGTTTGAGTTCCCCTTATTTTATGATTGGGAGGTTCGAGTCTCCCCTATTATATTACATAATTGGGTGCTTAAGACACCTTGGTATGCTAGGAGGTTCAAGTACCCCACGATGCATATGTATATCCTCTAGTTTGTGCGGCTACATGCACTGTGGCCCTTTCAACTGGGAAAGAGCTAGACCCATATAGCCCATGGGAGCCTTCTTATGATGGTTGAGCTACACAAATCTAGGCTAAAGTTTAAAGTGCATGCTAAGCCTTGTTCCTTTTCTCGACATATATTTATATATGTATATGATGAGGCTCACATGTTTTTGAATTGAATTTGACTTGGCTTTATTTTATTCTCTACCCCTGAGTTACATGCTAGTGCTCAACCCACTAACCATCTTTTGATGGTGTATCCCCATGCGATGCAGATAATAGAGATACTTATACTTTTCCTATGCAGTGTTAGGTAGATCGGCTCAGTTCGTCGGCCATTGATGGTAAAGTGGTGAGCTTTTATTCTCCAAAAGACTTGGATATTTTATCAGTTTTTATTGATATATTAGAACCGAGAGTTCACATTATCTTTAACATTGTCATTATCATTGTATGGGTCGGGGGCATGTCCCAATACTTTATTGATATTAAATTTTTTAAAAGGATTTGTGGATTATTATGGACTTAGGTGGTGATATTAGTTCTTTTGGGTTGGTTGATGATTACCAGTAATAGACGTATCTTAAATTCTCTAAGATTATCTTATGCTAACTTGTTATGTATTCGGAATTCAGCCACTATTAGGTAGTGTATGGGGTTTTGTCTAAGAGCAAGAGGTGATCTCTGGTCCATAGTGAACTTGAGATACCCATCATGGCAAGGCCTTAGTTTGGGTCATGATAGAAAACCAATGACATCTGGTTATGGCATAGAAAACTTGGGCATGCTAGCATACAAGCAATTGAAAAACTTTATAAACTTAAATTAGTGAACGGTCAGCCAAAACTGAAGTTTGAAAAGGATTACATATGTGATGCTTGCCAACTTGGTAAACAAACTCGAACATCTTTTAAATTAAAAGACATTGTCAGTACTACCAAACCCGTACAAAGAATCCACATATATTTATTTTGGCCCACCAAGACAACAAGTATTAGTGGAAAAAGATATATATTTTCTATTGTTTATGATTCATCTCATTTTACCTGGGTAATGTTTATTTCTCATAAGCATGAAGCATTCACTAATTTTGAGATCTTCTTTAGAAAATTACAAAGAGAAGTAGTGTAATACCCTGAAAATTCAGGCCAATATTAGAACCATGCTTCGAACTCATGAGTATTAAATCTTAGTGCTTTGGCAGTGTTAATATCAAGGTTGAGGTGTATTAAGGCCTCAAATAAATCTTATCTAATAGACGAATCAAAACATTCCTTACCGATCAAATTCTTGACAAAGATATTGCCATAGTCAGATTCAAATGATCATATCTGTCTTTGTAAAAAGAATTTTCGGGCTCACAAACCACCAAAAAATAGATAATTGAATTACCTTTCCAACAATACTAATTTCACCTAAATCTGAAATCGGAGAAAAAAGTTATGCCTATTTTACTGCAGCATATTGGGCTGACAACTGTGTGACGACAATATTGACGGCCTATCACATTTGTGACGGCTTGTCAAAAATGTCGTCAGCCTTAGGTAGAATCCAGCTTCTGTGTGACAACATTTTTGATGGATTGTCACATTTTTGATGTCTTGTCACAAATGTCGTTAGTCTTAGGCAAAAACCATCTATTCCAGCTTCTGTATGATAACATTTTTAACGGCCTGTCACATTTTTGATGCCTTGTCACAAATATTATCAGACTTAGGTAGAAACCATCAATTCCAAATTCTGTGTGATGACATTTTTGATGGCCTATCAAATTTTTGATGCCTTGTCACAAATGTCGTCAGACTTAGGTAGAAACCATCAATTCCAGCTCCTGTGTGAAGACATTTTTGACGACTTGTCATATTTTTGACACCTTGTCACAAATGTCGTCAGCTATGATTTTCAGCAACTGGGAATTTATTTCATAAGGGTATTTTAGTCTTTTCCTTCACCTTCCATGACTTATAACCCTAAAAAGGCATAATTTTTAAGCATCTTAAAAACCCTCTCTTACACTCTCAACCACAATATTAGGGTTTTCTCTCAAGATCATCTCCTCAAGAGCAAGCCTAAGGAATTCTTCAAAAACATTCAGAAACATTAGATGTATTTCAAGATTCAATCACTAAGGTATGCATAGTGTTCATCTATGGATCCAATCCGTTCATAGAGCTCAAGAACCATGTTTTAAATTATTTTGTAAACTTTTTGTAGTGATATGAGCATGTACATGTTGATGATTGTTGTTTAAGTATCAAGATGATATCTAGAGATGTTTTTATAGAATATATATTCTTGTTAGTTAAAAACTATGAATTTTAGATGGTGTAAAATGGTACATGTTATGGAACACATCTATGCCTTAAAGAATGCATGCAAGGTGTTCAAAAAAAATGCTTAGGATGCTAGAAATTCATGTTTATATGGTTCCATGATGTCTAAATGACAAGTCCATGTTAGCTACATACTTTAATATGAATTCCATGATTTTCATGTCTTGCTATTGTTGTGGTATGAAGCATGTATGATAATGGATATATACAATATGCACATGAAATATAGGTATGTACACCCAACCATGCTTAATTTGTTGAGGAACTACATGATGTATAATATCCCCTATTTATGATAATGTGAATTGTGGATGCCAATCTTATGATCAAGTCAGTCATGTTATGTCAGTTTTCTTCCATCGAGTCCTGGGGGTATTCGTACCCGAAAACTATAGCGGTGTTCCTAGAGCCATGTCATGTTTCACGATATACAAAATCAAGCTATGATTCAGTAGAATTCAATTAGTTATATGACTAAAGAAACCTCATAAACTCAGTTAGTTATCATATATCAGTAATATTCCGTCAGTCAATGGAATTCAGTAAGTTCCACCTACATACAGCTATTTAAATCATGTTTAGTCTCTTCAAATGGGAGTAGGAGTTAGCACCGAGTGAACCCAAGGATGGCAACTCACCTGTATATGAGGGTGTGACTCTTAGCAATCATCCTTAAATTCAAGAACTATGTAGCCAGCATAGGTTGAGACATCGCATCCTATTATATGAGGGTAGATGAGGTTGCTTAACCTATTATATAAGGGTTCCCACCGTTCTTACTAGAGATACCTGTTATATGAGGGTTGCTCACTTGTTATCATTACTAGTGGCACGATATTGATACCCTTCTAGTCTGTGCATAGATTGGACCCCATCTTATCCATAATAACACATATAGGGCATGTCGGTTAAACAACTACCTCCCATAGTTTCAGAATTAGTCTCAGTAAAAGAACTCAGATAGGTCTTCAGATTTCAGTACATCAGGACTGTCAGATACAATCAGACTCAATTACAGTACGGAACTCAGATAGTTTCATTAGTGTTAGGATTGTCAGATACAGTCGCCCATGTTATCAAAATTTCAGTATCAGTCATGTTATCCATTTGTAAACCATGTATTAGAATACAGGACTAGCTATCATGCACCCACAATTTCAGTTACTATGTATGCATGTTTGTATTCTTACGTTCATGTTAGTCAGACAGTTAGCATTGTTCATACATGTAAACCCTATTTATATTTATCCTACCTCACTCATATAATCAGTACATTCCCTCGTACTGATGCATTTACAATATGGTGATTTCTTCTCATGTTACACCATAGGTTCAGAGACAGAGCTCCAGATCAGCAGTAGCAGTAGCATTTCCAGTCATAGAGATACAGTGAATCCTCTTCATTCGAGGATAATATGATTTGATTTATTTATGATTATTTTAGCTAGTTATCAGTTTACGGAGTTAGTTGGAGACATGTTCCTTCAACTCCTTATTGAAACAACACTTAGAGGCTTTCAGATTCAATATTCAGACTTATGTTCATATTTGATTCAGTTTTCAGTTGTTTTGGGTATCTTTCACCCATATGGATGTTATGTTTTGACAGATTCTTTATTTAGTCGAACCTTATGGCCTACATGTTCAAGTTTTCTGCATTATCATATTATCTATTAAAGTGTACAGGTACAAATATCAGTCATGGGTTAGCTTGTGATCCTTCGGGGTCATAAGCACCGTGTAGCATTCCGGTTCAGAAAAATTAGGGCGTTACAAACTTGGTATCATACCCTAAGGTTCAATAAAGTCCTAGTAAGTATGAACGCCGCATCTAGTAGAGTCTTGTACATGGGTGTGTTGGGTGCCACATTTATGTACAGGAGGTTATGAGATGTTTTAGGAATAGTTCGCTTTCTTCATTATTCATGTCGTCCTAGCAAACATAATTTCAAGTAAGTCTCTCAGTCTAATCTGCTTTTATCTTATTTCAGAAATATACCTCCAAAGAGAAGAAATTAGCCAGCTCTTCAGCCCAAAGATCCTTTGGGCGAACATGTTTCTCATGCGCAGTTCAGGACGACCTTTACCACTCTTGCTCAGTCTGTAGTTGCCCAGAATGAATGACCAGCAGTTATTCCAGCCAACCTAGTGGCCAATTCAGCAACATCTAAAATTTGGGACTTCACCCGAATAAACCCTCCATCCTTCTTTGGGTCTAAGACAGATGAGGATCCTCAGGAATTCGCTGACCAAGTCCAGAAGGTCATTGATATCATGGGAGTCACTTCTTCTCAGAGTGCCGAGTTAGCCGCATACCAATTCCAGGATGTCTCTCACACTTGGTACAAGCAATGATTAGCAGAAAGGTTAGAGGATGTAGGTCCTGTTGAGTGGGAAAAATTTGTCACAGCTTTCTTAGACAGATTCTTTCCCCAAGAGCTGAGAGAGGCCAAAGTTCTTAAGTTCATCAATCTCAGGCTGGGAAATATGACAGTTAGAGATTATTCTCTTAGATTTAATCAGCTAGCCAGATATGCCTCTCATGTGGTTGCAGACAACAGGGCCAAGATGAGCAAGTTCATGTCAGGGGTGAATGATAGCATGGTAAATAAGTGTAGGCATGTGATGCTAAACAGTGATATGACTTTAGATAGGTTCATGAACTATGCTCATCAGATAGAGGAGCAGAAGATTAAGAATAGGGAGTGGTAAAACAACAGAGCAAAAACAGGCAGTTTTAGTTTTTCTAAGCCCAAATTAGAGGGAGGAAATCATTCGTAGTTTCATCCTAAGTCAGCAGTTCCATCCGCTTCCTCTGCTAGTGCCCCAGTGCCGAAGATCAGGGATGGCAATAGAGACAGAGCACCAGGATCTAAATCTTAAGGTAGTGTTAGCAGTGCCCGAACAAACCCCCTTTGTCAGAATTTTGGTAAGAACTACAAGGGTATTTACAGAGCCGATAGTGATGTCTATTTTTCTTCTGGTAAGCTAGGCCGCAGGATTCGGGAGTGTCCTCAGCCAGGCCCTCAAGGTCAGCAGAATTGTTGCACAACTCATTCCGGTCGCCTGAACCAGTAGGGTGCCACTTCCAGTGCTACTAGTGGGCAGCGCCAAAATAGACTCTATGCTCTTCAGAGCCGACAGGATTAAGAAAATTCTCTTGATGTCGTTACTAGTACATTACAGATTTTCTATGTTCATGTTTATGCTTTGCTAGACCCAGGTACATCTTTGTCTTTTGTCACTCCATACATAGCAGGCGATTTCGAAATCAGTCTTAAAATTTTAGTAGATCCCTTTTCAGTCTCTACCCTAGTGGGTAAAACCATCTTAGCTAGGCGGATATATAGAAACTACCCTGTTATAATATTTCATAAATCCAGGTCAGCAAATTTAGTCGAGTTAGAGATGAATGATTTTGATGTCATTCTCGGCATGGATTAGCTTCATTCCTGATATGACATAGTTGACTACAGAAATAGGATAGTTCAATTTCAGTTCCTGAATAAGCCCGTCCTAGAGTGGAAGGGTAGCACTTCGTCTTTTAGGGGTCAGCTTATTTCCTACCTTCGGGCAAGGAAAATGATTTCTAAGGGGTGTTTGTATCATCTCATGCATATTAAGGATTCCAGTTCTGAATTTCCTAGTCTCGAATCAATCCCATTGGTTAATGAATATTCAGACATCTTTTCCAAAGATCTTCTAGGCATTCCTCCCAAAAGGAAAACAGACTTTGGCATAGACCTTCTCCCAGATGTTCAACCTATTTCCATTCCGCCATATAGAATGGCACCAGCAAAACTCAAGGAATTGAAAGATCAATTGAAGGATCTCTTAGATAAGGGATTTATTAGGACCAGTGTATCCCCATGGGGTGCGCTAGTCTTATTCGTGCACAAGAAAGATGGTTCTCTCAAAATATGCATTGATTGCTGTCAACTCGACAAAGTCACGGTCAAGAACAAGTATCTACTGCCTAGGATAGATGACTTTTTTGACCAACTTTAGGGTGCCAGTTATTTATCCAAGATAGACCTCAGATCAGTCTATCATCAGCTTAGAGTTAGAGAATGTGACATTTTGAAGATACCTTTTCGTACTCGATATGGTTACTTTGAATTTATAGTCATGTCCTTTGGTCTTACCAATGCCCCTGTAGCTTTTATAGACTTGAATAACCAGGTGTTCAATCGGTACTTGGACACATTCATCATAGTCTTCATAGATAATATTCTGGTCTATTCTCAAACAGAGAGTGATCATTCAGACCTCTCATAATTGTTCTTCAGACTCTCAGGGATCACCAGTTGTTCGTCAAGTTCAGTAAGTGGTAATTTTGGCTAAGATCAGTAGCATTCCTTAGCCACATTATTTTCGACGACGATATTAGAGTAGATCCTCAGAAAACTAAAACGGTAAGAAACTGGCCTCGCTCTGTCTCTCCATCAGATATTAGGAGTTTCTTAGGTTTTGCTGGCTATTACCGATAGTTTGTTGAGGGATTTTATTCTATTGCATCTCCTCTGTCCAGATTGACTCAGAAGAAGGTCAATTTTCAGTGGTCAGAACCTTATGAGAAGAGTTTTTAGAAGTTGAAGACTCGACTCACCTCAGCTCTAATCTTAGCATTTCCCGATGGTTCTGATGGATTCATAGTATATTATGATACATCCAGAGTAGGTTTAGGTTGTGTCCTCATGCAGCATGGTAGATGCATAGCCTACACCTCCAGACAGTTAAAGCCCCATGAGAAGAATTATCCTACTAATGACCTTGAGTTAGCAGTATTTATCTTTGCCTTAAATATTTGGAGGCATTATCTATACGGTGTTCATGTAGATGTCTTCACAGATCATAAGAGTCTCCAGTTTGTATTTCCTTAGAAATATCTCAATCTTTGTCAGAGAAGATGGTTAGAGCTTTTGAAAGATTATGATATGAGTTTCCTTTACCATTTAGGTAAGGCCAACATTGTGGCCGATGCTCTTAGTAGACTCTCTATAGGTAGTATTTCTCACATTGAGGATGGCAAGAAGAAGATAGCTTAAGAGATCCATCAGCTTGCTAGACTATGCATTTGCTTAGTCGACTCTTCAGAGCGTGGTGTATGTGTTCAGAGTAGTTTAGAGTCATCTCTAGTTTCCAAGGAAAAAGATAAGAAAGACAGAGATCCTAGCCTTGTCAAGCTAAAAGAGTTAGTTCAGAATCAGAAAGTAGAGGTTTTCTCCTAAGGGGGAGATAGTGTTCTTTGTTGTCAGGGTCGTCTGTGTGTTCTAGGTGTAGATGACTTGAGGCAGTGAATTCTTGCAGAAGAGCATGGTGCGCAATACTCTATTCATCCAGGGGCCACTAAGATGTACCGCGACTTACGGGAGACCTATTGGTAGAGTGGGATGAAGAGAGATGTTGCATAGTTTGTGGCTAAGTGATCTACATATTAGCAGGTTAGGATAGAGTATCAGAAACCTAGTGGTTCCACGTTGGAGTTCATCATTCCTACCTGAAAATAGGAAAAGTGAACATGGACTTCGTGATGGGTTTGCCTCGCACTCGTCATCGGCATGATTCAGTTTGGGTCATTGTAGATAGAATGACCAAGTCAACTTACTTCCTTCTAGTTCATACTTCTTATTCAGCCGAGGATTATGCCAAACTCTATATCAGGGAGTTGGTTAGATTAAACGGTGTTCCATTATCTATCATCTTAGATAGAGGTACCCAGTTTATCTCTCACTTCTAGAAAGCATTCCAAAAGGGTCTTAGTACCCAAGTTATTCTCAGTACAATGTTTCATCGTCAGACAGACGGTCAAGTGGAAAAGACTATTCAGACTGTAGAAGATATGCTAAGGCGTGAGCAATTGATTTCAAGGGAAGTTGGGATGTGATGATAGGCGAATTTACACGCCTATAGCCCTAGATTTTGCCCATCTTTTAGCCAAGTTTTCAGAACAAATTATATATTTCATGCACTTTTAGTCCTTTTTCCTGTAAGTGAGCTAACGAACATGATTAGCAAGTTTTCAGGTATAAATGATGCAGAATTCAGCATTTTATGGATAACTTGACGCCAAAGAAAGCTTCACGAAAGGAGGAAAGCAAATCTTGGACGCCAAGGACCAAAAGTGACGCATGGAAAACCCGTCTCAGGCAAAAACAGCATTTTCCAAGACTTTGGGGACCAGCAATAACCTATTAGGATTAGGATAATAATGCAGTAATTTATTAGGATTAGGATAATGATACATTAACCTAGTACAATTGGGTTAAGTAATTCATTAGCTTAGTAGGAATAGGATATGGGTATTATAAATACCCTATCTTGCTAGAGATTTTGACACAATTCCGCCATTCCACACAATTCCCCCATTCCGTCAATTCCCATCCATCCACCATTCATCCATCCATCAAAACAATTCTCTTTATTAATTCAGTGTTGACATTATTTTTCATCTATTCAATTCTTAATTTCCGCAACAAGAGAAACGTTACTTTGCAAAGAAGTCACGCCTAATGCCTACCACACTATTACTACACGAAATCTTTATTGTGGTATAATAACAATGTCGATTGTGATTTCCTTCACACTCATGGGTAACTAAACTTCTCTGTTGGGGTTATGGAAGCCTTATGAGATACTATCTAAGGCTATGAGTTTGTGAATTCGTGAAACGTGTGTTGCTTATATCATTATTCTATTCATCTGAATGCAAATTCTTGTGGCTGCAGATGCATAGAATAACGCCAGTATAGCATTAACTTGTTCGAAAGAAAAGTTATATGTCTGGAAAAGAGATAATTTCAAGGTAATAGGGTCCCATCCCCTATTAAAAAGTTAGTGCCGTAACTGGATTAACCTCTTAGAGAATTTGTACCGTTAGGCACACTTTAAGCTCGAAAGAGTTAAAGTGAAATAGTCCTTGTTGAGGTCGAAAGACGCTTGGATTTACCATCGAATACAATTCTCTATAAGCACATGCATGTCTGAATTCCGCATAACTCATAGCCAATAGAGACGTATAACTCATAAGGTGGACATAACCCCAACTTCTCAATTCTCATTGTTTTACATCTTACCAAATATTCTTACTTTTTACTTTGCTATTTTCCATTTTTACTTTATTACTTTGTTTACATTATTTTGCAGGATAAAATCCCCCCTTTTTATGAGACTTGTACCAAAAGTCTAGTAATCTTTGGTTACTTGTTGACCAAGCTATTCCCTGTGGGATCGATACCCAACCCAGTTGGGTTCTATATTTGACTACGACCGCTTTATACTCCTACGAGAGCTGTAGATTGAGCGTTATCAGGATGACCACTTGCCTTTGATTGAGTTTACATACAATAACAACTATCATTCCAGTTTCAGATGGATCCATTCGAAGCTCTCTGTAGTAGGAGACGTAGGTCTCCGATTGGTTGGTTCAAAGTTAATGAGGCCTTAGGCATAGGTCCTAACTTAGTTATTGATGCCTTAGAGCAAGTTCAGTTGATCAGAGAAAGACTTCGGACTGCTCAGAGATGACAGAAGTCGTATACGAAAATTCATAGGAAGGATCTCGAGTTCGAGGTCAATGACTATGTCTATGTTAAGATCTCTCCCATGAAGGGAGTGAAGAGGTTTGGCAAGAAAGGGAAACTCAATCCCCGCTATATCGGTCCCTTTAGGATTCGTACTTGCTTCAGTAAGGTAACTTATGAGCTCGAATTGCCTTCAGATCTCGCCTCTGTTCATCCAGTCTTCCATGTCTCTTTGGTCAAGAAGTGCATAGGTGACCCAACAGTTGTAGTCCCTATTCCAAGAATTGACATTCAGAACAACCTTTCTTATGAAGAGATTCTAGTCAAAATATTAGACTATCAGACTCATAGATTGAGGAACAAAGAATTCCCTCTAGTCAAGGTTCTTTGGCAAAATCAGTCTCATGAGGGAGCTACTTGGGAAGCAGAAGCAGATATGCATAACAAGTATCCTTACCTCTTCTCCGCCAATTTAGATCAAGCTCAAGGTAATAGTTCTCCTTAAGCTTATTCAGTTTCATGTTCATGTTCCCATCATAAAACTTGGTACCTACTACCATTGCATAGTTTATCATGTATTCATGTATCAATTTAGTCAAGTGATCATGCATCAGATATGCATTCTCATTGCGAGAAACTTTAGTTCATCCGAACATCAGTCATACATTCATGAGTTCAGCTTATCAGTCATGCATTAGATATGCATGTTCAGTTATGCTAAATTCAGTTTAGAATTAATTTCAGTCCTAAAATCAAGTGCCAGTTGAGCATGATCAGTGTATGCATCATCTTTTCTTTTCTTACCTCTCAATCAATCATCATTCGAGGACGAATGTTTCCAAGGGGGAGATATTGTAATACCCTGAAAATTAATACCAATATTAGAACCATGCTTCGAACTCATGAGTATTAAATCTTAGTTCTTTGTTAGTGTTAATATTAACGTTGAGGTGTATTAAGGCCTCAAATAACTCTTAGCTAATAGATGAATAAAAACATTCCTCACCGATCGAATTTTTGATAAAGATATTTCTATAGTCAGATTCAAATGACCATATCTCTCATTGTGCAAGTAATTTTTAGTCTCACAACCAACGAACAAATAGATAATTGAATTATCTATCCAGCGATACTGATTTCGCCTAAATACAATATCAAAGAAAAAAGTTATGCCAATTTTACTCCAGCATGTCGGGCTGGCAACTGTGTGATGATAATTTTGACGGCCTGTCACATTTGTGACGGCTTGTCAAAAATGTCGTTAGCCTTAGGCAGAATCCAGATTCTGTGTGACGACATTTTTGATGGCCTGTCACATTTTTGACGCCTTTTCACAAATGTCGTCAGACTTAGGCAGGAACCATAAATTCCAGCTTCTGTATGACGACATTTTTAATGGCCTGTCACATTTTTGATGCCTTGTCACAAATGTTGTTAGACTTAGGCAGAAACCATCAATTCCAGCTTCTGTGTGATGACATTTTTGATGGCCTGTCACATTTTTGACGCCTTGTCACAAATGTCGTCAGACTTAGGCAGAAACCATCAGTTCCAGCTCCTGTGTGACAACATTTTTGAACGCTTGTCGAATTTTTGATTCCTTGTCATAAATGACGTCAGCTATGATTTTCAGCAACTAGGAATTTATTTCATAAGGGTATTTTAGTCTTTTTCTTCACCTTCCACGACTTATAACCCTAAAGAGGCATAATTTTTCCCATTTTTCTTCATTTATGCATCTTAAAAACACTCTTTTACACTCTCAACCACAAGATTAGAGTTTTCTCTCAAGATCATCTCCTCAAGAGCAAGCCTAAGGAATTCTTCAAGAACCTTCAAAAACATTAGAACTCTTTCAAGATTCAATTACTAAGGTATGCATAGTATTCATCTATGGATCCAATCCGTTCATAGCGCTCAAGAACCTTGTTTTAAATATTATTTTGTAAACTTTTTGTGGTGATATGAGCATGTACATGTTGGTGGTTATTGTTTAAGTTTAAAGGTGATATCCAGAGGTGTTTTCATGGAATATATATTCTTGTTAGTTGAAAACTATGAACTTTAGATGGTGTTAAATAGTACAAGTTATGAAACACACCTATGCCTTAAACAGTGCACGCAAGGTGTTCCAAAAAAATGCTTAGGATGCTAGAAATTCATGTTTATATGGTTCCATGATGTCTAAATGACAAGTCCATGTTATCAATATACTTTAATAGGAATTCCATACTTTTCATGTGTTGCTATTGTTGTGGTATGAAGCATGTATGATAATGGAGATATACAATATCCACATGAAATATAGCTATGCACTCCCTATCATGCTTAATATGTTGAGGAACTACATAATGTATAATATCCCCTATTTATGATAATGTGAATTATAGACTCCAATCTTATGATCAAGTCAGTCATGTTGTGTTAGTTTTCTTCCATCGAGTCCTGGGGATATTCGTACCCAAAAACTATAGCGGTGTACCTGGATCCATGTCATGTTTCACGATATACAAAATTAAGCCATGATTCAGTAGAATTCAGTCAGTCATATGACTCAGGAAACCTCATGGTCTCTGTCAGTTATCAGATATCAGTACTATTCTGTCAGTCAATGGAATTTAGTAAGTTCCACCTATATAAAGTTAGTTAAATCATGTTCAGTATCTTCATATGGGAGTAGGAGTTAGCACCGAGTGAACCCAAGGATGGAAACTCACCTGTATATGAGGGTGTGACTCTTAGCAATCATCCTTACGTTCAAGAACTATGTAGCCAGCATAGGTTGAGACATCGCATCCTATTATATGAGGGTAGATGAGGTTGCTTAACCTATTATATAAGGGTTCCCACCGTTCTCACTAGGTTTACCTGTTATATGAGGGTTGCTCACATATTGTCCTTACCAGTGGTGCGGTATTGACACCCTTCCAGTCAGGGCAAAGATTGGACCCCAGCTTAGCCATAATGGCACATATGGGGAATATCGGTTAGATAACCACCTCCCATAATTTCAAAATCAGTCTCAGTAAAAGAACTCAAATAGGTGTTCATATTTCTGTATATCAGGACTGTCAGATACAGTCAGACTCAGTTACAGTACGGAACTCAGATAGTTCCATCAGATGCAGGATTGTTAGATACAGTCGCCCATGTTATCAGAATTTTAGTATCAGTCATGTTAGCCATCAGTAAACCATGTATTAGCATACAGGACTAGTATCATACACCCATGATTTCAATTACTATATATGCATGTTTGTACTCTTACGTTCATGTCAGTCAGATAGTTAGCATTGTTCATGCATGTAAACCCTGTTTATATTTAGCCTACCTCACTCGTATACTCAGTACATTCCCTCGTACTGATTCATTTTTTCTATGGTGCTTTCTTTACATGTTACACCATAGGTTCAGAGACATGAGCTCCAGATCAGCAGTAGCAGTATCATTTCCAGTCAGAGAGATTCAGCGAGTCCTCTTCATTCGAGGATAATATGATTTGATTTATTCATTATTATTTTAGCCAATTATCAGTTTACGAAGTTAGTTGGAGACATGTTCCTTCAACTCCTAATTTAGACAGTTCTTAGAGGTTTTCAGATTCAGTATTCAGACTTATGTTTAGATTTGATTCAGTTTTCAGTTGTTTTGGGTATCTTTCACTCATATGGTTGTTATATTTTGACAAATTATTTATTCAGTTGAACCTTATGGCCTATATGTTCATATTTTCTGTATTATCACGTTATATATTACAGTGTACAGGTACATATATCGGTCATGGGTTAGCTTATGATCCTTCGGGGTTATAAGCACCATGTAGCATTTTAGTTCGGAAAAATTAGGGTGTTACAAATAGGGTACTTCATCACATGTGTTCATAGCAATCATCGAGGAGAATTCAAAAATAAAGCTTTTAAGGACTATTATGCTTAAAAAGGTTATTTTCAGAAACTCTCCTCCCCTCAATCCCCTCAACAAAAAGTCATGGTCGAATAAAAAAATAGATCCCTCAAACAGACTGCTAGGACCATTTCCTAGAACAAAACTTAACTGATCATTTCTAGTTAGAGGCAATAAGCACTGCATGTTATATTCTCAACAGGTGTCTCATCAAAACAATTCTCAAGAAGATACCTTACGAATTGTGCATAGGAAAGTAGCCGAAAATTATGTAATTTCATCCTTTTGGATGCAAATGTTTCATCCATAACAATGGTAAGAATAACTTGGGAATTTTGATCCATGATGCAACGAATGTCTTTTTCTTAGTCACTCTCCAACCAGTCGTGCCTATAAAACTTATAATAAAAAAATCATGTGTTGATGAATCTATGCATATAGTATTTTATGAATATAATCCCATTTCTTTGAGCTTGAGTTTTGGTAAGGAACAGGTATTGACTACGATAAAACCTTTGTGCCCGTGGATAGGTTGGAATCGATTAAGATTCTTTTAACATTTGCTGCTTTAAACATTTTAAGTTATATCAAATGGATGTTAAAAGTGCTTTTCTAAATGGTTTCATTAATAAAGAGGTTTTTGTTAAACAACCACTTGGATTTGAAGATTCTTCAAATCCAAATCACATTTTTAAACTCTCAAAAGTACTTTATGGTCTCAAACAAACTCCAAAATCTTGGTATGATAGATTAAGTACTTTTATGTTAAATATTAACTTTTAAAAAAGTAAAATAGATACTATTCTTCTCACTCAAAAATTTAAATCTAGTCTGCTTATTTTACAAATATATGTTGATGATATTATTTTTGGTAGTCCGAACAAGTTCTTGTGCGAGAATTTGGTCAATCTTATGAAAAGAGAATTGAAAATAAGCCTCATAGAGGAACTTACATTCTTTATTGGATAACAAATCAAGCACACTCCCAAAGAAACCTTTATCAGTCAAACCAAATACATAAAAGAGCTCATTAAAAAGTTTGAAATGGAAAAAGGAAAAGCATTCAGAACTCTGATGAGTCCCTCAACAAATCTCAACTCAGATACATCCAAAAGATATGTTCATGAAAACACACATTGTGAAATGATTAGATCACTACTCTACTTGATCACAAGATGACCAAATATTATGTTTAGTATGTGCAAATGTGTTAGGTTTCAGTTTGCTCCTAAGGAGTCCCACTTGACTACTGTCAAAAGGATAATTCGTTGTCTCATTTGGACTCTAGACATTGGACTACAATACCTCTATTCCTCAAATTTTGATTTAATTGGTTACTCAGATACTGATTTTGCAGGTGAAAAAAATGATAGAAAAAGTAATAGTGGAACTTGACAAATTCTTGGTGATGCTTTAATTTCATGGCATTGAAAGAAATAGACTTTAGTTGCTCTATCAACTAACAAAGATGAATACATAGCCATTGGAAATTATGGTGCTCAGATTCTATGGATTATGCGTCAATTACTTAACTATGATTTATCATTTGAATCTATGCCCTTCATGTGTGATAGTACTAGTGTAATTAGTCTGTCCAAATACGCGGTGCATCATTCTACAACTAAGCATATAAGTATCAAGCATCATTTTATTCATTATCATGTTGAAAATAGAGACTTTTCTTAAAATTTGTTAACTCTAAAAGTCAACTTACTGATATTTTAACTAAACCTTTGCTAGAAGAAATATTATACTTTATGAGAAAAAGTCTTGGTATTACATGCATTAGTGATATTTAATTGCACTGTCTTTTATTTTTTATAACTTTAATCTAAAATGTTTTTAAAAATATTTTCAAATTTTTTTACCTTTCTGACTCATAATCATTACCTTTTACCCATTCCCCTTTTACGCATTCACTGCCTCATCTTCTTTCCTCATATTAATTTTTTACTTTAACTTTTCTCTTCTCGAGAATTTTGAAATTCTTTCTTGTTATAAGTCATCTCCATTCACATCACCACTTTTCATCTTCCACCAATTCACTTTCATTTTTCCACTTTTTAAATCCTTCTTAAATTTATCCTTTCTCATCATTCAAATGACCCAAAAAATATCCATGGAACATCTTGTAAAGAATCCCACCGTCTGTCATTTCGATAATCATGACCTAGTTCATATCTCTGGATCCTCCAAGGAAGCATCTTGTCGCTCCCTGCAATTGACTTTTCATAAGAAACTCTAAGCTTCTAGACCTACTTCATCCCTTAAGAAACCATGTCTCTTTCCTTTGGAATCTTTTTCACGTGAGGACATGCACAAGTTATGGGCAGAATCGCAGCAAAAAGAATTTATCGCTTTCAAAAATCACTTTATTATACCTGGAAGAATTGTGAATCTCTCACTATTAAAAGAGTCTCACTGCATTATAAGTTCTTTATTCAAACCTCAATACCTATCATTTATACTCCGTCTCTATGGCTTAGTAGTTTATGAAGACCCTGTTCGTATGTTTTATGCAAATCTTCATCTTTCCTAAGATAGGGGTGAGTTCAAAACTCTGGTGCTTGGAACAAAAATCATTGTCACGACTCGTGGCTACCCCCTATTCGTGACAACATTGCTTATGGTCACTATGAAATGGTACCTGCTATGAGCACGGGGTAAAGTATTAATATAATATATGTGCGGAAGATAAGCTGATGAAATACTAAAATACGCATCACAACATGTCTAAAAATATCTGATAAAATACTGGACATCAAACTATCTATCTGAGCAACTGATATTATTGAAAGAACTGACTGACTATCTCACTGATTGTCTGAAAGCCACTAAGCATCATGGGGAGTTGAAGGGACAAGCCCCAAACTAACTCCGACTGACTGAACATAAGGAAACACTATAAATACTAGAATAAATAAATTATATCCTCAATGAATGAGGACTCACCACTACTGTTGTTGAGTAATGCTGAGCTATCTAGGAACGATAAGAAAACTGATTGTCCGAACCTATGTTATAAGACAACATAAAGAAAGTATATGATTAGTACTTTGAATATACTGGTATATAAGATGAGGACTGGATGAAATGCGTGGGGTAACTTAGCATGAATGCATGAACATATAATATCTGAGAATGCAAGAACATACATAACAAAACATAACATGTACTGAGTTGATCTGATTAACTGATTAAATAATTCCTGTGTGACTGAATAATTGAAATCTAAATAAAGGGATGGTTAATGTCTATATACTAAGTATCTAATATCTACATATGGACTAGCTGATATTCTAACACAGAATAGCTAATGGTTGAATACTTAATAACTGACATCTAAATATTGATTCATTTGTATCTGAATACTGATTATGTAAAACTAAACTGTACTTGTTCTAAATAACTGGATTGAAATTATGGAATGTATCATGTAATCGACATTCCCCAATCTATGATAATCGGGGTCCAAACTGTAACCCCAGTTGGAAGGGTGTTAGTGTAGTGCCACGGGTACTAACACTAGCTGCATGGATCCACTAAACTAGTGTCCTAGAGGGCTAAAAAGTCACCCTCTACTGGCAGATGCTCTCATGAAATATGTGTCAACCCTGAACTAGCAGGTGGACATCTCAAACATATGATGGCTACGTATTTATTTAAATCAGGGATTTCTACTAAAGGACACACTCTACTAGCAGGTAAGCCCCTATCCTTGGGTTTGCTTGGTGCTAAATTTTACTCTCAACTGAACTGACACTGATACTGAACTGAGCTAAACTTAACTGAATGTTATTTCTGATAATGCTCATCATGATCAAAATTATCTGAGTATAATGATAAGATTCATGTCTTAACTCACTCAATACTTGAAAATTTGAAATCATGTATGACACTTTGGTATTAGGTGTTCATAACCCGTTAGCACTAAATGATCTTAATACACAATATTAAGGCTTAAAACTGTAGTATGAAATCATGGTTCAAAGATCCCAAAACATAGACATCTCACTAAGTGAAAAGCAAGATATTGAAAATGGGAACATGTTAATGAGAACACAACATGACTACATGACTTAATTCAAAATTTGAGAATTTATCTGTGACTCAATTGAACATGATATGGGAATTACAATATTCAAAATATGATATAACTCATTCCACCTAAAAACACTTGTAACCATAACTTGTAATTGAATTAACAAGAGATTCATGGATTTATTTCATCTTGAACACGTATAAACTCATAAATTAAGCTAAAAGAGGGTTTTTGGGATCCATAGGTGAAAGGGACCTATGGATGAACACCCGACATACCTTAAGAATTGAATTCTTGAATATTTCTTGGATTGGAAGCTTGAACTCTTGATTCCTTGAGGAAAGATCTAGAATTTGTTCTTGGGAAAGGAAGAGGGTTTTCTTAGGAGCAATTTGAGTGAATTAGGAAAATAATTTCCTTTTGGTTGCCCCAATTTGTGTTATCGATGAAATATGATGAGGGAAAATGACCCAAATTCCACTTGGGCATGAAACTTATAAAGCTGGGTGGGGCACCCTAATGCACTGTGACCCATTCTTGAGTCAAGCAGCTAATGCACCGTAACTCCTGATTGAGCTAAGAGGCCAGTGCACTGCGGCCCCTACTTGAGTCAAGCAGCCAACGTGCCGTGGGGATATCGTGAGTCCTCACTTTTTCAGCTATAAAAATACGTCCCAAACCCCCATATAAAAGTCCCGAACTCTCCTGAGATATACTTTCAACCTCCCTAAACACAAATCAACTCAAAAACCCATATTTTGAGATCAGGAAGACCAAAAAAAAATCTATAAAGTTTAGGGTCCTTGAAAATGGCTAAGTCCTCATCACTTAGTAAAATTTTCAAGCCTTGGACCCCTTAAGCATGCAACTAAGAGTTGAATCGGTCTTAGAATATCATGGGGCATTATAATATCTCCCATTTGGGAATATTCATTCTCGAATGAGACTGGGTTAGCTGAGAATACTGAGGAAATTAAGACCATATACCGAACATTCATGACTTGGAATATGATTACATAACCGAGCTTGAAGTATGATAGATGAACTGAACTGATTTTGTGAATCCATGCAATGGCATGAGAATTATTAAACAACTGAAATTGAGAATGGAAAATAGTCAATCTAAGGAAAATCATTACCTCTAGCTGAATTTGAATTTGCGGAGAAAAGATAAGGGCACTTGGTCCTCATATCTGCTTCTACTTCTCAAGTAGATCCCTTAACGGACTGATTCCGCCAAAGAACTTTAACCATGGAAACTTCTTTAATCCTTAGCCTACGAACCTGCCGATCAAGGATCTCAACTGGGATCCTCTTCATAGAAAAGGCTATCCTGAACATCTATGCTTTATAAAGGAGAAACTATAGCTAAATCACCAACACATTTCTTTAACAAGGAGACATGAAACACTGGATGCACTGATGCCAAACCTGTAGGCAACTCAAGCTCATAAGCTACCTTCCAAAATGGTTCAAGATTCTATATGGGCCCACATAGTGGGGACTGAGTTTACCTTTCTCTTCAAATCTCTTTACTCCCTTTATTGGTGAAATCCTCAAACAGACCCAATCACCAACCTCAAACTCAAAATCCTTTCTTCCCACGTATGCATAAGATCTCTGATGGCTTTGGGCTGTCTTGAGCCTTACCCAAATCAACTAAACTTTCTTAATTGCCTCAAACACTAAATATGGCCCTATTAAAGCACCCTCACCTACTTTAAACAATCAAATAAGAGATTTATATCTTCTTTTATATAGAGCCTCAAACTGAGCCATCTAAATATTGGAGTGATAACTATTATTATAGGCAAACTCAAACAGAGGTAAGTGGTCATCCCAAATGTGTTTAAAATCAATAACACATGCTCTCAACTTGTCCTCTAGGGTCTGAATGGTCCTCTCCACCAAACCATCTGTCTGAGGATGAAAAGTTGTACTGAGATGAACTTGGGTACCGAGACCCTACTTAAAAGCCTTTCAAAAATGGGAGGTAAATTGAGTACTTCTATATAAAATTATGGACAATAGAATCCCATGACACTTAACCAACTGCCTAAGATAAAGCTTGGCATAATACTCAGCTGAGTACTAAATATGAACTTGTAAGAAATGGGCAGACTTGGTCATTCTATCTACAATAACCCGTATTGAATCATGCTAACAGTGCGTACGAGAAAACCCATCACAAAGTCTATGTTCACCACCTATTGCTTCCTAGTGGGGATGCTAAACTCCTACACTATACCACTAGGACTTTGGTACTCAACTTTAACCTACTAAAAATTTGGACACTTATCCATAAACTCTATAATATCCTTCTTCATACTACTCCACCAATAGATCTCCCCAAATAGTAGTACATCTTAATGGCTCTTGGGTGTATAGAGTATTGTGTACCATGATCTTCTACAAGTATTTTCTATCTCAAGACATCAACACACAAAACACATAATCTACCCAGAAAATGAATCATACCATCTCCTCTTTGGGAGAAACAACCACTTTTTGATCTCTAACAAACTCCTTCAACACAGCTAAACTAGGATCCCTATCTTTCTTTTCTTTCAGTTCAGAAACCAATGAAAATTAAGCTTTTCTTTGACTTCAGCAACCAATGAAGATTTTGAACCATTCTAAACCCATACAATACCTTCAGCTGAATCAACCAGCTGAATACCTAATCTAGCAAGCCGATGAACCTCAGAAACTAAGTTCTTCTTACCCTCATCAACATGAGCAACTCTTCCCATAGGCAACTAGCTAAGGGTATCTACCACTACATTGGCTCTACCCGAATAATACAATTCACTAATATCATATCTTTTAACAACTCAAGCCACCTTCTATGATAAAGATTCAGATCTTTCTGCATGATACATACTGTAAACTCTTATGATCCATAAAAACATCAAAATGAACCCCATAAAGATAATTCCTCCAAATTTTCAAGGAAAGGACGACAGCTATCAGCTCAAGATCTTAGGTAGGATAATTTCTTTCATAGGGTTTAATCTGTCTAGAGATGTAGGCTATGACTTTGCCTCTCTGAATCAAAACATAACAAAGACCAACTATGGAATCTCCACAATAAACCACAAATTTATCTGAGCCATCTGGTAAAGTCAAGACTGGGGTGAAAGTGAGTCGAGTCGTCAACTCCTGAAAACTCTTCTTGCAATAATTTGAGCATTGAAATTTTACCTTCTTCTAAGTCAATAGAGACATGGGGGAATTAAAAAAAGAAAACTATTTAACAAACCATCTGTAATAGCTAGCCAAACACAGGAAACTCTTGATATCTAATGGAGAGATAGGTCTAAGCCTATTTCTCACTGCTTTATCCTTTTGAGGGTCCACTCAAATTCCCTCACAAAAGATAATATGGGTAAAAAAGCTATTAATACTAGCCAAAATTCTCACTTACTAAATTTGGCAAATAACTGATGAGCTCTAAAGGTCTTTAACAAAATTCTTAGATGGTATGCATGATCATTCTTAATATAAGAGTAGACAAGGATATACTTAATGAAGACCATGATGAATGTATCCAAGTACTGCTTGAAGACCCTAGTCATAAAGTCCATGAAAGCTTCGGCGGCATTCGTTAGACCGAAAGACATAAATAGAAATTCAAAGTGACTATATCGAGTTTTGAATTTTGTCTTCGGGATGTAACATTTTCTAACTCTAAATAGATGATAGATGGATCTGAGATCTATCTTAAAGAAATAACTAGACCCTATAGTTGGTCGAACAAGTCATTAATTCTGGGGAGTAGATACGTATTCTTGATTGTGACTTTGTTCAACTAATGGTAATCAATGAATATTCTGAGAGAACCATCTTTATTATGAATGAACAAGACTGGAGTGCCCCATGGAGAAACACCAGGCCTGATGAAACCCTTATATTAGAGTTTTAACTAGTCCTACATTCCTTAAGCTCAGTTGGAACCATTCTGTACAGTGGAATAAAGATAGAATAGGTATTTTGAAGAAGATCTATTTTGAAGTCAATTTTCCTATCAGGGGGAAGTCTGGGAAGATCTTCAAGGAATATGTCTGGAAATTCCCTTACCACTGGAACTAATTCAAGACTTGAAGTCTTAGAATTCAAGTCGTTGACTCTAACAAGATGGTAAACACACCCCTTAGACATTATTTTTCTTTCTTTAAGATATGAAATAATCTAACCCCTAAGCACTGAAGTACTATCCCTTTACTCAATTATTTGTTCATTGGGAAACTAAAATTGAATGACTCTAACTATATAATCAAATGAGGCATAGCATGAGTAGAGCCAATCTATGCCGAGAATGACATCAAAATCTATCATCTCTAACTCTAAAAAATCAGCTGAGGTGATTTTTTGAGATATTATAACCAGGGAATTTTTGTATACCCATCAGGCTATAATAGACTTACCTACTGGGGTAGATATTAAGAAAGGTTGTGTTAATATTTCGAGACTAAAACCAAAATTGACAACTATATAAGGGGTCACAAAAGAAAGTAAAGATCCGGGGTCAAACAATGTATAAACATGAAGATGGAAAAATTATAACATACACGTAACCATATCAGGGGAACTTTCCTGATCATGCTGAGTCAGGAGAGCATACAACCTATTCTGGCGCTGTCCACTGGTGGCACCCTACTGATTCGGGTGACCTACTGAAGCCTAAGAATAGCTAGACTGACTCTGCTGACTAGCCCTCGGGCAATCCCTGACCCTATGGCCTGGCTTTCCATATCCAAAACACCCATCACTACCAGATTTACACTCACCCAGTTAATTCCTGCCACACTTTTTGTAGAGCGTATTAGTATGACCACCGTTCATACAACCCAAGGGCTTTGAGCCTCAAGCTCTATCCCGACTAACTTGACTGAACTTAGGCAAAGGCTCACTAGATGAAGATAAAGATGGGGATGAAATTTTAAAATAGAACTAAGAACGGTTACCACTTTTATACCATGGATGACAAAATTTAAAACTACCTATTCTAGACATCTTATTTTTTCTCTCTTTCTCCTTTAGCTTCTCCTTCTCAATCTGCTGAGCATGAAACATAAGTCTAGATAAGTCCATCTCTTTAATTAACATAGCAGTCCTACACTCCTTGAAAATACTATCAACTACACCAGAGAAAAACTTACTAATTCTAGACCTATTGTCTACCACCATAGTAGGATCATACCTTGCCAACTGAGTGAACTTAAGCAAGTAATCCATCACGCTCATATTACCCTACTTCAAATTTATGAAATCTTGAACCTTATATTCCTTGTCCTCTAAGAGAAACAACCTGTTTAAGAAAGATATGGTAAACTTCTCCCACTCAACCGGACCTGCATCAACACCATAGTTCTCCTTCCACTGCTTAAACCAGGTGTGAGCTATATCCTACAATTGATATACAGCTAATTATACACTCTTACTCAGAGTGACACCTATAATATCTGTCACCGTATATACACTATCTAGAAACTTCTACGGATACTTCTCAAGCTTGGATTTCAAAAATAAAAGGGGATTCATCTGAGTAAAATCCCAAATTCTAGCTACTGTGGTATTTTTCATTGGATTGGCTATGGTAACAGCTTGCTGGTTGTTTTGAGCAGCTACTGAGTGACTATATTCGTAAAAGTAGCCTTGAATTCAATGTAAAAGACATGCTCATTTATTGGATCTTCCTGAATAGGCGGTGGTGTGGGCTAATCCCTATTCCTTCTTCCATTGCTTCTTTTGGGAGGCATTATATGTAAACGGTACAAAGGATGAGTTAGAAAAGGGAATTAAATGGAGCTCATGCTATTTCACATGACATGAACAATGAAAGAAGGGAAACTTTCCTAAAACATCTCATAAAATCTTGCCCATATGTGTGGAGTGCTTTACACCCATGCAAAAGACTTTACTCAAGAAGGCCTTCAGACACCCTAAGACACTTTAAAAACCATAGGCTCTAATACCAAGTTTTGTCATGACCGAGGCTACCCCTTAGTCATGTCAATGGTACTTACAGTCATAAATGACCACAAGGTAATCCATGATTTAGTAACTGCTATGAGCACTGGGTAAAGCAGTAATATAATACATGTGTAGAAGATAAGATGATGAAATACTAAAATTCACATCACAATATGTCTAAAAATATCTAATAAAATACTGGAAACTAAACTATTTATCTAAGCAACTAATAATACTAAAAGAACTGACTAATTGTCTAACTAATTATCTAAAAGCCTCTAAATATCATGAGGAGTTGATGGGACAAGCCCCCAACTATCTTCAACTGACTGAATTTATGGAAACACTAAAATGATAGGAATAAAGAAATCATGTCCTCAATGGATGAGGACTCACCACTTCTGCTGCTGATTAACACTGAGCTATCTAGGTATAGTAAGGAAACTGAGCATCCGAACCTATGTTATAAGATAACATAGAAAAAAGAAATGTATGTGGTCAGTACTTTGTATGTACTATTATATGAGATGAGGACAGGCTGAAATGCACTGGGTTACTGAGCATGAATACATGAATATATAATATCTGAGAATGCAAGAATATACAAAACCAAACATAACATACATTGAGTTGATCTGATCAGCTAACTAACTGATGCATGTGTGACTGAATAATTGAAATCTAAATAAAGGGATGACTAATGTTTATATATTGAGTAGCTAATATCAGAATATGGAATAGCTGATATTTGAACACTGAATAGCTGATGATTGAATACTAAATAACTGATATCTAAATATTGATTGACTAGTATTTGTATACTAATTAGCTAATATCTAAATATTGCTCATGTAAAACTAAACATTGCTTGCTCTGAATAACTAGACTGAAACTGTGGGAGGTATCATGTAACTGAAATGCCCTAATCTGAGCTAATCAGGATCCAAGCTATAACCCTAGTTGGAAGGGTGTAAGTACCATGCCACGGGTACTAATACTGGATACATGGATCAACTAAAATGGTGTCTCGAAGGGCTAAATAGCCGCTCTCTACTGGCAAATATATGTTTGCCGTTAACTATTAGGTGGGTCTCTCAAACCTCCGCTAGCTATGTAGTTTTGTAACTCAGGGGTTGCTACTAAGGGACACACCCTCTAGTGGTAGTTGAGCCCCCATCCATGGTTTGCTTGATGCTAAATCCTACTCCCAACTGAACTGAACAAAACTCCACTGAATGTTATTTTTGATAATGCTCATCATGATAAAAATTACCTGAGTGTAAGGATAAGATTCATGGCTTAACTATCTCAATACTTGAAAATTAAAAATTATGTATGATACTCAGGTATTAGGTGTTCATAACCCGCTGGTACTAAATGATCATAAAATACAATATTAAGGCTTAACAGTGTAGTATGAAATCATGGTTCAAAGATCCCCAAACATAGACATCTCACCAAGTAAGTGAAGAGCATGACGTTGAACATGGAAACGTGTTAAACACTAGTAAACAACATGATTACATGGCTAAATTCATAATTTGGGGATGTATCTTGCAATCAATTGATTATAACATGGGAATAGCAACACTCAAAACATGATATAATTTATTCCACCTGAAAACACTTGTAACCATAACTTATAATTGAATTAACAAGAGATTAAAGGATTTATTCATCTTGAGCAAGTATAAACTCATAAATTAAACTAAAAAAGAGTTTTTGGGCTCCTTGGGTTAAAGATACCCATGGATGAACATCCTACATACCTTGACAACTAGATTCTTGAAGATTTCTTTGGTTGGAAGCTTGAACTCTGGATTCCTTAAGGAAAGAGCATAAATTTGTTCTTAGGAAAGGAGAAGGGTTTTATTGAGAGCTATTTGAGTGAAAGAGGAAAATAATGCCCTTTTAGAATCCCCGATTCATTTTATGGATAAAATAGGATGAGGGAAAATGACCCAAATTCCCCTTAGGAACTTAACTTATAATGCTGGGTGGGGCACCCCAACGCGTCGCGACCCATGCTTGAGTCAAGCAGTCAGCGCGCTGCTACTCCTAATTAAGTCAAGCGGCCAGCGTGTCATAACCCCTACTTGAGTGAAGTAGCTAACGCATCATGGGGATATCGTGAGGCCTCACTATTTAATCCATCCAAACACATGCCAAACTCCATCCAAAAGTCTCAAAACTCTCTTAAGACATACTTTCAACTTCCCTAAATATGAATCAACTCAGAAATCCACATTTCAAGGTCGAGAAGACAAAAATAATAATTCGTAAAGTTTAGGGGCCTTGAAAATGGCTAAGTCCTCAACTCATAGTGAAATTTTCAAGCCTTGGGCCCCTTATGCGTGAAACTAAGAGCTGAATCGATCTTTGAATATTAGGGGTATTACAATCATCCTAAATGATTTTCTATTTGAAATGGTTTTTGATACTAAGTTCTCTGGAATTATCCCATTTATGAATGGTACATGGCCTGATAATTTTAAGGTTATCATTGAAGATTCTAAAAAGGTTGTTTCAGATTCGGAAGTTAGTTCATCAAACTTTGGTCTTCATCAAACTTTGGTCTGCTGTCTCTTTGTTTTATGTATAGAATTTAGGATTATATTATAACTGATGTACCATGGTTTCAAGAAACTTTTGATTTTGTAAACCAAAAAATATGCAAATACTTAGGTCTATTTTCTTAGATATGAAGTATTTTTGTGTCTATTTTGCAAAAAACTAGGTTGTGGAGCTTAAACAAAGAAAAAAGTTAAAGTTAGATGAAAGACACCACTTGAGAGACAACTTACGTAGCATAGGTACTACTTAGAACCATTTTAAGTGGCCTTGTGTGTCTTAGAGATTGAAAGGTCAGAAACTTGAAAGTTGATTTTTTCATGACACTAACGAAGGGCTACCTACAGCCTGTAAGTAGTACATATGGAACCGTTAGTTTCAGCACAAGTTTCAAAAGGTAAAGGTTCAGAGAAGCTGAAGATTGAAAAAGTTTCTAATACCTATGTTGGGGTCACCTATGGGACATAAGTATCACTTACGCCCCTTAGGTTCCTTCATAAGTTGTGTTTTTTTCTCCAGATTTTGGGATTTAGATCACTTATGAAACCCACCTATAAGGAGTAAGTACAATATATGGCCCATAAGTGGGTCCATACGTGGCCACCGACCCAATTTTCTCTTTTCATTTTGGTTACGATTTTTAGGGTTTCTATGTAATCTATAAGTACCTGTTTGTATTCACTAATTACTTCAAAAGAGAGGTAGAGATTAGGAAAAAGAGATCACAATAGTAATTTGAGGCTACCAACCCTCATGTAATTAACTTGACACTCAAAAGATAATAGTTAATCTAGGATCTAGTATAAGGATTAGTAAGGCTACACTCTACGACTTAAAAGGTAAATAATGAAATTCTCTAAAGGCATTCACAAAATGGTTAGTGATACATAACTTATCAGATTTTTCATGCAATATATTGGGTTATTTCAATGGAGAATGATAAATATATGGAGTTAAGAAGCCAGGGGGAACATTGTCCCCGTATTCATGTCGTGTTGATTCAAACCAAAGTAACCAAGAGTTTTTACTTTTTGATATTGTTCTCATCAAAATCTCCCCATATACTTTACTGCATTTTCCAACTACTTCAATAGATTCATGTGAGATATTTGGCCTATTCCTTGTGGATTTAATCGCAACATCTATTGGGTTACTATATTCGATATCAACAGTATTATACTTATTGGAGGTGTAGTTTTGGGTGATATCAAATTTTGACACCTGGGGAATACAATTATGGATTGATTGACAGAGTTTGTTGAGGCTGTTGGGTTTTACTTTTCTGTTTTTCTTAGGGCATATGCGAGTATATTCTCAGTACTAGGAGTCAAGATAATGAATTGATCCCACTTGATCAACAGCTTGAAAAAACCCTATGATAGAATCGTAGGATGTTGAAACACAATCATGAAGCTCATCAAAATGAGATTTGAGATGATCCTCATGACTTTCCTCCCCAACTTCTACATGGTGTTCAAGAGACATTTGCATGATTACTTGTAAAAGAAAATATAAGGAGGGATAATGAGGTTGCCTGTCGTGCAACTCTAGATAAAAATAATGATAATGAGCATATCATCTAGTAGCCCTCAAGAAAAGTAGAAAAGATATAGCTCAAGTGCTCTAGGTTATTAGTAATTTCCAATCTATGAAGATCTAGAAGATGACTTGGGGTAGGCTGAGCCTATCGAGATATGATCCATCATTTCTCCTAAGTTTCTGTAAGACCCCACAAAATTCTTAGCTTAATTCAGTCCTTTAAGCTTGTTAAGGGGTCCCAGACTTAGAAAATTTTAGGTAATTATTCCCATTCAGAGTCATTTTAGTCTTTGTAAGTTGGAAATCTTATTTCATGACCTTCCTAACCTTAGTTTGTCTATCTTCAAATTGATTCATGATTAGGGTCACTTGTGGGTCATCTCAGGTGAGTTTTAGATTTTTTGGACTAGCGCAAAGGCGAGTTTGGATACCCAAAATAGTGAGGGGCCGCGATAGCCCGGCGTTGCGAGGGCCAGTCAACCCAAGTAAGGATTGTTCCACGATGGCTACTTGATCCAAACAGGAGTCACGACCCGAGGAAAACCCTATTCAACATTATTTTAATACAGGTTGTAGGGGAAAATGGGTTATTTTCCCCACCCTTATTCAGCCTTAACACCAAATTAATCAGCCTATAGGGCAAAATCTCATTCTTTACTCATAAACTCTCTAAAGAGCAAGCCCTAGCCCCATCCAGTTCAAGAATTCAAGTTTCAAGAACTCACTTCAATCTCCTCAAAAGTAGTAATCAAGGTATGTGAAGTATTCATTTGAACTATAAGTTTATGGATTTCATGAATTTCATGTTGGGTTTGATCATATTCATGTTTAAAATGATTAATTGGGATTTTAATCCATGTTTTATAATACGTTTCATGTGAGGTTAATTGATATATATATATATATATATATATATATAAATATGTAATATCGTTTGGATCCATATACAACCCTTGAAATTGCTCATGTGAACTAATCAGATAAAGAAATCATGTCATGTTAGCTTATGTGCAAGTTGTATGAAGCAAGTGTTTGATAAAATACCTCCATGAATGAGTTATGAACAAGTGCACATGATTATTCTTTTCAAGACTATGCTCAGCTTAATTTTTCATGCTATCGAGTCCTGGGGGTATTTAATACCTGAAAATTTAGTTGTTTACATAGACACAATGTCAGTTACAGAATGGTATCAGTCATGTCACGACTAGTAGTACTCTCAATCAGTTATAAAACCCAGTAGTATTCAGTTAGTTACAGTATCTAGTAGCTTTCAGTCAGTTAACAGGATTCAGTAGTATTTCATCAGTCAACGAAACTCAGTAAACTTAGTAATAGTTCAGTCAAGTTTAGTATGAACTAGGAAATTAGTTCAGCATCTATTTAGTTGGAAGTAGGATTTAGCACTGAACGAACCTAGGGATGGGGGTGCACCCATTAGATTGGACTGGGTCAATACAAGCAATCCCTAAGTTCCAGAACTACATAGCCAGCGTAGGTTTTGCGATGTCATATGTTAGATAAGATTGACATACTCAGGGATCACCCACTAGATTAGGACTAATCTCATGGGTCACCCATTAGTTAGGACTGACTCTACAATAGTTGTCTTTACCCGTGGAACGATATCAACACCCTTTCAATTGAGGTTACAGATTGGATTCCAACTCAATCATCTTAATTGGGGTATGTCGGTTAGATGATTACCTTCTACATAATTTCAATCTCAGTGTCTGATTCAGTCTCAGTATAGAACTCAGTTTAGTTGTATAGATTCAGGACTTTCATACATAGTTATTTAGTAATTAGTAATATAGTATTAGTAAACTTGAATATCAATTAATCAATATTCAGACTCAGTATTTAATTCTATCACAATCTCAGTTATAGTTTTTGTATTCATGCATGTACTGTTATTCAGTCAAACTCATGATATTCGGATAGTATTGTTCATGCATATGAACCCATGCATTTTAGCCTACCTTACTGAGCATTCAAGTACATTCTAAGTACTGGCGCATACCTTTCTTTTGTGCTATGATGTCTTATATCATAGGTTTAGACATTTGGGCACCCGAGCACCCTTAGCAAATTTAGATTCTCAGCAGAAAGAGTAGTGGTGAGTCCTCATAGTTTGAGGACATGATTTTTTTTAGAATTTTAGTTCGTTTTTAGTATTAGGAGTTAGTTGGGGACTTGTCCCATCAACTCCACAGTTCAGACAATTTTGAGTCTTTTCAGATTAGATGTATTTTTAGACAGATATTTCAGTTTTGGTATTGTTATACTGTATTCAGTTTTATCTACAAATTTGAACCTTATGGAAAGTTTTCGTCTAAAGTCCACAAATTACATTATTATTATTTTTTAGTTATTGTAGCAGGTATCAGTCATGGGTTAGCTTATGTTCTTTCGGGATTATGAGCACCGTGTATATTCAGAATACAAACTCAGGCCATTACAAACTTTATATCAGAGCCTAAGGTTCAATAGAGTCCTAGGAAGTTTGATAGCCATATTTAGTAGAGTCTTGTGCATGGGTGTGTAGCATGCCACACTTATCGATAGGAGGCTATGAGATATTTTAGGAATAGTTTCCCTTCTTTTAGTATTCATGTTGTCCGAGTAAGAATGATCTCCAGTTAAACTAACAGTTTAATTTATTTCTCTCTTTCATTACAGAACATTCCTCCTAAAAGGACTAATGAAAGAAGAATCGAAAATCAGTCAACACCTCAGCCCGTTCAGGCAGATCCTATGGACAAGCACATTTCTTATGCAGAATTCAAAAATGCCTTCACTACTCAAGCTAATTTAGTAGTAACTCAGAATGAACAACCAATTGCTGTTCTGGACAACCCAGTGGCCAGTACTACTGCAGCTAGGATTTGGGATATCACCCGAATGAATCCTTCCATATTCTTAGGATCTAAGTTAGAAAAGAATCCATAGGAGTTCCTCAATTAGGTTTAGAAAGTCACAGATATCATGGGAGTGACTTCTAGTGAATATGTGGTTTAAGCAGAGGAAAGTACATTGAGACACAGATGCAGGGACTATAGATTGGGAGGAGTTTACTACTGATCCTAGACAAATTCTTTCCCTTAGAGCAGAGGGAACCCAAAGTGTTAGATCTTATCAATCTCAGGCAGGGTAGTATGAGTGTGAAAGAGTATTCCCTTATGTTTACTAAGTTAGCCAGTTATGCTTCCTATGTAGTAGCAGACAATTGGTCCAGAATGAGCAAGTTTGTGTCTAGGGTATTAGATAGTATAGTTAAAGAGTACAGAACTATGATGTTGATTAGGAGATAGATATCTCTAGGCTTATGGTCCATACTAAATAGATTGAGGATCAGAAGGACAGAGAAGGTAAGAGAGTTAGAATAGGTAGCTTTAGTTTCACTCAGCCTAAGTCAGCAGGCAATAACCGTTCCTAGTTTAATCCAAAATCTTCAATTCCAGCTTCATCCTCAGCTAGTGCACCAGTACCTAAGTTTAAGAACGACAGTCATGATGGAAAGCCAGGCTCCAAAGCCTTGGGTAGTGTGGGCAGTGGTCTTACCCATTTACTTTGTGATGAATGTGGTATACATCACTTAAGTGTGTGTAGGGATGGTAGCAATGCATGTTTTAGATGTGGTAAGCCATGACACAGGATATGGGAGTGTAGATTAATGGCTCAGAGGGGAAAATATTGCGATAACATGGTTAGTACAAGCATTCTTTAGCTCAGTCCGGTCACTTGAATCAGTAGGGTACCACTTCCTATACTACTAGTGGTCAACGCCAGAATAGACTTTATGCACTCCAGACTCACCATGATCTGGAAAGTTCTCCTGAGTTAGTTAAAGGTACGTTATTAGTATTTCATCCTTGTGGTTATACTTTGCTAAATCTGGAGGCTTCACCTCTTTTGTAACTCCTCTATAATAGTCAACTTTGGTATCAGACCCGAAATGGTAGCAGGGCTCTCCACAGTGCCTATTTCAGACTCTAGAGTATCATGGTTTCAGTTTGGTTTAGAGTTTATTAAGTTGTCCACAAATTTAGAATAATGGCTTTAAGTTGAGAAGGAGATGGTGGGTTAAGTAACTAAGTTAGACTTTCAGATTCTAGTAATAATATCAGTACGTGTAGAAAATAAGTGAGAAGAGATGAGACTAACCTGTCCTTACCTCAGTGCAATGATTTGTACTTCAGTTATCATGATATCTACTCATGCCTTTCACATTAGCACTATGACCATAGATCATATTCGTGAATATTAGCGAAAAGAAAAAAATCATCCATGCTTAGAGTTCTTAGTATGAGGAGTTCCTGTTCACTCAGTATTTAGTTCTAGTATAAGATCAGTTACAGTCTCAGATATCAGTTATGCAATTATTAGAACTCATTATTCAGCTTTAGTAAAATCTTAATTATAGACTGAGTTATCATCTTAATTACAGTTGCAGTCACAGTCTCAGTCCAGTAATCATATAAGTAGCTCAGTTTAGTTTCAGGTTTGCTTAATTATAGTATACACTTATTAGTTATTAAGTTATCAATATTTTAGTACCTCATTTTATAGGTTATTTTTGAATCATATTATACGCTTGGTCTTACATTCTCAAATAATGCAGTTTTCACAAATTCATGCTTTGTTATCTCATGTTACTCAGTCAGTCCTTACCTCATATGTATAATACTGTACAGTTTTATTCCAGTTATTCAAACCTAGTATAGTTTAGTCTTACATGCCTAGTATTCAGCTAGTAGCCATTAAGTTAATCAGATAAGATGGTATGTTTTAGCATTCGTACTCACCACCCATGTTGATATTTTCAGTTGACTCAAGAAAAATGTTGTGCTGAAGTAGAAATAATAATTGAAGGAAATAGTTGGAATATGTGGCTAAGGTTATAAGTCAGTAGTTCCGATGCAGGAGTCTTAGTTACTCTATCTTAGTAATATTCCATAGGCCTCGCCCCGTATTACAGTATTTTAGCCAGGGTGTGATTTCTTATTCTGATGTTTTATTCAACCCATGTTAAGATTTTATTTCTCCTTAAAGTCACTAAAGCTCCATAGAGAGAGTGTAATAAAAATGCTTCAATCGAGCATAAGTTTTTACTATGAGCTAGTCAGTAGGGTCAGTAATTCAGTTTAACAGTCAGGTAGATAAGTTTGTGTGGTATTCTATCTTTCCACCTAGTCATCCTATACAAAGTATCATGAGTGAAACTATTCCAAGATCGAGCAACCATGCGATTGAAAATTCAGCTCAGTTCAGGTGTCGTGCCTCAGTTTCAGATTCTCAATAGGCAGTCACGAGTTAGTTCATAGGGGCCCTGTGCATCGTCTCAGTTTTTCCTTAATATCTCAGCTAAGTCCGCATTCTTCAGGTGTCATAATATTCCAAGAGGGAGATGCACTATAATTCCTTGAGCTTTTATAACCTAAATATTTCATCTTCTCTTCATGTAATAAATCTAGTTTGGAGCAAGGGGTACTCATAGGTCGACCCTCAAGTTCCAATCTTAGCCGTAAGCCATGTATTCTTGGGCTCAGTTTAGTTCATTTATCATATTTCAGGCTCAGTAATGTTCTTATGTGCCCATTCATGCATGTTTAATAAATGATCTCAGGTTTATCAGTATTCTTAATTTAAGGTAACAATCTTCCATAGATTGGCGTAGTTCCATGTCCAATTACAATTATAATCTTGGTATCCATCATCATTGCACATTCATGAATCAGTTCATTTATGTACTCATGCATCAGATATGCATGTTCAATATACAAACTCAGCGTATCAGTAATATTAGTTACGAAGTTATGCCTTAGATATGCATATTTAATATGATAATTTAGTATATCAGTAGTGTCAGTTCTAAAATCATGTTGCAGTTATGCGAGTCCAGTACGCAAGTTTAGTTTGTCAGTTCTTTTATCATAGTCATTCTCATTTGATGATGAATGTTCCCAAGGGGAAGATATTGTAAGACCCCACATAATTCTTGGCTTACTTTATTTCTTTAAGCTTGTTAAGGGGTCCCAGATTTTTAAAAAATTTAGCTAAGTATTCTCGTTCAGAGTTAATTTAGCCTTCGTAAGTTGGCAATCTTATTTCATGACCTTCTTGACCTTAGTTTGTTGATATTCAAATTCATTCATGATCAGCATCACTTATGGTTATCTCAGGCGAGTTTTAAATTTTTTGGACTAGCATAAGGGAGAGTTTGGATGCCCAAAATAGTGAGGGGTCGCGATAGACCTACATCACGAGGGCCAGTCAATATAAGTAAGGGTTGCTCCGCGATGGCTACTTGACCCAAGTAGGGGTTGCAATGCGAGAAAAACCTTGTTCAACATTATTTTAATATGGGTTATGGGGGTAAATGGGCCATTTTCCTGACCCTTATTCAGCCTTAACATTAAATTAATCAGCCTATAGGGCAAAATCTCATTCTTTACTCATAAACTCTCTCAAGAGAAAGCCCTAGCCTCATCAAGTGCAAGAAATCAAGTCTCACAAAGTCACTTCAATCTCCTCAAAAGTAGTAATCAAGGTATGTGAAGTGTTCATCCAAAGGTCCCTTCTATCCTTAGAGTCCAATAAATTATTTTTAAACTTCAAGTCTATGGATTTCATGAATTCCATGTTGGGTTTGATTATATTCATGTTTAAAATGATTAATTGGGATTCTAATCCATGTTTTATGATGTGTTTCATGTGAGGTTAATTGATATATATATATATATGTAATATCATGTGGATCCATGTAAAACCCTTGAAATTGTGCAGTTGGAGTTGAATTATGATGCCCACTTTTTGTTAATGTTATGTACATATATCATGCTCACTAAGTGCTTGATGAATTTCTCATATGAACTAACAAGTTAAAGAAATCAAGTCATGTTAGCTTACGTGCAAGTTGTATCATGCAAGTGTTTGATAAAATGCCTCCATAAATGAGTTATGAACAAGTGCATATGATTAGGCATTTCAAGGCTATGCTATGGTTTACTTTTAATGCTATCAAGTCCTGGGGGTATTTAATACCCGACAATTTAGCTGTTTACTTAGAGCCAGTGTCAGTTACAGAATGGTATCAGTCATGTCACGACCAGTAGTAATCTCAGTTAGTTAAAAAACCCGGTAGTATTTAGTCAATTAACAAGATTTAGTAGTATTCCGTCAATCAATAGAACTCAGTAAACTCAGTAACAGTTCAGTCAAGCATAGTATGAACTAGGAAATCAGTTCGTTGTCTATTCAGTTGGGAGTAGGATTTAGCAACGAGCAAACCTAGGGATGGGGGCGCACCCGTTAGATAGGACTGGGTCCTTAGAAGAAATCCCTAAGTTCTAGAACTACATAGCCAGCGTAGGTTTTGAGATGCCACCCATTAGATAGAACTGACAAACTCAAGGATCACCCGCAAGATTAAGACTGATCTTAGAGGTCACCCATTAGTTAGGACTGACTCCACAATAGTTGCCTTTACCCGTGGCATGTCACTGAAACCCTTCCAATTGGGGTTATAGATTTGACCCCAACTCAGTTATCTTAATTGGGGCATGTCGGTTAGATGATTACCTCCCCCTATTTTAGTCTTAGTGTCAAATTCAGTCTCAGTATAGAACTCAGTTTAGTTCTACAAATTCAAGACTGTCAGATACAGTCATTTAGTAATCATTAATAGAGTATCAATAAACTCAAATATTAGTGAATAAGTATTCAGACTCAGTATTCAGTGCTATCACAATTCAGTTACAGTTTTCATATTCATGTATGTATTCTTATTTAGTCATACTAATGTTATTCAGTTAGTATTGTTCATGCATATGAACCCATGCATTTTAGCCTACCTCACTGAGCATACCCGTACATTCAAAGTACTCACACATCCCTTTATTTTGCACTATAATGTCTTATATCACCCCTAGCAAATTTAGATTTTTAGCAGACAAAGTAGTGGTGAGTCCTTATAGTTCAAGGACATGATTTATTTTTGGAATTTTAGTTCGTTTTCAGTAGTCAGAGATAGTTGGGGACTTGTCCTATCAAATCCATAGTTTAGACAGTTTAGAGGCTCTTTAGACTAGAAGTATCTTTAGAAAAATATTTTAGTTTTGGTATTGTTATACCTATTTAGTTTTATCTATAGATTTGAACCTTATGGAAAGTTTCCACCTAAATTTCATATTTTATAGTATTATTATTATTTAGTTATTGCAGTAGGTACCAATCATGAGTTAGCTTGTGGTCCTTCGAGATTATGATAATCTTGTAGCATCCGTGATATAAATTCGAGGCATTACAATTTCTCGAGGGTGAAGTCCCATATTACTAGCGCTATGACCTAGTCGTTAAATTTGAAGGGTGTGCTTGCTAGACTACCGATTGATGACGCCGACATGCACATCATGAATTTTGGTAGGATGTATAGATTATAAAATTTAGTTGGGGTGAATTAAGAAACATTGCAACTTAGTTTGTTCTCATTTTATCTGTCTGGTGAGGCAATATTATGGTTAGAGTAACTACCTAGTGGGTCCATTACTAATTGAAATGAGTTGCTCAAATTATTCTTTGATAGATTCTTTCCTTTAGCCAAAATTCTACAATTAATAGATAAGATCTATAATTTTAGGCAATTGCATTCTAAACCACTAAATAAGGCACAGAATTATAGGGAGAAATTTTCTATCGATCCTTGAATACTAGTTCTAAAGTTGTTGTGGATACTATTATGGGTGGAGCTTTCATGAGCCTGCATTGGGAGGCAACATTAGAAATCTTATATCAAATCTCTCTTACTAATCAAGGGTGTAATACTTGATAGGCAGATAGAGGTGCTGATATTTATGCTTTTGGGGCTTTTAGCGAGCAAGGAATCATAGATGATATTATGGCTCAAGAAGTTGCATAGCCGAGGAAAAAGATTGGGTTACTAACTAAGCATTTTGTAACTATGAATTTTGAAAACGTGAATGTTGTGGACGCAATGGTAGAACACCTAAGTTATATGATTCTAATTTTGAATAAGAGGCAAAATATCTAGATAGAGTGTTGGTGGGTTTTTGAGCCAAGGGCCAAGGGTCTACTCAAGACACTTGGAAATTGAGGCAAGGAAACCAAGGTCTGAACTATTATGGGGACAGTTATAGGGATTGGAGCAGAGAAAGAGATGGTGACTAGCGGCGTAAGTATGATTATAAGTAGGGGTATGGTTCATTTGTTCCACCAAGAAATTGTGACACTGAGTCAAAAATGGACATGTTGCTTACTAAGTTGGTTAAGGGTTCTAAGAATCAAGTGAGTTGTATTAAGGAAATCAAGGAAGATATTTTAGTTTTGAGCCAGAAAGTTGAGTCACATGCTACTACAATCAATTAACTTGAGAAGTAGTTTGATCAGATGTCAGCAACCTTGAATCAACATCAATTGAGAACTCTTTTGAGTAATACTATCCAGAATATGAATAATGATAATCACTATTTGTCCATCACCACTTGGAGTGGTAAGCTCACCATTGATTCCCATATGTTTGTAGTTGATGAAGTTTGGGATGATGTTGTTGATATTAATGAAGCACTCGAAGTGGAACCTAAAAATTTGGTGACTATTGGTGAGTCATCACAAAAATTGTTGAGTGTTGAGAAGGATAAAGGAAAACAGAAGGAACTCGATCCAATATTGTATACCATTCTGCAAAATTCCCCACCTTTTTCTTTAATATTGAAGAAAAACCAAGAGGAAGAAAAGTATCAGAATTTTATGTTGGTTTTGGAGAAATTGTTTGTTAATATTCCTCTTATAAAAATATTGGAGAAGATTCTAGTCTATACAAAGTTCATAAAGGATTTGGTTACTAAGAAGCAGATGGTGACTTTTGAGCCCACTGATAATATGCACCATTGTTGTGCTATTGCTTCTCGATCTTTGGTAGAGAAGAATGAGGTAGACAGAGCCTTTACTATTCCATGTACTATTGTGTCCTTCAACTTTTCTCTATCTTTATATGATTTGAGAGCTAATATCAGTCTCATGCTGTTGGTGGTATAAAAGCAGTTGGGGTTAGGGGCACCCAAATTGATATCTATGAGGTTATTGATGGTCGACCGCACGGTGAAGAAATTGGGTGGTGTATTATGTGATATGTTGGTGAAAGTAGCATCATATTTTTAGCTGACTTTATGATCCTTGACAGTGAGGTCGAGTTTATGTCCCTATTATCATAGGAAGGCCCTTCCTGGCTTTGCGCAGGGCATTTATTAACATGGAGATAGAACAGATGAAGTTCAGACTCAATGATGAACAAGTTATATTTAATGTATGTCAGTCAATGTGGCAACCTAAGGATATGAGGGTGGTATCTGTCATAGACACCATAAATAATGATGCATTGACTATGCCTATTGAGGAGAGACTTAGGGTTGAGGCACAAGCGACAATTATCATAAAGTTTGACAATGATATTATTTAAGAGTCTGATGAGATGGTGAGGGAACTATATGGAAGAGGTTCTTATGCTTATTCTTCAAAGAAGTTAGATCGTGACTTAAATAATAGAGCAACTTTGTCATCTCAACCATCTATTGAGGAGCCGCTAGTCTTGAAATTGAAGCCCCGCCCATCTCACATGCGATATGCATTTTTGGGGGCCGACAATACCTTGTCGTTCATTATTGCTGCTAATTTATTAGATTCATGGGATGAGGCATTGATTTCAATCTTGCGGAGATTTAAAAGTTCCATTGAATGGACTATAATAGATATTTTAGGGATTCAATCTGAGATTTGTACTCACAAAACTCAGCTTGAACCAAATTATGTTCTGAGCATCGAGTACCAAAGTCCTTTAAATCCACCAATACAAGAGGTAGTGAAGAAAGAGATCATAAAATAGTTAGATGCGGGCATGGTTTATCCCATTATGGATAACAAAAGGGTGATCCCCATTCAGTGTGTACTTAGGATGGGTGGGATCACTGTGGTCCCAAATGAAAAAAATGAGCAAGTTCCCCTGAGACCGGTTATGGGGTAGAAAGTGTACATGGACTATCAAAAGTTGAATACTTGGAACCAAAATGGCCATTTTCCTATATTGTTTATGGATCAGATGCTAGACAAACTTATGGGCAGAGGTTTGTACAATTTTCTTGATGGGTATTCGGGGTACAATCAGATCTCTATTTCCCTCGACGACCAAGAAAAGCCTACTTTCACTTGCTATATAGTACTTTGGCATTTAAGTGGATGTCGTTCAGACTTTGAAATGTTCCTACCACCTTTCAGTGTTGTATGATGTCAATTTTTTTATTGGTGGTGGACATTGTAGAGGTCTTCATGGATGACTTTTCAATTATTGGGAGCTAATTTGATGATTGTCTAGCCCATTGGCCAATGCACTTTAAAGGTATGAGGAGTGAAACATGGTTTTGAATTGAGTAAGATACAACTTTATGGTGAAAGAAGGTATTGTCTTAGGTCATAAAATTTCATAGAAAGGTATAGAGGTTGATCGAGCAAAGATTGAGGTGATTAAAAAATTGCCCCCACCTATTTCAGTTAAAGGTATTAGATTTTTTTTGGGTATTGCTGGCTTTTATCGAAGGTTCATCAAGGACTTCTCTAAAATTTCTAATCCATTATACAAGTTTTTAAAGAAGGAGGTAAAGTTCGTATTTGATGATGCATGTCTCAAGGCCTCTGAGTGACTTAAGGAGCAGTTGATCTCTACCCCTATTATTGTGTCCCCAAATCTGTCCTTTCCTTTTGAGGTGATGCACGATGCTAGTAGTGTGGATTTAGGGGATATACTAGGCAAACAATGTTAGAAGATATCACCTAATCTACTATGCCAACAAAGTATTAAATCCAACATAGAAAAATTATACAATCACTGAGCAGGAGTTACTCATGATTGTTTTTGCTTTTGAGAATTTTTGGTCCTATTTGATAGGGACCAAAGTCATAGTTCACACTGATTATGAAATATTGAGGTATCTTATATGGAATAAATATGCAAAATTAAGATTAATACATTGGGTCCTCTTATTACAAAAGTTTGACTTTGAGGTGAAAGATTGAAAAAACACTGAAAATAAGGTTGCAGGCCACTTATCTCGACTAGAGGGGGAGGCAACGCTGAAATTAGGGGATGAGCTTTATATAGATGATACTTTTAAAGATGAGAGGGTTTTGGCAGCTTCTCAAGACTTAATCCCCTGGTCTGCGGATTTTGTTAACAATTTGGCAAGTGATCTTGTTCTGGGAGATTTATCATTCCAAAAGCGTAAGCGGTTCATGCATGAGTTAAGGATGTTTTTCTAGGATGAACCTTATCTATTTAGAATTTGTGTGGATGGAGTTATTCAGAGATGTGTTCTTGAGACATAAACAATGAACATTCTGAAGGCTTATCATTCATCACCTATTGTAGGTCATCATAGTGGTACTTGCACAACCCACAAAATTCTGCAGTGTGGGAATTATTGGATAACTATCTACAAGGATAGTTATGATTTTTCACAAGCGTGTGATTAGTGTCAGCAGCAAGGTAATATTTCATGGAAACATGAACTCCCTATGACACCTATGTTGGAGTTCGAGTTGTTTGATGTGGGGAATTGATTTCATGGGTCCATTGAGAGATCTTATGAAATTAAGTATATATTAGTGGTAGTCGACTATGTTTCAACATGGGTGGAGGCGATTGCATTGGATGAATTTGAGTTGAGTGATACAACAAATTTGAGGATGAACAATGTGAATGAGTTGGATGAATTCCAGCTCAGTGCTTATATGAGTTTCACCTTGCACAAGGAGAATATAAAATTGTATCATGATAAGAAGATCGAGAAAAAGGTGTTTGAGCCCGGTAATATGGTCTTATTATATAATTCAAGACTTTGTTTATTTCCTAGAAAGCTGAAGTCTAGGTGGTACAGACCATTCACTGTGCTTAGGGTGTTCCTGCATGGTGCTATTAACTTGAAATGAGATTGTAAAGCTCCATTCAAGGTAAAAGGGAAGTGTGTCAAGATTATATGGGGAATATAGATGAAGTAAAAGTCTGTGTTAATATAAGAGTTTGTGACATATGAGTAGCCAAGGAAATTGAATCGTGACGAAATGTAAAATCGGGCGCTTCATGAGAGGAAACCCATGGACTTGTTGGTGAAGTCTGAGCAATAACATAGACACGCCATGACGCGATGGTAAACAAGAATTAGGTGTAAGGAAATCCAGTATTTTAAAGTTCATGTTGTTTTGGTTTTCGTTTGTCTAAAGCATGTGAAAATACCGGGAACATGGTAAAAATAAAAAAAATCACAAAATCCTAGGTAACAAGGCTTATTGACTTACTTATGGGGGTCATTAGTCTCACTTAAGCTAGGTAAGTAATGTCGTAAATATCATAGGGAAACATTGAGAATTTTAGGTCTTTGAACTTTTACTTCCGAAAAAACTTATTGGGTTCATAAGTACCACTATTGACCTCGTAAGTGGTGTCATTGAAATCAGAATCAAAGTTTGGGGGGGAAAGAAATTTTTTTGCCACTTACGGCCCCATAAGTGGACAAAAATTTTAGGTTAAAAATTTCAAAATCTAGGTTGGACCCAAGTGGATTCGACCCAATATGGCCTACCAACATGATTAAGAGCCCCAAACCTAATTCCTATGACCCATTTTCTCAAAATTTTGTAACTCTCTCTTAAATGTAAAACTTCCAACTCCCTATTGAGTAGATAAAAGGAAAAAATCTCTCATCAGTCCCTTAATTGCACGAACAAGAGCACTCAAGGCTAGAGTTTTATCTATATTTTTCAACTTCCTACTTCTAGTATTGCAACTAACATAAATTTCTTGGCTCCTACGATTATTATATTGTCTTATTAACAATGAAATTAAGTAGGTACTTGTAATGTCCAAGAGTACACCCTGGGCACCACACGGTGCTTACGATCCTAAGAGACCACAAACTAACCCATGACCTGGTACCTGCTGTAAGCACTGAGTAAAAGATAACAAAAGATCATATGCAGAATTTAACTGAGGAATTCCATAAGGTTTTAAACCATAGTTCTAATAATTTCTGTAAAACAATACTGAGAATACTAATAAAAAGGTTGACTACAACAACCGAAGAATTAAAGACTGACTAACTGTCCATACTAGTCTGAAAAGCCTTTACTAACTGACTGTGGAGCTGATGGGACAAACCTCAAACTAAGTTCAACTGAATAGAAAATACTGAAATTGATAAAGTAAGCTGAGGTAAATAAACCATGTCCTCGAGGTATGAGGACTCACCACTACTATAGTTGATAATCTTGTATGTCTATGCGTGATCAGGGAACTGAATATTGGAACCTATGATATTAGACATCATAACATAAGAAACAAGTATGCGATCAGTACATTGAATGTGCTGGTATGCTAAATGAGGTTAGGGTGATATACATGGGTTCATGTGCATGAGTAGTAACTGACTGAATGTATGGCATGAAGCACTGAATATAATGCATGAAATCTGTAAAGAAGGAGAATACGTGATGAAACATAAAACTTATTCTGAATATAATCTGTAAACCAAGTTACTGAATGCTGATAAGTGAATAACTTATATAGGTATGCTATGTTCAAGTAAATCTAAAACTGAATTACCAAGATGAGTACTGGACTGAGACCGTGAGATTTATTATCTAACCGATATGCCCCAATAAGCAAATTGGGGTCTAACCTGTGACCCCAGTTGGAAGGGTGTCAGTACTGTGCCACGGGTACTAACATTGGCTGTGTAGATCCACTACTATGCTATCCAAAAGGACAAAGGGTGTCAAGCCTAAACTTACGGGTAACACTTGAGAGGTAGTCAAGTCTGAACTGACGTGTGACTCATATCCTACGCTGGTATCGTAGCTATGGAGAATAGGGACTACTACTAACGACTCTGCCTGACTGACAGGGAAGCTGCCATCCCTAAACTTGCTCGGTGCTAAATCCTACTCTCAACTGAACTTACTCGGGATACTGAACTGTACTATGTTTAGCTGGTTATGATAACTGATTGAATAGATAATTCTCATAACATATCTGAAACTATTCTGAAGATACTAAGACTAAGTAAAAAACTTTATTTTTGGGTATTCATAAACCCAGGACTCGAAAGCAATAATAGCAAAATAGTATTAAAACTTTGAGGACATAATGTGAAAGCATTTATTTAAAATTAATTCTAGTACGCATTTTATCAAAGACTAGATATTAGTAGTTTAAGCTAAGCATGGGAATAGTTTAAAACTTGTAGTAATAGAATGTTTTCAGCATCAACAACACTAGTTATGATTTAAATCAGCTAATAACATTATTCAATCATGTAGGATTTAATAACAACAATAATTTCATGTAAACATGGTATAGAATAAAGATTCATGGGGATTCATGGTTAAAAATCACAATAACTTGTAGAAATCACAACTTTAAATTTAAAATTAAATTCATGGATGCCATGGGTAGAAGGTACCCATGGATGAACATTTAACATACCTTAGTTTCTGAATTTGTGAGAACCGTTGGTGAATTCTTGAGACTTGGACTTGAATTTAATGAACCTAGAGTTTTGTTCTTGAGAGGTTTTATGAAGAATGAAAGAGTTTTGCCCTTTCCTATGCTTAATTTCATGTTTTTGACAGATTTAACATGGGAGAAATGATCCAAGTACCCCTCTGGATGCGATATTAATCACACAAACCATGTCAGCGATGTTGTAGACAATGCATCGCATCAATGGTGTCGATGCAATTT
Organism: Capsicum baccatum var. pendulum; assembly: GCA_030864225.1. Taxonomy (NCBI): domain Eukaryota; kingdom Viridiplantae; phylum Streptophyta; class Magnoliopsida; order Solanales; family Solanaceae; genus Capsicum; species Capsicum baccatum. The sequence continues at coordinate 238,956,082 of CM061560.1, read as the reverse complement.
GCCAATGTATTGCATCGATGGTGACAATGTGATGGCCAATGAGATGCATCCTGATTGCATTGGCTCACTATTTTGGTCATCCAAACATTTCTCAAATTATGTCCGAGTATTTTGAAACTCACTAGAGATGAACTATAGATAACCCTGATCTTGAATCAATTTAAAAATCAACAATATAAGGCCAGAAAGATAAAAAAAAAATGAGACCATTAAAATATTGAGGCCAAATGTGAGACTAATTCCTAACACTTAGCAGAAATTTTTCTATGTTTGGGACCTCTTTTGGCATTTTATATAGGACTGAGATGGACTAGGACTTTACGGGATCTTACAATATCTCCCCCGTGGGAACATTAATCCTTAAAAAAGACTGATTAAACTAAGAGGCACTAAGATATTGCGACTATATGATGTGCATAGCTGAAACATTACTGAATCTTGAGACATGACACATGACTAAACTAATTCATGGATGCATGAATGATATTAGAATGATATGCAGCTGGAACTATGCATAGAATAGAATAAATCTAAGAAAGACTCTTACCTTAGGCTGAGTCTGAGTTTGCAGAGAAGAGATGAGGGTACTTGGTTCGCATGTCTTCTTCTGCTTTCCAAGAGGCTCCCTCAATGCATCGGTTCCGCCAATGAACTTTGACCAAGGGGTTCCTTAGTCTACGAGTCTGACGATCGAGGATTTTGACTGGGACTTCTTAGTAAGAGAGACTATTTTGAATATCTACACTCTCCTTACTTTTTTGTTCCTTAATATGTTGAGCATGGACAATTAACCTAAACCAATCCATCTCCTTTATCAGCACTACGGTCCTACACTCTGTGACCACACTGTCAGATACACCAAAAACAAACTTGCTCATCTTAGACTCATTATCAGCTACCATACGAGAAACATACTTGGCCAACTGAGTAAACTTAAGGGAATACTTTTGCACACTCATGTTTCCCTGCTTTAGGTTGACAAAATCTAACACCTTAGCCTTCATCAAATCCAACAGAAAAAACCTATCTAGGAAGGTAGTAGCAAACTCTTCTTATTCTATAGGCCTTGCATCTGCGCCTCTATCCACTTTCTACTATTTAAACCACATAAGAGCTACATCTTACAACTGATAGGCAACTAACTCAACACTCTCACTTTCCCCATAATGTCTATTGTATTCTGCACCAAGTCAAGGAATTCCTGTGGAACCTCTTCAGACTTAGACACCAAAAATTAAGGAGGGTTCATTTGGGTGAAATCCCAAATTCTAGCTGCAACAGTATTAGCCATTGGGTTGGCCTAAAAAGTAGATGGCCAAACATTTTGAGCTTCCAAAGAATGGACTAGATTGGTGAATACTACTTTAAATTCTGCGTTAGAAATGTGCTCATTCAGGGGATCTTCCTGAATGGGCGGAGATGCCGGCTAGTTTACATTTCTTCTTCCATTTGTCTCTCTAGGAGGCATGTTCTGTAAGCGGAAGGAAAATTTTGATTAGACAGAGATTTTAATTTGAGATCATGCTTACTCACACGATATGAATACTGAAAGAAGGGAACATTTCCAAAAAATGCCTCGTAGCCTCTTGTCCATAAGTGTGGCTTGCTTCACACCCATGCACAAGACTATACTTGACATGGCTTTCATACTCCCTAGAAAAATTTAAAACCTAGTAGTGATACCAATTTTGTAATACCCCAAGAGTACACCCTAGGTGCCATACGACGCTTACAGTCTAAGGAGACCACAAGCTAATCCATGAGCTGGTACGAGCTGTGAGCACTGAGTAAAAGATAACAAAAGATCATATGCAAAATTTTACTAAGGAATGCCATAAGGTTTTAAATCATAGCTGTGGTAATGTCTGTAAAATAATACTGAGAATACAGATAAAACAGCTGACAATAATAACCGAAAAACTAAAGACTGACTAATTGTCTCTACAAGTCTGAAAAGCCTCTACTGACTGACTGTGGAGCTGATGGGAGAAACCCCCAACTAACTTTGATTGAATATTAAATACCGAAACTGATAAAGTGAGCTGATATAAATAAACCATGTCCTCGAGGTATGAGGACTCACCACTGCTATAGTTGATAATCTTGTATGTCTATGCGTGATTAGGGAACGGAGCATCTAAACCTATAATATTAGACATCATAACACAAAAAATGAGTATGTGATCAGTACTTTAAATATACCGATATGCTAAATAAGGTTAGGCTGATATGCATGGGTTTATGTGAATGAGTAATAATTGACTGAATATATGGCATGAAGCAGTGAATAGAATACAAGAAATTTGTAAAGACTGGGAATGCATGACCAACCATAAAATATGTTCATAATACAATCTGTAAGAAGATATACTAAATACTGATAAGTGAATAACTTATATTTGTATGCTATGGTCAAGCAAAACTAAAACTGAATTACTGAGCAGAGTACTAGACTGAGACTGTGGGAGATATCATCTAACAGACATGCCCCAATGAGAAAATTAGGATCCAACCTATGATCCCAATTGGAAGGGTGTTAGTACCATTCCACGGGTACTAATACTGGCTATATGGATCCACTACTATGTTTTCCCGAATGACTAAGGGTGTTAAGCCTAAACTGATAGGTGACCCCTGGGAGGTAGTCAAGCTTGAACTGACGGGTGACTCCTCATATCTTATACTGGTTATGTAGTTCTGGAGTATAGGGACTACTACTAATGACTCTGCCTAATTGATATGGATACTGCCATCCCTGCACTCTCTCCGTGGTGAATCCTTCTCCTAACTAAACTGACTTGGGATACTGAATTATTCTATGTTTAACTAATTATGATAAGCGACTGAACTGATTATGCTCATAACATATCTGAAACTATTTTGAAGATGCTGAGACTAAGTAAACAACTATGTTTTCGAGTATTCATAGCCCCCAGGACTCGATAGCAATAATAACAAAGTAGTTCTTAAACCTGGAGGACATAATGTGAAAGCATTTATATAAAATTCATTCTGGTAGGCATTTCATCAAACACTTGTATTAGTAGTTTAAGCTAAGCATGGGAATAGTTTAAATCTAGTAGTAATAGCATGTTTTCAACATCAACAACACTAGTAATGATTAATATCAACGAATAACATTATTCAAATGTGGGGGATTTAATAACAACAACAATTTCAAGTAAACATGCTATAGAATTAAGATTCAAGGGGATTCATGGTTAAAAATCACAATAACTTGTAAAAATGACAACTTCAAATTTAAAACTAGATTCATGGACTCCATGGGTGAAAGGGACCTACGGATGAACATTTAACATACCTTGGTTCCTAAATTTGTGAGAATTGTTGGTAAATTCTTAAAACTTGGACTTGAATTTGATGAACCTAGAGTTTTGTTCTTGAGAGGTTTTGTGAAGAATGAAAGTGTTTTTCCATTTCCTATGCTTAATTTTGTGTTTTTGACTGATTTAATATGGGGGAAATGACCCAAATACCCCTCTGGATGTGAGATTAATTGCACAAATCATACCAGCGATACTGTAGATGAGGCGTCACATTGATGGTGTCGACATAATTTAACGACGCATCGCATAAATGGTGACGATGCGATGGCTAAAGCAACGCGTCCTGATCGCGTTGGCTCACTGCTTTGGTCATTCAAATATTTCTCAAATGATGTATGAGAATTCCAAAACTCACCTGAGATGACCTATAGATAACCCTGATCATGAATCAATTTAAGTCAATCTAAGGCCGGAAAGATAAAAAATGAAACCATTGGAATATCGAGGCAAAACATAAGACTAAGTCTTAACACTTAGCCAAAAAATTAATAATACTGGTACCTCTTTTGGCATACTATATAGGACTAAGATGGATTAGGACTTTATAGAGTTTTATGATATCTTTTCCTTGGGAACATTCGTCCTCGAATGAGACTTATTAAATCGAGAGGCACTAAGATACTATGACTATACTGACGTGCATAGCTTAAACATAGCTGAATCATGAGACATGACACATGACTGAACCAATTCATGAATGCATGAATGATATTAGAATGATATGCAATTGGAACTAAGCATGGAACAGAATAAATGTAAGAAAGACTATTACCTTAGGCTGAGTTTGAGTTTGCGGAGGAGACATAATGGTATTTGGTTTGCATGTAAGCTTCTGCTTCGCAAGTGGCTCCCTCAACACATTGGTTCCGCCAAAGAACTTTGACCAAGGGAAATTCTTTGTTCCTTATTTTGCGAGTCTGACGATTGAGGATTTTGACTGGGACTTCTTCATAAGAGAGACTATTCTGAACATCTACACTCTTTACAGGGACTACAACTACACAGTCATTAATGCACTTCTTTAGAAAGGAGACATGAAACACTGGTGCACTGATGTTAAGTCTGCAGGTAACTCAAGTTTATAAGCTACCTTTCCGAAATGACTTAGAATCCTATAAAGACCATAATATTAGAGACTAAGCTTCCCCTTCTTACCAAACCTCTTCACGCCCTTAGTGGGAGATATTTACAAATACAAAAAGTCGCTAATCTCAAATTCAAGATCTTTTCTTCTCACATCTGCATACAATTTTTGTCAACTCTGGGCCATCATAAGCCTCTCCTTAATCAACTGTACATTCTCTAAAGCATCAAACACCAAGCCCGATCCCACCATTATTGCCTCACCTACTTCAAATCAACCAATCAGAGATCTACATCTCCTCCTATAAAGAGCCTCAAACAGAGTCATATGAATACTGGAATGTAGCTGTTATTATACATGAACTCAATCAAAGGTAAGTGGTCATCTCATTGTCCCTTAAAGTCAATGACGCACGCTCTCAACATATCCTCTAAAGTCTAAATGGTCCTTTGTGCTTGACCATCTGTCTGAGGGTAGAAGGATGTACTAATGTGGACTTGGATACCAAGACCTTTTTGGAAGGCTTTCCAAAAATGAGAGATAAACTATGAAACTATATCTGAAATAATGGACAATAGGACACCATTCAACCTATTCATCTCTTTGATATAGATCTTGGCATAGTCCTCATCTAAATAGGAAGTATGAACTGGCAAAAAATGGGTAGACTAAGTCATCCTATCTACAATGACCCAAATCAAATCATTGCTGATAACGAGTATGAGGCAACCCCATCACGAAGTCTGTGTTCATTTTTTCCCACTTCCATATGGGAATACTAAACTCCTGCAAGGAACCATTTGGGTTTTGGTTCTCAATCTTCACCTTCATACAAGTAGATCACTTAGCCACAAACTATGTAATGCCCCTCATCATCCCACTCTACCAACAGACTTCCCGCAAGTCGCGTATATCTTAGTGACCCCTGGATGAATAGAGTGATGCACACCATGCACTTCAGCAAGAATTTGCTATGTCACATCATCTACACATGTCACACATAGCCTACCCTGACTACACAACACACCATCTCCTCCTTAGGAGAAAACCTCTACTTTCTGATCATTAACTGTCTCTTTCAGCATAACTAAACTGGGATCCCTGTCCTGTATTTCCTTCACCTCAAAAACAAAAAAATATTCTAATCTATTCTACACCCAGACACTACCCTCAGCCAAATCAACTAAATGGACACCTAGTCTGTCAAGCTGATGAAATTTCTAAACTAAATTCTTCTTACCATCTTCAACATGAGCAACATTACCCTTATACAATAAACATAGGGGATCTGTCACTACATTGGCCTTACCTGGGTGATACAAAACACTCATGTCATCATCTTTCAACAATTATAACCATCTCTTCTGATGCAGATTCAAATCCTTCAGTAAAAATATATACTGCAAGCCTTTGTGTTCTATGAACATATCAACACACAAATAGTTACTCCAAATCTTTAAGGTACACACAACAGTTTCTAGCTTAAGATCATGGGTGGGATAATTCTTTTCATGGGGCTTAAGCTGTCTAGAGGCATAAGCTATGACCTTACAATTCTGCATAAAAAAACACCCCAAGCTAACTCTAGAAGTATCACTATATACAACAAATACATCTGAACTATCCGGCAAAGTCAAAAACTAGGGCAGTAGTGAGTTGAATCTTCAACTACTGAAAACTTTTATCATAAGAATCTAACCACTAAAACTTGACTTTGTTCTTAGTCAATCTGGACATAGAAAATTAGATAAATGAAAATCCATCAACAAACCATTTTTAATAACCAACCAAACCTAAGAAATTCCTTATAATTGATAGAGAGATGGGTATAGGCCAGTTTCTCACTGCTTCAGTCTTTTGAAGATCAACTCTAATTCCATCACCAGAAACTATGTGACTAAGATAAGCTACTAATCTTAGGCAAACTTTGTATTTACTGAATTCGGCGAACAACTTATGGGCTCTGAGAGCCTGTAATACTATTCTAAGATAGTTTGTGTGATCATTTTCATTGCAGGAGTAAACAAGAATGTCATTGATGAAGACTAAGATGAACATGTCTAAGTACTTCTTGAACACGTAGTTCATCAAGTCTATGAAAGCTGCTGGGGCATTGGTAAGACCAAATGACAGGATTAGAAATCCAAAGTGACCATATCGTGTCGTAATGTATGAGCAGATGCTAACATATTTGAAGCTTTTAACTCTGAATAATTGTGAGGTCTTAAGCAACTTTTGTTATTTTTGATTGCTTTTAATGTGTTAATATAGATACAAGTGATTGGGGAGGAAACCAAAGTAAAGAAGAATAAATCAGTCGAAATCTGGTGTAAATAAGATAAAGTATAGCTGACGTCAATTCTGAAGCACCATTATACATGGGACAAGCTGTCAAAGTTGTCGTTAATCTTAGACAGAACCTGAGAAATTGAGATGAAACTTGACGATGTTTAGGATGGGCCGTCAAATATATGACATGGCATCAAAATCTCCATCAACCAGAAGCAGACAATACTGATTTCCAGCAAAGTTGTGATTGCAGTTTTCACGCGCCGTCAAGAATTTTGACATGCCGTCAGGTTTTCCATCTGAAGAGTCAGAAGATAATAATTTACTAGAACCTTTGATGACATCTCGCACACGTCGTCAGACATCTGACATGCCATCAAGATCGTCATCGTCCAATATGAAGAGAAAATAGAAACTTTAATTTTATTTCCTTATTTAGGGTTGACTATTTAAAGACTTGTTTTAAGGTTTTTTTAGGGATCTATCATTAATTATAAGAGAAGAACTTATGAAGAGAAGCACGTAACATTGCTTTATCTTTACCATCAAATATTTTTCTTATTTCTTTACAAAAGCACTTATCAACTATTTTTGGGTTTCTATCTCATGAGTAAATTGAAGAAACTGCTTGTTGTTTTTCCTCCATTCGTAAGTTTATCCTTATTATGATGAATTCAACTTGTTATTTCGTTCATTAAATCATGAGCGGCTAATTCCATTAGCCAGAGTTATGGGATCCATGGATTAGGGTCTGATAGGTTACTAGGCATTTAACGTATTCAAAGAGTAGTAGGACGTCTTAAAATTCTATTGTTTTGACTGAAATCTATTGGTTGCAAACATTAGATTATGCCTTAGGTTTTATTTGATTTTAACAGAGAAATAGACTAGATGACGTGAATTATCAACAGGGACTCGGAAGCTACCAAGCTTCTGTTGAATGATTGATATCATAACTGGATTAATATACCTGAGATAACATCCTATTGGAAATAGATAAGTTATCTAAGTTTAAGAGAATTAGATAATAAATTGTCTGGTGAGGTCAAGATATAAGTCAAATAGTATCGTCGTCAGGGATAATCTGTTGTTTCTACTTACTTCAAGAATCCCAAGAATTACTTAGTATCTTTCAATTCCCAAAGACCATGGTGAACATAATTCTGGTTTCCCATTTAGACTGATTTCAAACACTAAAATATTGAAAGTGACAATTAACTCTCTGTGAACCTTAAACCCCCATTTTATCTTTTTATATCGATTGTTTGAATTTAAATTGTAGCTTTATTTTCAAACTAGTTTAATGACCACTCACATTGTTCCTTATGGATTTGACCCCGACTGCAAAGTTGGGTAAATATATTGACGACAACCGTCTTGCACTAAATTGACGTGTAAGTTGAGTGTTATCAAAAATGACACCGTTACCGAGGAAAAATTTGGAGTATTGAGTTGGTTTAGAATTTTTGCCTACTAGCTTGAATTCAAACTTATAAATATTTATTTTTAGTTTTATTTTATTTCTTGTGTTAGGAAGATTTTTATTTTAGTTTACTTATTACTATGGCATCGTGGAATGAACATGAGCTTGGTGGTTGGAAAACTTATCTTGATGATCCATGTCCATATTATAATGGACCTCACTTTTGGCAAGATTGTAGATATGCTCTCCGAAGAGAGATGTGTGAACCTTCTCCATCCTGCCAGGAGTATGATTGTTCTTAATGTGGTGGTCGAGATGGACATTGGAGTGATTTCCCAAATGCCCCCTCCCACTATTGCGCTAATGTTGGATCGTATATACACAAAAAATAATACCATATGTGACATACGTTAAGACATTAGGGTATTTAATAAGGGAAGACAAAGGATAGAAGAGATGGATATCGAGGTCAATCATCCAAAACACTTTTCTACATTGTATTTAGATGATATTTTTCTGTGGAATTATTTAAAATAATGGAAGAGTGTGAGGATGAAGAGCAAGAATCCAATGTTGATGATGAGCTTGATGTTGAGTAACCCTCGATGATTTTCCAACCAACCAAACCATTCATGAATGAAGATGCCAAGGATGAGAAAATGGTATTAGAGTCAAAAGAAGAAATCAAGCACAATTCTGGTGAAGAATGTAGTCCATTTCGAGGTAAAATACTAATAGGGAAGTTATTCCAAAATAGAGGGTTTGTCCTCATTCAAATCACTTTTCAACATTATGCTTAGTGGATGTGATGAAAGTCGAATCACCCAAGCAAATGATGAATTTTGAAAATGAGAAGGAAGATTCTTACATTTTGGAGTTTGTCCTTCCAAAAGGGTATACTACAACCCCAATATTGAAGGCCAAGGAGCTTAAGGATCGATGTCCATTTAGTGGGTTTTTAAGATTCTCACCGTTGCCAAATGAGTCCACATGAAAGTTCGATGCAAAATTGGGCAAGCGGTTCAAGTCTTTGAAGTGGCATGATAGAACATTTCTTATCATGCCCTCACATTTTCCCCATGAACCTAAAAGATGTAAAGATCAAAATATTTCCTTATCATGCCCTCACATTTGCGCAACAAACCTAAAAGATGTAAAGGTGACAATTTAAATCATTAAAGTGGAGGAATAAAGGATGATTGGATGTTGTCATGCCGCAACACTAAATTAGGTGCTTCTTGGGAGGAAACCCATGGTATTTTGTTTTTTGTATTCATATTATGTGATTGACATCAGATCTTCATACCCAAAGTGCCACAGGTATGTTTCTAACTCTCTTGTTTTGGTTTAATGCATTGGGGACATTGCATGATTTTAAGTTGAGGGTGTTGGGGATACTTGTGGGTGTTGATGTCCTCCTGGGGTTTTTGTTGTTGCGTATCTTTTCCCTGGAGTCTTGTTCCTAGTAAAGCCGTCATGTTTAGGTGTATTGCGCTTGTTTTGTGATGTGTTGTAGTTGACTAGGAGAAATACAAGTAACTAAGGAAGTTAACTTCTTTTTGAGATTTTTGAGCACTTCTCCATTGGTATGATATATTACTATGTGAATTGTATCCATTTACGACCACAGTGTTTATTTTTGTGGCATTGGTCTAGCAACTAAATAACTATTGTTAAACAAGTGCATGAAATGGATATGTAGTGATATACGAGATACTTGTGTGCCTTGTATGTGTAAGGTCTTACTCAGTTCCCATTGTGCGTTGAATCTAGATGTTGCCCAGTTAGTCGTACCATAGTCATAGGATAGGCGTTAGGAAAAGATCATAGGCCGTTTTTGCATGTTAACCCATTTTAGCTTAAATGATCGTCCGAATGTGAATAATATCCCTTGATCCCCTTTTGTGCCTAAATAGCCCAGTTGTTTCTTATATACCTTTCACCTTCCTATTACATCACAATGAATTTGTTTTGGCCCTGATCCTCCTTGGACACTATGTACCTCGACTTAGGAAAATAACCTAAGTTAAGGGTGGCTACTATAGGGGTGCGTGATGCATTATGAGTATGAAGAGAGGTAAAAGAAGGAAAATGAACAACAAGTTAGGTGTAGTGAAAAGGAAAACTAAAAAAGTTAATCTAATGCTTGAAAAGACAACACCCATCTTGAGAATGCTTGACAAATAAAAGAGGGAAGCAAAGAAGGTTAAAAGCTGAAACCCCATGAGTTATTGTAGTGCCAAGGAGGTGTAGTCACTATGAAATACCCATGAGTATCATACCATCCCTGAGCCTACATCACAAGCTTAAGAAAATCCCTATAGTGATACTAACTGACTTGTCTGAAGACTTAGATACTGACTATAAGGGCAAGCCTATGGCATTTGATGCATAATGTTGGAACTTCGTTCTGAGAGTGAGTCTTACATTTATCCCTATGTCTATACATGTGAAGCTGAGTGAGAAAGGGATTTATTTGTTGTGAGGGAACACCAGGTATATTGCTATTAATTGCTTTGTTTTGATAATGTAATTTGAGTATGTGCTGGGCTGTTATTGCTGAGATTTTTGCCATATCTAGATACATTTGAGTTACATGGGTGTTTTCAAATATATTAGACATAGTTGATTTTACTTTCATTGATCATGGAGATGGTGCATGTATTATGACCTGATGAGAGTAGTTAGCTGCCGAATTGTACTTTGTATACTCCTAGTTATATTTTGGTTGCTTGAGGACAAACAATTGTTTAAGTTGAGGGTGTTGATATGTGAGCCGATGATAACATATTTGAAGCTTTTAACTCTGAATAATTACGAGGTCTTAAGCAACTTTTGTTGTTTTTGATTGCTTTTAATGTGTTAATGTAGATACAAGTGATCGGGGAGGAAACCAAAGGAAAGAAGAATAAATCAGCTGAAATCTGGTGTAAATAAGCTGAAGTATAGATAACGTCAATTCTGAAGCGCCGTCATACATGGGACAGGGTTTCAAAGTTGCCGTCAAGCTTAGATTGAACCTGAAAAATTGAGATGAAATATGACGAAGTTTAGGATGGGCCGTCAAATATGTGATATAGCATCAAAATCGTCGTCAACCAGTAGCAGAGAATACTGATTTCTAGTGAAGTTGTGACGGAAATTGTCACGCGCCGTCAAGCATTTGGACACGCCATCAGGTTTGCCGTCTGAAGAGTCGGAAGATAACAATTCACTGGAATTTTTGATGACATCTCACACACATCATCAGATATCTAACACGCCATCAAGATCATCGTCGTCCAATTCGAAGAGAAAATAGAAACTTTAATTTTATTTCCTTATTTAGGGTTGACTATTTAAAGACTTGTTTTAGGGTTTTTTTAGGGATCGATCATTAATTATCATAGAAGAACATCTGAATAGAAGCACGTAACATTGCTTCATCTTCACTATCAAATATTTTTCTTATTTCTTTACAAAAGTACTTATCAATTATTTTTGGGTTTCTATCTTGTGAGTAAATTGAAGAAAATACTTATTGTTTTTCATCCATTCGTAAGTTTATCCTTATTATGATGAATTCAAATTGTTATTTCGTTCATCAAATCATGAGCGGGTAATTACATTAGTTGGAGTTATGGGATCCATGGATTAGTGTCTGACATGTTACTAGGCATTTAACGGATTTAAAGAGTAGTAGGACGTCTTGAAATTCTGTTGTTTTGACTGAAATCTATTGGTTACAAACATTAGATTATGCCTTAGGTTTTATTTGTGTCTAACAGAGAAATAGACTAGAGGACGTGAATTATCAACAGGGACTCGTAAGCTACTGATATTCTGTTTAATGATTGATGTCGTAACTGAATTAATCTACCCGAGATAACATCCTATTAGAAATAGATAAGTTATCTAAGTTCGAGATATTAGATAATAAATTGTCTGGTGAGGTGGAGAGATAAGCCAGACAGTATCGTCGTTAGGGATAATTTTTTGTTTCTACTTACTTCAAGAATCCCAAACATTACCTAGTATCTATTAATTCCCAAAACCCATGGTGAACATAATTCTGGTTTCCCATTTAGACTGATTTCAAACACTAAAATATTGAAAGTGACAATTAACTCTCTATAAACCTTAAACCCCCATTTTATATTTTAATATCAATTTTTTGAATTTAACTTGTAGCTTTAGTTTCAAACTAGTTTAATCGCCACTCACATTATTCCCTATGGATTCAACCCCGACTCCAAAGTTGGGTAAACATATTGATGACGACCTTCTTACACTAAATTGATGTATAAGTTAACTTTTCTCATATTGTGAAAGCTATTTTTGGAATGTCACATTCTCTTACTCTTGGCTGATGATAGCCGGATCTGAAGTCTATGTTAGAAAAGTAACTGGGACCCAGAAGTTGGTCAAAGATATCATTGATTCTAGGAAGTGGATATTTATTCTTGAAGGTGAATTTATTCAACTGACGGTAGTCTATAAACATTCTAAGAGAACCATCTTTATTTCATATGAATAGAACTGGTGCACCCCAAGGAGATACACTGGGCCTTATGAATCCTTTCTCTAAGAAGTCTTTCAACTATTCTTTAAACTCTTTAAGTTCAGCTAGAGCCATTCTATATGGCGGAATAGAGAGGGGTTAAGTATCAAAAAGAAGGTCTATTCCAAATTCAATTTCCCTTTCGGGAGAAACTCCACAAAGATCTTCAGGGAACACATTTAGAAATTGCCTCACTGCTGAAACTGACTCAAGATTTTGAGTCTTATAATTAGGTTCTTTGACTAGTAAAAGATGATAAATACACCCCTCGTATATTATTTTGCTCGCTCTAAGGTACGAAATAAGCTAACCGTTAAGCGTTGTTGTACTATCCCTTCATTCAAGGACTAGTTCATTTGGAAACTAAAAATGAACAACTCTATTTCTACAATCCACTAAACGATGTCATGAATGGATCCAACCATGCTAAGAATGACTTCAATGTCTGTCATCTCTAACACAAAAAGGTCTTCTAAAGTAACTTTATGAGACACTGTAACCGGGCAGTTTCTGCATACCCGTTGGGATACGATAGACTTACCCGCTAGTTTAGACACTGATAAAGGCTCTACTAAGATGCAGGACTAGCTCAAAAGTTGACAGTTATATAAGGGGTTACAAAAGAAATAGATACTCAGGATTTAGTAAAGCATAAACATGTAAATGAAAGACTTGAAATGTATCAGTAACCATATCACGAGAACTTTCCTGATCTTGTCGGGACTGAAGTACATAAAGCCTATTCTAATACTGACCACTGGTATCAATGGAAGCTACGCCGTGCTGAGTAGGACAGTCGACTGGAGCCAATGATTGATGGGACTAGCCCTGTTTGTGCAAATCCCTTTATTCTTGATCAACTAACCGACACTCCCAGGTCCGATAGCCTGGCTTACCATACCCAAAGCATACATTACTGCCAACTCTACCCTTACCTTGATGGTTTCTCCCATATTTTTGGCAAAGAGGATTTGTCCAAGCACTATTCACACTACTCTGAGATTTAGAGTCTAGCACCCTATCCTTATATAATTTCTGAATTTGGGCACTGGTGCATTAGACAAATAAGGAGCTGGGACTAAAGATATCTGATGAAATTAAGGACGATTACCACTTTCGAACTTTGGCTGAGTAAAAGTAAAGCTACCTATTCTAGCCCTCTTATTCTTCCTCTCTTTTTCCTTAGTTTTTTATTCCTCAATATGTTGAGCACGGATCATCAACCTAGAAAAGTCCATATTTTTAATAAGTATTGCGGTGCTACACTTCTTTAACACATTGTCAGATACTCCAGAAAAAAACTTGCTCATCTTAGACCTGTTATCAACTACCACATGAGCAGCATACCTGGCTAACTAAGTAAACTTGAGGGAACACTCTTTCATACTCATGTTGCCCAACTTCAGGTTGATGAACATTAACACCTTAGCCTCCTTCAACTACAATGAAAAGAACCTATCTAAGAAGGTAGTAGCAAACTCCTCCCATTCTATAGGCTCTGTATTTGTGCCTCTATCCACTTTCCACTACTTAAACCACGTAAGAGCTACATCTTGAAACTGATAGGCAGCTAACTCAGAACCCTCACTAGCAGTTACCCCCATAACTCCTATGGAACCTTTTCAGACTTAGACCCTTACAATAAATGAGGGTTCATTTGGGTGAAGTCCCAAAATCTAGCAGCAATAGTATTGGCCACTGGGTTGGCCTGAAAAGTAACTAGCTAAACATTTTGAGCAGCCACAGAATGGACTAGAGTGGTGAATACTTCTCTGAATTTTGCATGAGAAAAATGCTCATTAAGGGGATCTTCCTGAACGGGCAGAGGAGATGGCTAGTTTATATTGCTTTTTTTGTTTGTCTTTCTGGGAGGCATGTTCAGTAAGCGAAAGGAAAAATTTTATTAGATAGAGAAATTAACTTGAACTCATGCTCACTCACAAAATATGAACACTGAAAGAAGGAGAATTATCAAAAAAATACCTCATAGCCTATTGTCCATAAGTGTGGCGCGCTTCACACCCATGCACACGACTTTTAGACTCCCTAGGACACTTTAAAACCTGGATTTGATACCAAGTTTATAATTCCCTGAGAATAAACCCTGGGTTCCATACTACGCTTACAGTCCTAAGAGACCACAAGCTAATTCATAAGCTGATACTATCTATGAGTACTGAGTAAAAAATAACAAAGGATCATACGTAAAATTTAACTAAGGAATGCCATAAAGTTTCAAATCATTGTTCTGATACTATCTGTAAAACAATACTGAGAATACTGATAAAATGGCTGACAATAACAACCGAAAAACTAAAGACTGACTAACTATCTCTACTAGTATGAAAAGCCTCTACTGACTGATTGTAGAGATGATAGGACAAGCCTCTAACTAACTCTAAATTAATAGAAAATACTAAAACTGATAAAGTAAGCTGAGGTAAATAAACCATGTCCTTGAGCTATGAGGACTCACGACTAATACAGCTGATAATCTGGTATATCTATGCACAATCAGGGAATTGGGTGTTTGAACCTATGATATTAGACATCATAACGCAAGAAACGAGTATGTGATCAATACTTTAAATGTACCGATATGCTAAATGAGTTTAGGCTAATATGAATGGGTTCATTTACATGAGTAATAATTTACTAAATGTATAGCGTAAAGCACTGAATAGAATGCATAAAATTTGTAAAGACTGAGAATGCATGACCAACCATAAAGCATGTTTTGAATATAATTTGTAAACTGAGATACTAAATACTGATAAGTGAATAACTTATATCTATATTCTATTGTCAAGCAAAACTAAAACAGAATTACTGAGCTGAGTACTAGTCATAGATTATGGGAGATATCATCTAACCGATATGCCCCAATAAGCAAATAGGGTTCAACATGTGAACCCAATATGAAGGTTGCCAGTACCATGCCATGGGTAAGAACACTGGCTAATGTGGATCCACTACTATGTTGTCCCAAATGACTAAGCGTGTCAACCCTAAACTGATGGGTTACCCCTGGTATGTAATCAATCCTGAACTGATGGATGACTCCTGATAATACTCAAACTATACCTCTCTTACGGGAATGTAAGCGATCATTGTAAATATTTAACCTAACTAGGTTGGAGTTGAATAACACAGGGAATATGGTATGAATTTGAGTTATCTGCGGGTTAATCAACTGATAGTTAGCAGTTTCCTATCAATGGGGTTTTGGGAAAGGTAGTAAATAATTACTTCTCAATTCAGTGTTTGAAATGAATATGATAAGAAAACCAGAGTTATGTTCACTATGGGTTTTGGGATTTGACATACGCTAGTAACGGTTCAAGATTCTTGTGGTAGGTAAGAACAATAGACTATCCTTGTCGAAGTTATGTCTAAATGTTTCTCAACCTATTTAGACATTTAACCACCTAATTCTCTCAAACTTAGGGAATTTATATTTCATAAAAGTATGTTATCTCAAGTTAATTAATCTTGTTACAACATTAATTATTAAATGGAAGTTTGATGCTTTCAAGTCCCTATTGATTCATTTCTTACTAAGGTTGATTTCTTATCTCAAGCAAATCAAAAGTAAGCAAGGCATATTGTTTGAAACCAATAGTCAGAATATAAAATGATGGAATTAACAAGAAGTTCCTACCACCGTTAGAATCTTGAACATTTAGTTACGTTACAAACCCAAACCCATAGATCCCACAACTCGGGTTAAGGGAATTTAGCTACTCATAATAAAATAAGCAAGACAACAAGTTGAATTCATACTTTGATGGATGATATTACAAAAATATGAACAGCAACAAGTGTTTCTCATATTTGAGCCAGTAGAAAATCCCAAAAATAATGGTAATAATCTCTCCAAAAATAATTGTCTTATTAAAGTCAGAAAAATTGCTCAAAATGTCAGTTCCAAGATGATTAGAAAACCCTAACATATTCTTTAAATAATTTAGCCTAATTATGGAAACAAAATCATAGATCACAGTATTTTCTCGGATAGGTGACAACGTGTGTGACGACTTATCAAGAGTCTAATGGCTTATCAGGAATGTCGTCAGCTCCTCTTCACTTTTGATAATCTCTACCTTGGGTTGACGATGAGGCTTGACACCTTATCAGACATGTGACGACTTATCAAAATTGTCATCACTTCTTTACTTTAAACTCCACTCCCTTCCTAAGACTAACGATGAGGCTGACAGCTTATCACACTTGTGACGACCTATCACAAATGTCATCCCTAATTCCAGTTGAAGTCAGTTCTCTGTCTAAGCCTAACGGCAACTCTGATAGCTTATCACAAGGCTGACAACTTATCAGACAAGTCCTCAGCTATACTTCCTTCTCTACTTGCTTACAAATTAACTATTTTACTCCCATTATTGCTTATTCACTTACATCTCGACTTTTACTACAATATCAAAGACAAAACAATCAAAAACAACAAAAGTTGCTTAAGACTTTGCAATTTTTCTCAGTTAAAAGCCTCAAATGTGTTAGCATCTGCTCACACATCCACACCCTTAACTTAAAAGAATTGCTTATCCTCAAGCAACTAAAACACAACCAAGAGGATACAAAGTACATTCGCCAGTCAACCATCCATATTATCTCAAAACATATTCACCATCTCCAAGGTCAATTATTCGAAAAACACCAGTGTATTTATTGAAAAACAACAATGCGACACACATGAATTAAGATATGACATCAATTCAGCAACAACAACTATGCATGTACCAAGATTACACTATCCAAACAAGTTTGCAACTAGCAACGTAGCCAGTGTGCCCTTACTACAAAGAAGTCCCACTTCACTTATATCAGACATCATAGATGTAACCATGGGGACAATCAAAACACACTCACTCTCAGAATAAAGTTCCAATCAATGTATGCCGAATACCATTGGCTTGCCCTTATTTTCATCACCAAGATTTTCAGAAAGGTCAATTAGGATCACTATAGGTCTTCTCTTTGGATTGTAATGTAAGCTAGGGGCTGGTATGATACTCAATGATATTTAAAGTGACTAAGCCTCCTTTGCACTACACTAGCTTCCGTGGTCTCACTCATTTAGATTTTTCTATTCTTCTCTTTTCTTGATCACACTTATTTAGGATGGGTGCGGTCTTTTCTACAATCACTTCTTTTTTTGCACAACTTTTGTTTTCTTGTTATTTTTCACCGCAGCCAACTTTTTATTCATTTCTTTTATTCTACCTTTATTCATACTCATTTTACATCATGCACCCCTATGATAACTACCCTAAATTTAGGCCATTTGCCTAAGTTAAGGTGCATAGTGTCCAAGGAGGACTAGGGCCGAAACATGTTCATTATGATATAAATGGGATAGTGATAGGTATTATAAAAAGAAATAGGCTATTCAGGGTCAAAATAGGGATCAAGAGAAATTATGCATATAGGGAAGGTCATCTAGGATAAAGTAGGCTAATATCAAAACGGCCTATGATCCTTTCCTAACCCCTATCCTTCAACCTAGGTAAGACTAATCGGGTAAGTTCTAGATTCAACATACAAAGGGAACTAAGTAAAATCTCACACGCACATGGCACACTAGTATATCACAAGTTACTACTTATCCAATTCATGCAATTGTTTAGCCGTGGTTATGAAGTTACTAGAACTAATACCATCATAAGATGCACAGTGGTCACAATTAGAGGCAAATCACACAGTTAAATAATTAGACCATTTGAGAGTTGCTCACAAAATAATAAAACAATGTTAACTGCCTCAAGTACTTGTATTTCTCCTAGTCAACTACAAAATGTTACAACAAAAACTCACCCTACACCCTCAACTTAAAATCAAAGAAAAACTGAACTGAGGGTTAGGGTATACCTAGAGTAGATCAAGCACGAGGATCATAGGTTCCCTCTCTGTAGCACCTGATTTAACGTCGCAGCACGATTTAGGTATCTCAATTACTTCAGACATTATCGAGATAGATAGTAGTAATACTTTTCATCGAGTCTTTTGGACCGATATAAAGTTTGACTCATTTCCCATTTACCTTGAAGATGATTTTATCTTCATTTTTAAGTTCTACTACTCTAGATGAGTAGACTTGACTAACTCTAAATAGGCCTAACTACTTGGATTTAAGCTTACCTGGGAATAGTTTAAGTCTGGAATTCAACAGAAACACCAAGTTGACTTTTGGGAAATCTCATTTATCGATCCTTCAATCATGATACTTCATCATCTTTTCTTTATATAGGTCTGCTCTTACATATGCGCTGAGATAGAATTCATCCATCTCATTTAGTTGTCCCAGTCTTAGCTTTACTGTCTTCTTCCAACTCAAATTTAACCTTTTGAGTGCCCATAAAGCCTTGTGCTCTAGCTCTATTGGTATGTGGCATACTTTGCCATAGACTAACTGGAATGGTGACATGCCAATAGGTGTCTTGAAAGAAGTTTGGTATGCCCACAAGGCAAATTAAGCTTTTAAGACCAGTCTTGCCAGCTAGCATTCATCGTTTTGGCTAGGATGGCTTTAATATCTCAATTTGACTCCTCCGCTTGCCCACTAGTTTATGGGTGGTATGGAGTGGCTACTCTATGCTGTTTTACCCTGTATTTTGCTAAGGCAGCTCAAAACACTTTGTTGCAAAAATAAGATCCTCCATCGCTTATAATAGTATGTGGTACTCCAAAGTGAGAGAAGATGTTCTTCTTGAGAATAGAAACAACCCTTTTTCCTTTATTATTAGACAAGGCAACAACTTCGACCCATTTTGAGACATAGTCAATAGAAACTAAAATGTATTTCATCCTCTATGAGCTTACAAAAGAACCCATGGAATCAATGCCCCAGAGTTAAATAATTCCACTTCAAGTATCTTAGTCAAAGGCATCTCGTGTCTATTGGAGATCGACCCATGCTCTGATATTTGTCACATTTTAGCATAAAATCATGAGAATCCTTGAACAACATTGGCCAATAATAGCCGCTCTGCAACATCTTGCTAGTCATTCGGTCACCTGCATGGTGATCTCCAACTAGGGAAGCATGACATGTTTCCAACATACATAATACATCTACTTATGGAACACATCTTATTATAATATTGGAAGCATATCGCCGAAAATATATGGCTCATCCCAGAAGTAATGTGTCACATCATGAAGGAATTTCTTTCTTTTATGGAAAGAAAGATTTTCTGGAATGACCTCACTCACAACATAATTTACAAAATCAGCATACAAAGGCATTTTCTCCATAGTAGAAGCCAAGATATCCTCATCTGGAAATACATCATTTATCTCCATTTCATCACTAACTACCACTCACCTTCCATTCTAGACAGATGATCTATAACTTAGTTTTCACAACCCCTCCTAACTTTGAATTCAAAGTCAAATTCTTGTAGCAGCAACACCTATCTAATCAGCCTTGGTTATGCATCCTTCTTAGCAATCAAATACCTCAAGGCTGAGTGGTCAGTGTGGACCACACCTTGGTCCCAAGTAGGTAAGCCCTGAATGTTTCAAAAGCATACTATACAGCCAGGAGTTCCTATTCAGTGATGGTGTAGTTCTTTTATGCTCCATTCAGTGCTTTACTGGTATATTATATTGGATGAAATAGTTTGTCCTTCTTTTGTCCCAATACAAATCCAAGGGCAACATCTCTTTCATCATAAATAATCTCAAAGGGTTTGACCAGTTTGGTGCAACAATGATAGGGGCCTCGACCAACTTCTTTTTAAGGCATTTAAATGCCTTCAAGTAATCATCATCAAAGAAGAACTTCACTTCTTTCTCCAAAAGTTTACAAAGTGTATTTTTAACCATCGAGAAGTCTCTTATAAACCTCCGATAAAAGCCAGTATGTCCAAGAAAACTATGCACTCTCTTTACTAAAATGGGAGGTGTTAGTTCCTCAAAAACATCAACCTTGGCTCAATAAACCTCATAAAGTGGCATTTCTCCCAATTAAACACCAAATTGAATTCAATACATTATTGCAAGGCCACACTCAGGTTTTCCAAAAATAGCTCAAACGAATCTCCCGCCACAGGGAAATTACCCATGAACACCTGTAAGGTATCCTCCACCATATTTGAAAAAATAGACATCATGCACTGTTGGAAAGTAGCGGGTGTATTGCACAGCCCAAACGGCATCCTCTTAAATGCAAAGGTGATATATGGGCATGTGAATGTCATGTTTTCTTGATCTTCAGGATCAATACAGGTATGGTTGTATCCAGAATAACCATCCAAGAAGCAATACCATCCCCTTCCGGCTAATCGATCAAGCATTTGGTCCATAAAGGGCATCAGGAAGTTGTCTTTCAATGTCCATAAGTTTAGTTTGTGTTAGTTTATGAAAACTCCACCTGGTCAGAGGACTGAGTGGAATCAACTCATTCTTCTTATTTGCAACAACAATCATGACCCTTTTTTTAGGCACACATTGAACTGGGCTCACCTAATTTCTATCAGAAATAGGGTAAACCACTTCTGCATACAACTAATTAATAATTTCCTTCTTAACCACCTCTTGTATTGGTAGGTTAGGACGGTGCTGGTGCTCAACGGTTGGAGTACAATCTTCTTCAAGTTCTATTTTATACGTGCAGATTCTAGGGGAAATGCCAATAATATCTGCGAAAGTCCATCCTATTGCTATCTTGTACCTCTAAAGTACTGAAATAAGTGCTTCAACCTATTTCTAGCCCAAATAAGCTGCAATAATAATGGGTAGCGTGTTTCCATTTCCTAAAAACATGTACCTTAAATGCCCAGGCAATTTTTTCAATGGATGGCTTAGCCTGTGGTGTTGGTCGATTAGCAAGATCAAGATCTAGCTTCTTAGGAGCATAAGAGTATGAACTCATTCCTGACAAAGCACAAATAGTATCTTTGTACTCCTCAATTCCTTCACGATTAAAATTCATCAGAACTGCGGCTAAAGGCTTGACAACAAGTTTCTCCTCTATTGACACCTCCTGCTCATCCTTATAATATATATCAATAATTGAGAACACACTCATTTCTTTTTGATGCTTCATTGATTGGCACACATCAAATCGCACAACCTCACCATTCATTTTGAATAAGAGCTCATTATCTTGCAAATCAATCAACACACTTCCGGTTGCGAGAAAAGGTCGACCCAATATTATGGGAACCTTAAAGTCCACCTTGCAATCGAAAATGATGAAATCCATAGGAAATATGAAGCTAGCTACCTTTACCAACACATCATACAAAATACCAACAGGTTATTTCACTAACCTATCCGCCATCACGAGTCACATGTTGGTGGGTGTGGGATTTCCTAAATATAGTTTTTTATATACAACCAGCATCATCAGATCAATGCTCTCTCCCAGATCACATAAGGCCTTAGCGAATTCCAGAGACCCAATTGTACATGGAATAGTAAATCCTCCTGGGTCTGCCTTCTTCTACACCAAGGACCCCATATTAATAGTGCTACAATGATGAAGATTATCCTCCGATTTATAGCTCACCTCTCTTTTCTTCATCACAGGGTCCTTCATGAATTTTAGCATACCCTGGCATTTGCTTGAGTGCCTCCTCCAAAGAAATATTTATTGTTAACTACTTTAACATTTCCATGAATTTACTAAATTTCGTGTCGTCAACCTTCTTTTTCAATCTTTGAGGAAAGAGAGGTGGTGGTCTTGGGAGAGTTTTCACCACTACTTTCTTTTCCCTCTCTTTCTCTTTTTCTGAAGCATCATCAGAACCATCAAGCTTCCCAGACTCCACTGGACATTCTTCTTTGGGTTGATCCTCTATTTCAGTGACATCTTTAATCAAACTTTTGCCCACAGAAGGACCAGGTAATATCTTACCACTTCTAGTGCTAATTGCCATACATGAGCCACCATTTTATGGATTTTGAATTGTATCACTAGGTAATATTCCACTCTTTCTCTGGTTTAGTGCTACAGAGAGTTGGCTCATTTGCTAATCCAGTTGTTTGATCGAAGTGGAGTGCGAGTTTACCAACTGACTAATAGAGGATAGATCAGTTTTCAAAGTAGTAACCCCTAAGTTGGTAGCCTCTACTCCCTCTAACAATTTATCCATCATGTTCTCCATAGACATCTTTTCAAAATTTGTTGTAGCAGCCTCACGATTTTCAGGATGGACATATAACTCAATCCCATCATTATTACTCCTCCAATTTCCTTGCTCCTAGTTCTTATATCTAGCCTTGTCATAATAAGTCTGACCTTGATTTCCTTGGCTATTGCCTTGGAAACCCCATGATTATTTACATAGGTCGCCTCTTCTTCTGAGTCAGAGTCCACTTTGCCCTGCGATCCCACACCCTTCACTTTCTCAGTTTTACCTAATAGTAAATGCTTGGTTAGAAAGTACATCTGTATTTTTAGGTGAGCCATGTCTTGATCATGCTCCTTATTTTTTCATCATTGTTCCACAGTCATACCCACAAAAATAGTAGCGCTTGCTACCATAGAGTCTCTGGTATGCCATGCCTGACTCTATTTGGTCATTCTCTCTACCATTTTTGAAGCCTCTGGAATGTAAGATCAACAAGCGAACCACCATCAGCATTATCTATAATTTCTTTTGTCACAGAGTTAAGAGCCCTGTACAAAGTCTCCATCAATTGTATGTCTGTCATATTATGGTTCAGAAACTGCATCAGCTTCTTTTTAAATCTCTCCCAGGTTTTATACAAGGCTTCAGTTAGGAGCTATCTAAAGTTAGTGATCTCATCCCTCAACTGTACCCTCTTGGAAGGTGGAAAGAACCTTTCTAGGAAATCTCCTTTCAACTACCTCCAATTGGTTATAGAATCGAGTGTCAGCTCATTAAGCAAAAATGTTATCTCCCCAGATAGAGAAAATGGAAATAATCTCAAGTGGATAGCATTTTGACCCACTTCTAGGTTATCAAAATATTTACAAATGGTGAAAAAGTTCACCAGATGCAAGTTCAGATCATCTCCAGGAAAACCACAAAACAACCCTTTCAAATTAAGGAGTTAAATCATAATACTCGTCATGTTGAATTTTTCCACAGGTGCTAATGGTGGACGGACAATTGCACCCATTTCACCTGATCCATCCATTCCACCATCATTATCATTGAGGTCATACTAGACTGGCTAGTGATCTTACCTTCCTCGGGGAAGACGGTTCCTGTTAGTATTACGCTATACTGGTGCAACTATTTGCTCTGCACGCCTTGGGTTACCAGGGTTTAGCAAATCCTCGTCTCCCAAATATTTATCCTCAGTATTTGGATGTCGTACTTTTTTACTATCATTCTGTACATTCCCTAAGCTCTAGCTAAGGTGGCTAAACTTTCAGCCGCCTACTACTCTGCCATTCTATCGATTAGTTGTGGTTCTGTATTAAATAGTAATAATGGTTCGACAAAACTTTTGGTTCTTGGAATACACCACAAAATTCCTGTAGAAAAAAAACAACAACAAATAAACATAAAACTAGGAAACTTGACTAACAGTTAATTAACGCACACAAACTTTAATTTTACAACCCAACTCCCCGGCAATGGCACCTATTTAATAAAGCTTAAACTACACCTCTCTTAGGAGAATGTAAGTGATCGTTGTTAATAGATAACCTAACTAGGTTGGGGCCAAATCCAACAGGGAATATGGTGTGAATTTGTGTTATTTGCAGGTTAATCAACTGATAGTTAGCAGTTTCCTGTGAATGGATTTTTTGGAAAGGTAGCAAATAATTACCTCTCAATTAAGTGTTTGAAATCAATATGATAAGGAAAACCATAGTTATGTTCACTATGGGTGTTGGGATTTGAAAGACGCTAGTAACGGTTCAAGATTCTTGTGATAGGTGGAACAGTAGACTATCCTTGTCGAAGTTATGTCTAATGTTTCTCAACCTATTTAGACATTTAACCACCTAATGCTCTCAAACTTAGGGAATTTATATTTCATAAATTGTTGTTATCTCAAGTTAATTAATCTTGTTACAACATTAATTATTAAATGAAAGTTTGATGCTTCCAAGTCCCTGTTGATAATTCACTTCTTACTAGGGTTAATTTCTTATCTCAAGCAAATGAATAGTAAGCAAGGCCTATTGTTTGCATCCAATAGTCAGAATATAAAATGATGGAATTAACAAGAATTTTCTACCACAGTTTGAATCTTGAAAACTTAGTTACGTTACAAACCCAAACCCATAGATCCCACAACTCAGGTTAAGGGAATTTAGCTACTCATAATAAAATAAGCAAGATAATAAGTTGAAGTCATACTTTGATAGATGATCTTACATCAAGATGAATAGCAATAGTATTTCTTAGATTTGATCCAGTAGAAAATCCCAAAAACAATGGTAATAATCTCTCCAAAAATAATTGTCTTGTTAAAGTCAGAAAACTAGGGAGAAAAATTGCTCAAAACGTCAGTTCCAAGATGTTTAGAAAACCCTAAAATATACTTTAAATCCTACAGCCTAATTATGGAAACAAAATCATAGATCACAGTATTTTATCGAACAGGCAACAACGTGTGTGACGGCTTATCAGGAGTGTAATGGCTTATCAAGAATGTCGTCAGCTCCTCTTCACTTTTGATAATCTCTTCCTTGGGTTGACAATAAGGCTTGACATCTTATCAAACATGTGACGACTTATCAGAAATGTCATCACTTCTTCACTTCAAACTTCATTCCCTGCCTAAGACTAACGATGAGCCTGACAGCTTATCACACATCTAACAGCCTATCACTGATGTTGTCACTAATTCCAGTTGAAGTCCATTCTCTGTCTATGCTTAATAGCAACTCTGATAGCTTATCACAAGGCTGACGACTTATTAGACAAGTCGTCAGATATACTTCCTTCTCTACTTTCTTATAAATCAACTCTTTTAATCCTATTATTGTTGATTCTCTTGAATCTCGACTTTTACTATAATATCAAAAACAAAACAATTAAAACTGACAAAAGTTGCTTAAGACTTCTCAATTATTCTTAGTTAAAAGCCTCAAATATGTTAGCATCTGTTCATACATCAACTCCTCAAATCCTATGCTGGTTATGTAGTTCTGAAGTACAGGGACTGCTACTAATGACTGCCTAACTTATGGGGAATCCTCCATCCCTGCACTCTCTCGATGGTAATCCTACTCCCAACTAAACTGACCTGGGATACTGAACTGTTGTATGTTTTACTGATTATGATAACTAACTTAACTGATAATGCTCATAACATATCTGAAACTATTCTGAAGATACTAAGACAAAGTAAAAAACTATGTCTTTAGGTATTCATAACTCCTATGAATCGATAGCAATAATATTAAAACAGTACTATAACATTGAGGACATAATGTGAAAGCATTTATTTAAAATTCATTCTTATAGGCATTTCATCAAACACTTGATATTAGTAGTTTAAACTAAGCATGGGAATAGTTTAATGCCAGTAGTAATAGCATGTTTTAAGCCTCAACACCACTGTTTATGATTTAAATCAGTAAAGAACGTTATTGAAATGTGTGGGATTTAATAACAGCAAAAATTTCATGTAAACATGGTATAGAATCAAGATTCATGGGGATTTATGGTTAAAAATCACAATAACTTGTAAAAATCACAACTTTAATTTAAAACTAGATTCATGGACTCCATGGGTGAAAGGGACCCATGAATTTGATAAACCTAGCTAGGGTTTTGTTCTTGAGAGGTTTTGTGTTGAATAAAAGTGTTTTGCCCTTTCCTATGCTTAATTTCATGATTTTGACTGATTTAAAGTGGGGGAAATAACCCAACTACCCCTCTGGACTTGAGATTAATTAAATAAAGCATGCCCCGCGATGCTGTAAATGACGTGTAGTATCGATTGTGTCGATGCAATTGCCGACGCGCTACGTCAATGGTGATGACGTGATGGACAATGTGATGCGTCCTGCAATTGCCGACGCGCTACGTCAATGGTGATGACGTGATGGACAATGTGATGCGTCCTGATCGCATTGGATCACTATTTTTCTCATCCAAATATGTCTCAAATGATGTTAAAAAATTCCAAAACTCACTTGAGATGACCTATAGATAATCCTGATCATGAATCTATTTAAAAATTGACAATCTAAGGCCGAAAAGAGTGAAAATGAGACCATTGAAATATCGAGGCCAGAAATGAGACTAAGTCTTACCACTTATTTGAAATTTTTCTAAGTTTGGGACCTCTTTTGGCATGCTATATAGGAGTAAGATGGACTAGGACTTTACGGGGTGTTACAGTATTTAGAAAAATTTGGGCGATTGAAGGAAACTCGTGAATATTAATAGTAGGAGCCTATAATGGTAACAAAAATTGAAATTATTGAATTCTTCTTGAATGAAAAGTCTTTGATCATGACCTAATTGGAAGTAGAAGTTGAAGAAGTAGATGTCAATCCACAAATTTTGGTGCATTACCTGTATTTTTAAACTTTATAAATGGTGTTGTGTGCAAAAATTGAACTTAAATATGCAAAATACACTATGTAGGGATGAGAGAAAAATTTGAAGTACTGTGGTACCTACGATGAGACTTATGAGCCACGTAAGTGGAACATATGGGCTGTAAGTGGCCTCGTAGCGGTTAGACCAGAAACTCTAAAGTTTCAGGGCTTTGTCTAAAACTTACAAGGGCATCTATGACCCCCTTAAGTGGCATTTATAGCCCGTAAGTGGAGTCGCAAGTTCCCTACCCTGAGTGTTTGCATTTTTTTTCAAACTTTTTGTTCCCATCTTCTATTGAAAGTACTAACAACTATTTTTCATGCACCATGTCACCTAAGGTAAACCAAAATAAAGTAGTACAGTCGATGCTTCGAGATGAGTCCCCTGAGTGCAGTGGCTTAGTGGAAGAGTACCCAATTGGTTTGAGCAAACCATTGGCCCCATGGACTATGAGCCACTCTTAGAGATAGACCAAGGATAAAACAAATAATGTTGCAACTACACTAGGAATTTAGGGTACCTAACCTTCCCCATCACAGACTCAGCCGGGCACTCAGCCTATAATAGCACAGGTCGGGGCCCCAATATCCACACATAGACCTATTCCCAGGCTAAAAGAATGGAGAAGGCCCAGACCTCGCCACCATACTCTCCCTATTCTGAGGAGGGAGAGAGGTCCTATAAGGATAATGCAAAGGATAAGGGTGAGTCACAGTCAGGCTTTCAAGATGAGGTTGAGTCTAGATCTATTTTTAGTTCCATAGAGGAGGAGGATGCATACGAATCCTAGTCTAAGGAGAAGTCGGATGATACATCCAAATCAGCTAGTGATTCATCATCAGTTCCCCCAATTTGAGAAAGGTACAACTTAGGTAAGCATCAAATTTCACCAGCTTTAGCACCTAACATGTACCTATTTAAACAGGATGCACAACCTCTCATTCCACTACCGGCTGATACTATATTTGACTTTACATGTCTTGATTATACCTATAGTTGAGATAAACCTAAGATGGCGTGTAGGGGATACAAAACATATACGAGAGAGATGGACTTGTTATGGAGCATAGTTTGCCAAACAGGGGCATAGCAGCTGAGAAGTGGATCAACTTGATTGGGCTAGTAAGGGCACTAGACCTGCGACCCTCTTTTGATCAATATAGGTTATGGTAGATTATTAGAACTTAGAGAACTTATAGCCCAGCTTTAGTCTGGGAATTTTATGCATCCTATACCTCCATACTATATTTGCTTGCATCACGAGATGGTAGGGAAGTTGAGTAACCACAGTTTCAACATACTCTGGTTAGAGAGGTCAAAGTGGATATTTTGGCTGCTATCCACTGAGTACTATTTGGCTAGAGTATGTAGTCTCGGTATCTACTCTAGAGTTAGATTTCAGAGTAATATTCATACGAGATAGACATACCATGATAGACATTGACTTCAAATGATAAAGGTTAGATTTGTTGAGGTGGATAGCCCACTAGATTTCTAATTTGGGAGATGATGCCCCTAGATAGATGGAAATATGGAGATAATAAAGGAAGCACTACATTTTGCAATGAAGTTTTGGTAGACTATGGTACACTTTAGGTTGAGTCCGACTGTGTTGGACAATATTCTTACATGGGATAAAACCACACTAGTTGTGAATTTAACTGTGGGGTATAATATTGACATTGCATTGCTAATCAAAATAGAGATTCATGAGCATTATTTTGGTGAGACCACTACTCTCCCCTTCTCTTGCCTTTCGACCAGCTTTGTAAGGAGATAGGTGTCTCAAATATTCCTAATCTATGTTTCATATTGATGTCTTTGAAGGTGGGTGAGTGCATAATTTAGTGAGGTGATACAGGGATGACCAATGGATACACCAAACACACACCAAAATCAATCCACAAGCTCAAGAAACCACGGACCTCTATGATGACCACACTCGGATTCACTATCTAGACAAGGAATGAAGATATTGGAAGATGTTTACACACTATAAAAGCCAACAACCCAACCTATATTATCAATAACAAGATGAAGAACAATAATATTATAACCACAATACAACACGGTTACAACAACAATACATGGAAAATGAAACTACAATATGATACAAGAAACAAAGAGATAGATAGTTAGACAAATGAGGGTATAAATCCTATGAACCAAAGAGTATGTTAAAATCTAAGACCCTTAACACCTACCTCAACAATCACCTAGATCTTATGAAAAAACACAAGGAATATTACCTCCTCTAGCACCAACATTTCTAATAACAATTTGCAACACATAAGTGAACTCCACAATTGTGACCAAGTTTTGGGTTGCCTCCAGGAGAGAGAACTTAGATATTTCAAGTTTCAAGTTCATACAAAAATAATCAACTAAAGAAGAAAAACCCTAGTATTAAACTATATATAGTCTATTACACATAAAAGATGCAAAGTCTAAAAGACCTTTAATGAAAGAGGCGCCCCTCTAATGTAGAAAATGAAACATTGTGATCCTTTTCTGCACTTGCACACACATTGATCTTCGTAGTTGCATTTTTATCATTCTCTCCTTCCTGAGAGGAATTTACCCTCAAATTCAAGGTATCATCACCGACAAGCTCTATTTTTTGCATCATCTCTTCATTTCTCTTCCCAAGGTTAGGATGTTCAATAAAGGATTCCATGAGATCATCAAGCATGATTCTTGAACTTACATGTTCTACAACCTGCACATAAGAAGATTTTATACTAGGAAAAGTGCTAGTATCTTGGTTAGTAATCAATAAAAAGTACTTGAGGGCTAATCCCACAACTCTAACTCTTGCCTCCCCATCCTCTTCTCCCTCCTCACTCTCGGATTCTTATTTCATAGCCTCACTAACAATGACCTTCTGTTTCATATACGAAGGCACTACAACCTTACCTTCACACGGCCAAACATCTTCCTCCTCCCCTCTTTTGGTTCCTTGGGTTCTACATTTTTTAAATCTTGAGATTGATTATCAATTTTATTCGGTTCAAGTCCCACCTCCTCCATAAGAAAGTACAATTACCCCCCCCCCCCCCCCCGCCGTAGGATCACATTTATCCTATTTGGACACTCATTAGCCTTGTGTCCCCAACCATGGCATTTAAAATATTGGAAACACTTAGAATAAGAAGAGAAATGCAATTTACCTTTATTTCTCGGGGAGTACCTTTAGTGAGCCTTTTTCCCATCTTAGGAAACCTTGGTATAAAGTTGATCTACATTGGATGACTCGTTCTTGTCCTTTTTCCAACCCGAGGGTGATTTCCCTTTAAGCTTGACACCTAGTTTCTCCCGTAATTCCTGCTCAACTTCCATGGTGTCTTGGAAGATAGCATCAATGGTGTCAAACTTGTGAAGTGTCAACCGTGAGACAATGTCTCTATTCAACCCTATCTTGAATCTAATGATGTCGTGACTCACTTGCACCCCTCAGTGATCAATTTTCAATATGATTTATTGTAACTCATCATAGTAAGCCATAATAGTTGTGTACCCTTTCTTTAAGTTATACAAATTAGCAAGGAGATCTTGATGGTAACTCTTGGGTAAGTACCTTTGTATCATGAGGTACCTTAACTTAAATAAAGGAGGAGTCCGCCCCTCAATCAAAAAATCCCAAACTGCTTCACATACTCCCACCACGTAGTACCATGACCTTCAAAGTGTGCAATCACTTAACAAATCTTTTTTCCTCGATAAGGTCATTAACTTGGAAGATTCTCTCCCAAGAGGACTCCGAAACTAGAATATATTTTGGATCACTCTCACCTTTGAATCTTTGAAGTACCACCTTGATGGCACTGATGCCTAACTCACGATTTAGGTTTCCATGTTGGTTCCAATGACCAACTCTCCCTTCTCGTCCATTAACTTCATTCATATCACCTTTTCTACCCCTCATCTCCCCCTTCATGTATACACCACCATCCATACCATACTTCCCATATTGTTCTCCTCTACCATACCATTCTATATTGACGGGTCTATTTTGGTTTAGTAGATCTTGCATTGCAAATATTGTATTTGGTGGGTAGTGAGGCCATTAGTCAAGTGGAGTTTGGATTGGAGGACTCAGGTTTTGGGGTGGTATTTGGGTTCCAAGTCCTTTTTGTTAGACTTGGTAAAGTAAAGGGTGGCTTGGTCTATGATTAGTGGCAATGGGTGGATATAGTATTTGGTGCATGGCCTTAGGAGTACTAGTTGGTGAAATGATTCAAGGGGTAGAAGGTCGGCTTCTTTGGTTTTGTACTCTCTCCACTTCCCACCCATAATCAATACTTCACTATTTATTGACACCACATCCGAGTCTATTTTTTTAATACCCGCGGTTATCCTAGCCATGACTCGGAACATAGCTTCAAGGAGACCCAAAATGATACTTGTAGCATTGTGGTCCATCGTGGGTTGAGGGGATGAGGTCTCGGGTTTCATTGCACCAAAACAGTCCACAATGTCACAAAAATAGCCAACACAGGAGACAAAAACAGTCCCAAAACATCACACACAACAACACCAACAAAATTTCAAGTCTTGAACCACAAACAACATATCCACACATACCTATAAGACAAACCACACGTTGTTGTTGAAGAAAATTTGATTTAAGTATCAAGTTTTTCAATCTCACACTTTTGATGAAGAATGTTCGGCTATGGTGTAGGTTGACAAGGTTCTATACTCTTATCAAGAGTCAAAAGTATTCTATCATCTTTTCACCAACTTGCACTCTTTTGGAAAGACAACTTTTTGGGGTAGTCTTGTCTCTTTCCTCTTTATCAAATCTTGAAAAGTTGTCTTACTTCCTTTCGGTAACTTGTTTTTTGAATGACTCGTCTTTTTACCTCTTTGGTGTTGTCTTAAAATTGATTCCAAGACAACCACAAATCCTTACTCTTCTTTTCTCTCTTCAAGATCAAACAACACTTTTATGAACACACTTCTTTAACACACTTCAATATCAATAAGAACAACTTCAACTTTAGCTGTCCACAACCTTCAACAACAATTTGTCAAGAGTTTAAATCTTGGACTTAGAATTAAGATTTGCTAGTGAAAAAGAAGCTAGCACAAGAAACTACTAATACAAAGAGAAACACACCTAGTTCTAGACATGTTTCTAGGCCAAACACCACAACAACACCAAGAACACTAGACAAAGAACAAGAACACTTCAACTCTTTTTTTTATTTTTCAACATAGAGAGCCCAAGATTGGTAGTATAGGAACACAACCAGACTTAGCTATGATACTAAATGATATGGGGATGATCAATGGAGAAACTAAACACACACCAAAATCAGTCCACAAGCATAAGAAACCTTGGACCTCTTTGATGACCACACTCAGATTCACTATCTAGACAAGGATTGAAGATATTGCAACATGTTTACATCCTAAAACAGCCAATAAACCAAATGATATTATTAATAACAATATGAAGAACAATAATATTACAACCACAAGACAACACGGTTTCAAAAACAAGACAAGGAAATCGAAACTACGACAAGATACAAGAAACAAAGGGATAGATAGTTAGACAAATGAGAGTGTAAATCCTAAGAACCAAAGAGTATGTTAAACTCTAAGACCCATAACACCTACCACAACAATCACCTAACTCTGACGAAGACATACAAGGAATATTACCTCTTCTAGCACCAACGTCTCTATCAACAATTTGCAACACACAAGTGAAGTCCACACTTGTGACCAAGTTTCGGAGACAGGACTTAGATGTTTTAAGTTTCAAGTTCATATAACAATAATCAACTAAAGAAGAAAAAACCTAATACTAAACTATATATAGTCTATTACACATAAAAGATACAAAGTCCAAAAGGCCCTTAAAGAAAGGGGAGCCCTTCTAATGTAGAAAATGTAACACATAACATATGGGCAGCTTAGTGTGCTATTTAGGCTCTTCTCATACCTCAATGTTGCTCTTCCTTGGACAATCCTTTACTGCACTAGCACACACATTGATCTTCATAATCGCACTTGTATTATAAGGTAAAGGCACCAAATATATTTCAAATTTAAGAGGAGATGGCAATGTTATGTATGGGGTTATGCTCTGTTACAAAGATCCAGATTCTAATCATTCCCTCGAGCATCCCCTCATTCTCACATTCTTTGAATCTATGTTGACCTATGTGATTTGATTTGTTTTTCAAAGAGGTAACGATCTTGACAATTGGGACAGTGAGAGCTAGAGAGCAGAAGTTGCATACCCCACCATTCCAGATGATCAGGCCCTAAAAAAGTGAACCTATTGATTATTAGTTATCCCGGTTTTACTACCACCATTACCACCTCTGATAGTTAAGATACCTCATACCTCAAACAGGGTCGAGTTTGATATGAATACCTAGAGTATCTCAGGTATTCCTTCATTCCCTTTCTTTATATAGTAGATATACACTTGGGATAATTCATAAGCTATAGTTGTGGGTGGGGCATTCGAGGTTTTGTTTGCCATGTTTCTATTCCCATTGGTTGAGCTATCATAGTAGAATTGATATGTTTAGGTCGTATTTTATTTTATTTCATGTTGTTTATGTTTAACTAAGATTAAAATAAGTAACCTAAGGTTAGTTTATGTATTTTGATTGTGTTTAAATATTTTGAGAAAAAGGATACCCCTCCAAAAAGTTTATTTTGAACTAGGTGATGTGTTTATATTTGTGACCATTGTTAATCTTGTTATGGCATTAGAATTACGGACATAATAACCATAGCTAGCATTTGAATGAACTGGATATGTTGTAGTTAGTAGCATAACCATGTACTCTGTGTGTGTAAGGTTTCTTACTTAGTTCCCTTTGTGTATTCAATTCAGAACTTTCCTACTTTGTCATGCCTAGGTTGCAGTGTAGTCGGTTAGAAAAGGGTCATAGGTTGTTCTTAATTTAGTCGACTCTTAGCCTAAATGACAATCCAAATGATAATAAATATCCCTTGTTCCCTATTTTGAGACAACATAGACTATTTTCTCTTTTCACCTTCAAACTTCACAATTTAGTTAAAACGAACCTTTTTTTGGATCTAGTCCCTCCTTTGACATTATGCATCTCAACTTAAGAAAATTGGCTAAGTTAAGGGTGACTATCATAAGGGTGCATAGTTAAAATTTGGGTATGCAGAAGGGTTTGAAAAAGAAAAAATAAAGTAGGGTTGGGTGTGGTAAAAGAAAAAATAAAATAAATTATAAAAAGAGAAACACTAAAAGAAAGAAATAGTGAAAAAGGGAACAAAATAATAAAAGAAACTGCACCAATCTGAATAAGCAATAAAAGAGAAAAAGGGAAAAATTAGGAAGAAACAAAAGAAAAGTTGGTTGAGAAGTAGACCCCAAAATGTAATTGAAGTGTCAAGGAGGGTTAGCCACTAAAAGCCTAAATGTACCCTACCAGCCCCCAAGTCTACGTTACAAGATGAATAAAGTCCTATAGTGACCCTAGTCCAACTGTCCGAAAAAACTAAGAAAAAGAAAATAAGGGCAAGTCTATGGTATTCTATGCACATTGATTGGAACTTCTTTTATGAGTGGGAGTTTCTCGAGATTGTCCCCACTTTGACATGCATACTCATATTCATATTCTGAGAGTGGGATTTCTTTGTTGTGAGGGTACATGGGTTATGTTGCTAGTTGCTTGTCTGTTCGGATAGTGTAATTTGTACATATACTTTGTTATTTATTGTAATGTAATGTCATAGTTTGATTACTTTTTGTTGCATTATTGAGATATATAGATCGACACAGTTGGTTTTGAAAAGTTAAAAATAGGGTGGGGTGAAAAGTTTTGAGCTGAAATTGAGTTGATTGTCATAGGTACCTTAGGTTTTTCTTAAGCATCATTTGTTGTTTTTGTTATATTTTGTTAGACGAGTACATGCAAATTTTCTAAGTTAAGGGTGTCGATATGCCATAGTTTGATGGAACTTTTAATGTTTAAAACTGGAAAATACGCATGTACTTATGTCTATTTTATTAGATATGATGTGTTTTGTGTCTATTTTGAAGGAAAGTAGGTTTTAGAACTTAAACGAAAAAAAGAGTTGAAGTTTGCTAAAGGACACCCATTGCCAGCATACTTACGTGGCGTAGGTACTACCTATGACCATTTAGTGACCTCGTGGGTCTCACAGATTGCAAGATTAGAGAACCTAAAATTTATTTTTGTCCCTGACACTCACAAAGGGCTACCTATGGCCCATAAGTAGTACTTACAACGTTGTAAGTTCTAACTCATGTTTCAGAAGTTGACGGTTCAAAGAAGCTAAAGATTGAAGAAGTTTCTGACCACTTACGCCCTGCAGGTGCCTTCGTAAGTGGTGCTAATGTAGATTTAGAAATATAGGTCACTTATGACACCCACCTACGGGCCGTAAGTACCACTTACGGCTCGTAAGTGGGTCCATAAATAGCCATCGATCCAATTTTCTCTATTCATTTTGGTTAGGATTTTTAGGGTTTCTATGTAATCTTTGATTACCCTTCTGACGTTTTTATATTAGCTTACGCACTTTATAAATTCACAAATATATATTCATTTCAAGAATCGACGTTTGACCTTGGAATCCATTGTTCTTGGTTTTACGGTTGATTATTAATTTGAGATTATTGGTTTTGTTCTTAAATTATTGTGAAATTTATATTATGATTTCTTTATTGAATTCCATGGATGTTCTTACAAGCATGAGCGGCTAAACTACCTAACTGGGGTTGTGGGAACCCTGGCAGAATAATGAAGTAGAGGAAGTGCAATATTGTTCTTAACTAATATTCTTGCTTATATTGTGATCATCTTCGATTTATTTGCTTTCTTGGCGGCGGCCAATGTGGAGAACATGTCTGTATTCACTACTTACTTCAAAGAAGAGGTGGAGATTAGGGAAAGGAGATCATGACAGTACTTTGAGACTACCAACCCTCATCTAATCAATTTGACACTCAAAAGGTAATAGTTAATTTGTGATCTAGGATAAGGGTTAGTAAGGCGACACTCTGAGATTCAAAAGGTAGAGAGTAAAATTCACTAAATTCATTCATAAGAAGGTTAGGGATACATAACTTATCAGATTCTGCATGCAAGATATTGAGATAGTTCAATAGAGCACGATAAATATACAGAGTTAAGAAGCAAGGGGGAACACAGTCCTAGTATTCATCTCTTATTGATTTTAGACAAAGTAACCAAGATTTTTTACCTTTGATATCGTTCTCATCAAAATCACCCATTTACTTTCCTACATTTTTCTGGCTACTTCAACAGATTCATCAGAGATATTTGACCTATTCCTTGTGGGTTCGACCCCAACCTCTATTGGGTTACTGTATTTGACATCGACCACATTATACTTTTTAGAAGTATAGTTTTGGGCAACATCAATAACTACCACTATAACACCAAGGACGGGTTCCCACAACAATGTCACTTGTCGAGATGTGTTAGTATTGTATTGCATGATTAAGAAATACAAAATTAATTAGGTTGTGTGGTTTCGTGAATATATGTTGGAAAATCTGGCTGATGCTCATACCATGACTATCTTACCCTACGGATAGTTGATTACCCAAATCCTCCTCCACTAATCCATTGATCTCTCTAAGTACCCTTCTATAAAAGTCTCTGTGATATACGATTCTAAAAATTTTGCCATCATGGGTTCTGTACTGATCGACATTGAATAATGAAAAAAGGAGTTTGCGAAGGCAATGACTAATTTACCCAACGTTAGTAATAATATTTCTAATCTTATTCTTCCAGTGATGGAGGAAATGGAGAACATCAAGGGATACCTCCAGTCAATAGATAAAGGGTTGTTGAGTATTCAAGATTTGACTCACAGGCTACTGCAGCTGAGTAAGGAATTAGCACCGATGTGAGAAAATCATGCCTAGCAATTGATGTTTTTAAATAGGAAGGCATCAAGATTTATAACAGGGTTATTCACTCAGGTTGACTCTATAAAATCCAAATCTAACTACTCTCACAATGATCTTTCCATATCAATTCGGAACTCCTACTTTAGTTTCTCCACAAATATTGAAAGATCATATCAACCTTTTTGTCATAACATGCATAACACCCTAACCTACTTTTTAAAAAAATGTTGATTTCTTGACTGCTCATTCAAAGGGGGCTTGTCCCCTTCATTCCCTTTGTTTGTACTTAAGATTTTAACTTGTTATTGCATGAACTCTACAAGCCCTCTTTTTTTTGTACTTTTGGCATGTACATTGTTAGGTCACTTTTATATATGATCTAGTTACGTGCTATATTTATCTATTTACTCAACTTTTCCAGTTTTTTTTATTATGTCAAAGGGGGAGAAATTCTACAAACATCAGATATAGAAGGGTATCCAAGTAAGGGAGAGCCAGCCAACTATATGTAGGAAAGTCACCTGATGATTATAATAGAAAGAAGTCAGCAAGAAAGGGGGAGGCAGCCAACCATGTATGCATGAAAGTCAACTGATGTTTATTATTTTCCATTATCAAAAAGTGGGAGATTGTTAACCTCCTATATTAGTATAATATATTTTAATAATGACAAACTAATAAAGAAAATATGCAGGTCACACTGAGGAAGATATCAAGGCAAGGAGTTCGTAGAAGGACCGTCCTGGAGCTATAATTAGAATAGCATCATGAGAAGATCTCAAAAGATTCCTAACCTATAAGATTCAATGTTACTGTGAGCAATTACGGAGCAATGATTATGTAAAGCAGATTTCACGTAGGCCTATGAAAGGAAGGAAGATCATAATCATAAAGAAAAAATTATGGAAAGAAGATTTCACAAAGAGCTTCAAAAGAAAGAAATATAATTATCTTAGAACAACAATTATGGAAAGAGATTTCACATGGAGCTGCAGAAGAAAGGAATATCATATCTAATACACAGACATATCTGATATAGACGTGTATGGATATGATTTAATATTCAAGAAAGGAATATCATATCATGTGTATGGAAATATATGATATGGACGTACCATATGATGTGAATCCCCAATCAATAAATCAATACAAATCCTTGATTGAGAAAAAATCCCTTGGGTTTTTCTTTTAGAGCAAAGAAGCTACAAAAGGTGAAGACAATAAAACAAAGGTTGAAGATGGAAGACTTCTCATGAAACTTCACAGAAAACTATCCAGTTGTCTCATCTTTTAGTCTTCACAAAGCTTTGTAATCCTCTACTTACAATAGTTACAAAAAAAAGAAATAGACAGAGTCAGTTTAATTATTCCAGTTGAGGCTCCATCACAAGATCTGAATAACAGACTAAGATTCAGAAATTGTTCAAACTACTGTAATACCATTCTCTATGTTAAAGGTCTAAAGAAAACCCTTGAAATCCAAGGGAACTGGAGTAGGCACCACCGAATTAATTTATTGTTTAGTTTAATTCATCATTTTTCTAGCACGCTTTGCCAATCAATTTAGTATTTTATAATACTAACAATAAAGATATAATCTTTAAACAACTTATTTCTAGTAAAAATAAAGTTTTTATGTCTTCAAATAGTCAATCGAATGAACTATGACTGATAATAAAGTTTTTATATTCCCTATCAAGTTCAAAAAGAATAAGAACTCATAGGTTTTAACTCCAGAAATCAATACAGTGAATTCAACAAGTTAGTGAAGTTTTTATATTCTTCAAACTGAATTCTTAGTAAAAATTTTCTGTTCTACTAGTTGACAGAGTGGATCAAAAGGTTTCAGTCTCTACAAAATACAACCCAATATAGATTACCCAAGTACTTAATTTATAAATGGTGATATATTTTTCTCCCATCAAAAAAGTATAAAAAATAAATATTTGTATAATTTCCTTAAGATAGTTGTTTTTCTAGTTGAGTAAAATCTATTTTTTTCAATAATAACTTCAAACGAATGTTCAAACTAATATATAAACAATCAAATAAAGTTGTAACTTTGTATTCACAACTTTGAACTGCAATAATAAGGTCAACCCAACTTATGAACAAGAACTAAATGAAGTTCAAACTATTTTCTAAGAAGTTGTAAAACAAAATATTTAGAAAAAGATGAAGATTAGAAGATTCAAGTCCACTGAATTCATAGTGTGTCCTTAAGGAAATAATTTTCCTCAAGTACTCGAGGTTATGAGTTATATCCTCTGAGGATAAAATGAATCACTCCAATAGAAAAGTGATACCTCAAACTCTATCAAATTATGAATACACTCAATGACAATAAATCACACTAGAGTTTTTCATGAAAGAGGAGGAGTGTGTTAACTTCAAAATTTTCATCTATATACCTGGAAAAAATTAAGTATTTTCTAGTCATCAAGGTGTTGCTTCATGAAGAATAGAAATGGTTCATAAAGGTGAACCTCTTCATAAAGTTGCAAAACTTAGAAAAAGTTACAAACCATTGAAAAAGTCGTAACCATCCAAACTAAAAGGTGCTTATTCAAATTGTATCTTTTCTCTTGGTATCCTTTCGAAAAATACCTATTCATTTTTCATTCACACTTTTTAAATCCAAACACACTCTAACTAACCCATTATGCTAATCTTGTTCTTCATAATCTTCCATTTAAGCTCGAGTCTGTAGTAAGCTGGAGTTATGTCATGTTCTGTCTAATTACTTCTCATCCATACTTCTTCAACCTACTTCTGCTTCTACATGTCATGTCTTAATAACCATCCATATATAGACAACCTCCACCACCGTGCAGGTGCATCTGCTCCTCTTCACATGTCTCAACTATCTCAACCTCATTTTCCACATCTTATCCTTCACTACAGTCACTCCTACCTGGAGTTGGGTAGCAATGTAACTAATTTAACTTAGCGAACATATGTGTACAAAATCAATTTTAGTAAATGGTTTAGTAAGTGGAAGTTTAGATACATGTAGCTCTATATAGTATAGATTTATTAGCTCCATGGTTACATTCAATTCCATTCTTTAATGCAATTCTACAATAGAAGTTTTTTCTTAGCTCTTTATCTTCACTCGATCATCACCATGACTTATCTTGCATCCATTGAATGTAAACTGTAGGAATGGGATGAAGCTAATTATGGTAATCATCATTAATGTCATGCATATAGCAAATTTCAAGTATAAATATCTAATTAGGAAACAAATTATGGAGCACATTAGTTATTTGGTGTAGTAATAAATTTATGATAACAAATCACTAATGTTTTTCTTTTTTATGTTAACATCTTTCTAATTTTGCATACGCTTACTAATAAAATTTAAATGAGATCTAAACGTCGAATGTCAGTACACATAAGTATGCATATATAGATAGATAGATGGATAGATAGATAGATAGATAGGTAGATAGATGGATGGATAGATAGATGGATGGATGGATGGATGGATGGATGGATGGATAGATGGATGGATGGACGGATGGATGAACGAACAGACGGATGGATGGATGGATGAACGGATGGATGGACGGATGGATGGATGAATGGAGTGATAGAGGGATAGACGGATGGATGGATGGATAAGTATATATATATATATATAGATAGATAGATAGATAGATGGATCGATGGATAGATAGATCGATAGATAGATAGGTAGATAGATAGGTAGATAGATAGATCGATAGATAAATAGATAGGTAGATAGATAGGTAGGTAGATAGGTAGGTAGATAGGTAGGTAGATAGATAGATAGATAGATGGATGGATGGATGGATGGATGGATGGATGGATGGATGGATGGATGGATGGATGGATGGATAGATAGATACATAGATAGATAGATAGATAGATAGATAGATAGATAGATAGATAGATAGATAGATAGATAGATAGATAGATAGATAGATAGATAGATAGATAGATAGATAGATAGATAGATAGATAGATAGATAGATAGATAGATAGATAGATAGATAGATAGATAGATAGATAGATAGATAAACAGATAGATGGATGGATGGATGGATGGATAGATAGATAGATAGATAGATAGATAGATAGATAGATAGATAGATAGATAGATAGATAGGTATATATGTATGCATATACATATATATATATATATATATATGGATGGATGGATGGATGGATAGATATATAGATAGAAATCTCTATATTATAGCAATGAAATTTTTAGACAATCACTGTCATTATAGAAATGCTTTGACTGTATAAGAAATTTATAAAAATAACATGCGATTTTTATATAGTTATATTTTTTATTTGTAATAAAATTATAAGTTAGTACAACTCCGTCCTCTTTACCTTTTTATCTATTGGGAACTCCTCCATCTTTAGAAGAAACATTTACTAAGTAAGAACAAAAAGAAAACAAACAAGAAGCCATCTGCATACCAAGGGTTTAGTCAACTTTATCCAAACCAACATGCTAAGGGATAATCGTAGCAATTTGGAGGTCTCAACTAACTAGGTTTAATTGATAGGTGCCCTCATGATTGCACTAGTATTCTTTTCCTAAAGTTCTCAGAGGAATAAACCATACTGTCCAGTTTCAATGAAAGCGTAGTTAGGGCGTTGAGTGTCTTTTCAAGAGTATTTTCTTTTATCATTTCAGTTTGTGTAGCTTTGTCTTGATATGTAATCTGCAATAACATTTTTTGTAGGGGGTGCGGATAACTAGGCTAATAAATAGATTTATTATAACTAATGAATCTATTTTTTTTAGTGCGTGGATATTTTTTAGATTTTGTTTTAGTAAA
Source organism: Capsicum baccatum var. pendulum (assembly GCA_030864225.1). NCBI lineage: Eukaryota > Viridiplantae > Streptophyta > Magnoliopsida > Solanales > Solanaceae > Capsicum > Capsicum baccatum. The sequence goes on along the minus strand of CM061560.1, from coordinate 238,914,150 downwards.
TTATTCTTTTTGAAAGATGTATTCATTAATTTATTTGGTATATTATTTTATCCTGTAGTAACTGCTGAGTTACAAATTTCTGTGTAATAATTTTTTCTATCTATACTGTAGTATATATCTAATTCTAGATTTTCTATGTCATTTATTATCTTGTGTTGTTCTTCTCGTAGTGAGTTTTTTATATTATATAAACTGTCACATGTGCTTTTTTCTAAATTTTCTAAGGTTTTTTCTATCCATATTAACTTTTCTTTTAGATCTATTTTTCTAATTCGGTTTCTATAATTAATTTCGTTATTTAGATTATCTTGGTTTTCTCTAGTTTTTCTAATATCTCCACAATCTTGATCGGAATAATGTCCTTCTAGGTAAATGTCTTCGTATATTTGTTCTAAGGCATTTATCATGTCAATTTCGTAGTTTATTACTTCTTCTAATATCACTTTCTTAATATCTATTATTTCTATATCTTTAAGTATATATAAGATTAAAACTCTAAGGTAGTCAAAATGAGCTATTTTCTAAAATTGATATTTTATAGTTATTTGTTTTTATCTTAGTAGTTTTTGCATATTTATATTAAGAGATTTTATATATTTTTTATTTTCCATGTATCTGTCTATATTTATTTTTATCTGTTTTTCTAGTAACTGTATATTTCGTATATCTTTAAAAATTCTACGTGATTTTAACATAATAAGTATTTATAAGAGTAGCTAGGTAGACATGGTATATAATTTACTCTAGTCATGTAATATTCTCCAAATGTTTTTTCTAGTATAAGTTTTCTTATATCTGCAATATTTATATCTCTAAGTGCATACAAAATAAGTATCTTAAATTTATCTACCATGACATCAGATAAATTGTTATTCATTATCATAAAATTGCTTTTTTCAAAATATTCCCTTCAACCATGTACATAATAAAATATAGTCATCTCAGATTACTATATACTAAATTATTCTTAAATAACATGTTCTTCGGTCACTATTAGCATGGTAATTCGGATACTTTTTCCCTTAAACAGCGCCTCGACTCTGGTTACTCCCCGCCACGGCTTCTTGCCTCATTGGTTTCACCTTTAGTATGGCATAGTTCTTAGGGATTTTTCTCCGTTTCCACTTTGCTAATAAACTTCTTAACATATTATTTTTCGAATAATTCTACTATAAAGTAACTAATATGAATTTATTTTATCATATCATGATTGTCGGGAATTATGAATTTAGCTATTCATAATCATAAATAGATATACCTGTTTCGGTAGCTTTGATATTTCTGAGGTTTGTTGCTCCATAGCTTTTTCCATTGCAGTGTATATATTTAATTAACTGGGCAAAAGTATTTTTGACGGAGAGAATTTTGGCTAATATGAGAAGGTTTGCCCTCTGCAATGCCTTCTGAGCTTTTATTTATAAGTGAACTTTACAACTTTACAAAGTATTCTCTACATGTGTTCTAAAAGATAAGACTAATAATGCTAAAGAAAACAAAAAAGGTTACAAAAAGTCCTAAAGGCTACTAAAGCCTACTACCTAAAGTCTAGGCCTAAAACAAAAAAGTCTTTATATAAATAGTAAAGTACAATTATTTTGAAGACTTTACGTAACTTGTAATAAATATCTTGTCTCCGTGGTTTTTGTCGTATCTTTTGTATCTCCATTATTGCTCCTCTTATCTTTCCAGCTGGCGTTCTTATCTCTTTTTATTCTAGCTGAACTGCTGGAACATCATTATCTCCTCCATTACATTTTGAACATTTGTGGTCTGGATATTTATGTCCAATAGTCTTGCAATATCTGGTTAATAATTCTTCGAAAATAAATTTTTCTCTGATAGCTCTGGCGATAGGTTCTGTTTCTGGTTTAAGCAACGTGATAATCCATTGCCTAATAGTTTCCATATTTATTTCTCGTAACTCTTTTGAATTTGAATATATTAATACATGATTTCTTGAATAGTAGCTCCATATAGGATTTTGGTTGCAATATGTATTTGCTAGCTCTTGCAAAATTGTAAATAGTCTGATAATTCTTTTGTTCGCATAAAATTTTGGTATCTCGATTCTAGGTATCTATGGTTGTGAAATAATATCCTGTGGTATAATCATATCTCGTGTCATCCCTATCTTTAAAACTTGTATAGGTTTTTAACTTCATCAAATAATATCTCTGCTGGTGCCGTGTAAATTTTTATAAAAAACAAAGTACCTTTGGTTATTCTTTTAAAAGTGATAAATGCTTCATATATCTCTGGTATGGTGGATATCTCAGTTCCGTCCGTGGTATATACGGTACTAAGTAGTCCATATTCGTAGCAAGTTTTAACTAAGCTTGGTTTGGTTTTAGGTAAGGCAATTAGTTTATTATATCCTGTCAATCTCTGGGTTATATAGTTTGTATCTGGTTCTTGGATATTTGTAGCTTTGGGGTTGCTATTTAAAAAGGTTTGTACATTGTAGATATTTTCTATGTATGTACGGGCTGTGTAGTTGTAAGTCTTTTTGTCTTGGTTTAAACTATCTCGGTATGTGGTAACTTGTGGGGGTATAAACATGGGGTCTTTTGATGTATTTGGTGTATATGGTTTATCAAATAGCTTGTTTAGGTTCATATTTTTTCTAACTCCTCTGCTTGTACCTGCAGAAGTAGATTGATAAACGTTATGGGTTTTATGGAGTATCCCAACGTCTCCTTCTAGCTCTGAAATTTTACTGTCTTCCGATCGACATAGCTCTGCGCATTGCTGAGTTAGCTGATTCATAGCTATAGACTTGAGTTTATCTTCACTAGTCTTTAGCTTTAGCTTTTCTATCTCAGTACCCATACTATCCACTTTCAATGAAAGCGTAGTTAGGGTGTTGAGTATCTTTTCAAGAGTATTTTCTTCTATCATTTCAGTTTGTGTAGCTTTGTCTTGATATGTAATCTGCAATAACATTTTTGTTAGTACTGATCACTTCTATTATAAATGTGAAATTTAATATGTTTAAAACTAGTCTCCGAATCTCTTTTGTTGTAACTGAATTTTGTATTTTCTTTGTTAGCCACCAGCGTACCTGTGTATTATCTGTTCGCACAATAAATTTGTTATATACAATATATGGCTCAAATGCTAACAAACATTTATATAATGAACATAATTCTTTTCTATTTATTTCCCATTTTATTTCTGTCTCGTTGAACGTACCTGAGTAGTATCTACAATGGTGTTCTATTTTTTCTGCTTCATATCTATATTTAAGTACTCCTCCGTAACTATATTCACTGGCATCTGCTTCTACTATATATGTAAATTTTCTATTTTCATCCGGAAATTGTAATTTTGGTAATTCCTTGCATAGTAGTTTTATTTTTTGAACTTGTTTTTTATCTTCTTCATTATAATTATATTCTATATCCTTTTTTAATTTTTTCTGTAGTGGTTTTAGATTTTCTGCTAATTTTGAAATATATTCTCTTACTTGGTTTACTAATCCTAAAAATGATTGTAATTTCTTTTTTGTATCTAATTCTTCTTTCGAATTTATTATTTTTTGTACTATATGTTGTTGCATCTTTACTCCACTTTTATCTATTTGTATTCCTAAAAATTCTATCTCGTTTTTCATAATTTCAGCTTTCTTTTCATTTAGACTTATTCCTGATTTTTCTATTATATCTGTAAATTGTTCTAATAATTTTATATGTTCTTCTTTAGTCTTTGTATATAATAATATATAATCTATGTATACTATGCAATTAGGTAATTGTTTAAAATAATTATCCATAAAATATTGATATCTACCTGGTGCATTTTTATATCCAAAGGTAATACATTCCACTCATAAAATCCTTGTGGTACCGTAAATGCGGTTAATTCTTTAGATTCTTCTTCTAGCTTTAGATGGTAAAATCCTGATTTACAATCGAATTTGCCAAAATAATTATATCCTTGTATCTGTCTTATTTTTAATATCTTATTTGGTATCGGATAATTATATGTTATAGTTTTTGCATTTAAATTTCTATAATCAATAACCATTCTACTTTTTCCTCTTTTTTGTTCACTATTTTTATTTACTATAAGTGCTGGACTATTATGTTTGCTATTACTTTTTTGTATATATTGTTTTTCTAATAATTCATCTATATGCATTTTTAATTCTTTTAAATCGTCAAAATTATATGTTAATGGTTTTTGGGTTATTATGCTATTTTTGTCTATTAATTCAATTTTTATGGTAGTTTTATGTTTTTCCCATCCTTTTAATGGATCTTCACTATATAATTGTTCTAATTTTTTCTTAACTATTTTTATCTTATTTATTGAAAATATAGTTATTTCTGTTTTATTTATCGAAAATACTACTAATTTTATTGTATCTTCAGTGGTTTTTATATTTTCTGACTTTTGTGTAATTTTTTCACTTCCTTTTATCCAATCAGTTTTCTTTCTTATTTTATCATTAACTCTTTTTGCTCTTACTTTTTATTTACATGGTGTTGTAAACCACCAATCGTTTCTAGTTATTATATGTGGGTATAGTTTATCTAAAAATGGCATTTCTAAAAGTATATCTTTTGATGTTAGTTCATAATTATAAATTTCTTCTATTGTTAGTATCTTATCCCATATTTGTGCTTTTACATTCCTAGCTTTATAAGTAATTAAGCTTCCTTCATTATTAAATCCTTTAACTACTATTGGTATTTTTAATTTATCCCATTTACTTTCTGGTAAGCAATTATATCTACATAAATTAGCTTCTACTCCTGTATCTATCATAGGCGTATAATATCTACTGTAGTATCCTTCCACTACTATCTTCATTAATACATATATCTTCATTTTATGTTAAGGCTCTTTTTAAGAATAATTTCTCTCTATTATATGTTATAGTTAATTGTGTATGTTCTATATTATATGGTTTTACTTGTTCTAACCATTTCATTCCTAATATTATATCTGCTTTTTGAATTTCTTCTTTTACTTCAAATTCTATTTTTATTTTTCTAACTCCGATTATTATTATTTTTTCTGCTATATTTTTACTATTTATTAAACTTCTTGGTAGGTCTGGGCATATATCATTATCAATTTTTATTTCTTTATCTTTTACTAGATATTTTGCTATATAATTTTCTTCTGGTCCTGTATTTAAGAGTATGAAATATTCTTTTTCATTTATTTTTCCTGTTATGTAATATTGATTTAGATTACTTATTGAATTTGTTTCATAACTTGTTCTTTTTGATGAGCTTGATGATTCTGATTTTTCATTAGCTATTCTTTTTGTTGTACTTATTCTATCATTTACTAGTTCTAAATTTTCTTCTATATCTATGTCTCTATAGCTATAATCATTATAATCTATTGTTTTTACAATTTGTTCAAATGGGCTATCTATTTGTATTTTGTTAATTTTATTTTTTCCTGTTATTTTATGTTTTGTTGTTAATACATATAAATTTTTACATCTTGCTGTAAATATTTTACTTCCTGGGGTTAACTCTATTCCTGATATTTTCCAATACAATACTAGCGATTTATCTATATTTCTATCTGTTACTGCTACTGAATAATTTGCACTTATTATGAATTTAAATTTTTGGTATATTAAATTTCCTTTTACGGCAGTTATTATGCTTTTTTCTATAGGTTTTATAATTCTATCATCTGCTAAATATAATTCTATTGATGTATCTATTCCTTCTCTAAAACATGCTTTTATTAATATTTCTGTACCTCCAAGGTGTACATATTTTATTGGATCTCCTTCACTTTTTATATCATTTATTTTTTTATTAATTATTCTTTTTGTTACTAGTGGTATGCTAGCTTTTCCTTTTGCATATCTACAGTCTATTACATGTTCTTTTTGACATACTACATAATATTCATCTTTTTTCCAAGTAAAAATATTTTTTATTGTTGGTATTTTAAATATTTTTTCTACACTTAAATCTAACTCTTTTCCTTTTATTTCATCAAATATATTACTATCAAATATTATTTTTTGTTCTGTTCCTTCATCATTTAAATATTCATCCTTTGTTATTATTTTTATATCTTCTTCAATCATTTGATTCATCTATTTCACTATCTATTTCAGTATCTGTTTCATTTTCTGAAATTTCGTATATACTATCTTCACTTTCTAATTCATAATCTATATAATCTATTTGCATATATTCTATATCTTCTATTTTTATTTCTGATATTTGTTTATTTTTTAGATTTTTAGGTAATTTACAATCTCTAACTAAATGTCCTAACTTTCCACAATTATAACATGTACATTCTTTTATAGATTTTTTCTTCCTATATGGTCTCTTATTTTTGTAATTTTTTACATAATAACTTTATCTTGGTTTCTTGTATTTATATTTTGATTTTTTATATTTCTTATGTCTTTTTCTTTTCTTATAATATCTTTCTTCGCATCCAAATTGGGGTGCTATTTTATTTTTGCAACATGCTAAATTTCTTATTAATGTTTTTTTCATTTTAATTCTTCTCTATATTTTTCACATAAATTTCTATACCATTGTTGTAAGAATTTTATTCTAGCTTCTAACGTATCTACTATTTTTGCTTCTTCCCAACTTTTTATTATTTTTGAACTAAATGGTTCGGGTAATTTATTAAAATATAATTTTCTTATTTCTTTACTTTCTTCTATACTATATGCTCCTTTATAATAATATTCTTTAAATGCGCAAGTATATTCGTTTATATAACACATATTACATATTGTTAATTTTATCATTAAATTCCTACTTGTATCTTTTTCTTCATCTTGTTCTTCTTCTATTGGTGTCATACTACCAAATTCATCTTTTATAGCTGTTTCATATTTTTTTAATAGTTCTATAGGTGTTAGTTTAGTTGTTGTTGATGATGTTCCTTCCATAGGTTTATTAGTTCTTAATACTTTCTTACTATTTTCGGTTAAGTTTGAAAACCATAGTTTTACTGATCCTATTAATATTTTTTTTATATATTCTGGTGCATCTGTTATGTTTATATTATTATCTAATAATTGTCTTGTCATATATCCTATCCATAATTGTATTGTTTTTTCTGTATCTATTACACAGTCTAGATCTAAAAAGTTATAATTCTTATTAACTATTTGTTTTGGTGTCCATTTATCATATTCGTTATATCTTTTAAATTTATTTTTATAGTATATAGGTTTTCTTATTTCTGTTGTTTTAGGTATTATATTTTCATCTTCTTTTTTATCAAGAGTATTTATTTCTATATTGGTATTTTCTAAGTTTTCTTTATTCATTATTTCTTGTTTTTCGTTAATGTCTAAATTTTTTATATTTGTTAAAATTTCTGTATATGTTTCACTATCTTCCGAGTCATAATTATCTGACTCTTCAACCTCTATATTATTTATTTCTAATTTTTCCTTAAATTGATTTATCTCGTTTATTAATTTTTGTTCTTTATCTTTTTCTTCTTTTTCTTTTTGTCTTTGTTCGTACAGATCTTTTAACATTTGTAGTTCTTTTTCTAATTCAGCAATTCTACTATTTTTAGTTTCTTCTATTTTTCGTATTTCTTCCGTAGTTTGTTATTTAATTTTTTCTATTTCCTTTTTTCTATCTATTTCTTCATTTTCTTTTTCTATTCTTACCATTGCTGTTAATTTATCTTCTAATTGTAATTCTTCTTTTTCTAACATTAGGTATAAATGTTCACCTATTTTCTTATATCTTCTTCCTAGATTCGAAAATACTATTTTTATTTTTGATCCTTCGTGATTTTCATATATTTTTTCATCTATTATAAATTCTTCTTTGTTCATTTTATTGTGAATAATTCATGTTGGTATATATATTCTAAACTATCTATTTGTGATTCTAATTTTGATATTTCATCTTTTCGTGTATTTATTGAATTTTTACTAACTTCGGCAAATATATTATAATGTAGTCTTTCTTTTCTTAATTTTAATTCTTTACGTTTTTCAGAGATAAATTATTTTAATTCTTTGTATTTTTGCTCTTTATTCATTTAAATTATATTTATAATATCTTGGTAGATATCTAAATCTAATTTTATCATAATTAGGTAGTATGTGTCTCATTCTTCTAGATTTTAAATGGATTATTAATTTTGCTTCAATACTAGATATTAATGTAATTAGGTAAGCTAATCTTTCTGGATTTTCTTTTGTTTTATTTAGACTTATATATTCTAAATAATTACTAACTAAGGATTCTTTAATTTTTCTAAAAGCTTCTCTATTTTTAAATGGTCTTCTCATAATTAATTTAATAAATAACCAACTCAAATTTAACTACCTCTAACATATATCTTCTTTCCGTACTTTTTAACTTACTGCGCTCTGATATCATTTGTAGGGGGGTGCGGATAACTAGGCTAATAAATAGATTCATTATAACCAATTATCCTAATTTATATGTCACATTTTTTTAGTCCTTTTTAAAGAAAAAACATTATTTTTGATAACTAAAAATTAACTTAATTTTCAATTCTACTTTTACCTTCATTAATTAATAACTATATAAATATCTTTTAAAAAAAATTATTCAGAAATTTCAAAAATTATCCGTTTTTGTTAAATTTAATGTCAAGTAAAATGGTATCACATTCAAATAAGGAAATGACAAATTAACCATCTAATTGGGTTCCTCCAAAACGAGTGAATACTATTCCACTTCATGTTGTGTGCTTTCCTCAACGTCCCACATTTCTCCATTAAATTAATGGTGTTTGCTTTATTTTGTACTATTCAATTCATGACCTACTAATTAACCTTCCCACATTCCAGTCTCCATACACATCTCCACTATGGACGAAATACAACAAATTTAGAACTATCATATTTTAGGTATGATTAAATTACATAGCTAGAATTGCTCTCATTTTCATTTCCATTTACGTGAGCTAAAATCTCAAATGCGCATTACGATTTCAATATTCCAGTTAAATATCTATCCTAATTACTTAATTATGTGACTATTTGAACTTTTCATTACATATTTTTTTTCACCTCATCCTATGAGGTGCTCAATCACTTGAGCAAGCCTCATTGCATGAAAAATGCCTTTCATCGCATTTTAAAAGTGTTTCATGAAATATACTTTTGAGATGTTTGTTTATGGGACTTTTTTTTTTAAGTGTCTCCTACTTTGATGTAGTTAAAATTTTTAATTAAACTTCTCAAGAACAGTGTATAAGAAGGATAGACATAAGGCAAGACGTTTTATTTTATATCAGATAGGGCACAAGTCTGAGGCATGAAACATAAGCCCCGTTACCTTTTCATTTATAAATTAATAAAAACAGCATAATAAGAACATAATATAATTAGATTTACAATAAAAGTTTAAGAAATTTAAAAAGGACAAAGGAAATCTATAGAAAATAAAATATCTAGCATATTCTTAACAGTGTTAAAGTTACAATGAGATGAGAATCAACTAAAATATATTAACTTTCAACGAATGAAAAAACATTTTCAAAATGTCACCGGACTACACATTTTACGTCCTTAAAAAAGAAATACTAAAATCTATCACTGCCATAATTTAAGAGATTACTCCCTCATTTATAAATGGTAAATTACTTTTAAATAGCAAAATAGTAAAAGTCTGATAAGTTTGAAAGCTACGGAGAGCTTATGTCATGTACCAAAATAATTTCTAGACGTGACTGGTTCCTGCTAATACCACCTGTCGGGAGAACCAATCTTTCTTACACTTTACCAGTTAATAAGCATTAAAATAGTATATGTGCAACTCCAACGCATCAATAAATAACGAATAATCATCCAACAAAAATTCATAACCAAACTGTAAATTCAACAATTACTCGAGAACTAATTCTTTGTTCAAAATTCCACACTAAGACATGGAGCATCTAAAATAAAGTTACATAATTTCAAACTTCGGACATGCAAACCTAGTGAAAAGAAACATAAACTATATAGACAAAGATGAAAGAAAAGCCTCCACGAATAGTGTGAAGGCTCACCTTGGCACTAGAATCCTTATGAAGGAACCGTCACCCACTGATTTCACCTTGCGTGTTAGTATCTACAGACATTTAAGTAAGGAATGAGCTATATATAAATATAAGTCAGTAAGATCATCGGCTCGCTACTTTAAGTACTTCTGGGACAAGTATTAAAAAATACTACTACACGAAAAACATAAAGTCATTACACAGGAATTATATCATAATAAGGTGACCAACGGGGCCCAACAATCCTTCATGAAGAAACATATACCTCAATAAAATTCATACAAAGCACTTATCATAATTTGTAGTTAAAGTAATTAGTCAATACTAGGAGTTTCGAGAACAAACACAACGCATATTGAGAGTATACACAATACTCAGGCAAAAACACATAATGCCCCATGTCAAATCAACAAGCATACACAATGCTCAAGGAAAACATACATAATGTCCCATATCAAATCAACAAGCATACACAATGCTCAAGGGAAGCATACACAATGCCCCAAAAGAATTAAAAAGCATACACAATGCCCCAATCTCACAGTATACAATCATATCACATCACGAAATTATTTATAATAGGAGAACTGGGTATTCTTAAATATAAAGTATATACGGCTGGCCTTGAAGACTGTCGATTCTACCAAGCACACGCCAATCCCAACACATGGACCGAGCAGATAAAAATATATTTTAAAAAGCAAGCACCCAAAGATTAAAGTCTCCCTTTCCTCACTACTAACAAATTTTTCAACCTTGCAATGAGTAGAACACCAACCAAACAACCTCTAATGATTTCAATCTACCAAAAAATATTAATTAACAAGGTCAATTATATTGATCGGTGTCAAGTTCCAATATCATTAACATGTAAGCATAAAGATAACCCTTAATAACCCCATCTTAAACCATCAATTAAAAGAAAAGATTATCTTAATATAACTATCAAAACATAATAGAGGAAATTTTGTCCACTTATATGCACTGTATCCTCAAATAAAGTCAAAGTTATAAGCAATAATAGCCTAAGTTAAGGCAAATAATGGGCTGAAGATGGCAGATCCTTTAATAGTCTAAGCTAGCTTAAGAAATTTCAATTCTCAAAATTCCAATCATGGGCTAATGGCTTTTACCACCCATAATCAGTATAAAGTCTTACCATAACACCATTTCAATCGATTTAATACAACAATACATGCAGTTTTTTTTTTCAAGAACCAAGAAAACTGTATACCTGGTCATTGTAAAGCCTTTATCTCCTTTTCTTTATGCCACTACTAATTTTTCAAAAGCTTCTAAGCGTTGCTCCTTCCAATCTCACTCTTTTTTTGTTACACAGCTTGTTCCTTTTCTCCAAAAAAGATGGAATCAAAAGCTGAAGTATTCTGCTCCTTATATTACTAGGTCGTGGAAACTAAACAGATGAATGGGTTTTGACTTTTGGCTTACCCACTTTAATTCTATTAATTAATACTAATAATATAGGCTAAATAGATAATCTACCCCTCATTAAAATTCTAAGTTATTACATTCTCCCCTATTTAATATGACGTTTGTCCTCGAACGTGATAAGAATCATACAAGAAACAAAAATAAGTGAAGAAATCTAACTCGAATGGAGAAGTGAAAAATTACATGGACTGTGAACAACCTAGGTAGCTTAGGAAAATAATCTGGAAACACACCAACAACTTGTCAAACAATAGGAACATTGCCAATAGTAACATTCTTAGCTCGTGATCATGAATAGTAGCAATAAAATTCAAACACCCATGATTAACCATTCGGCGTGCCTTTAAATAAAATATTATCTTTTCTTGGGTCACATGAGTCATAACTTTTCACATTAAGGTCTCTCTCCAGAAGAAAATCAAACCATATAAGCTTAGTATAATCAACCAAGTCATAACATAATGACAACCCCTCCATAACCGTAATTAAAAAAAAGTCAAACATAGGCAACAAAAGTAGATCAACTACGGTGTCCCTTTGCAAACCAATTATCATAAAATCTCCAAAAACTCTATCCACTAATAAAGTGTCCCCCACTAAGGTCATAACCATATACGACGCAATAAGAGTCTCAACTTTTCTTTCTAAAAAAAAAAACAAAGCAATATATAAAAATACAAACAAACATGCAAAAAAAAGATCAATAAGAGAATATCCCTCATGAGAAATAACAATATAATACTTGTGACTACCGTATTAGGTGCCTCATTATCCTGTCTAGCGATAGCAAAGAATCTCGGTGGTCTACCCCCTATTCGAGCAACCTGCACACCCTGTCGATTTTCCCCATAAGCACCTTGTGGAGCAACTCTGCCGGCGGAGCTTGGGCTTCTGCAATACTCCTATGCATCTGAGTAGTAGCTTGACTAGACCCAGACTCTCTCTTAGGAGAAAACTTAGCAATGTGCCCCTCCTCACCACAAGTATAACAAGCCCTATTTGTTCCGTAATAATGACCACTATGATTCCTAATACAATTAGAACACCATAGATATTGCCTTGATTGATAGGAACTGTTACCCTTCCTCTGCATCTATTGTTCACTCTATCTACATAAATAACTGTTCCTCAAAGACTATCCCACAGGCTCTGACTGCGTAGGCTTGGACTGCCCATAATAAAAACTATTGTTACCCCCATATTGAGCACCACTAAACACACCTGAGTTATGTGCCTTTTTTTTCTCGATTAATCTTTTCCATCTCATAGTAGGACTCAGAACAGAGAGCAGTATCAAATACCTCAGAATAGGATGCATTATGCACATCGTGTATCACTGGACCATGATAATGAGCTTGAAGTCCATCAATAAATCATCTTACTTTCTCCTTCTGATAAGAAACTAAAGATGGAACATACCTGGATAACTCAATAAACGTAGATTCGTACACAATGATCATCATGGATCCCTATTGTAACTCATTATACTAGAGTCTTATGTCATCTTGTTTGCTCAAGAGAATAAATCTATCCAAGAATATAACTGAAAACTCTGACCAAGTGATTGGTGGTAGCCCTAATTGTCTTCCCCTTAAAACAGACGTCCACCAAGACTCGGGAGACCCTGAGAATAGAAAAGTAGTAAATTCTACACTACGAGCCTAATTCAGTACCAAAGTAGTCGGTATCTTCTCACAGTAATCTAAAAAGTTTTGAGGCTCAATAAAAGTTGGTGTGACATCAAAATCTGGTGGCTTAAGATCCATGAAATTCTTTAGATCCTTAGGTTGCCCTATAGCTGCAATCGAATGATCAACTGGTAGAGGTTCCTGTGAGGTTACAACATTCAACTGAACTTGTGCTTATGTCTATGAAGTAGCCTGAGGAGCTGGCGTTCGACCATGATTAGGCACCAATGCTTGAAGTATATTAAACATTGTAACGCCTTGAGTCTGCACCCCAAATGCCACACTGTGCTTGCGACCCCAAAGGACCACAAGTTAGCCCATGACTGATACCAGCTGCAAATCATTGAATAGTAATACTATAATAACGTAGAAATTAGTAGAATCTTCCATAAAGTTCATAAATAAGAAACAAATACTGAATACTAATAGTTTAAATAATGAAAATTGAACATATGTCTAAAATAATCTAGTCCAAAAGCCTCTAATTGTATGAGGGTAGAGTGATAGGACAATCCCCCAACTAACTCTAACTACAGAAAATATACTGAAATTTTGAAATAATAACTATGTCCTCAAACTAAGAGGAATCACCACTAAGTCTGTTGCTGATAAGTTGGGCTGCTAAGTATGATCAGGAGTCCGTGCATCTGAACCTATTATATAAGATATCATAGCGCAAAAGAAAGGTACGCGTCAGTACTTTGAATATACTGGTATTCTAAGTGAGGTAGGCTAATATGCATGGGTTCATATGCTTGAACAATAACTGGCTGAGTAATATTAATTTAACTCAATGAGAGTACATGTACGCCTAAAACAGCTGTAAATACTGATTATACAATGTTATACATATAACTACGTATATTGTAACTGAGATCATATTAACACTGGATACTGAGTTCTGATACTGAGTGACTAATATTTGAGGTTACTGATAACTATATTACTGTTAACTGGGTGACTATTTCTGACAGTCCTGATTCTGTGGAACTAAATTGAGTTCTCTGATGAGTGGGGTGATTGTGTATGATAGTCCTGATTCAGAAACTGAACTAAGGTTTTATACTAAATCTAAACTTAAAACTAAGAGAGTGTTCATCTAACCACCATACCCTAATTATAAACTGAGTTGGGGTCCAACCTATGACCCCATTTGGAAGGGTGTTAGTACCTTGCCAAGGGATACTAATAATGGTTGTGAGTTAACCCTCTCTGGAAGGAAGACATTTCGTCAACCCTCGCTGGTAGGAAAACTCATACAAGATGTATCAACCCTAGAATAGCAGGAAGATATCTCAACCTACATCAACTACGTAGTTCTATAACGTAGGGATTGCTACTAAGGGTCAAAGCCTTTACTAACAGGAATGGACCCTTCCCTAGGTTCGTTCAGTGTTGATTCCTACTCCCCACTGAATAGACACTAAACTAATTTCTAGACTGTACTAGGATTGACTGAATTATTACTAATTGTACTGGATTGAGTTTCGTAAGTTGTATCAACTGACTAAATATGCTAAGTTCTGTTAACTGACTGAATATACTGAGTTTTATAACTGACTGAGTACAATTGCACGTGACATCACTGAGATTATTCTAAAACTACTATAAATATAGGTAAACAGCTAGATTGTTGGATATTTTATGCCCCTAGGACTCGATAGCATAGATAGTAAAAACATAGCACAATCTTGAAAGCATGATAATTAGTCACTTTATCACAGTTCATTCATTGAGGCATTTTTGGAAACACTTGCATGGCATGAACTTGTACATATACTTTTATGTCATGATTTCACTATTCCACTCTCATGTACATTATATCAAACACTTGTGGGGCATATTTTATGCAATAATACTAGTAGACATGCAAGTATCATGATCATAATTCAAAACTCATAAATTCAAGGGTTTCCAATATGAAACTACATAATACTACACACATGATGTTTACTTCACATGAATTTTGTAATTAATAATGGGTTAGAACCCAAATAAAATCATAATCATGAATACAATTTAACTCAACATGGAATTCATGAAAACAATAACCTTGTAATTTTAAAAGAGGTTCTTAAACTCCAAGGGTGGAAGGAAATCCTTGGATGAACACCGGACATACTTTGATTGTTAATTCTCTAAAAGTTGTGGTGAATTTCTTAGGACTTAGATCTTGAATTTGATAGCTTAGGGTTTGTTCTTGAGAGGATTTTTGATCAATCAGTGGATTTTGCCTTTAGATAGGCTTAATCTCGTGTTTTAGGGCGGAGATAAGGTCAAGAAATGGACCTAAATACCCCTATGGATGCGGAAATAAAAGAGCAAAAATTATGCCCAATGACACGCATACAGATGAGCCGTTTCGATGGCATTAATGTGATGACCAATGTGTTGTGTCGAGTTTGTGTTGATTCACTTGAATTTGCATTAAAAGTTGGAAAAAATATTCGTTTATGTGATAAGCAATGCGATATGTCGAGATTCCATCGACCCACTATTTTGGTTAGATAAATATGATTCAAACGAGGTCCAAAAAATCCAAAACTCACCCGAAGTGACCTATTGACACATCATGATTCAATCTTAGGATCGACACTTTAAGGTTATAAAGGTCGTAAAATAAGATCAACAAATCATAAAGGCTTGAATAAATTCTAATTATAAGCACTTAGCTGAAATTTCTAAGTTTAGGACTTGTTTTTACACTCTAAAGTACTAAGTTAAACTTAGGATTTCTGCAAGGTCTTATAATATCTCCACCTTGGGAACATTCATACTCTAATGCAACTAACTAAGCTGAGAATACCGATAGACTGAGTTTACATACTGAACATGCAAAACTTAAGCATAATTTATAACCGAAACTACTGATATACTGAGTATCATATTGAACATGCATAACTGAAGCATGACTAAATTTTGAAGGCATGACACATGACTAAGCTGTTTCATAAAGGTATGCATGATATAAAAATGTTATGTAACTGAACCAATACAGAGTTTGTAAAGGTAAACTTAGCATGGAACTGAGTAAATTCAAGAAGTCTGGGTTTGCGGAGAAAAGGTGAGGATATTGGGTCCCCATCTCTGATTCTTCTTCCCTAGTAGCTCCCTCAACAGACTGATTCCGCCAAAGAACTTTGACTAGAGGAACCTCTTTGTTCCTCAGTGTGCGAACCTGATAATCAAGAATTTCGACTGGGATTTCCTTATAAGAGAGGTTATTCTTGACATCAATGCCCTCTATTAGGATTACAACTGTTAGGTTACCTATGCACTTCTTTATCAAGGAGACATGAAACACTGGGTATACTAAAGATAAATCTGAAGGCAACTCAAGCTCGTAAGCTACCTTTTTGAAATAGCTGATAATTTGTTAAGGACCGAAATAACAGGGACTAAGTTTACCCTTCTTGCCAAATCTCCTCACTCCCTTCATAGGAGATATTTTCAAACACACAATCACCAATCTCAAACTAAAGATCTTTCCATCGCATATCTACATATGATTTATGTCGGTTCTGAGTTGTCTTAAGCTTTTCCCTAATCAACTGAACTTTTTCTATGGTATCAAATACTGAGTTAGGACCTACCACTGCGGCCTCACCCACTTCAAATAACCGATGGGAGATCTACATATCCTCCCATAGAATGCCTCAAACGAAGCCATCTAAATTTTGGGATGATAACTGTTATTATATGCGAACTCAATCTAGGGCATGTGATCATCCCAAATACCCTTAAAGTCAATGGCACACGCTCTTAACATATCTTCTAAAGTATGAATGGTCCTTTATGCTTGACCATCTGTCTGAGGATAAAAGGTTATACTAAGGTAAACTTGGATACCAAAACTCTTTTTGAAGCCTTTCTAAAAGCAAGACGTAAACTACGTACCTTTATCTAAAATAATAGAAATGGAACCTCGTGCAATCTGACCAACTCTCTAATATAGAGCTTCGCATAATCCTAGGCTTAATAAGAGGTATGAACTGTAAGAAATGAGATGACTTGGTCCTCCTATCCACAATAACCCAAATAAAATCATGCTGATGACGATTGCAAGGAAACCCATCATAAAATCCATGTTCACCCCCTCCCACTTCCAAGTGCGAATACTGAACTCCTGCATAGCTCCACTAGGCTTGTGATGCTTGATCTTAACCTATTGACATGTCGAGCACTTAGCTATAAACTCTACAATGTGTCTCTTGATCTTACTCTACTAATAGACCTCTCTTAAGTCGCGGTACATCTTAGTAGATCCTAGGAGAATCAAGTAACACTCTCGATGCACTTCTGCAAGAATTCTCTTCCTCATGCTATCAACACATGGCACACAAAGTCTACCCTGATAATGAAACACACCATCTCTCCCTTGGTAGAAAATCTCTACCTTCTGATCTCTGAATGACTCTTTCAACTGAGCTAGACTAGGCACCCTATCCTATTTTTCTTTTATTTCAGAGACCAGAGATAATTCAAAACTATTTTATACCCATATGCTACCCTCTTCTGAATCGAGTAAGCGGACACCTAGTCGGGCGAGCTAATGAACTTCCTAAACTAGCTTCTTATTTCCATCCTCCACGTTAGCAACACTACCCATAGATATCCTACTGATAGCATTAACTACTACATTGGCCTTTCCCAGATGATACAAAACACTTATGACATAGTCTTTCAAAAACTCTAACCACCTCCTCTGATACAGGTTTAAATCTTTTTGAGAAAATACATACTGCAGGCATTTATGGTCTGTGAACACATCAACATGAACCCAATACAAATAACAACAACAACAACAACAAACCCAGTGTATTCTCACCTGGTGGGGTCTGGGGGGGTAAGATGTACGCAGTCCATACCTCTACCTCTAAAGAAGTAGAAAGGCTATTTCCGATAGACCCCTGGCTCAAAACAAGAGACACCACGCAAATACATAGTACATAAATACAGAGTGGAGCACGGAACAAGATTACAAGATTACATAACATAAATACTGCAGCCATAAGTAAAAGAAAACAGAGTAAAGCGCCTCGCTTCGCACTAAAAAAGGAACACAAAATCAAAATAGGTATACTACCCCTAGCAAATAATTCCCTACACTAGCAACCCAAACTTGCCCTAGTCTTCTGCCCTAATTCGCGTCCTCCAGACCTTCCTATCTAGGGTCATGTCCTCGGTGAGCTGTAACTGTTCCATGTCCCGCCTAATCACCTCTGCCCAGTACTTCTTCGGCCTACCCTTACCCCGCCTAAAACCATCCAACGCTAGCCTATGAACCCAATACAAATAGTACCTTAACATCTTTAGGGCAAACACTATAGCTACCAACTCAAGATTATGAGTTAGGTAGTTCTTTTCATGGGATTTAAGCTATCTAGAGGCATAGGCTATGACCTTAACTCTTTGCATCAAATCACACCAAACCAACTCTGGAAGCATCACAATATACAACAAATTCATCTGAACCATTCGGTAAAATCAAAACTGAGACTATAGTGAGTCGAGTCTTCAACTCCTAAAAACTCTTCTCACAAGAATCTAACCACTGGAACTTGACTTTCTTCTCTGTCAATCTGGAAATGGGGGATACAATGGACAAAAATCCTTCAACAAATCATTGGTAATAACCCACCAAACCCAAGAAAATCATAATATCTAATGGAGATATGGGCCTAGTCCAGTTTCTTACCGCTTTGGTCTTTTGAGAATCTACTCTAATGCCATCACCAAAAACTATATGTAATACCCCATATTTTCCTAGCATTATCTAAAGTCCCCATACATTAGTATTCGTATACAAAATTTTTAAAACACTCATTATTTTTTAGTTTAGAGCCTGACATCGCGTAGGAAATTCAATTAGCTTTCCATCGATATAAGATTTTCCTAAATTCAATAACCGGGTAAGAAGTTACGGCAATTTTAAGTTTTAGTCGTTAAACACCGTTATTTTAACCCTTAGCATGTCGCGTAGACAGTCCAAATGACAATTGTTGATTTCCAGTGTGAATCCATGATCATGGCGCATGACGGAGCAGGCTAGTTTCCTATTTGTTAATTTCTAATGGGCCTCCGCGATCATGGCGCATCGCAGAGATGGCCAAATTGGCATCCACAGGCTTACCACGATAGTGGCATGTTGCGGCATTTGTCCAGGTCCCAATTGTACCTTTTCTAGTTGCTTAGTGCGATAGTCTTCACACCAAGGCCAAAAATTGGCCTTTCCTATTTGTTAATCTCTTCAAGTTATCATGTTTTAAATTATGATTTCATCCATGAATATCCATGTACTATTGATTTTATACTATGTTACCATGAAATTATTGTTATTATTCAATCTTTCATATTTTAATATTATGATTTATTGGATTAAACCATGATTAAATTCTATTATGTTAAATTCATCTTATTTCGACAAATTCCATGACATTCCTATGATTGTTTTAAACCATGAACTATAAGTGTTTGATAAAATGCCTACAATAGTGATTTATTTAATTAGAGCCTTCATGTTTTGGTCTTCAAGCTTTAATGACTTTTTAGTATTAATGTTTTGAGTCCTGGGGGATTGAATACCTAAAAACCATAACTGTTTATTTAGTCTAGTCTCAATATATTAAAGAATAGTCTCTAGATTATAATATGGGCATTATCAGAATAGTCAGATATCAGTTATTCAATTTAGAATAGTCTAATATCTCAGTGTCTTTTAGTTGGGAGTAGGATTTAGCACCGAGTGAGTGTAGGGAAGGAGGTTTCCTCGTCAAATAGGTAGAGTCGTTAGTAGTAGTCCCTATACTCTAGAACTATGTAGCCAGCATAGGATATGAGTAGTCACCTATTAGATTAGGCTTGACTATCTCGCAGGGGTCACCCGTTAGTTCAAGCTTAACACCCTTAATCCTTTGGATATTATATCATTTTAGTGGATCCACATAGCCATTTTTAGTACTCATGGCATGATATTAACACCCTTCCAGTTGGGGTTACAGGTTGGACCCTGATTAGCTCAAATTAGGGAATTACGGTTAGATGATATCTCCCACCATCTTAGATATAGTATCAGTTACAGTCCTAGCTAAGTTATTTAGTATTAGTGTTGTTTGATCAAAGCATACCAATTTCAGTTATTTTAGTATTTTAGTTTATAGATTTTACCCAGTTCATGTTATATGCTTAGTCATGCATCCTAAGTATTTACAGATTTTCATGCATTATCAGTATCTATAGATTCTATTCTCTCTACTCACTACTCTATGTTTTACATGCATATCCAGTTAATTATTAGTTATGTTCAAAAAACCATGCTTATCAACCTCCCTCATTTAACATACCAGTACATTCAAAGTACTGATCACATACCTTTCTTTTGCGCTATAATGTATTATATCATAGGTTTTGATGCTCTGTTCTCATCTCGTTATTAGACTTATCATATCCTCAGTAGTAGCAGTGGTGAGTCCTCATACTTTGAGGAGAGGCTTACTTTACGTCTTAGTTAGTAGTTAGTTGGAGTTAATTGGGGCCTATCCCATCAACTCATATTTAGTCAGCCAGTTTTAGAGGCTTTTCAGACATTAGAGTAGGTTATTCAGTATTCAGTTATTATAGTTAGTTATCTAGTTTCTCATTATTTTATCAAATTTAGTCAGTTATTTCTAAAGACTCATATTTCAGTTTTAAATTCAGTTATCAAAACCTTATGGTATGTCAGTATTCTTCCGTATTTATGATCAATTTATTTAGTGCTCACAATAGGTATCATCTCATAGGTTAGCTTGTGGTCCCTCGGGACTGTAAGCATCGGGTGATGACTTGGAGGGAGTCTCGGGTCATTACAAACTTTGTATAAGAGACTAAGGTTTTAAAGTGTCATAGGAAGTTTGACAGTTGTATCGAGTAGAGTCTTATGCATAGGCATGCATATCACCGCACTTATGGATGAGAGGCTACAAGGTGTTTAGCAAAAGATTCCCTTCTTTTAGTATTCATGTCGTGCGAGTGTGCATGATCTTAAGTTAAACTCCCTGTCGAATCCATTTCTTTCTTCCGTTTACACAACATGCCTCCCAAGAAGAATGGAAGAAGAATAGGAACTCAGCCAACCCCTCAGCCCATCTAGGCAGATCCTTTGGACGAGCATGTCTCTCACGTAGAATTTAGGGTTGTGTTCACTACTCTAGCAAACTCTATAGTAGCACATAATGAATGGCCAGCTGTTTTTCTGACCAACCTAGTGGCTAATACTGTTGCAACCAAGATTTAGGATTTCACCTAAATAAATCCTCCTTTTTTCATGGGGTCCAAGTCTGAAGAGGATCTACAGGAATTCTTAGATATGGTTTAGAGGGTAACAGATGCTATGGAGGTGGCGTCTTGTCAGAGTGCTGAGTTGGCTGTATATTAATTACAAGATGTAGCCCATACTTGGTTTAAGCAGTGGAAAGTTGATAGGTGTTGATGCAGGGCCTGTAGAATGGGAAGAGTTTGCCATGGCTTTCTTGGACAGATTCTTTCCATTAGAGTTGAGGGAGATCAAGGTATTAGAATTTATTAATTTGAGTCAAGGCATCATGAGTGTGAGGGATTATCCTCACAAGTTCACTCAGTTAGCTAGGTATGCATCTCATGTGGTAGCTAATAATAGGTCCAAGATGAGTAAGTTTATGTCTGACGTGTCTGACAGTGTGGTCAAGTAGTGTAGGACTGCAATGCTTATTAGTGAGATAGATTTGTCTAGGCTGATGGTCCATGCTAAATAGATAGAGAAGCAAAAGATTAAGCAAAGAGAGAAAGGAAACAAGAGAGCTAGGACGGGTTGTTTTAATTTCAATCAGCCAAAGTTAGAAGGTAGTAACTGTCCTTATTTTCATCAAAGGTATTTATCCCCAGTACCTTCTTTAGCTAGTTCCCCAATACCCAAATTTAGAAACAACAATAGGGATAGGGCACCAGGCTCTAAGTCCCAGGTCAGTGTTAGAAGTGCTTGTACCAATCCTTTATGTCAGAAGTATGATGGACATTATCAGAGTGAGTGCATAGCGGGTAGTGATGTGTGCTTTGGGTGTGGAAAGCCAGGCCATCGAATTTGGGAGTGTAGGTTAGTTGCTATGAAAGGTAAGGATGCGCACCAACAGGCCAGTCCCATTAGTCGCCAGTTCCATCCGACCTCCCAACTCAGCAAGGTACCACATTCAATGCTACCAGTGGTCAGCGTCTGAATAGATTATATGCTCTTCAATCCATCCAAGATTAGGAAAATTCTCCTAACGTAGTTACTAGTACGTTGCAGGTCTTTCATTTACATGTTTATTCTTTACTAGACCCTAGAGATTCTCTTTATTTGGTAACTCCATATATAACTGTCAGTTTTAGAGTCGGTCCCAAAAATCTAGCAGATCCCTTTTCAGTGTCTACCCTAGTGGACATTTTTATTGTAGCCAGATAGGTATACAGGAACTATTCAATCACAATATCTCAAAAAGTTAGAGTTAAAGATAATGGATTTTGACGTCATTCTCAGCATGGATTAGCTCTACTCATGTTATGCCTCAGTTGTTTGTAGAAATAGAATAGTTCATTTTCAATTTCCAAATGAACTAGTCCTTGAATGGTGGGGTAGTACTATAGCTCTTAGGGGTCAATTGATTTCTTACTTTAGAGCCAGAAAGATGATATCCAAGGGATGTGTTTATCATCTTGTACGAGTCAAAGACTTTAACCTAGAAACTCCTACTCTTGAGTCAGTCCTAGTAGTAAATAAATTCTCAGATGTTTTTCCTAAAGATCTTCTCGGAGTTCCTCCAAAAAGGTAAATTGACTTTGGAATAGACCCTCTCCCAGATACTCAGCCTATATCTATTCTGCCATACAGAATGGCTCCAGCTGAATTCAAAGAGTTAAAAAAACAGTTGAAGAATCTCTTAGATAAGGGATTCATCAGACCCAATATCTCCTCGTGGGGCGCACCTATTCTATTCATGCGTAAGAAAGAAAGTTCTCTAAGAATATGCATAAACTACCGTCAATTGAACAAGGTCACAGTCAAGAATTAATACCTACTTCCTAGAATCGATGGCTTGTTTGACAAACTTCAAGGTGCCTATTACTTTTCCAAGATAGACCTCAGATCAGGCTATCATCAGCTTAGAGTCAGAAAATGTGACATTCCAAAACCAACTTTTCGAACTCTGTATGGTCACTTTAAATTTCTAGTCATGTCCTTTGGTCTTACAAATACCCCAACAGCCTTCATGGACTTGATGAACCAAGTGTTCAAGCAGTACTTGGACATGTTCGTCATAGTCTTTATTAGTGACATTCTTGTCTATTTGCGTAGCAAAAGAGATCATGCAAACTATCTCAACATAGTGCTACAGACTCTTAGATCTCATTAGTTGTTTGCTTAATTTAGTAAGTGTGAATTCTGGCTAAGATCAGTAGCATTCCTTGGTCATATTATTTTCAGTGCTGGCATTAGAGTTAGTCCTCAAAAGACTGAAGCAGTGAGAAACTGGCCTAGACCTATCTCTCCATTAGATATCAGAAATTTCTTGGGTTTAGCTGGCTATTACCATCAGTTTGTTGAAGGCTTTTCATCTATTGAATCCCCTATGTCTAGATTGACTCAGAAGAAAAATAAGTTTTAGTGATCGGATTCATGTGAGAAGAGTTTTCAAGATTTGAAGACTCAACTCACCTCAGCCCCATTCTTGACTCTACCAGATGGTTCAGATAGTTTTGTTGTGTACTGTGATGCATCCAGAGTAGGTTTGGGTTGTGTCCTTATAAAGAGAGGTAAGGCCATAGCCTACGCCTCCAGATAGCTTAAACCCCATGAGAAGAATCATCTGACTCATGATCTTGAGCTAGCAGCCATAGTATTTGCCATAAAGATTAGGAGACATTACTTGTATAGGGTGCATGTAGATGTGTTCACAGATCACAAAAGCCTTCACTAAGTGTTCTCTTAGAAAGATTTGAATATACATCAGAGAAGATGATTAGAGTTATTGAAAGATTATGACATAAGTGTTCTATATCATCCGGGCAAGGCTAATATAGTAGCTGATGCTCTTAGTAGAACGTCTATGGGTAGTTTAGCTCATAGAGAGGATGGTCAAAAGAATTTAGCTCAAGAAGTTCATCAGCTTGCCCAACTAGGTATCCGTTTACTCGATTTAGAAAAAGGTAGTGTATGGGTGCAGAGTAGCTAAGAGTCATCTCTAGTTTTTGAAGTGAAGAAAAAGCATGATAGAGATCTCAGTCTAGTTAAGCTGAAAGAATCAGTCAGAGATTAAAAGGTGGAGGTTTTTCCCCAAGGAGGAGATGGTGTTTTGTGTTGTTAGGGTAGATTATGTGTTCCTAGTGTAGATGATTTGAGGCAACGAAATTTGCAGAAGCACATAGGGCATGTCACTTTGTTCATCCAGGGGCTACTAAGATGTACCATGATTTACAGGAGATTCATAGGTGGAGTAGGATGAAGAGAGATATTGCAGAGTTTGTAGCTAAGTACTCTATATGTCAGCAAGTTAAGGTTGAGCACCAAAAACCTAGTGTGTGTATGCAGGAGTTCAGTATTCCCATGTGGAAATGGGAGGAAGTGAACACGAACATTATGACAGGTTTGCCTCGTACCCATCTCAGCATGACTCTATTTGGGTTATCTTAGACAAGACGACCAAATCAGTTTATTTTTTACTATACCTCTTATTCAGTCGAGGACTATGCCAATCTCTATCTCAGAGAGTTGGTTAGGTTGCACTGTGTTTCCTTATCTATCATCTCTGATAGAGGTACTCAGTTTACCTCTTACTTCTGGAAAGAGTTCCAAAAGGGTCTTGGTACCCAAGTCCAAGTCAGTACAGCCTTCCACCCTCAAACAGATGGTCAAGTAGAAAGGACCATTCAGACTCTTGAGGATATACTAAGAGCATGCATTGTTGATTTTAAGGGTAGTTGGGATGACTATTTTCCTTTGATTATATTCTCATACAATAACAGCTATTATTCTAGTATTCGTATGGCTCCATTTGAGGCTCTCTATATTATGAGATATACATCTCCAATTGATTGGTTTGAAGTAGGTGAAGCTATAGTAGTAGGGCCTGACTTGGTGTTTGATACGTTAGAAAAAGTTCAGTTGATTAAAGAAAGGCTTAGGGCTTCCCAGAGCCGACAAAAATTGTATGCTGATGGGAGGATAAAATATCTCAAGTTTGAGATCGGTGACTTTGTGTACTTGAAAATATCTCCCATAAAGGAAGTAAAGAGATTCGGCAAGAAAGGAAAACTCAGTCCCTGATATGTGGGTCCTTTCAAAATTCTCAGTCATTTCGAAAAGGTAGCTTACCAGATTTAGTTGCCTTCAGATTTAACCTCAGTACACCCAGTGTTCCATGTCTCATTGTTGAAAAAGTGTATTGGTGATCGAGTTGTAGTTGATCCCTAATAAAGTGTAGATATTCATAACAGTCTTTCATTTGAGGATGTCCCAATCAAAATTCTTGATCATCACGTTTATAGACTAATGAACAAAGAAGTTCCACTAGTCAAAGTTCTTTTGAGGAATCAGTCTATTGAGGGAGCCACTTGGGAAGCAGAAGTAGATATGTAGACCAAGTACCCTGATCTTTTCTCTGCGAATCCCAATTCTGTATAAGGTACTAATCTTCTTAAGATTTTCTTCTATCTGTCATCCTCAGTTTTAGCCGCACATCATGTTCATGTCAGTCGTGTATTCATGAATCTATTCAGACATGCATTCTATGCATTAGATATGCATGTTCAGTGTGTAAGCTCAGTCCATCAGTTCCCTCAACTTAACTAGTTTCGTTCGGGGATAAATGATCCTAAGGGGGAGATATTGCAACACCCCGTATTTCCCTAGAATTATCTAAATCCACATACATGAGTATTCGTATATGAAATTTTTGAAACACTTATTATTTTTCAGTTTAGATCCTTTCATTTCGTAGAAAATTCAATTACCTTTCCAACAATATAAAATTTGCCTAAATCCAATTACTGGATAAGAAGTTATGGCAATTTTAAGTTTCAGCATTTAACACCATTATTTTAACCCTTAGTGTGTCGCATAGACAGTCCGAATGACAGTTGTCAATTTTCAGTGTGACTCCGCGATCATGGCTCCTCACTGAGCAGGCTAATTTCTCATTTGTCAATTTTCAGTGGGCCTCCGCGATCATCGCATGTCGCGGAGATGACAAAATTGACATCCACAGACTTACCATGATAGTGGCGCATCGCGACATTTGTCTAGGTCCTAGTTGTCCCTTTTCAAGTGGCTTGGCATGATAGTGGCACGTCACGCCAATGCCGAAAATTAGGATGGTCAATTTTCAGCTTCCATTTTCAAATTTGTTCGGGGTACTGGGTCTTTTTCCACGACCCTAATTAACCTAAACCACAAAATTTAACCCCTAAACACCCCAATTAGTCATCATTATTTCAATTCCTCTCACAAAAAAAAAATCACTCTTTCAAGAACAAGAAAGCCTAGATTTCAAATTCAAGGTCAATCCTCAAGAACTCACCCATAACTTCAAGAAATTCACTATCCCAGGTATGTTAGATGTTCATCCATGGATCCCTTTCATCCATGGAGTCCAATTACCCTTTTAAAATTATGAAATTATGATCTCTTCAAGTTATCGAATTTTAAATTATGATTTCATCCATGAATCTCCATGTACTATTGATTTTATACCACGTTACCATGAAATTATTGTTATTATTCAATCTTCCATGTTATATTATGATTTACAGAGTTAAACCATGATTTAATGCTATTATGATAAATTCATGCTATTCCTACAAATTTCATGACATTTCTATGATTGTTTTAAACCATGAACTACAAGTGTTTGCTAATATGCCTACAAGAGTGATTTATTTAATAAGAACCTTCATGTTTTGGTCTTCAAGCTTTAATGTCTTTTCAGTATTAACGTTTTGAGTCCTGACAGTATTGAATACCCGAAAACCATAGTTATTTATTTAGTCTAGTCTTAGTACAATTCACAATAGTCTTCATATTGTATTGTGAGCATTATTGGAATAGTAAGATATCAGTTATTCAACTCAAAACAGTCCAGTATCTCAGTATCTTTTAGTTGGGAGTAGGATTTACCACCGAGTGAGTGTAAGGATGGCGACTTCCCTGTCAGTTAGGTAAAGTCATTAGAAGCAGTCCCTATACTCCAAAACTACATAGCCAGTATAGGATATGAGTAGTCACCCATCAACATAGTCTTGACTATCTCACAAGGGTCACCCGTTAGTTCAGGCTTGACACCCTTAGTACTTTGGACATTATATCAGTTTAGTGGATCCATACTGCAATTTTTAGTACTCGTGGCATGGTATTAACACCCTTCCAGCTGGGGTTACAGGTTGGACCCCGATTTGGTCAAATTGGAAAATGTTGGTTAGATGATACCTCCCACAGTCTCAGTTATAGTCTCAGTTATAGTCTCAGCTCAATTGTTCAGTCTTAGTGTTATTTGACCAAAGCATACAGATTTTAATTATTTTAGTATTTTAGTTTACAAATTTTGCCTAGTTCATGTTATATGCTTGGTCATGCATCTTCAGTAGTTATAGATTTCTATACATTATCAGTATCTACAGATTCCATACTCTCTACTCGGTACTCCATGCTTTATATGCATATCCAGTTAATTATTAGTTCTGTTTATGAAACCATGCATATCAGGCTACCTCATTTAGCATACCAGTACATTCAAAGTATTGATCGGATATCTTTCTTTTGCGCTATGATGCATTATATCATAGGTTCTGATGCGCAGTTCGTGGCTCGTGATTAGACTTATCATATCATCAATAGTAGCAATGGTGAGTCCTCATACTTTAAGGACAACTTACTTTATTACATGTCTTAGTTAGTAGTTAGTTGGAGTTAGTTAGGGACTATCCCATCAACTCATAGTCAGTCAGTCAGTTTTAGAGGCTTTTCAGACATTAGATTTAGTTATTCAGTATTAAGATAGTATAGTTAGTTATCTAGTTTTTCATTATATTATCAGATTCAGTCAAAAGTTGTTTTTGTAAACTCATATTTCAGTTTTAAATTCATTTATTAAAACATAATGGCATATTAGTAATCTTTCGCATTTATAATTATGTTATTCAGTGCTCACAGCAGGTACCAACACATGGGTTAGCTTGTGGTCCCTCGGAACTGTAAGCACCATGTGACGAGTAAGGGGTAGTCTCGGGTTGTTACATTATATGACCAAGGAAATCTACTAACCTTAGTCAAAATTCGCACTTACTGAATTTGGCGAACAACTAATGGGCTCTAAGAGTTTGGAATACTATCCTGAGGTAGTCTGCTTGATTATGTTTACTGCAGGAGTATACAACAATGTCATCAATAAAGACTATGAAGAACATGTCCAAATGTTTCTTGAACACACGGTTCATCAAGTCCATGAAGACTGCTGGAGCATTGATAAGACCAAATGACATGACTAAGACTTTAAAGTGACCATACTGAGTTCTGAAAGTTGTTTTTAGAATGTCACATTCTTTGACTCTGAGCTGATGATAGCCTGACCTAAGGCCTACTTTAGAAAATTAACTGGCACCCTGAAGTTGTTCAAACAAGTCATCGATTCTTGGAAGAAAATACTTGTGCTTGATTGTGACTTTGTTCAACTGATGGTAGTCAATACATATTCTGAGAGAATCATCTTTCTTACCACGAATAGAACTGGTGCACCCAAAGAGGATATGTTGGGTCTGATGAATCCCTTATATAGGAGACTCTTCAACTCTTCTTTTGACTCTATGAGTTTTGTTGGTGCCAATCTATATGGCGGGATAGAGATGGTCTGACTATCTGGAAGAAGGTCTATACCAAAGTCAATTTCCCGCTTGGAATGGACTCCAGGAATATCTTCGGTAAACATATTTGGGAATTCACATGCTACAGGAAATGACTCAAGATTAGGGGTATCTGAACTAGTTTTTAACTCAAATGAGATGATAAACATAACCCTTAGATAAAATTTTCCTCACCCTAAGGTAGGAAACAAGATGACCCCTAAGTGCTAATGTACTACCCCTCCATTCAAGGACATATTCATTCAGAAACTGAAAATGAAAACTCTATTTCTATAGTCAACTGAAGCATAGCATGAATAAAGCCAATCCATGCTGAGAATGACATCAAAATCTGTCATCTCTAATTCTACTAAGCCTGCTGAAGTGACTTTCTGAGATAACATAACTGGACAGTTCTTGTATACCCATTGGGCAATGATAGATTTACCCACTGGGGTATAGACTGAGAAGGGCTATGTTAGGATTTCAGGACTGACTATAAAGTCAACAGCTATATAAAGAGTTACAAAGTACAAAGAAGCTCCTGGATCTAGCAAAGCGTAAACATGCAAATGATAAACCTGTAACATACCAGTGACCATATCAGGAGAACTTTCTTGATCCTGTCGGGACTGAAGCACATATAGCCTGTTTGGGCATTGCCCACTGGTGGCACTGAAGAGGCACCCTGCTGATTCAGGCAATGGGACTGAACTGGGGGGTAAGTATGCTGACTCTGCAAACCAACCAGAGGACAGTCTCCGACCCTATGTCCTAGCTTGCCATATCTAAAACATACATCACTGCCAGTTCTGCAGACACCCTGGTGGTTTCTGCCACACTTCTAGCAAAGGGGATTTGTTCGGGCGCTTCTAACACTACCCTGAGGTTCAGGGCTTGGTGCCCTATCCTTATTACTGTCTCTGAATTTCAGCACTAGAGCACTGGTTGAGGACAGATCTAGAACTGAGGATTTCGTGTAGATCTGAGAATGATTACCACTCCCTGACTTGGTATGAGCAAAGTTGAAGCTACCTGTTCTAGCTATCTTGTTCTCCCTCTTCTTCTCCTTATTCTTAACCTCCTGTATCTGTTGAGAATAGACCATGAGCCTGGATATGTCCATCTCTTTAATCAGCATTGTGGTCCTACACTCCTTGACCAAACTTTTAGACACACCCGACACAAACTTACTTATCTTAGATCTTTTATCTACTACTACATGAGGGGAATATCTGGATACTTGAGTAAACTTGATAGAATACTCCTTCAGTGTAATGGTGCCCTGCTTCAGATTAATAAACTCCAAAACCTTTGCTGGGAAGAACCTATCCAAAAAAATAGTGGCAAATTCCTCCCATTCTATTGGCACTGCATCTGCGACCCTCTCTGCCTTTCACTGCTTGAACCATGAGTGAGCCACATCCTACAACTGATATGCAACCAACTTAGCACTCTTAATACCAATCAACCCTAAAATATTTGTGACTTTCTACACCTGATCAAGGAATTCCTATGGGTCCTCATCTGACTTAGACCCGGTAAATGATGGAGGATTTATTCTAGTGAAGTTCCAAATTCTAGCTGCAATAGTATTAGCCACTAGGTTGTCCTGGACGGCAGATGGACATTCATTCTAGGCTGCCATGTAATAAGCCAAGGTGGTGAAATTTTCTCCAAATTCTGCGTGGGAGACATGCTCTTCTAGGGGATCTGCCTGAACGGGCGGAGGTACTGGCGAATTTCTAGTCCTTTTATCATTAGTCCTTTTTGGTTTCATATTTTGTAATTGGAAGGGAAACTTGAATTAGATAGAGATTTTAACTTGAGCTCATGCTCACTCGCATGATATGAATACTGAAAGAAGGGAAACTTTTCATAAAATGCCTCGTTGCCTCTTGTTTATAAGTGTGGCGCGCTCCACACCCATGCACAAGACTCTACTAGACGTGGCTTTCAGACTCCCTAGGACTCTGTTGAACCTTAGGCTCTGATACCAAGTTTTTAATGCTTTGAGTCTGCATCCCGAATGTCACATAGTGCTTATGACCCCGAAGGACCACAAGCTAACACATGATTGGTACCTGCTGCAAATCACTAAATAGTAACACTGTAGTAACACAAAAATTAGGCTGAATCTGCCATAAGCTTCATAACTAAGAAATAAATACTTAATACTGATAGTTTAGATACTAAAAACTAAACATATGTTCAAAATAATTTAGTTTGAAAGCCTCTAACTGTCTGAGGGTAGAGTTGACGGGACAATCCCTCAACTAACTCCGACTACTGAAAATATACTGAAATAGTAAAATAATAACTATTTCCTCAAACTATAAGGACTCACCACTAAGTTTGCTGCTGATAAACTGAGCTGCTAAATACAATCAGGAGCCTGTACGTTTGAACCTATCTTGGTATGCTAAGTGAGGTAGGATGATATGCATGGGTTCATATGTATGAACAATAACTGGTTGAGTAATATGAATATAACTAAATAAGAGTACATACATACCTGAAACTGTTGTAAAGACTGATTATACAATACTATGCACATAACTATGTATACTGTAACTGAGATCATATTAATACTGGATAATGAGTTCTGATACTGAGTGACTAGTAACTGAGTTTACTGATAACTATATTACTGTTAACTGGGTGACTTTTTTTGACAAACCTGATTCTATGAAACTAAATTGAGTTCTATGTTGAGCTGGGTGATGGTGTCTAACAGTCCTGATTCTGAAATTGAACTAAGGTTTTATACTGAATCTGAAACTAAAAATGAAACTTAGGGAGTGTTCATCTAACCGACATACACCGACTATGAACTAAGTTGGGGTACAACCTGTCACCCCAGTTCGAAGGGTGTTAGCACTTTGCCAAGGGATACTAACAATGGCTGTGTCTTAACCCTCTTTAGAAGGAAGATATTTCCTCAAGACTCACTGTCAGGAAAACTCATACGGGATATATCAACCCTATCCTAGAAGGAAAATATCTCAACCAATACTGGTTGTGTAGTTCTATAATGCAGGGATTACTACTAAGGGTCAAACCCTTTACTGACAGGAATTCCACCATCCCTGCGTTCGCTCGGTGCAAATTCCTACTCCCAACTAAATAGACACTGAACTAGTTTCAAGACTGTACTAGGCTTGACTAATATATTATTGATCTTGCTATCTAATTGAACTGGACTTAGTTTAGTGAGTTCTGTTAACTAACTGAATACACTGAGTTCTCTTAACTGGCTGAATATACTGAGTTCTGTAGCTGACTGAGTACTACTGCATGTGAGATCACTGAGACAATTCTAAAACTACTATAAATCTTCGTAAACATCATGATTGTCGGGTATTAGATACCCCCAGGACTCGATAGCATAGATAGAAACAACATAGCACAATCTTGAAAGCATGATAGCGAGTCACTTTATCACAATTCATTCATTGAGGCATTTTAGCAAAGACTTGCATGACATGAACTTGTACACATACTTTTATGTCATGATTTCACTATTCCACTCATATGTACATTATATCAAACACTTGGGGGGCATAGTTTATGCACATAATACTAGTCAACATGCAAGCATCATGATCACAATTCCAAACTCACAAATTCAAGGGTTTCCAATATGAAACTACATAATACTACACACATGTTATTTACTTCACATGAATTTTGTAATTAATCATGGGTTAGAACCCAAATAAAATCATAATCATGAATACAATTTAACTCAACATGGAGTTTATGAAAACAATCATCTTGTAATTTTAAAAGAGGTTCTTGAAAACTAAGGGGGGAAGAAAACCCTTTGATAAACACCTGACATACCTTGATTGTTAATTCTCTGAAAGTTGTGGTAAATTTTTTGGGACTTGGATCTTGAATTTGATGGATTAGGGTTTATTCTTGAGAGGATTTTGAACATACAATTAGTGGATTTTGCCTTTAGATAGGCTTAATTTCATGTTTTAGGGATGAGAAAGGTGGGGAAATTGATCTAAATGCCCCTCTGGAAGCAGAATTAAAAGAGCAAAAAATGTGCCAAGTGATGTCCAGCCCAACGCGCCGCATCAATAGAATCAATACAATGACCAACTCACCACATTAAGTTCACGTTGGTTCACTGGAATTTTCACTCGAAGTTGGGAAAATATCCGTCTACGCAACGCATCGAGATCGCGTCCACCCACTATTTTGGTCACCTAAATATGATTCAAACAAGGTCTGAAAAATCCAAAACTCACTTAAAGTGAATTATTGACACACCTGATCATGATTCAATCCAAGGATTGACACTTTAAGGTCATAAAGGTCATAAAATAAGATCGCCAAATCATGAAGGCTAAAATAAATTTCAAGTATAAACACTTAGCTGAAATTTCTAAGTCTGGGACCTCTTCTTATGCTCTAAAGGACTGATTTAAACTTAGGATTTTTAGAGGGTCTTACAAACAGTCTTACCGCTACATCTGCAAGAAATGTAAAAGTAGGTGCAGCATTTGATACTATAGTTGGAGTACCCTGACAACCCTGGTCCTGTACTGGCTCAGGATCCATAATTTAGGGTAGGCCCCCACTCCCAACTCCATGTTGAGGACTAGTCTGTGCCCTAGTTTGAGGCCTAGTTGGATGAGACCCAACTCGACCACCACTACGGGTAGGATCTTACCCAGCACCATGTCCAGAAAATGCATTAGGTCGACTAGTGGATGAAGAACCACGTCTCTTAACCATATATGAAATAATATTTAAAGAATAGAATGAATTCAACTTAACGCATGAATAATGAATGAAAAGGGGAAAACTCCCTTGATGTTTCGTAGCCTCAAGTTCATAAGTATGGACTCCTACATACCAATGAACAAGAATCTACTAAACACTGCTCCATGACTCAGGAACTAAAACCTAGGCTATGATACTAACTTTGTCACGTCTCAAAAGAATTCCTAGACATGACTGGCTTCTGCTAACACCACCTGTCGGGAGAACCAATCTTCCTTATGCTTTACTAGTTAATAAGCACTAAAATAGGGTATGTGCAACTCCAATGCATCAATAAATAATGAATACACATCCAACAAAAAATCATAATCAAACTGTAAATTCAACAACCACTCGAGAACTAATTCTTTGTTCAAAATCCCACACTAAGATATGGAG
This sequence comes from Capsicum baccatum var. pendulum, assembly GCA_030864225.1. Taxonomy (NCBI): domain Eukaryota; kingdom Viridiplantae; phylum Streptophyta; class Magnoliopsida; order Solanales; family Solanaceae; genus Capsicum; species Capsicum baccatum. Next base: position 238,879,957 of record CM061560.1, on the reverse strand, counting down.
CATCTAAATTAGAGTAACATAATTTCAAACTTCGGGCATGCTAACCCAATGAAAAGAAACATAAAATAAGTAGACAAATATGAAAGGAAGGCCTCCACGAACAATGCGAAGGCTCACCTTAGCACTAGAATCCTTATAAAGAAACCATCACCCACTGATTTTACCTTGCGCATTAGTATCTACAGACATGTAAGTAACGAATGAGATATATATAAATATAACTTAGTAAGATCATCGCCTCGCTACTTTAAGTATTCCTGGGACAACTATTAGAAAATACTACAATACTTAAAACATAAGTCATTACACAGGAATTATATCTAAATAAGGTGACCAATGGGGCCAACAATCTATCATCAAGAACCATATACCTCAATACACTTCATACAAAGAACTTATCATAATTTGTAGTTAAAGAAATTAGCCAATACCAGGAGTTTTAAGAATAAACAAAATGTGTATTAAAAGTATACACAATACTCAGGGAAACATACACAATGCCCCATAACAAATCAACAAGCATACACAATGCTCAAGGAAAATATACACAATGTTCCATATCAAATCAACAAGCATACATAATGCTCAAGGGAAGCATACACAATGCGCCAAAGGAATTAAAAAGCATACACAATGACCCAATCTTATAGTATACAATCATATCATACCACAAAATTATTTATTACAGGAGAATTGGGTATTCTTAAACATATAGTATATATGGATGTCCTTGAAGACCATCAATTCTGCCAATCACACGCTCGTCCAAACACATCGATCGGACAGATAAAAATATATTTTAAAACCAAATTTAAAAAGAAAGTACCCAAAGCTTAAAGTCTCAGTTACCTCTCTACAGAAAAATTTTTCAACCTTTCAACGAGTAGGACAGCAACGAAACAACCTCCAATGATTTCAATCTATCAAAAATGTTAATTAACAAGGTCAATTATATTAATTGGGGTCAAGTTACAATATTATTATTATTTAAGCTTAAAGCTAACCCTTAATAACCCCATCTTAAACCATCAATTAAAAGAAAAGATTATCTTAATATCACGTCAAAACATAATAGAGGAAATTTTGTCCACTTATATGCACTGTATCCTCAAACAAAGTCAAAGTTATAAGCAATATAGCCTAAGTTAAAGAAAATAATAGGCTGAAGTTGGCAGATCCTTTAATAGTCTAAAGTAGCTTACGAAATCTCAATTCTCAAAATTCCAATCATTGGATAATGGTTTTTATAACCCATAATTAGTATAAAATCTTACCATCACACCATTTTAATCGATTCAATACAACAACACGTGCAGTTTTTTCTTGTTCAGGAACCAAGAAAAATATATACATGGTTATCGTAAAGCCTTTATCTCCTTTTCTTTATGCCACTTCTAATTTCTCAAAAGTTTCTAAGCGTTTTTCCTTCCAATCTTATGGTATTTTTCTTAAACAGCTTGTTGCTTTCCACTAAGAAAGATAGAATCAAAAGTCGTAGTGTTCTTCTCCTTATATTACTTGGTCGTGGAAACTAAAAAGATGAATAGGTTTTGGCTTTTGTCTTGGCCACCTTAATTATATTAATTAATACTAATAATATAGGCTAAATGACCAATCTAACCCTCATTAAAAGTCTGAGTTATTACAGCTTAGACATGATGAAGACCTTTATGAAGTGAAATTTAAACCTCGATTATATACTTTTGGAAATGTTCAGATAATGGCCATGTACAATGTTCTCATTAGTTATATATATTATATTATGGCTCATTACTTCATTAACTTCCAATCTTCATAATTTGATAGTTTAACAGAAGATCTTTCATTCACTTGAAACTAAAGATTTTTGAGATAATTTAACAAATAATTTGCATAGAAATTATTAGAAGAATCCTGAGTGTTAACATTAGGCATGTTTAGAATGCATAATCAAGTATCAGGGGCATAAGTCTGACAAAACAAAACCCCATATATGAGCCTCAGACGTTTAGTGTCCCACCCTAAACTTAGCCCAAGTAAAGTAAAAGCCTTTTAAAATACTGCACACAAATCATGAGTGCCACTATTCTCTACAGATAACAAGACGGAGAATAAACTTGAAACTTCATTACTTTTAATACCTAGTATTTCTCTACTTTGTAAGAAAAAAAAACCCTCCGTAGGATTTTTCATCCTTTTTGTTTTGTTTGTGACTCGAACTCACGATCTTTGAATTGAAAGTGGAGGATGCTTACATCTGAGCAACTCACTTTTTCAAACTAATTATTTCTCAAAATCTCACCATGTGTTCTATTTTTTCTTTTTTTATTTATCCTAAATTTAGAGAAAATATAGAATTATTGTTTTTTATATAATTTTCTAGGTTCATTGGGGTGTTGTATTATATCTTATTAGTAGGAAGGGGATATAAGACTTACCTCCGAGACATAAAACACAAAGGATGGAGACATCCTTTCACAAAATAGAAGAAATCCATTAATAATACTCCTGTGACGATACTAGCAAATGAGGTTTAGTTTACAAAATAATTAGCCTTATCAAATTTTGTCCTAATACTAGGCAATTTAGATCTATGCAGGAGAAAAGTTCCTTTGGTAACTTTGGGAAGTTCTTGAAATAAGAGATATACCACAAATTCATTACTTCTTATTGCAAGCTTTGCCAGCTAGTCCGCAACTTGGTCTACCTCTAGATAATAATGAATTGCCTCAACATTGGCCTAGTTCATTATGTCGGATATATCATCGATGGTATTCCTCAATTTGAGATTAAAGGTCTTCTTATCCTTGAGCATGTTGGTGATAAGCAACGAATTCAATTCAATAGTAAAAATTTTGAACCCATTCTGATAGCACCAATAAAGTCCAAAGAAGGGAGCTTGTTCTTCCGCACTATTATTTCTATTACAACTAGATGGGATAGAAAAATCTACTACAAGTTTTGCATTCTTGTTTCACAAAACTCCTCCAATTCCAACTTTGTTGCTCTTGTGTAGGAAGTTATTCTCAGTGTTTAACATGAATTATTGTAGACTTGGTTTAGCCCAATACACTAGAATAGACTTGAGAACCGGTTGCATCTTCAACATCTCATAAAAAAAAATGACCCGTGATAATGTTAATGTAAAGTTACAACTAGGAAAAGATTTGTTAATCGTAGTCGGGCAAGAGGTGGCGAAGTCATCTCTAAGTGCTGAGGTGAAGGTGAAGCAGGTTTTGGATCCTATTTGATGCACATTAAAGGTGATGTGAGCCAGCAGAAAGTGATGATTTTCAATTTTGGTTGTGATGGTATCTTGAGGTACGAAGGAAGATTTTGTGTTCCCGATACTAATGGGATATGAGAAGGAATCTTCGCTGAAGCTCATAAGTTGAGGTAGATCGTTCATCCCTGTTTGAAAAAGATGTACCATGACTTGAAGGAGATTTATTAGTGGACTAATATGAAGAGGGATATGGCTAATTTTATGGCTAAGTGCATGGTTTGTTAGCAAGTAAAGGTGGAGCATTGAGGATGGTAGGTTATTTCAATAAATTAAGTTGCCTATGTGGAAGTGGAAGGTTATTAATATGGATTTTGTTACCTCTCTTTCTGATAACGCCCAAACTACAGCTCTCGTAAGAGTGTAAGCGGTCGCTGTCAAATATAGAACCCAACTGGGTTAGGTGTCGAATCCCACAGGGAATACTTGGTCACTAAGTGTTGTAATTGTTAGCAGACTGTTGGTCGAAAAGTCTATGGAAAGGGGGAATTTGACTATGCGAGAATTAAGAATATCAAAGTAACGAATGAGACGATGTATTTAGTAAGATTTAATCACAGAGAATAATAAGTTAGGGTTATGTCCACCTTGTGAGTTCTACGTATCTATTAGCTATGAGTAATGCGGAATTCAGACAAGTATGCACTTATAGAGATTCGTATTCTAATGGTAAATCCTAGTGTTTCTCAACTATCAAGGATTATTTCACCTTACCTCTCTCGAGCCTAAAGTGTATAACTAACGGTACAAACTCTCCAAGAGGTTAATCCGGTTAAGGCATTAACGTGTAAACAGGGGTTGGTAGCCCTATTTTCTTGTCACACTCTCTTTTCCAAACATGTAACTTTTCTCTCGAACAATTTAATGCTATAATGGCGTATTCTATATGTTTGCAACCACAAGAATTTAATTAAAACGAAGAGAGTAGTGATATAAGTAGCATACGCATCAAGAATTCACAAACCCATAGTAATAGATAGTATATCACAAGGCTTCCATAACCCTAACAGAGAAGTTTAGCTACTCATGACTGCAACGGAGATCACAATAAACATCATCATCATACCAAAGCTTGAATGATCTCACGTTGGGGATGAGATTGGCGTCAGAAGGGAGATTGACGTCTTGCCCTAAGCCGTTTTACTCAAGAGAACCGTGTTTCTCTATTTTCTTACAAAATCTGTAAACTGAATAATACTGAAAAGTATCGAATGAAAAGAATTGAATGAATGAAAAACAATGCTGAAAAATTGAGCAAATAGGGTTTTTATAACATCCTTGTCCTAGTCCTACTAGGTTACTGTTGCACCCCTAAGTATTAAGAAATACTGATTTTTCCCGGGACAGATTCTCCATTCATCACTTTCAGTCCACAAGCTTCCAAAAGCTGCCTTCCTTCTTACGTGAAGTTTTCCTTTGCTGGCCAAAGGTCCACAAAGTGCTGAAATTTCATCATTAATACCTGAAAAATATGCTAAGCACATAGGTTAGCTCACTTACAAGAAAATGGACTAAAAGTGCAGCAATTATATATTTTATCCTCCAAACTTAGCCTAAAATATGGGTAAATCATGGTGTTTAGGCGTGTAAATACGCCCAACATCAACACCCCACACTTAAAGCTTTGTTCGCCCTCGAACAAAATATTACGTCCATGCAAACATCTACTTAGAGTGTCACAGTAACAGCACAAATTGTTCAACAAGACATGCACGGCAATCATTAACAAAGAGTAGTTTTCTTAATCACTACTAGAAATAATTCCACCTCCAACATAGACTCGTGATGATGGTTAATTCGTATCCACAAGTTAAGCCACAAAGAATCATATAACACTACCCAAAACTCATCAACCATGTGTGTCTCACACAAGATATCACCAATAATCACTCACAAGTTTTGCATTTTTTGAAACACGGGTACAAGATTCTCCTTGCTCTCACTCTCACAAAGAATTCATATGTTGCAACTGATGACCTTAGGCTTGCCCTTAGTGTAATGCTCCACTAATATCATAATGCTAAGCTTAGGATCAAATAGGTCTTTACATAGTTGTAATGTAGGCTAAGGGACAGGTAGGACTATTTTGGCCAGAAATAGTGACTATGTTCCCTAAGCGCTTTAATACACTACGTTATGCCATTAACACTCTCTTTTAAACAACCTTGCTACCTTTATTTCATCTACCACCCCTTTTCACCTATTTTGTTATTCAAACATAAACACAACTATTTTTTTATTTTTCTATTTCTTTTCTCTTTTTTTTCTTTTTTTTAAAGCACCTCTATGATAGCACTCTTTTTCACAACAATTTCAAGTACCAATATACTCTGAGGTATTACTCTCACTATTTTCCTCTTATTTTATCACATGACTCCACAATTTAAAACGCTTAGGAATTTGGATCAAATTATGGTCTTGGAAAAAAATGGATTAGGCTACATATGAGGCTGTCAAGGAAAATAGCTAAAGGCTCAAAGGGGGTTAACTAGGATACTGTACACAGGTAGGTAAAAGAAAGGTAAACAATTACAGGCTGCCAAAGAAATGCTTAAATTATCTCCTAAAAGCACACTCTTTATTTCGCTTTACACACACACCAGGCAAGTTCTAGCATCAGTCACAACACAGAATATACTATAACCTCACACACACAAGGCACATGGTCAACTTTATTGGGAGCAGTATAGGCTTTTGACCCAACCAATGAATGAATCAAACCACACAACTATCACACAGTGAGTCACACCTAGAGCCTCAATGTCTCAATAGTAATGATTTTAGCACAAACTCTTGTCATAATACCATGCCATCTATAAAAACATTTTCATGCACTCGAAAATTTAACTACTAACTACTAACTATGACTAATTAGCAAAAACAAGGATAAATGTAGGCAAAGAAGTACAATACAGTATGCAAATACCAGCACCCCACACTTAGACGGGACACACTGTCCTCAGTGGAAAATAAATAAGGAAAACTTGATTAATCGGACTCCTCGTCTATGTCTGGGGTCATACCCCCTGCATCGGAATCATCATCAGAGTCGTCATCATCAGAGTTCTCCTCCACGTCTGAGTCTGGCATTCGGCGATCATCATCAGTTGACACATCATCATCGAGAGGTTCCTCAAAATGTACCCCTACTCCGCACATAGCCGCGCATGCTCATTCATCGGGTAGTCATAATCCAACTGCTGGAGCTCTGCATCAGTTGGAACACGACCCCCACTCATCATGGTAAACCTCATCATGCCATATAAATGGCGGAAAAAGCTTTCATCGCGAGCATATCTTTCTGCAGTGGTCAGGTTGACGCCATGCATAGTTTCAGAATCTTTAACCTTTGTTAGATCAACCTTTTTTGGGTTGTGTGGAAGCTTATGATTTGCAGGTTCCTCTTCAATGTCTTCCTTCCTTAATAACACGGTCAATAGATTGCCAAAGCTGAAGTGGGACATCTTGTGTAGCCTAGCTTTACGCATTGACGATCGTATAACCGCACCAATGTTGATGGGAATATTAGTCATCAGAGCGTACACCAAGCATACTCTATCACGTATGATCTTTGTGTACTGTGTCCCAGGAATGGGGCAAGAGTTGACTATCCTCAACCATATACGAGCTTCTCTGTTTAGGGAAGCATACGGGAAGGTATTGTGTCGACCGGTATCCTTGTGACGATTCCAACATGCCATTGATCTAGTTTCGCACAGTGTATGTCTGATTGCCCTATACGGAGGTCTTTGTTGAAGCTCCTTGAGCGGTGATGGATCGACAGATGGGAGACCCAGAAAAGTGTTGAAGAACTCTGAATTTAGTTGCAAGACTTGGCCCCGAATCTTCACTTCACTTCCGGTAGTATTTGGGGACCAATTTGCATAAAATTCTCGCGTTAGATCAAGATTGCATTCTCCCATATCTTGGAAAATGAAATCAAGATTCAGCGCCATGATTTTAGCCAAAATACGAGGTTCTCTCTTCGCTAGACTCCTTTTGTATCAACTCCACGTGAACATATTTTTTCACTTTGTTGTTCTTATACCACTCCTTTCCTTTCTCCTCTAGGACCCACTTTATCCCAAACATGCATCGAGGTATTTGCAGCGAGGAGGATTCAACTTGCTCTTTTCTTCCCCTTTTCTGACCTTTCTGTAAGGTGGATACTTTTTCTTTCCCTTGTCGTCCTTTTGGTGCCATTCTACCTGAGATTAAAATAGATTCATGTTAGCTTATCTCGGAATGTTTAATCGATAAACAAACAATAGTGGCACCACCCCACACTTAATTCGTTGGTACAAACTAATTAAGTGAGTGATGTCGATTACTCAGACTTCATCGACATGCAATTAGGTAGTATGTTCCAACAATATGTACAGCACATTCATACTTTCATGTCATCTTAACTATCCTTTCAACTCTATTTCATGTAATCTTGACTATACTTTCATGTTGGATTAATGCACTTTTTGAACAAGAGTACTTCGTAGAGATCATATCAAGTTATGGCATAGAAATAATCATAACATCTTATGCTTGTATTCAATCATGATTTTTATCTCGATGAACGAGTCATTCAAACATTCAATCTTTCAGTTTTGAAGACTATGCAATTAACTTTATCATGTCGATTCCGCAAAAGTATGACAGTGTATCAAAATCAAATACAAGTTGGAAACAAGTCAAGAACACCCACACATATTCTTTCACTCAACTAGATGTATCATAACAAATCAACCACATTCCAATCATCAACACCACTTTAAGATCTAACAAATCATTATAAGTGTAGTATTGTAACACTTACGGAATATAAAAGAAGAACTTACTTGGTGATGGACTTGGAATATGATCTTGCAAGGTTAGATGAGCAAAGGGAAAAGTTTTGAGAGATTTTGGAAGGTTAGGCGGCGCTTAGGTTGAGCAAACAATGAGATTTTGTTCTAAGATTAAGGTTCTATTTATAGACCAAGGCTTGGGTCGGGTTTGACCCATGTAAAATCGAGTTAGGAGACCAAAAAGTAAGGTTATGAGGCGCCTAATGCTTTGCCTATGCTTGGCATAGGCGGCGCCTAATGCTTTGCCTAGTTGGGCATAGGCGGCGCCTATGCTATGGCCTAGTTGGGCATAGGCGGCGCCTATGCTATGGCATTGTAGATTCAGAGAGCAAAGGCCTTGGCATAGGCGGCACCTAATGCTTTACCTAGTTGAGCATAGGCAGCACCTATGCTATGGCATTGTAGATTCCGAGAATAAAGGCCATAGCATAGGCCTTTCCTTGTCCGTTGCCTAGATTTGGATATGCCTTGCCTTTACCATTGCCTAGTTTTGGATAGGCAATGCCTAACCGATAGCCTTTGCTTCTTCATTCCTAACTTACCACCTTTAACATGGCACACTTCCAAATCAAAATTTGAGACCATTCTTCTCCTTTATATGTCTTGCACCTACACTTACTCAAAAATAATTAGAACGATGGGTTGCCTCCTACCAAGCGCCTTAGTTTTGGTCGTGGCTCGACTCTTCTTTTTGGATTTTTATTTAACAAAACAAACTCCTAGGAAAACAAAACAAGTAAAAACGATGGGTTGCCTCCCATCAAGAGCTTGATTTATTATCGCGGCACGACATGGCTATCTCGATTACTTAGACTTTGTCAAGATAGATGGTGCATCATTTTCTGAATGGATTCAGACGATGCTGATGCTTACTTGCAGGCATGCAATCTTCTTCGAGATGACTCTTGTGCATACATATCCCAGGATGGATCCCAATTATATCATCAATAGTCCAACCCATAGCTCTCTTGTATGTTTTCAGAGCAAAGATGAGAGCCTCTACGTGTTGTTCAACTAAATCAGCCGCAATACTCATCGGAAGTGTATTTCTACTTCCAAAGAATGCATACCTTAGGTGACTTGGGAGCTCTACCGATTCTAGCACTGGAGGCTCTTCAATGGAAGTCTTCACTGTTGGTGAAGGTCGATTCTTAAGATCAAGGTCCAGCTTCTTAGGGGCATGAGAATAGGACCCTATTCCTGTTAGAGCACAAATAGTTTCTTCATATTCTTCTACCTCCTCACGCTCAAAATTCAACAGAACAACAGACAATGGCTCAATAGTAAGCTGCTTCTCTACAGATAATTCTTTCTCATCCTCATAATAAACATCAGCTACAGAGAACACATCCATATCTCTAGTCTGCTTCATCGATTTGCATACATCAAAATGGACCACTTCATCATTCAGCCAAAATAAAAGCTCATTAGCTCTTAAATCAATAAGCACACTTCCAGTTGCAAGGAAAGGGAATCCCAAGATTATGGGAACTTCAGAATCCACCTCGCAATCCAAAATAACAAAGTCTGTAGGAAAAATGAAGGTGGAAACCTTCACCAACACATCATATAAGATACTAACAGGTTATTTTACCGACCTATCTACCATCACGAGTTGCATATTGGTTGGTGTAGGATCGCCCAACCCCAACTTTCTGTAAATGGACAGCGGCATCAAATTGATGCTAGCTCCTAAATCGCACAATGCCTTAGCAAAATTCATAGATCCCACCGTGCAAGGAATAGTAAAAGCACCAGGATCTGCCTTTTTCTGTACTAAAGATCTCGTGGCAATCGCACTGCAATGATGAACATCATCTGCCAGCTCATAGCTTGCTGCCCGCTTCTTCGTCAAAAGGTCCTTCATGAATTTTGCGTACCCAAGCATCTGTTCCAGCGCCTCCACCAAAGGAACATTAATAGTCAGCTGCTTCAACATAGTCATGGATTTACTGAACCTGGTGTCATCAGCTTTCTTCTTCAGTCTCTGAGGAAAATGTGGTGGTGGAAGGGGAATAGTTTTCTCCAATACTTTCTTTTTATCTTGCTTCTGATTATCAACCTTTTCAGGAGTATCATCATCCTTCTTCTTCAGTCTCTGAGGAAAAGGTGGTGGTGGAAGGGGAATCATTTTCTCATGAACGATCTCATTCTGATTTTTAGCTTCTACAGAATCATCATAATCTGTATTAATAACATTCTCCTCTGTATTATCAACCACCTGCTTGCCTTTGGATGGATTTTCTAGCACCTTACCACTCCTGGTAGTAATAGCCATACATTATCCATTATTCCTTGGATTTTGCACAGTGTCACTAGGTAAAGTGCCAGCTTTTCGTTGATTGAATGCCGCTGAAAGTTGACTCAATTGTTGTTCCATCTGTTTTATTGCAGTGGAATACGAGTCAACCAATTGCTTCATTGAGGACAAATCATTTATTACCTCGGTTACTCCCGTGCTGGTTGTCTCCACTCCTTTCAACAGCTTAGCCATCATGTCCTCCATGGACATCTTTCTAGAACCAGATGCAGCGGTTTCACGACTTCCAGGAGGAACATACAAACCACTCCTGTCAGTCTTATTCTTCCAACTTCCTTGATCGCGGTCCTTGTATCCTGATTTATCATAATAGTTCCGACCTTGGTTTCCTTAGGCATTGCCTTGGAAACCCTCCTGATTATTCAAGTAGTTAGCTTCTTCCTTAGAATTGGATTCATCTCTTCCCTGTGACACAACAGCTTTGACTTTTTCGATCTTCCTAGATAATAAATGCTTGGTAAGAAGATCCATCTACATTTTCATGTGTGCCATATATTGATCACGTTCCTCTTTTCTTCGCCTTTGTTCTGCAGTCATGCCAATAGATACAGTAGAGCTTGCTACCTCAGAATCCCTGGTATGCCAAGCTCTACTCTTCTTTGTCATACGATCTAGCATATCACTTGCCTGAATAAAAGTGAGGTCCATGAATGACCCTCCTGCAGCATTATCAACCACTGGCTTAGTCACCGAATTCAAAGACCTGTATAATATCTCCATCAAGTGGACATTGGTCATATGATGATTTGGGCACCGCATAAGCTTCTTCTTGAACCTCTCCCATGTTTCATGGAGAGCTTCAGTTGGAAGCTGTCGAAAATTGCTGATCTCATCTCTCAACTGTGCTCTCTTGGATGGCGTAAAGAATCTTTCTAGGAAAGCATCTTTCAATTGCCTCCAATTAGTAATAGAGTCAGGAGTTAGCCCGTTCAACCATAGAGTTACCTCCTCAGATAGAGACAATGGAAATAAGCGCAGCTGAATTGCATTCTGTCCGACGCCTGGAATGTCTAATGACTTGCATTTAGAGATAAAATTGATCAGATGCATATTTGGATCATCGCCTACAAGTCCACCAAATAACCCTTTGAGTTGCAATAGCTGAATTATGATGCTAGTGATATTGAACTTGGCTGCGGGTGCCAAGGGCAGAGGAATAATAACCCCTGTGGCACCAACCCCATCTAGGTCATCATCATCATCATTAAAAGGAATCTGCACAGCTCGGCGTTCAGGTCTAAATCTAGCTTGACGATCTCTTCTGTTCACAAGTGCCGTCACCTCTTCAGCATGCCTCAGGTTTAGTAACTCCTTATCACCCAGGCCATCATCATTTGGATTTGTTGCTCGCCCTAGGTTATCAATATTCTGTTGATGCACTTGAGTAGCAGCTAATGCAGCTAATCTAGCATGCTCCTATTGAGCAACCCTTCTTTCAATATCTCGTTGTGCCTCTATTCTGCCAATAAGTTGCGGTTCAGGGTTTATGGGTAATAATGGCTAACTCGAACTTTGAGTATTTGGCATGCACTGAACAAAAGCTAAATAAAACAAAAACAACAGACGAAAAGTAAAATTCGAGAATCTTTCACCAAAGGGTCTAGTAAGTATCACAAACATAGTTGACAACCGTACTCCCCGGCAACGGTGCCAAAATTTGATAACGCCCAAACTACAGCTCGCGTAAGAGTGTAAGCGGTCACTGTCAAATATAGAACCCAACTGGGTTGGGTGTCGAATCCCACAGGGAATACTTGGTCACTAAGTGTTGTAATTGTTAGTAGACTGTTGGTCGAAAATTCTACGGAAAGGAGGAATTTGATTATGCGAGAATTAAGAATATCAAAGTAACGAATGAGACGATGTATTTATTAATATTTAATCACAGAGAATAATAAGTTAGGGTTGTGTCCACCTTGTGAGTTCTACGTATCTATTAGCTATGAGTAATGCGGAATTCAGACAAGTATGCACTTATAGAGATTCGTATTCTAATGGTAAATCCGAGTGTTTATCAACCATCAAGGATTATTTCACCTTACCTCTCTCGAGCCTAAAGTGTTTAACTAATGGTATAAACTCTCCAAGAGGTTAATCCGATTAAGGCATTAACGTGTAAACAGGGGTTGGTAGCCCTATTTTCTTGTCACACTCTCTTTTCCAAACATGTAACTTTTCTCTCGAACAAGTTAATGCTATAATGGCGTATTCTATATGTTTACAACCATAAGAATTTAATTAAAACGAAGAGAGTAGTGATATAAGTAGCATACGCATCAAGAATTCACAAACCCATAGTAATAGATAGTATATCACAAGGCTTCCATAACCCTAACAGAGAAGTTTAGCTACTCATGAGTGCAACGGAGATCACAATAAACATCATCATCGTACCAAATATTGAATGATCTCACGTTGGGGATGAGATTGGCGTCAGAAGGGATATTGACGTCTTGCCCTAAGTCGTTTTTCTGAAGAGAACCGTGTTTCTTTGTTTTCTTAATGAATCTGTAAACTGAATAATACTGAAAAGTGTCAAATGAAAAGAATTGAATGAATGAAAAACAATGCTGAAAAATAAAGCAAATAGGGTTTTTATAACATCCTTGTCCTAGTCCTACTAGGTTACTACTACACCCCTAAGTATTAAGAAATACTGATTTTTCCTGAGACAGATTCTCCATGCATCACTTTCAGTCCACAAGCTTCCAAAAACTGCCTTCCTTCTTAGGTAAAGTTTTTCGTTGCTGCCCAAAGGTCCACAAAGTGCTGAAATTTCATCATTAATACCTAAAAAACATGCTAATCACATAGGTTATCTCACTTATAGGAAAATGGACTAAAAGTGCAGCAATTATATATTTTATCCTCCAAACTTAGCCTAAAATATGGGTAAATCATGATGTTTAGGCGTGTAAATATGCCCAACATCACTTTCGCAGACTCATGGACAGTTTGATTTGATTTAGGTCTCATAGATAGGATGACTAAGTCTGCTCACTTTTTGACAGTGAGGATAAATTTATCTTTAGAGGACTATGCCAAGTTGCCCATTAAAAATATGGTTATATGTTGCTCCACTTTCCATCTTTTAAAGAGGTTTGGTAAATAAGGTGAACCTTAGTACAACCTTCCACTCTCAAGTGGATGGACAAACAGAGAGGACCATTCAGACATTGGAGTATATGTTAAGGTATTCTATGCTTGACTTTGGTGATAATTGGGTTAATCACTTTCCCCTAATAGAGTTTGTGTATAATAATAGCTATTACTATAGTATTAGGATGGATCCTTTAGAGGCACTTTATGGTAGGAGGTGCAGGTTTTCTATTGGGTGGTTCGAGTTTTGTGAGGCTAGGTTTTTTGGTCCCAACTTGGGTCATAAGCTATGGAGAAGGTGAAGGTGATAAAGTTAGAACCACCAAAGTTTCCAAAAGTCCTATGCAGGCATGAGGAGAAGAGAGTTGGAATTTGGGGTAGATGACTAAGTGTTCTTGAAGGTGTTTCCCAAGAAGTAAGTAATGTAGTTTGGAATAAAGGAGAAGATCAACCCTCATTATGTTAGTCCGTGCCATATTTTGAGGTGAGTGGGTAATATGGCTTATGAATTGGATCTACCTTCGAGTTTGGGATCTATTCATCCGGTCTTTCAGGTATCGATGTTGAAGAAGTATGTGGGTCATCCTTCCTTAGTTCTACTTTTGGAGAGCATTATTGTCTCATATTCCTTGTCTTATAAGGAGGTCCTAATTAAGATCTTAGATAGACAAGTCCGTCGTTTGAAAACTAAGGATGTGGCTTCAATAAAGGTTCTTTGTTGAAACCAAAAAGGCAAGGAAGCTACTTAAGAAGCTGAAAAGGACATGAAGTCCAAATACCCATTCTTGTTTCCCTCTTTGGATAACCAAGCATGAGGTATGTTTAATCCTTAAAATCCTTGTTGTCTAACTTTATTAAAAGAAATTATGATTTTCTTGACATCTTTGTTTTCTAACTTTGGTAAAGGTAATTGTGGGTGTGTTCCAATGTTAAATCATGCAAAACAATTCTTTGACCCATCATTTGAGGATGAATGATCCTAAGGGGGAGCGAATGAGACACCCCAAGTGTTAGTCCCTGATAAATCTCTAAGACTTGAGCTCACTGCTCAGATAACGACTCTCCTCACGAGTCATAAGGTCTTCATATAGGTCGATAGACTCAAATAGAAGGCCAACTAGTGTATGTGTCAAAATTTTTACCCTGACGACACTAGACTACTAGTTTTAATGACTCCAACTTGAGTTACCTAAATGGTTCTTTCTTGGATACGACTTGGACCCTAGGAGTCATAGAATCACTTAACGAGTCGTATGAGGTAAATTTATAGGGTCAATAGAAACTATCTTGGCTATGACTTATGGTGATGAGTCGTTCTGAGACCTTACGAGTCGCAGAGTGGCCCGTAGTCACTAGCGATAATTTTTTTGCATTTAATTAAGGGCACTCTGGACATTTCCCCTTTTCCCCACTTATGACCCACGACCATAAATTGCCTTTGGGGAATTATTTTCACCCTTTAGAAAATCAAAACATTCTCTTCTCTCTCAAATTCTCTCAAGCAAAAATTACCTAGGGTTTCTAAAGGTTGACCACCTAGAGCTTTAAAGGCCGAATTCTCTCCGTAATCCTTGAATTTTTAGGCATGTTACCTTCCCCAATTCTTATATTATGAAAATAATGTATTTCACATGGTTAAATTGTATAGGTTTTAATGTGGGTTTTGATGTGGTTGAGGGTTTTAAAATGGTTGATTCTTAAATTATATTCCCATGATTTAATATGCGTTCTTTATGCTTTCTTAATAATTTTGAACTAATGGGGGTGCATGGTAATGGTGAATAAGTTAGGGGGTCAAGGTATACCCCTAAATTGATGTTTTGAAATTGGAATTGGATTTCAATAATTATGCTCCCTCAACCCACTTGTGAAAATGGCTTTGAATTGTGAAATTGTCACTTGGTTTGACTTACTCACCTATGTTATTGCTTTATACAAATTATTAAACAATGATCCTAGATTTTGAAGGCTTTGTTGGCTATAATTTTATTTAATGAACAAATGGGGTCGAGGTGTTCCCCCAAGACAATGTGATTGTTATGACAGAGATAAGCTTGCAAGTGTAAGGGTATGATGGTACCCATGTTGTGCCTTAATGGTTGGTTCTTTAGTTAATAAATGAGTTATGTGAAACTTGTTTTAATTGGGCTTTAATGGGGGTTGTGTATTTGTGCCGTGAAAGTGGTGGTCCCAAGGGACCAATACTGGAAATATCGATTGCCTCTGTGGGGGTCTAAATAATCGGAAGGTTCGAGTCCCCTTTTATTATATGAATAGGTGGTTCGAGTCCTCCATGTTGTTGATGGAGTGCTTAATTCACTCTTGGTATATGTTGGGAGATTTGAGTCCCCCACAGTGCATATATATGTGATTATTCTCTATTTCATATGGTCATATGCACTGGGGCCCTTTCAGATAGGGGAAAGGTAGACATATATAGCCCGTGGGTGCCTTGTTATGAAGGTTATGCTACAAAGTTGGGTTAATGATTTTAAAGTACATGGTAAGCCTTGTTCCCTATCCCGACATTTTATTTATATATGTATAAGATGATGTTCACATGGATTTGAATTAGGTTTGACTTGGTTTTATTTTGTCCCCTATCCTTGAGTTACATACTAGTGCTTAACCCACTAACCGTCTTCAGACACTGTATCCCCATGTGATACAGACACCGGATATATTTCTAATTTTCTTATGCAGAGTTAGGTGAAGTGGCATCGTTCATCGAATAGTTGTGGTGAAGTGGTGAGCTTCCATTCTCCATAAGAATTGATCATTCCAATAGTTTTTTTTCCTTTAAGTATAATTGAATACTTTACATTACCACTAACATTATCATTGTCATTGTCAATGTCAGAGTTGGAGACATGTTACGACTTAGATTATTTTTTATTTTGTTTAGAGGTTTTTTGGATATTTCTGTGAATTGGGTTGTTATGATTGATACTATTAGTGTATTGAGTTTATTGTCTGCTATCTTGTTATATGTTTGGATTTTAGCCGTAGCTAGGTGTTACATTTTGTTTGGCTAGACAAAGGGGGTGGTCTCCGATCCTCAGTGGACTTGAGATACCCGTCAAGGCTAGGCCCTGGTTCGGGTTGTGACACCAACCAGCTTTGACTAATGGAGAATGAACGTGATACTAATAAAAGCTAATCATAATAGGAAATTTCATGAATAAATCTCAAAAATTCAACAACTGATCATAATGTGTAAATTCATTATTGTTGAACATAGAAGGATGCCATTCTTATGGAAAAACATGTATTCATGATTTAATTACAAAACAATCTAAAGAAACAAGAAAAAACAAATATATCTTGATCATATGCTTAAAATTTGGGGTAAAGCCATGTAAATCATACATGAGCATAAAAATAGCATGAATGATATAATATGGGCATACGAATCCATGAATAATCATTAAAACATGCTTATGAGTGAAAATTAACCATGGGGATTGAATTTAAGCTTAGAATAACAATTGGGTAAAGCTCCTACATTATGGAAATCATAAAATTCATGAATAAAAACCATAATTTGGAAATGAGGATGAAAGGAGATCCTTATTGAATACCCACATACCTGATTACTTTTGATTCTAGAATTGAAGATTTGACAATTTGGATTTGAAGATGAAAAACCCCAATTTCTTGCTTTGGAAGAGTAGAAAATCGTATGCCTCTTGAGAAATTTTGGTGTTGTGTTGAGAAGGAGGGATTTGGGGTTGTTTTGTCTTTTTATTCGGCCATAAAATTACTTAAACGACGTAGTATTGGGGTTAAAAGAGTGAGAAAAGACCCAAAAACCCTTAGAAACCATTTGAAAGTCGCCTAGAAGCAGTCCCAACGACTTAGGTCATGACTCATGAGGTCTGGCCATGATTTGTGACTTGAGTCATGGAAAGAAACCCTATTTTAGCCTTTACTATCCAGATCATGACTCCCTCCAGGCAACCCGTGATGTCTCATCACGAATCGTGATCATAGTCTTAGTCATTGGCAGCTTTGACAATGCTTGTGTAATTTGTTCATAGCTTTTTATCCCGATATTATATTAAGAAAAAATTGGTGTCGTTGGAAAGCTAAGTCAATTATCCATAAGATTAAAAATTCTTAGTAACCTAAAAGTTATGCTCGTTTGAAACTGACTATAGTTATATTCTTTACAAGAATTAATCGCTATGGAATATTTTGACTTATCTCTAAGTTAGGAGCTATTTATGACCATAACATGTATCTAAATTATTAATAAAATGAAAAAAACATGATTTTTGATTTATCATATACTTAGGAATGGTTTTAATATTGTCTTGGATTTTCAGGGTGTCATAATATCTCCCTCTTGGGATCATCCGTCCTCGAATGAAGACTAACTTGGCTGAAAGAACTGGAAAAGAGTTGCAATCCCTGACATAGAATTCTAAGATATGAATATGGACACGATTAGTGAATTTCCAACTAACACTTGACTAGTTTGAAAGTTTAGGAACTCACTTGTACAGTCCGGATGAATTCTGAAGTCAGGTCACTAACATGATACTGATTTCTAAATCTATAAATTTGTCATGGTTGGTACTGATTTATACTTCGAGTAAGGACTCGAGTGAGTTCACAATTAGCATGAATGTAAATAAATCACCCTATGGAATAGGCATATTCATGAAACACTGGATAGTAAGACGAGATAAAAAGATTGAAAACCATAGGAGTTTATTTGTCTAATTGCTAAACTAAATTGTTGGCTGTACAGACTGACTCATATTGAAAGTTTATATCTGAACTAAAGTATCCTTATCAAAAATGGATATTTTGAAATATAAAGTGTTATAAATTACATTAAATTCTTAAGAGTCTCTGGAAAAGAAGTATCTGTTACATTCAACACTCCTTGTCAGAAGTTCTAATAACATTAGGGAGCAAAGAATTTTGGGCATGATCTGAATGGGATATCTGAATAATGAATTATAACATGGCATAACTCAATAAGATGGAATATAGGTACATAAAACATAAGCTAGGATAGAATTACTATGCCTTATGCAATCCAACTGCTAACTTTCCAGCCTAGTCACACTTCTCAAATACTACCTCAACTATACTTTTCCCCTTACATACTACACTTCATTTGACTCCACTTATAATGTTCATATGAATATTTATAGCTCCTTCTACCAACGTCTGAGTTGAACTAACTTCTCTCACCATATGAAGATAAAATAAGCGAATAATATTCTTTCTCTAATAAGGAATATATACTCTCTTCCATCTAAACCATTGTTCATCAATTTTTATCCCCACCATCTTTACATAAGGAGAGGTCACTGAAAAGTTAGAACATGAGGACTTGAAGCATGAAAGAATACTATGCATATTTTTTACTCTTAACTGAGGCTTGAGGAATAGAGTATCAAAGGCATATATTCATTAAAGAGATCTAAACTAAGGATATACATGTTATATGTAAATTTTAACTGGTCACTAAGGGTGTACCATGAGTCTTGGGAATCTATCATACTATTAAAAATGAGTACATAAGTCATGAGCTACATGAATTGAGTTTGAAGTTCATAAATTCATGAAATATGAGTCGTACTTATGAGTGAATTGGCACTACTTATACTAGGAACTGAGCGCGTATATATTCTATATAAAGTGCATGAAATATGAGCTATAATCATTGAGATGACTTGTAAGACATAAGTAGATATCGTGATGACTGAAGTAAAATAATTTGCACTAAGATAAGGACGTGTCAAGTATGTTCCTCTCTAGAACACACTAGTATCACTACTAGAATCTGAAAACCTGAATTGGTTCCTTGTTCTATCATCTCCCCTTTAGTTAAATATATCATTCTGAGTTTGCTGACATTTACAATTAACTCTAAACTGAACTGCAATCACTCTACTATACATATCGATATATAATCATACACATAAATAATAAACTACCCCTGAAAGACTATATTAAAGTGTTATAGTTGTTGTTAGTACTTCCTTCTGAGATACAACTCTTAACTTTCTGTAGCCCCAATAGTCGTCATATAATAACTTAAATACTTAGTAACTTAGAATCTTTAGGAGTATCATCATACCCTGATTTTACACTTTTTCCTTCTAGAAATTCACACTCCTCTTTCTAATAGAGTAATCTTCCACAATTCAAATTTAGAGATTAACACTTAACATGGATATCCCTAAACTTTTAACTAACTATACTAACTTAGTACTAATGGATAGGAATCATGAAACACTAATCCATTAAAATTTATATGATCATACCCAACCTCAATAAGCTTCTTTATTTTTCTGGTCACCGCCTAATCTCTATTCTGACTAAAACATTAACATACTTAAATTCCACCTTAATTTGTAAATCCCTCTCAAAGTTCTATCCAAAAAATCTATATAACCACTTTTGGATCCATGGATACATAATCTACTAAATTTGGCTAACA
Source organism: Capsicum baccatum var. pendulum (assembly GCA_030864225.1). Taxonomy (NCBI): domain Eukaryota; kingdom Viridiplantae; phylum Streptophyta; class Magnoliopsida; order Solanales; family Solanaceae; genus Capsicum; species Capsicum baccatum. Next base: position 238,859,972 of record CM061560.1, on the reverse strand, counting down.
TTATCCCCACTTTACTGCTACACTTCTAGGCTCATGCTCCTAACTCTAGGTCACATGGCCATAAGATTCTGAGAAGGGATTTGAGGGAACATCTGATTTAGGCTTACAAGGTTTTTATGAATATGAATGAACTTTTTTAATGATTAGAACTTATAGGCACATATGGGATCCTTTTAAGCCCGCGTTTAATCTTGTCACTGTCTATGGAGACTATATGAGAAAACTCTATCGGTATGAATTTAAGCTTGACTATTTATCTTCCCTAAAAATATATGGCAGAGTTGGCATGAATGGAGCAATGTAATCATTGGTATAAGTTTTTTAGAGAACATCACTACTGCATGATTTGAGATATGACAGGAGGAAAATATTTCTTAAATGCCCTGTAGCCTCTCAAAAAAAAGTACAGGCGTCTCCATACAGTTCCGCAAGATTCTACAAGACACTACTTCATAGACATCATAGGATACTTGAACCTTGTGCTCTGATACCAAGTTTATCACTACCTTAGACTAACCTCTAGTGATAATCTAGTACCTAAAACTACAAGTGATCCCAAGCTAACCCATAGCATTAGCATGATGCTTGACCAACTTATTAAAACAAATATAAAAACTAAAATTAGTAAGTATAATTATAATCATGAGGTAATATGTTTGAATACATTTCTATCCAAAGTTTACAACATTGGAATTTGAATGAATGGGGAAAATTCCAATGATATATTGTTTTTCTTACTGACCATCTATGACTCCTTTACTAATACTGACTATAGATAGTCGGAACATGACCCTCAACTATCCCAAATCAATACATACGAATAAGAAAATAAAATACAAGAACTACGACTGACTAGAGTCCTCGAAATAAGAGAACTTATTACCTCCTAGCTGAATGTTGTTATCTGCTTGGCTACAATCCTAAGAGTAGGCTCCTGAATATATATCACATGTAAAAAGTAGGCAGAACAGGTATGCTATTAGTTCTTTGAAATTTACTAAGTATGTGAGCTATGCACTAGTCAGGAAAATACTTAAAACATGCTTTAAAACTGAGGACATAAGCCATTTTCTGAAATATGCATTTAGAACAATTTTGTATGTAAAACTTGTAAGCATGGAGAAATTTTTAAATCATGAGCTAAAACATTTCTTAAGCTGGGAAGCGGTAGAAACATGAATACTATATTTAATCTCAAGTTAAAGCTAAATATGTTGTAAAAATATGCTAAGGGTCATGTACGAATTCTAGGTCTGAAACAGCTGGATGTGAACTGATGCAATGACCATGTATTGTATAATACTGAATAATTGAATAAAAGGTCATGCATATCTGGAATGAAACATAAGCTGAACATAAACTGACGATAGTAAGAGCTAAGTACAACCAATATACCCCAATCTGAACTAATCGAGGTTCAACTTGTAACCCTAGTTGGAAGGGTGCTAGTACCTTGTCAGGGGTACAAACACTGGTTGGCATAGATCCACTACATTAATGACCTAAAGGACTCGGATGTCAGTCCTCGACTGGCGGGTGACCCGTACTAGGGTGTTAGTCCTCAACTGGTGGGTGACACCTCATGACCTACATTGGCAATGTAGTTCTAGAATCAGGGAATTTTACTAAAGGTCTCATTCCTCAACTGTCAGGTGAGAATTCATCCCTATGTTTGCTCACTGCTAAGTATTACTCCTAACTGAAAGACACCAAAACATGAACAAAATTTGCTCACCATGATATCATTCTAAAAGTATCAACTATGTATAATCTAAAGTACTCAAAATATGTAAACTAATATATTCATGAATCCCTAGGTATCATGTTGATAACCCACCAACTTTGACTAATGTAGAATAAATATAATAATAAAAGGTGATCATAATACGAAATTTCATAAATAAAGTCTAAAAATTCAACAACTAATAATAATGTGTAAATTCATGATTCTTGAACATGGGAGGATGTCATTGTTATGAAAAACATGTATCCATGGTTTAATTATAAAATAATCTAAAGAAATTAGGTAAAACTCATATAGCTTGATCATATCCATGAAATTTGGGGTAATATCTAGTAAATCATACATGGGCATGAGGATAGCATAAATGATATAATATGGACCTAATAATCGATGAATAATCATTAAAACATGCTTATGAGTGAAAATTATACCGTGGGGCTTAGAATAACAATTGGGTAAAAGTCCTAGATTATGGAAATCATAAAATTCATGAATAAAAATCACAATTTGGCCTTGAGTATAAAAGGAGAACCTCACTGAAAACCCACAAACCTGATTACTTTTGATTATTGAATTGAAGTTTTGGGGATTCAGACTTGAAGATGAAAAAAACCAATTTCTTGCTTTGGAATAGTAGACAATCGTATGTCTCTTGAGAAATTTTGGTGTTATGTAGATAATGAGGGATTTGGGGTTGTTTTTAATTTTTATTCATCCTTAAAATAACATAAACAACATATCTTTGGGATTAAAAGAGTGGGAAAAGACTAAAAAATCCTTGAAAGTTGTCTGGAAATCGCCTGAAAGAAGTCTCAACGACTTAGATCACGACTCCTGATATCTGACCACGAATCGTGACTTGAGTCATGGTCAGGAACCCAGTTTCAGCCTTTAATGTCCAGATCACTACTTTTTCCTGATGACTCGTGATGTCTGATCATGAGTCACGATCAGAGTCGTAGTCACTGGGCATCTTTGATAGTGCAACAGTAATTTGGCAATAACTTTTCATCATGCTATTGGATTAAGGCAAAATTAGTATCATTGGAAAGATAATTCAATTATCTATCTGTTAATGATTCTTGAGAGTAAAAAATTCATAGTAATCTAAAAGTTATGCTTGTTTGAATCAGACTATAGTTATATATTTGTACAAGAATTTAATGGTTAAGGGACGTTTTGACTTTTCTCTAAGCTAGGAGCTATTGTGACATTCATATGTATCTAAATCATTAATAAATATAACAAAACATGATTTTTGATTTATCATATACTTGAGGCCTGGTTCTAATATTATTTTGGATTTTTGGGGTATCACTAAATCCAAATAAATGGTGGTTTGATTCAGGAACTACTAAACATGTTTGTGATTACTAAGAAGTTTTTGGCACTTATGTACTGTTGGTCCCAAAGAAGTAATCTTCGTGGGTAACTCTGCAACTGCCAAGGTTGAGGAAAATGGGCAGATATTCCTAAAATTAACTTTTGGGAAGAAATTGACTCTCAACAATGTTCACAATGTTCCTACCATTAGAAAGAACTTAGGGGTCGTTTGGTGTTAGTGATTAAAGCACATAATCTCGGGATAAAAATAATAGTCCCGGGATAAAATTTTTGATGCCTTGTTTGGTTGCCTAGTTCGGGATAACTTATCTCGGAATAAGTTATCCCACCTTTTGGGTGGTATAAGTAATCCCAACATATATTACCTTGGGATAAATCCATAAAATGGCAAAATTATCCTCCAAGTCCTTTGATTACAACTTTTCATATATATATATAAGATAGAATGTGAGATTTTGGTAATCCTAACATCAATTTTTTTTATCAATTTTTTCCCTAATTTAGATTTGAATTACTCCATAAATTTTTATCCATTTTTATAAATTGGAACAATGATATGAGTTTATTAAATGCTACAAAAGTGATGAGTCATGAAAAAATGATAATGACACCATAAAAACTATTTGTACAATAAAGTTCAAAATTGCTCCAAGGATTTATTGTCTTTCTATTTTGTAAAAATGTTTATTAATCTTACTTCAATTTTTCTAAAAAATTTATCATGGAAAAGTAATTAAAGTATCTTGACATTCTCTTGCTAACGTAATGCATGCTTAATTATTAAATAAAACGTTATATTTTATATATAGCTAAAAATGTTTGAAAATTTAATTTTTAAAAAAAATATAAATTAACTCTCCAAATATTAATGATACTAAATAATTAAAAATGAGAGTACTTATTTTTCACATTTTTTGATGATGAATTATGTTAACAACAAAAAAAAAGAATTATCAACATTTTATAGAATTTAGGACAAAATAAGTAGTTTACATGAAATATTAAATCTTCATACACGTTTAAGAAATATCAACATAAATTTCTCAACATGTATTTTTAGAAAAAAGAAACTACTAAAGTTAAAAAAAAAAAAAAGTAGTTTTTCAATTTCTTTTGTATGACTTGATCTGAAGGAAAATCTACAAAAATATTTTGTTGAACCAAGTTTTTTAATTATTTAAATTAAATTCTATTTTTATTTATAAGTTAACTTTATTAATGTTATCATACAACAATTTTCAGTGTTAAATATTTATTATATCACTTTGAATGTTAGAATTTTTTTATAATAAATGAGTTAATTAATATAAATTTATTTGAAAAAAATAACTTAATGTTGAGAAAGAAAATGATGAAGTTAATTCAACATAACATAAAACTTAATTAAGCTAAATAAGGTCAAGGGTATTTTTGTAAAAAAACTATCTATTCTTAAATAAAATGCAATGCATATTATTTTTAGTACCACAAACCAAACAACCACTAAAAATAATACCAAGATAACTATTTCCAGGAAAAGTAATCCCAATATAACTAATCCCAACATAACTTGTCCCAGTATAATTTGTTTCCCAACCAAATGACCCCATTAGTGTCTATAATAATTCTCGTTAAAAATGGATTCAAGTGCATGTTTGTTTCAGAGTAAGATATAATAAGCAAGGACATTGTATCTACAAAAAGGTTACCTCAATGAAGTACTTTTCAAACTTGTGTAAGGGTTGTTGAAATGAAGAAAGTAGAGTCTTCTTCTTACTTGCTGGAGTCAAATGAATTACAGCATGAACATTTAGGATATGTCAATTATAAAACCTTGTGAAAATTGATTAGTTAAGAATTTTTGTCAAACTTTGAGTACAAGTACAATAAATCAAAGTGTCAAATATTTGTTGAATCGAAGTAAGCTAAGCATTTGTACAAGTCCATTTAAAGAAATTTTAATTTCTTGGATTAAATTTATACAGACATTTGTAATATGAATTAACACTATCTCATGGTGAAAAAAAGTATTTCATAACTTTTATTAACAATTGCACTAGATTTTGTTATGTTTATTTGCTGAATCGTAAAAGTGAAGCAATAGAAACATTTAAAATATAAAAGTGAAGTTGAAAATTAGTTGGATACAAAGATTAAAGTAATAAGAAGTGATATGGGTGGAGAGTATGAATCCCTTTTTACATAGATATGTTTGAAATATGGATTTGTTCATCAAACTACTACTCTATATTCACCTTAATTAAATAGAATTGTGAAAAAAAAATCAAACGTTGAAGAAAATAATGAATGTTTTACTTATAAGTTTTGGTTTATCGCAAAACTTGTGGGGATAAGCTATTATTATGGAAAATAAAATACTCAATAAATTTTTCATAGAAAGATAAATCAATTCCATATTAGAAATGAAAAGAACGGAAGCCAAACATGAAATATTTCAAAGTGTGAATGTGTCTAGCCAAAGTCCAAGTTTCTAAAGTTAAAAGGATGAAAATAGGGCCAATGATTGTGGACTGTGTTTTTATTGGATATGCTACAAATAGTAAAACATGTTGATTTTTGGATCATAAATCCAAACATCTAATATCCATGACAGTACGATAATTGAATTAGATAATGTTGAGTTCTTTGAACATATTTATTTGTATATGACTAGACATGAGTTATCTAGTTAAACAACCTAGGAATGAACCAAAGGAGAATGTATTTAATAAAGAGAATCTAAAGCGTAGTAAGAGACTAATAGCATCGACTTCTTTTGGAATAAATTTTGTAACATTTCTTCTTTAAAATAAGCTTCAGACATTCCAAGAAGCAATGTTGTATGAAAATTCATTCTTTTGGAAAGAGACAGTCAATAGTTAGATTGATTCAATCTTAAGCAATCATATATACATTGGAGTTGGCTGATCTTTCTTCAAGAAATTAATCTTTAGGTTACAAATAGATCTTCAAAAAGAAAATAAATGTTGATGGTACTACTAACAAATACATGACAAGACTTCTTGTGTAAGGTTTTAGGGAAAAAAGGCCTTGATTATTTTTACACATACTTGACAGTAATAAAGATAACTTTCATTTAGATCTTGGTTGCATTTGCAATGGCATATGGTCTTGAAATTCATCAAATGAATGTGAAAAAAAATTCTTGAATGGAGAATTGGAGGAAAATTTTTACAAAGAATAATTTGAGGGTTTTGTGATCCTGGTAAGAAAAGGAAAGTCTGCAAAATTATTAACTCACTCTATAGACTAAAGCAAGCACCCAAACAGTGGCATGCAAAGTTTCACAAAATCATGTTGGCAAATGAATTCAAAATAAATAAATGTGATAAATGAGTTTACATTAAAGAGACTTTAAATCAAAAAGTCATTGTTTGTTTATATGTGGATGGCATGTCTATCATCAGTAGAGACATTTCTGACATAAATTCTACTAAATAAATGCTTGAGAGCAAATTTAATATGAAAAACTTAGAGTTATTGATGTGATCTTAGGGATAAAAATTCATATAACACCATAAGGTTTAGCATGTCACAATCTTATTACATTAAAAAAGTACTTGACAAGTTCGGATATTTATATTTTAATATTGCCAAGACACCATTGGATGTAAGCTTTGCACTTCAAAAGAATAAAGGTGAATGTGACTCACAATCAGAGTATGCACGAGTGTTTAAAAGTTTGATGTACATCATGAATTGTACATAACCAGACATAAAATATGCTATTAGTAAATTGAGTCGGTACACGAGTAATTCCAATCAAACTCATTGGATGTCAGTAGAAAGAGTTTTGGGGTATCAAAAACATACTCAAGACTATGTTTTGGATTATGACAAATATCCTACGGTAATTGAGGGATAAAGTGATGCAAATAAAAACACTGCATCGAATGAAGTAAAATTCACGAATGAATATGTATTTCCTTTAGGTGGAGGAGCAGTCTCTTGAAAATCATCCAAATAGATATATATTTTCCCTGTATAATGCAATATGAATTTATCGCATTATATAAAGCCGGTGAAAAAGCTGAATGACTCTGAAATTTCTTAGAGGATATTCCTTTGGCCCAAACCTTTGGAATGAATATGCATATACTACGATAGCCAAGATGTGATAGGGAAGGAAGAGAGCATAATATATAGCAAAAAAACTCATTATATAAAACGGAGACATAATACCATTAGAGAACTATTCACTAATGGAATCATCACGATTGACAATGTGAAATCAAAGAATAATATGTCTAATCCACCTATAAAAGGCCTAATTAAAGAGGGAATTGAGAGATCATCAAAGAGATGGATTTATGACCTAGGACAAGTCATCATAGTGGAAACTCAACCTAGTCAATTTGAGATTCAAGAAGATCAAATAAATTTGTGACTAACGGTTTAACATTATCAAATTAACTTAATACATTCTCATGATGAAGACAATGTTCGTGAATCAAGAATAAAGCTTATGATTTGAAGTTTTTAAATGACTTATAATTTGGGCAGCTTTGATCAAATAGTTTGATTATAGAATTAAAAATTTAGAAATCACCTATGTGAGGGTGAAGTGAAATCCTCTTCAAGAAAAATAATAGTAAATTCCTATTCTCTAAGCTCTCATGGAATTAGGAAGTGTCTATGGATGAAATAGACAAAAGTGTGAGAATTATAACTGGTAAAAGGCTGGTTATGTGAATTGTCTTTTTTAGGTGTACACAAAAGTTTGACGGTTCAAAGATATTGCATCTATCAATTGACCAAGTGCATTCGATGCAAGTTCACTACGGAAAGTTCAAAGAAAAATCTACTTATCCAGATTGAATTAGTCTTTGCTTATAGATCACGCACTTATCTATATATTTTCTAATGAAATAGTCATTCTCCATTTTTTGGGGGCGGGGGAAGGGAAGGGGGGGGGGGTTATTGGATTCTAGTGAAAATGTGAATGGAATATGAAGAGAGGAAAAATGAAGGAAAGTGAAATGAATGTTCACTTTATAAAAGAAGTGTTCTACCACATTGGTGAGAAAAAGAAAAATCCTTGTGATTAAATATAGAACCACTATTTCATATAGATAGTGAGGCAAAAAGAAAACAAGTGTTGAGTTGTCATCATTGCCACTAGCTCATCTGGCCTTTGGCTTTGATTTTGATTTTGAATTTTGATTTGGATTTGAAAAATGATCGATCAAGAGATTATTTTTTTGATAAAATTTATTTAAAACTTGAGAGTTAATGATTGTTAAATATAAAAATTTGACATGAAAATATTCTTCATTTGTGGACGCACATGAATGTGCAGACGCATGTCATAATACACCTCGAAGGGACATGGCCCTTTGAGACACTGGTTGAAGATAAAAAAAGGTGACCTACCCAAGAAGGTATGGATTTATGGGTGCATCTGGCTCTACAGATGGTCGCATATATCAAGGTTTGTACTCTGTTTTTAACAATAAGTGATATGCGGATGCAGATGGACCATCTATGGGTGCAGGAGGGTCTGCAGGTGGCCTGACGATCTAAAGTAGTACGTCTTTTCAAGAACCATTGTTTTTTTTGCTGAAGAATCACCTTTTGGATATATATACCTTATTTTTTTATCAGGAGTATTCACAAAATTTTAGAATTAACACACTCCTCTTTCTTGAAAAACTTATGTGTGATTTACAAATAGTTGAGTGCATTAATAGTTCGACAGAGTTTAAGGTACTGCTATTCTGTTGAAGTGATTTATTTTATTCTAGAAGGATATATTTCATAACCTTGGGTACTTGAGGGGAATAATTTCCTTAAGAACATACTTTAAATTCAGTGGACTTAAATCTTCCACTCTTTATCGCTTTCTAAATGTTTAGTTTTGCTATTTTCCATAAAATAGTTTGAACATCATTTTGTTAATGTTCATAAGTTGGGTTGAACTTATTATTGAATTTCAAAGTTGCGAATACAAAGTTACATCTTCATTTGATTGTTCATATGTTAGTTTGAACTTGTGTTTGAAGTTATTGTTAAAATACATATTTTGCTAAACCCGAAAAACTTTTTCTCTCAACGGATATTAAACGCTCTCAATGTATATTTCTCACACTCCGGGAATGGAGCCTCTAGGTGGCACCAATATAGCGCATCTGGAGCCTCACCCTTCTCCCCCGAACAAAATTACTCATCCCTTTGAAGAAATCCCCCCAAAACTTAACTACGCATGGGCTATTGTCAATTCTCCCTGTTCCTCCACAACAAACACTCATCACGAATGGGAAAAGGTAATCGCTAGACATACTACTCACAATCGTATGCCTACCGTCATATTTAAATCAATAAATTACTATGGAATTATGGCAGAAGAGTTTAAAAGAGTAATTGTTTGAAGTTTCTTAAAACGAAGGCCCCAAATTCAAAAAATTAGATCAAGTTTCAAAGAATTGATTTCAATAAAAGGATCCTATAAAATTTTAGTCTATTATAACCATACTTTTTTTTTGGACTTTTCCACCAAAGAAGTTTTCAAAAATATTTGGTTTTGAAGAGTAATTGATATAGAATGTATGCAAATGTGGCTTCAAAAATGGTTCCCGAATTTCAAGTCGGTGGAAGACATTCCAATTGCTTCGGTCAGGATTCTTCTTCCCGGTCTTCCTTCTAATATGTATAACTAGCATTATGTTAAGCAAATTATTAGTTATGTGATACTCTGTTACCACTTGATGTCACTAATTCTAGAAAAACAAGAATGAGTATGGCCAAAGTTTGTGTCAAAAATGATCTTCTTAAGCCTCAAATTGAATCTGTTTGGGTTGGTAATGAAGATGAAAACTCCCCGTTGAAAGGTTTCACGTGAAAATTAGAGTACAAATCTATCCCCAAATATTGCTAAAACCGCAAAAAATTGGGACATAACATGTTAAATTGCAGGGTTCTAGAAAGGTTAAGGGCCAAGGAAACATTAACATGTGTTGTCAAGGAAGAAGTTGGAAGGTGCACCACTGAACAACAAAGAATATGCCAATGCTAATGAGATAGAGATTGCAGAAAATATCCAATCTAATCTGGAAGACACACAGGTAAACACCAATGAGAATGCTAAGGATCAAGAATAAAAAACGGAGAAAAATAATGACTCTGGACCTACCGTAGAACTCGGTCAAGCACTGAATAACTTGAAGTCTATGGACGTGAAGAGTCTTGTATGGCTGAAAGAACCAAAAACAAAGAGACCAAGAAGAAGAAAATCAAGTAAATGCCTAAAAATAAAAGCACAATTGTTTTCAAACTTGTACAAATTCAATTACAAGAAAGCAATAGGAAATGTAATAACTCCACGTCCGGGTATAGATACAAAGCAACTCCTTATTCAAGTAGTATAGAAAAAAAAACATCAACAATATAAAGTCTCGTCAACTCCAAGTTGTCCAAAGTTCCAAATCAAAATAAAAAGTTGATGAAAGTTGTATCCGACAACAATCCAACTGAGTGAATGATATTGATCACTCTAGAAGAAATAAAGAGCCCCCCCGATATTTCCTTGTAGCAACAAGACAACACTATCAGCAACACAAATATTGTTGGAGCTGATAATAATGATATTCAAATTGAAGCTAGTGCATGTTTCTCTACCATTCCCTCTAATTTAATCAATCAACCAACTCTGAATCTGATCGTTGATCTTAATTTCAGTCATGATGAGGCAGTCGACGAAGCAATTATCAAGGATACTGCAAAGAATTCAATATATGATGTTTATTCACATCAAAGTGATGAAGAACAGCTAGAAACATACTGTAGAAATAAAAAGATCAATAAAAAAGTCAATGACTCAAAAATAATAAAATGTGGAAGAAGCCGTATCAGAAAGTCTGGTAAGAAAAACATAAACAACAACGCTCCTTCTATGAGAAGGAAACAAACAAATGTGACCCCCCCCCCCCCCCCCCCCCCCAATGTTTCCCATGATTAGTACAATTTTTTGAAATATTAGAGGGGTGAGGTCAAAAATAGCAATCCATAGACTCAACCATCTTATGACATCAACAAGATTCTTTTTGTTGTTATCCTAGAACCACCAATAGTAAGCAAGGAAAAGATAAATGGCTATAAAAAATTCTTGGGATTGCAGAAGTGTATATTTAATGATAATGGTAAGATTTGGTGTCTTTGGAAGACTATTGTTCACACGTCTATTATCACCAATGATGATCAACAAATTACCATTAAGGTGGAGGATACATTGTACAATAGCTTCACTTTCATCCCTTCTATTTATGCTAAATGCACATTAGTAGAGATAAGATCTTTGGAACAGTTTGGAGTCAACTAGGATGGGTATTAATGACTCGTGGTGTATTGGAGGGGAGTTCAATTTCATTCTTCACCAAGGGGATAAGATTGGTGGAAAGCCTCACAAAATGTATTAGAGTATTGACATCTTGAACTGCATAGACAATGGTGGTGTCACTGATATTGATTTGTCGGGTCCTAAATTTACTTGGTGCAATAATAGAAGACCAAGCCAAAGAATTTCGAAGAGACTTGATAGGGTCTTTATTAATGATAAATGGGCCAGATTTTTCCAAATACCATTGTTAATCACCTCACGAGGATAGGTTCGGATCACAGACCTCTTCTTATGAAATATTTTAATAATAGTAAAAAATTTATCAAGTATTTCAGGTTACTCAACTTCTGGACCAAACAAGATGGCTTTCTCAACATTGTCAAAGAGTCAATCTAAATTAAAATTACTTAGTAGGAAGCTCAGCCAGTGGTTAAAAAAAACACCATAGAGGATATTCATGATCAGGTACGCAAATGAGAAGAAAATATTCAGGATATTGAGGAGCAAGATATTATCAACAACTCAAATGCTGATATAGAGGAGCCCAATAGAGCATACGCGGAGTACATTAAGTGGACCAACATGAAAAATTCCTTAACCAGACAAAAACTAATGTAAAGTGGTTTGAGAAGAAAGATATAGTAATACTAGTTATTTTCATTCCATGCTCAGGGGAAGAAAAGAAGGAAACTATAACTGAGTACAATAAAGAATCACAGTGGTAATTGGATCCAAATGAGGACAAGATCACAAAAGCGGCTATGAAACACTTCAACCGGAAACCTGCCACTTTGGACACTAAAATTCTAGATTACATCACTAAAGAGATTATCGATGAAGATAGAGGATGAAATTAGGAATATTGTGTTCAATCTGTCTGCTACTAGTACTACTGGTCCAGATAGTTACAACGGAACCTTTTTTCATTGTTGTTGAGACATCATTAAGGAAGATATAATTTCCTTCGTGATTGTTTTTTTTCAAGGTAAGTCTATCTAAATTTTATTCACATACTTGCCCTGTGCTTATTCCTAAAATTGACAATCCTATCATTTTCTCTCACTTTAGGCCTATAAGTCTCTTATTTTACTAACAAAATAATCTCTAAAATTTTGTCTATTAGATTGAATGTCTCTCCTAATCAAATTGATTTTATTAAAGTTACACTTATTACGGAGAACATCCTTCTTGCTCAATAAATCATTCAATCCATCTCTAATTCAAATAAGGGTGGTAATATATTGATTAAATTGGATATGGCCAAAGCTTATGGTAGAATGTCTTGGCATTTTGTAACTTCAGTTCTTAGGAAATTTGGTTTTGTAGAATCTTGGATTGACATGATTTTTAATCTTATTTTTGGTAATTGGTATTCCATTATTATCAATGGCTCCAGGAGGAGTTTTTTCTCCTCAGTACAGGGACTCGAATAAAGTGATCCTCTATCCCCCCTCTCTCTTTATAGTTAAAGTAGAAGTTCTTTCTAGATCTCTCCATAATCTCTTCTTCGATAAGAACTCAATCATCTTGCTTATGCAGATGACATTGTCATTTTTACTAGTGGCAATGAGGACAGCTCAGGCTAGAAAGTGAACACTGACAAGAGTTCTTTTCTTACAGCTCCTAAGACTTCAGCCTATAGGATCAACAGAATTAGAACTTGTAGCAGGTTCATGGATAAAAGTTTTTCTTTCAATTATTAATTAGGGTGCCATTTATATATTGGTAGGAAAAAGATAGAGTATTTTGATTGCTTAGTGAATAAAGTTATCAAGAGGCTCAATGGATTGCAAGGTAAACTCTTGTCTTTTGGTAGTAAAGTGGTTCTTATTAAACATGTTCTCCAATCCCTCCCTATTTATATTCTCTCTATTATGATCCCCCCAAAGGTTCCTTTAACATCTTAGAGAAACATATTGTTAACTTTTTTTGGGTTTATTCAGGTGATAAAAATAAGTACCATTGGAGATCTTGGAAGAATCTATGATTCCCTCTTAAGAAGGAGGTATTGGTATGAGAAGAATGATAGACATTGCCAACACTCTAGCAGCCAAGAAGTTGTGGAGGCTCAGAAATATCCTATCCCTCTGGAAAACTTTTCTTAAAAACAAATATTGTATTAGAGCATACTGTGATGTTAATCTTGTGGATCTGGAAACTCTCACTCTTGGCAAAAGATGTTTCAGGTAGGTGGTAAAATAGAGCATCATGTCTATTGGAAAATTAATTCTTAAAATTTAAGTCTGTGGTGGGACAATTAGCTAGGGATGGGTCCATTAGCAACTCTTTTTTCAAATACAAAGAGTACTAAGGAATTGGTCTGTCTCCTATCTCACAATGGAAAATGGAACAATCACATCATGGAGCTTTTGCCACACAATATTTCTTAACATATCAAGAGCATTAGAATAAGTAATCATGATTTACCTGATGAAGTTTATTAGGATCTAACAGAGGATGGTAAATATTCTAATAAATCTTCTCCACTTATTCCGTAACACAAAGAGTAAAGATATTATCCTTAACAAAATTTGGCATACTAGCGTACCTTTTATACTCTCTTTTCTAACATGGAAGGCATGGTTATCCAAACTACCCTTTGATGATATAGTCTCTAAATTTGGAAAATGGATTGATACTTTATGTAATTGTTGTACTAATCTTGTGTCAGAGACCATTCAACATGTCTTTGTGGAGAGTGATGCAGCTAGGTACATTGGAAGACCATTGGCTCCCCCTTGGGATTATTCACCAGCTATTGCCACTAAGAGGACTGCTTAACCATTGGCGGGAGCAAAAATACATGCAATGATATTCACAAGCAAGTTGTTCATATAATTTCAGTCATAATTTGTTCGGAAATCTGGAAGAATTGATGCTTTTGTTAATATGGCGATCAGAAAATTTCAATCTTTTCAAGCTGAAACAACAGACTTGTTAGAATATTCAGGCTGCGGTAACAAATATTTTCCTAGTTGTATAACATTAACATTACCATGGGTTATTTTTTTGGATGAGATGTTGAAGAAGCAACCGATTCTCAAGTCTATTCTAGTGTATTGGGAAAAACCAAGTCTAAAATCAATCAAGTTAAACACTGAGAATAGCTTCCTACACGAGAGTAACAAAGTTGGAATTGGAGGAGTTTTGAGAAACCAGAATGTTGACCTTATAGTGGTTTTTTCCATCCCATCTAGTTGTGATAGAAGTAATAGAGCATAAGCGCAAGATGCCCTCTTTGGACTTAATTGGTGCTATCATAATGGGTCCAAAAATTTTACTATTGAATTGAATTTGTTGCTTATCACCAACATGCTCAAGGATAAGAAGACCTTTAATCTCAAATTGAGGAATACCATCGACGATATCTCCCACATAATGAACCAGGACAATGTTGAGGTAATTCATTTTTATCGAGAGGCAAATCAAGTTGCGGACTGGCTGGCAAAGCTTGCCACAACCAGTAGTAATGTTGTGGTATATCTCTCATTTCAAGAACTTCCTAAAGGTGGAAAAGAACCTTTTCTTCTGGATAGATCTCAATTGACTAGTATTAGGACAAATTTTGATAAGACTAATTTTTTTGTAAGCCAAACCTCATTTGCTAGTATCGTCATAGGAGTAGTCTTAACGGATTGCTTCTGTTTTTGTGAAAGGATGCCTTCATCCTTTATATTGTATGTCTCGGAGGTAAGACTTATATCCCCTCCTGTTAATAAAATATAATACAAACATGGGAAATTATATAAAAATACAATAATTCAATATTTTCGCTAAATTTTGGATAAATAAGAAAAGCAAAAATAGAACACATGGAGAGATATTGAGAAATAATTAGTTTGCAAAAGTGAGTTGCTCAGATGTAATCATCTTCCACATCGAATCCTAAGATTGTGAGTTCGAGTCACAAGCAAAGAAAAACGGATGGAAACTTCTACAGAGAGTTTTTTTCTTAAACAAATCGGAGAAATACTAGGTATGAAAAATAATGAAATTTCAAGTTTATTCTCCATCTTGTTATCTGCAGAGAATAGTGGCACTCGTGACTTGTTTACTTCACTTGGGATAAGGTCAGGGTGGGACACTAAACGTGTGAGGCTCATATGTGAGGTTTTGTTTTGTCAGACTTATACCCCAAATACTTGATTATGCATTCTAAACATGCCTAATATTAACACTCAGGATTCGCCTAATAATTTCTATGCAAATTATTTGCTAAATTTCCCTCAAAAATATTTAGTTTCAAGTGAATGAAAGATCTTCTACTAATCTATAAAAATATGAAGATTGGAAGTTAATGAAGTAACGAGCCATAATATTACATATATAACTAACTGAGAACATTGTACATGGCCATTATCTAAACATTTTCAAAAGTATACAATCTAGGTTTAAATTTCGCTTGATAAAGGTCTTCATGATGTCTAAGCTCTTTGTAGCTTTCAAACTTATCAGACTTTTATTATTTTGCTATTTATAAGTAGTTCTGCATTTATAAATGAGGGAGCAATCTCTTAAATTATAACAGTGATAGATTTAGTATTTATTTTTAGGGATGTAAAATGTGTAGTTCAGTGACATTTTGAAAATTTTGATATTTTTTTCATTCGTTGAAAGTTAATATATTGTAGTTGATTCTCAACTCATTGTAACTTTAACACTATTAAGAATATGATAGATATTTTATTTTCTATAGATTTCCTTAGTTGTTTTTTAAATTTTTTGTACTTTTATTGTACCTCCAATATTATTATGTTCTTATTATGCTATTTTTATTAATTTATAAATAAAAAGGTCATAGGGCTTATGTTTCATGTCTCGAGACTTGCACCTTATTTGATATAAAATAAAATGTCTTGCCTTATGTTCAGCCTTCTTACACATTCTTCATGAGAAGTTTAATTTGAAATTTTAGCTACATCAAAGTAGGAGACGGTTAAAGAAAAAAGTCAAATAAACAGATATCTCAAAAGTACATTTTGTGTAACACTTTTAAAATATGACGAAAGGTATTTTTCATGCAATGAGACTTGCTCAAGTGATTGAACACGTCATAGGATGAGGTGGAAAAAAATGTAGTGAAAAGTTTAAATACTCACATAATTATGTAATAAGGATTGATATATAAATGAAATATTGAAATTGTTATGCGCATTTGAGATTTCATTTCACGTAAATGGAAATGAAAATGAGAGCAATTCTAGCTATGTAGTTTAATCATACTTAAAAAAAAACACATAGTTTATTCACAAAACGATATATTGAAGATACTTCATCTTTTTTTTTTTTAATATTTTATTTGACTAATCATTAAGGAATATATATAATCAGGATGATTACATATGATAGTTCTAAATTTGTTGTAGTTCATCCATAGTGGAGATGTGTATGGAGACTGGAATGTGGGAAGGTTAATTAGTAGGTAATGAATTGAATAGAAAAAAAAAGTAGAAGCAAACACCACTAATTTAATGGAGAAATGTGGGAGGCTGAGGAAAGCACACAACACGAAGTGGAATAGTATTCACTCGTTTTGGAGGAACCCAATTAGATGGTCAATTTGTCACTTATTTAAATGTGCCATCATTTTACTTGACATAAAATTTAACAAAAAAGATATTTTTAAAAATTTATGAATTAATTTTTTAAAAAGATATTTACATATTTATAAATTATTGAAGGTAAAAGAAGAATTTAAAATAAAATTATTTTTAATTATTAAAAATAACAATTTTTTCTTTAAAAAAGACTAAAAATATGTAACATATAAATTAGGATGCTGGAAGGACTGCCCTTAGATTCTTCCTCTGAAAACTTCAAGAAAAGAATACTAGTGCGATCATGAGGGCGCCTCACAATTAACCCTAGTCAGTGTCGGCTCTTGCATAAAGTAAGTAAGGTAGAGGCTTCAGGCCCCAAACATTTGACGGCCTCATTTTTTAATAATAGTAGGGTTATACATATATATATATATATATATATATATATATATATATTTTTTTTTTAAGTATTTAAAGTAAAAAGTATACTTTGTTAATAAAAAACTTCAAAATAAGTTTGAACAATTCGAGTGTATTGAATTATTTATTTTTTATTTAGTCATAAAATTTGAGATCATTATAAAATGAAAATATATAAATACTATTTATCTAACCAGGAAAGTTTATTAAAACATAATATTCACTCATATATTATATTGTTAGTCTAGACTAAATAAAAAATGGCCTCTCATCAATGTTTGACTTTAGGCCTCAAACTTTGTTGAGCCGCCCCTGACCCTAGTTAGTTGAGACAATCTCAGCTCTTCAAAATGCTACGATTATCCCTTTACACGTTGGTTTGACTAAAGTTGATTAAACCCTTGGTACGCAGGTGGCTTCTTATTTTTTCTTATTGTTCTTATTTAGAAATGCTTCTTCTTAGGATGGAGGAGTGCCCAATAGATAAAAAGGTAAAGAGGATGAAGTTGTACTAACTAACAATTTGATTATGAAGAAAAAAAATAACTATATAAAAATTGCATGTTATTTTTATAAATTTCTTATATAGTCAAAGCATTTCTATAATGATAGTGTTTGTCTAAAAATTTCATTGTAGCAATATAGAGATTATATATAGATATTTATATGTATGTATGTATATATGTATGTATGTATGTATGTATGTATATATACATACATATATATATATATATATATATATATATATATATATATATATATATATATATATATATATATATATATTGACATTTGATGTTTAGATGTCATTTAACCTTTATAAATAAACGTATGCAAAATTAGAAAGAATATTAACATAAAAATGACAAACATCAATAATTTTTCTTGTAAAGTTATTACTACACCAAATAACTGATGTACTCCACAATTTTTTTTCCTAATTAGATATTTATACTTTAAATTCACTATAGCATGACATTAATGATGATTACCACAATTAGCTTCATCCCATTCCTACAGTTCACATTCAATTGGATTCAGGAGAAGTCACGGTGACGATCAAGTGAAGATGAAGAGCTAAGGAAAAAAAAATTGTTGTTAAATGAAATTGAATGTAACCATAGAGCTAATACATCTACATTTTATAGAGCTGCATGTATCTAAACTTCCACTTACTAAATCATTTACTAAAATTGATTTTGTACACATAGGTCAGCTAAGTTAAATTAGTTATACATTACTACCCCGCATCAGGTAGGAGCGACTATAGTGAAAAATGAGATGTGGAAAGCGAGGTTGAGATGATTGAGACATGTGAAGAGAAGATGTACAGATGCACCGGCGCGGAGGTGGAGGTTGTCTATTTATGGATGGTTATCGAGATAGGACATGTAGAAGCAGTAGTAAGTTGAAGAAGTATAGAGGAAAAATGATTAGACAGGACATGACACATCTCTAGCTTACTGAGGACATGATATTAAATGGAAGACTATGGAGAACAAGATTAGAATAGAGGGCCAATTAGATTTTTGTTGGGTTTTAAAAAGGTTTGAATGAAAAATAAAAAGGTGTTTTTACGAAAAGATACCAAGAGAAAAGATGCAATTTGAATAAGTACCTTTCAGTTTGGATGGTTATGACATTTTCAACGGTTTGTAACTTTTCCTAAGAGTTGCAACTTTATAAAGAGGTTCACCTTTTTGAACCATTGCTTCTCTTCATGAAGAAACACCTTGATGAATATAAAATACCTTATTTTTTTCCAAGTATATAGAAGAAAATTTTGAAGTTAAAACACTCCTCTTTCATGAAAAACTCTAGTGTGATTTTCTATAATTGAGTCCGTTCATAGTTCGACAGCGTTTGAGATATCACTATTTTGTTGAAGTGATTCATTTTATCCTCAGAGGATATATCTTATAACCTCGAGTAATTGAGGGAAATAATTCCCTTAAGGACACACCATGAATTCGGCGGACTTGACTCTTCTAATCTTCATCTTTTTATAAACATTTTATTTTACAATTTTTCAGAAAATAGTTTGAACATCATTTAGTTGTTGTTCATAAGTTGGGTTGAACATATTGTTAAAGTTCAAAGTTGTGAATTCAAAGTTACAAATTTATTTGGTTGTTCATATATTAGTTTGAATATGAGTTTGAAGTTATTATTTAAAAATACAGATTTTACTCAACTCGAAAAACAACAATCTTAAGGAAACTATAAAAATATTTATTTTTTATACTTGTTTGGTAGTAGGAAAACATATCACCATTTATAAATTAAGTAATTAGTTAATATATATTGGGTTGTATTTTGTGGAGACTAAAACCTTTTGATCCACTCCCTCAACTAGAAGAACAGAAAATTTTCACTAAGAAATTAGATTAAGAATTCAGCTTGAAGAATATAAAAACTTTAATAACTCATTGAATGCTCTGTATTGATTTCTGAGTAAAACCTATGAGTTCTCAGACTATTTGAACTTGATAGTAAGGATATAAAAACTTTATCACAAGTCATAGATCATTCGATTGACTATTTGAAGACCTAAAAATTTTATTTTTGACTAGAAATAAGTTGTTTAAAGATTGTCTTTATTGTTAGTATTATAAAATACTAAATTGATTGTCAAAGCGTGATAGAAAAATGATGAATGAAATTGAACAATAGATTAATTCGGTTGTGAATAGTGTGTCCCAATGGCAACCAATGATGTGGCATTTGAAATTCAAGAAGGGGGATTGAATTGAAAAATTTAAGTCAACTGATTAGTATTGACAGTCAACTCACCGGCATGTTAATATACTCAATAAAATAAAATAAAACCAAAAGAGTAAGGAAGAACACAAAAATTTATATTGATTCACATAACCCATGTGGTGCCTACTCCAGTCCCTTTGGGTTTCAAGGTTTTTCTTAGACCTTTAATGTAGAGAATGGAGTTACTGTAGTTTGAACAATTCCTGAATCTTAGTCTGTTATTCAATCTTGTAACACAGCCTCAACTGGTATAACTAAACCGACTCTTTCTTTTTCTTTTTCGTAACTATTGTAAGTATATGATTACAAAGCTTTATGAAGACTAAAAGATAAGACAAATGGATAGTTTTCTGTGAAGTTGCCTGAGATGTCTTCCATATTAAGTCTTTGTTTTATAGTCTGTACCTCATGTAGCTTCTTTGCTCTGAAAGAAAATTCCAAGGAATTTCTTCTCAATCAAGTATTTGTATTAATTTTTTGATTGAGGATTCACATCATATGGTATATCCATAGCAGATATGTCCATACACATGATATGATATTCCTTTCCTGAATGTTTAATCATATCCATACACATCCATATCAAATATGTCCGTGTATGGGATATGATATTCCTTTCTTTCACAGGTCCATGTGAAATCTTTTTCCATAATTGTTGCTCCATGATAATGATCTTTCTTTCTTTTACAACTCTATGTGAAATCTTCTTTCCGTAATTTTTGCTTCGTGATTATGATTTCCTTCCTTTTGTATCTTCATGTGAAATCTGATTTACATAATCATTGCTCCATAATTGCTCACAGTATCGTTGAATCTTATAGGTTAGGAATCTTTTGAGATCTTCTCATGATGTTATTCTAATTATAGCTCTAGGGCGGTCCTTCTACGAACTCATTGCCTTGATCTCTTCCTCAGTGTGACCTGTATATTTTCTTTATTAGTTTGTCAGCATTAAAATATATTATACTAATATAGGAGGTTAACAATCTCCGTCTTTTTGATAATGACAAATAATAAACATCAGTTGACTTTCTTGTATACATGGACAGCTGGCTCCTCCTTTCTTGTTGACTTCTTTCCATCATCATTAGTTGACTTTCTTGCATATAGTTAGCTGGCTCTCCCTTACTTGGATACCCATTCTATATATGACGTTTGTAGATTTCTCCCCCTTTGACATAATAAAAAAGAACAGGGAAAGCAGAGAAAATAAACAAATATAGCACGCAAGCAGATCATATATAAAAGACACTTGGCAATGTAAATGCCAAATAAACAAAAAAAAAGGGGGATTGTAGAGTTCATGTCAAACCAAGTTAAAATCATAAGTACAAACCAAGGGAATGAAGAGGATA
The DNA here is from genome assembly GCA_030864225.1 of Capsicum baccatum var. pendulum. Lineage (NCBI taxonomy): Eukaryota > Viridiplantae > Streptophyta > Magnoliopsida > Solanales > Solanaceae > Capsicum > Capsicum baccatum. The sequence goes on along the minus strand of CM061560.1, from coordinate 238,838,474 downwards.
AGCCCCCTTTGAATGAGCAGTGAAGAAATCAACATATTTTCAAAAGGTAGGTTAGGGAGACAATCAACATCTTTTTCCTTTTGTTACGGCATGCTCCTCAGATTTACGGATTCGCAGGGGGCCTCAGGCCCTACTTAGTTGACTGACAATGAAAAAGGCGCACGGGCTCATCTGCTTCCAACAATCGATATCTCCAGAAAAGATTTTAAGTTCAATTCGTTTGTTTTTTCTCTCCACCCGTTGTGGAGAAACTGGAGTAGGAGTTCTGGATTGATATGACAAGCTCATTGTGCGAGGAGTTAGCTTTGAATTTTGTGGAGTCAACTTGAGCAAATAACCTGTTAGAGAGCTTGACACCTTTATGTTTAAAAACATCAATCGCCAGGCATGCTTTGGTCACATCAGTGCTAATGTCATTACTCAGCTGTAGTAGCCTGCGATTTGACTCAACAACCTTTTCTCTATTGACTTAAGGCATCCCTTGATGTACGCTATTTCCTCCATCACTGGAAGTAAATCAGTCCTTGCCTTCATGGACTCCTTTTTATATTATTCAGTGTCGATCAATACATATCCCATGCTGGTAAAGTTTTTAGAATCATACAACGCAGAGACTTTTATAGTAGGGTATTTAAAGAGATCAATAGATTAGTGGAGGATGATTCGGGTAATCAACTATCCGTAGGGTAAGATAGTCGTAGCATGAGCATCAGCCACAATTTCTAACATATTCATGAAACCAAACATCCTAATTAATTTGTATTTCTTAATCATGAAATATAAGAGTATCACATCTCGACAGGTGATGTTACTGAGGGAACCCATCCTTGGGATTATAGTGGTATCTATTGATGTTGCCCAAAACTATACTTCCAAAAAGTATAATGTGATCGATGTCAAATAAAGTAACCCAAAAAAGGTTGTGATCGAACCCATAGGGAATAGATCAAATAGCTCTGACGAATCTGTTGAAGTACTAGAAAAAATGTAGGAAAGTAAATGGGGTGATTTTGATGAAAACAATATCAAAAGTAAAAAATCTTGGTTTCTTTGGCTGAAATCAATACGAGATGAATACTAGGACTGTGTTCCCCCTTCCTTCTTAACTCCATAGATTTATCATGCTTCATTGAACTATATCAATATCTTGCATGCAGAATCTGATAAGTTATATATCACTAACCTTCTTATGAATGACTTTATTGAATTTCACTCTTTACCTTTTGAATCTCAGTGTGTCGGCTTACTAACCCTTATCGTAGATCACAGATTAATATTACCTTTTAAGTGTAAGTTAATTAGATTAGGGTTAGTAGTCTCAAATTACTATCATGATCTCCTTTTCTTATCTCTATTTTCTTTGAAGTAAATAGTGAATATAGACATGGTCTCAACATTGGCCACTGCCAAGAAAGAAAATAAATCGAAGATGATCACAATACATGCAAGAATATTGGTTAAGAACAATATCGCACTTCCTCTACTTTATTATTTCACCAGGGTTCCCATAACCACAGTTAGGTGGTTTAGCCGCTCGTGCTTGTAAGAGCATCCTTGGAATTCAATAAAGAAATCATAAGATGAATCTCACAATAATTTAAGAACAAAACCAATAATCTCAAATTAATAATCAACTATAAAACCCAGAATAATGGATTCCAAGATCAAAAGTTGATTGTTGAAATCAATATATATTTGTGAATTTATACAGTGTGTAATATAATACAAAAACATCAGAAGGGTAACCAAAGATTACATAGAAACCCTAAAAATCTAAATCAAAATGAATAGAGAAAACTAGGTCGATGGCTATTTATAGACCCACTTACGGGCCGTAAATGGTACTTACGCCTCATAGGTGGGTGTCATAAGTGACCTAAATTCCTAATTCTTATCAGCACCACTTACGAACGCACCTACGGAGAGTAAGTGGTCAGAAACTTCTTCAATCTTTAGCTTGTTTATGCCTTCAACTTCTGAAACTTGTATTGGCACTTACGACACTGTAAGTACAACTTATGGGCCATAGGTAGAACTTTGTTAGTGTCAGGGGAAAAAGATAAATTTTAGGTTTTCTGATCTTTCAATATCTAAGACCCACAAGGTCACTAAATGGTCGTAGGTTGTACCTACACCACGTAAGTACACTTGCAATGGGTGTATTTTATCAAACATCAACTTTTTTTCTTCATTTAACTTCTAAAACCTAGTTTCCTTCAAAATAGATACAAAAACACATCATATCTAACAAAACAAAGATAAGTACTTGCATATTTTCTAGTTTTAAGCATCAAAAGTTCCATCAAAACATGAAACATCGACATTCTTAACTTAGAAAATTTGCATGTACTTAGGTAACAAAATATAACTAAAATAACAAATGATGCTTAACCAAGAGAAACCTAAGGTACCTATGGCAATCAACTCAATTTCAGCTCAAAACTTTTCACCCCCTCCTATTTTTAACTTTTCAAAACCATTTGTGTCAATATATATATAGCCGAATAATGCAATACAAAGGAATACAACTATGACATTACATTACAATAAATAATAAAGTATATGTACAAATTACACTGTCCGAACAGATAAGCAACTAGCAACATAACCCATGTACCCTTACAAAAAAGAAATCCCACTCTTAGAATATGAATATGAATATGAATATGAATATGAATATGAATATGCATGTCAATGTGGGACAATCAAGATAAATCCCCACTCATAAAAGAAGTTCCAATCAATGTGCATAGAATACCATAGGCCTGTCCTTATTTTCTTTGTCTTAGTTATTTGGACAGTTGGACTAGGGTCACTATAGGACTTTATTTTGCTTGTAACGTAGACTTGGGGGATGGTAGGGTATCTTTTAGACTTTAGTGACTAACCCTCCTTAACACTACAATTACGTTTTGGGGCCCACTTCTCGACCAACTTTTCTTTTGTTTCTTCCTAATCTTTCCCTTTTTCTCTGTTATTGCTTCTTCAGATTGGGTGCAATTTGTTTTATTCTTTTTCTCCTTTTTCACTTTTTGTTTCATTTAGTTTTTCTCTTTTTACAATTTATTTTATTTTTCCTTTTACCACACCCAAACCTACTTTATTTGTCTCTTTTTCAAACCCTTCTGCATACCCAAATTTTAACTATGTACCCCTATGATAGCTACTCTTAACTTAGTCAATTTGCCTGAGTTGAGATGCATAATATCCAAGGAGGGACTAGATCCAAAAAAGGTTCATTGTAACTAAATTTGAAGGGTGAAAGGTGAAACAAGAAAATAGTCTATGTAGGCTCAAAATAGGGAACAAGGGATATTTATTCTCATTTGGATGATCGTTTAGGCTAAGAGTGGACTAAATCAAGAACAACCTATGATCCTTTTCTAACTGACTACCATAAAACCTTGGCAAGACTAACTAGGAAAGTTTTGAATTAAATACACAAAGGGAACTAAGTAAGAAATCTTACACACATAAAGTACATAGTTATGCTACCAACTACTACTTATCTACTTTATTCAAATGCTAGCTATTATTATGATGTCCCTAATCCTAATGCCATAACAAGATTAACAATGGTGACAACTATAAACACATCACATAGTTTAAAACAAACTTTTTGGAGGGGTATCCTTTTTCTCAAATCATTTAAACACAATTAAAAAATGTTAACTGCCCTTAGGTTACTTATTTTTCTCTTAGTTAAAAATAAATAACACAAAACAACATAAAATAAAACACAATACGACCTAAATATGTCAGTTCTACTATGATAGCACAGTTGATGGGAAAAGAAACATTGCAAACAAAACCTCGATTGTGGTACACCCCACCCCTCAAGTATAGCTTATGCATTATCCTTAGTGTATATCTACTATATAAAGCAAGGGAATAAAGGCATACGTGAGACCCTGTCTGAGGCATGAGGTATCTTAACTGTTAGAAGTGCTAGTGGTGGATAAGAACAACTAGAAAACTCACCCACTGATATCTCATAATATGTTTTCTCATCAACTACCCAAGACACCCAAGAATTGATGGGTGCCCTTTCCAAGGCCTGATCATATGGAATAATGGGGTCCTTTACTCCTCCTCTCTAGCTCTCTTAGCCCTAATAGTTGAGATTATCTCCACCTTTGAAAACAAATCAAAATTGCATAGGTAGACATAGAGGCGATTACTGTAAAAATGAGGGGATACTTGAGGGAATGATCAAAATCTGGCTTATTGTAAGAGAGAATAACCCCGTACATAGCATGGTCATCTTCTCTCAAATTCCAGATATAGTTGGTGGGTATGCCTCACTAAATCGTACACTCACCCGACCGTCAAAGGCATCAATATGATACACCTATCAGAAATATCCAACACACTAATCTTCTTATAATGCTGGTTGAAAGGCAAGGGAAGGGGGGAGTAGTGGTTTCACCGAAACCATGCTCATGAATCTCCAATCTAATCAGTACTGCAAAGTCAATCTCATACCCCACAGTTAAATTTACAACCAGTGTGGCTCTATCCATGTAAGAACATTGTTCAACACAGTCGGATATAACCTAAAGCGTACTATAGTCCACCAAAACTTCATTGCAAAATGCAGCGCTGCCTTTCTTTTCTCCCTATTTCCCTCTATCTAGGGGGTATTATCTCCTAAATTAGAAATCCAGTGGGCTATACACCTCACCAAATCTAACCTTTATCATCTGAAGTCAATGTCTATCTCGTATGAATCTTATTTGAAAATAAAAGTCTATAATAGATACCAAGACTGCATACTTTGGCCCAAAACAGTACTCGATGGATGGGTGACATCTAAATAGAATATGCTCCAACTGTGGATGCTCACCTTCCCTACCATCCCGCAAGGCAACCAAATATAATGTGGAGTTGTAGGATGCATAAAACTCTTGGACCAAAGCTAGGCTATAAGATCCCTAGGTTCTAATAATCTACCACAACCTATATTGATCAAAATAAGCTCGTAGTTCTGGTGCCCTTATTATCCCTATCAAGTCAATCCACCCCTCAGCTATTATGCCCCTCTTGGGACAACCATGTTGCATAATAATTCCTTCCCTCTAATATGTGTGTTGCATCTCTCTACATACTATCTTAGGTTTATCTCAACTATAGGCACAATCGAGACGTATAAAGTTAGATGTAGGATCAGCCGATGGTAGAATGAGAGGTTATGCATCCTATGTATATGGGTATGTATTAGGTGATGATGATGATGAAATTTTATGCATGCCTATGTTGTACCTTCCTCAGGCTGGGGAGAAACTGATGCTGTAATTACCCGATTTGCTGAACCAGAATGCTACACGGTGCTTATGACCCCGAAGGACCACAAGCTAACCCATGACTGATATCGGTACCTATATACTGCATAAGATACATAATAATGCAGAAACATGCACTAAAAGATGAGGACTCACTTCTACTCTGACAGCTGAATCTAGAATCTACTACTGATCTGGAACTCGTGTCTCTGAACCTATGGTGTAACATAAAAAGAAAGCACCATAGCGTAAATGCGTTAGTACATATGTACCGAGTATATATGTGAGGTAGGATATATACAATGGTAAACATGCATGAATAATGATAACTGAGAGAATACATGCATAAATACGTAACTAACAATATGATTTCATGATTTCTGAGTCTGTATACTAATAATGTGACATACTAGTAACTGATATGACTAATAACATAAAAGACTATATCTAAAAATAGTGATAACATGGGTGACTGTATTTAAGTATAACTGATAATATGGGTGACTGTAATTGATAGTTCTGAATCTGATGGAACTATCTGAGTTCCGTACTGTAACTGAGTTGACTGTGTCTGACAGATCTGAAATCTGAAGAACTATCTGAGTTCTATTATTGAGATTGGTTGACTATATCTGATAGTCCTGATTCTGTAACATGTAACTGTAGGAAGTAGTATCTAATCGACATGCCCCAAAGGTGCTATGATAGCTGAGTTGGGGTTCAATCTATGCTCTGATTAGAAGGGTATCAATACTGCACCACTGCTAAGAACAACATATGAGTAACCCTCATATAATTGGTAACTCTAGCAAGAATAGTGGGAACCCTCACATAACAAGTTAAGACACCTTATCTATCCTCATATAGCAGGTTACGATGTCTCAACCTATGCTGGATACATAGTTCTTGAACGCAAGGATTGCTTCTAGGAATCACATCCTTGTATAATCGGTGAGTCCCCATCCTTGGGTTCACCCGGTGCTAATTCCTAATCCTATCTAAATAGACACTGAACATGATTTACTGAACTGAACTGAGCATGGACTGAGTTACTAAATTTTTGTGGCTGACGAAATACTATTGATATCTGAGAACTGACTGAGTCATGAGATCATGGAGATTTTCCTGAGTCATAAGACTATCTGAAGTATAAGAGTTTATATCTTGACTGAGTGTATCATGAAAACATGATATGGATCTAGGCACACAACTAATAGTTTGGGTACAAGTACCCCCATGACTCGATAGAAGGAAACTGACATAACATGATTTGATTGAAAACTTGACTAACTTCATAATACATACTACATTCATACGAGTCTTTCATCAAACATGTAATAGGCATAAACTTGTACATACATGGGGATTTCATGATATCATGCTAGTTAGACAATTTTCCTTCATCTAGGCATAGTACATGTAAAGCACATTATACAACAGTTAAACATCATGCTTCAATTCCAATTCCATCATAAAAGGTTTTATTCATGAGATTTTGTAAATCTTTATCTATACTAATCAACACACATGGAATTTATCATCAAATCATGGAATAAAAATCAATTCCTCATTTATCAACATGAAAGAGAACATACAAAGCATGAAAACATGAAGAAAATCTATAACTTATAGTAAAAAAAGATTCTTGGACTTGATGGATGAAAGGAGTCCATAAATAAACACTATGCATACCTTAGATCGTGATTTCGCGAAGATTGATAGCGAAACCTTTCTGAATTGGAATCCCCAATAGAAACCCTAGTTTGTTCTTAAGATAACCTTGAGAGAAACTAATATGTTTTTGGTGAAAAGTAGCTAAATCCCATTTTTTAAAGTTTATATAGGGGAGGAACATTGACCCTTTTAACCCTGGACAGGTAATTAAATTTTTAGTAAAATTTCTCGAGTTGGCCACTTGGTGCGATGCGGCATTATCGCATCGTGTCACTAGAAATTGACAATTGGGAAATTATATGTGGTTTGATGTGGAGCTATCGCGTTGCCTTGGATACGACCCAGAAGTTTGGAGTGATACACTAGTATCGCTGAGCAACACTAGAATTTGACAATTGCCATTTGAGCTATCTCTACGACGCGTTGAAGGTTTAGGTCAAACACTGTCTTACTAAAAGGCTCTAACTCTTCGTCCGGGTGTCAGATTTGGGCGAATTATATATCGATGGAAAGCTTATTCAATTTCCTATGTGATAGGAAGTGAAAATTATGGAAATACCGCGTGCATAAGAATTAATTCTTATTTCAAAGAAAGTTCTAACATCCTTGAGATGATTTTCAAGCTATGAAAAAGCACGGGTATTACAATATCTCTCCCTTGAGAACATTCATCCTCGAATAAGACTGACTGAGAGGGGAAACAATAAACTGAACATGAACTGAACATGAATAACTGGAACATGATCTCGTGACGGACGTGACTGACAAGCTGAACATAACATAATGAACATGCATATCTGATGCATGTGTAAATAATTCATAAATAGATAACTGAAAGTTCTGAATAACCAAATTTTCTCACAATGAGAATGCATGTCTGATGCATAACTATATCATTGATCTAATACATGATTGCATGAATAAATATAAGGTGGTACTTGATACCAAGATTATCATGGGAACATGAACATAAGACTGAATACTAAGTGATGCACACTAATCATGAAACTGAGTAATATTAAGGAGAACTATTACCTTGATCTTGATTTGAGTTGGCGGGGAAGAGGTAAGGATACTTGGTATGCATATCTCCTTTTGCTTCCCAAGTAGCTCCTTTTACGGACTGATTTTACCAAAGAACTTTAACTAGAGGGACTTTTTTGTTACTTAATCTACGAGTCTGATAGTCTAAGATTTCAACTAGAATCGCTTCATAAGAGTGGTTGTTCTGAACATCTATGCTCTGAATAGGGAGTACGACTGATGGGTCACCTATACACTTCTTGAGCAAAGCGACATGAAAGACTGGATGAACTGAGGCTAGATCTAAAGGGAATTCAAGCTCATAAGCTACTTTGTCGAATCTACTGAGAATCTTGAAGGGACCAATATATTGAGGACTGAGCTTTCCCTTCTTGCTGAATCTCTTCACTCCCTTCATAGGATAGATCTTAAGGTAGACATGATCACCAATCTCAAATTCGAGATCATTTGTATGAACATCTACACAAAGCTTCTACTGACTTTGAGCAGTCTAGAGTCTTTCTCTAATTAACTAAACTTTCTCTAAAGCGTCGAATACTAAGTCAGGACCTATGACTGAGGCCTCACTAATTTCGAACCAACTGATTGGAGATCTACGTCTCCTACCATAAAGAGCTTTGAATGGAGCCATCTGAGTACTGGAATAATAGCTATTGTTGTATGGAAATTCAATCAAAGGCAAGTGGTCATACCAACTACACTTGAAATAAATTAAACATGCCCTTAGTATATATTCCAAAGTCTGAATGGTCCTTTCTACTTGACCATCTATATGTGGGTGAAAGGCTGTATTGAGATGAACTTAGATACCAAGACCTTTTTGGAATGCTTTCCAAAAATAAGAGGTGAACTAGGTACCTCTGTCTAAGATAAGAGTCAACGAAACACCGTGCAATCTGACCAGCTCCTTGATGTAGAGATTAGCGTAATCCTTGGCTAAATAAGAGGTATGAACTGGAAGGAAAAGAGCTGATTTGGTTATCCTATCTACAATGACCCAAACTGAATCATGCTGATGACGAGTTCGAGGCAAATACATCACGAAGTCCATGTTCACAACTTCCCACTTCCAAGTAGGAATACTGAACTCCTTCTTAGGACCACTAGGCTTCTAATGCTCTATCTTAACTTGCTGACATGTAGAGCACTTAGCCATAAGCTCTGCAATATCTCTTCTCATCCCACTCCACCAATAGATTTCTCGCAAATTGTGGTACATGTTAGTGGCCCCTGGATGAATAGATTAGCGTACACCATGCGCTTCTATAACAATTCACTACCTTAAGTCATCTATGTCTGGAACACAAAGACGACCCTGCTAACGAAGAACACCATCTTCCCTTTAGGAGAAAACCTCTATTTTCTGATTCTGAACTGACTCTTTTAGCTTGAAAAGGCTAGGATCCTTATCTTGCTTTTCTTCCACCTCGAAAACTATAGATGATTCTGAACTACTCTAAACACATACACCGCCCTCTGAAGAATCGACTAAGAGAATGCCTAGTCTGGCAAGCTACTAAACTTCCTGGACTAACTTCTTCTTACTATCATCAACATGAGAAATACTACCCATGGACAATCTACTGAGAGTGTCGGCCACTACGTTAGCCTTTCCCAGATGATAGAGGAAACTTATGTCATAATCTTTTAAGAGCTCTAACCACCTTCTCTAACAAAGATTGAGATATTTTTGAGAAAACACATACAAAAGGCTCTTATGATCTGTGAAGACGTCTACATGAACTCCGTAGAGATAATGCCTCCAAATCTATAAGGCAAAGACTACGACTGCTAATTCAAGATCATGAGTAGGATAATTCTTCTCATGGGGTTTAAGCTGTCTTTAGGCGTAGGCTATGACCTTACCATGATGCATGAGCACATAACCTAAACCCACTCTGGATGCATCAGAATATACTACAAAATCGTCTGAATCATCTGGTAATGCTAGAACTGGAGCTGAGGTGAGTCGAGTCTTTAATTCTTGAAAAATCTTCTCGCATGAATTTGACCACTGAAACTTGACCTTCTTTCGAGTCAATCTAGACATAGGAGATGTAATAGAAGAAAATCCTACAACAAACCATCTGTAATAGCCAACCAAAACTAAGAAACTTCTGATATCTAATGGAGAAACAGGGCGAGGCCAATTTCTTACTGCTTCAGTCTTTTGAGGATCTAATCTAATGCCATCAACGGAAACAATATGGCCAAGGAATGCTACTGATCTTAGCCAAAATTCGCACTTACTAAATTTGGCAAATAACTGAAGATTTTTAAGAGTCTGGAGTACTATTCTGAGATGGTCTGCATGATCTCGCTTAGTGCGGGAATAGACCATAATATTATCTATGAAGAGTATGACGAACATGTCCAAGTACTGCTTGAACATATGGTTCATCAAGTCCATGAAAGCTGCTGGGGCATTGGTAAGACCAAAGGACATAATTAAAAATTTAAAGAGACCATACCGCGTATGGAAAGCTGTCTTTGGTATGTAACATTCTCTAACTCTATGCTTATGATAGCAACATCTAAGGTTTATCTTAGAGAAATAACTGGCACCCTGAAGTTGGTCAAACAAGTCATCGATTCTGGGAAGAGGGTACTTGTTCTTGATGTAACCTTATTGAGTTGACGGTAATCTATACACATTCTGAGAGAACTATTTTTCTTGCTCATCAATAAGATTGGTGATCCCCACGGGGAAATGCTGGGTCTGATGAATCCCTTATTGAAGAGATCCTTCAACTATTCTTTCAGAACAAGATCACTTTCCAAAAAATTAACAACATCCACAAACAGGGGATTAAGTCTTGAGAGCTGGCAAAATCCTCTCATATAGAAAAGTATTATCTATATCAAGATCATCCCCCAATTTTAGCATTGCCTTCTCCTCTAGTCAAGATAAGTTGCCTGCAACCTTGTTTTCTATGTCTTTTTGATCTTTCACCTCAAAGTCAAACTCTTGCAACAAGAGGACCCAGTGTATTAACCTTAGTTACGCATATTTATTCCATATAAGATACTCGATATTGCATGATCAGTGTGAATTATGACTTTGGTCCCTATCAAAATAGGACCAAAATTTCTCAAAAGAAAAAACCATTGTAAGTAACTTCTGCTCACTGACTGTATAATTTTTCTATGTAAGATTTAATGCTTTTTGGCATAGATGATTAGGTGAAGGATCTTCTAACATTGTTGGCCTAGGACAGCGTCTAAAGCCACATCACTAGCATCGTACATCATCTCAAAAGTCAAGGATAAATTTAGGGACGCAATAATAAGGGTCAAGATCAACTTCTCCTTAAGTCACTCAAAAGCCTTGCGACACGCATCATCAAATACAAACATCACTTCTGTAACACCCCAAAAATGGGTCCTGAGATGTCACACGATGCTTAGAGCCATAAGTGACCCCGAGTTAACCCTTCTACTGGCTTAACTCAAAAGCAACTAAAATAAATGCATAAAAATGCACAAAATCAACGGAAGTCAACTCTTTCTAAATCTGATCAATACAAATTAACTTTGCATAACTACAACTTTGCTTTTACAAAGAAACTGGAATAAAATACACTAACTCTACTGACTATCTATGAAGACTCCACTAGTATTGACTATAGATAGTCGGGTCATGACTCCCAACTATCCTAACTTTATATGACTGAATGAAGAAAATACAATACTACACAAACTCTGACTGATATGAGCCCTTGAATAAAAAGGGCTCATCCTCTACTGACAGGAAGCTGCAACCTGTCTAATTATGATATGTGAGCTTTGACTTGTACCTACATTATAAGATAATGTATCAAATAGACATATATGTGGATCAACACTTTGAGGATGTATTGAGTATATGGGGGTGTATACATTTAAATGAACAATATTGTTACTCTTTACATAAAGCATGCATGAAAATATGAACGACTCACATGGCTTGAATAAATCTGAAATGTAAATCTCATAGATCATGAATGGTGAAACATCTAATATAAATCTTGTGAGTCATCATACTTAACTGAAAAATATGTATTCTCCTTTTATTCTCAAAACTTATAAGCTAAAGTAATCTTTAAACAATACTTTCAAAACTCTTGCTTTTATCTTCATGAGAGTAGAACTTCTTTAAAACTTAAGGAACTTTAAGACCATAACAATTTTAGACACTTTGGAACGTACAACTTTGGAGATCTTAAAATATTAACTTTCAAAATATATATAATTTATCTTAAAGAGAGTAGGGAACTTATTTTAGGAGTTTCTTCTAACCGACATAAACCATGTGAGCTGAAATGGAGTCCAATGTCTTACCCACATTGGGGAGAGCTATTCTACCCTTACCATCGAAATAGAACCTTAACTTTAGTGATCACTATCTTAACCAACTTGGGGTAAATCAAAAACCTATGGTGGATCGTAGTTCTGGGGAACGAGACCTCAGAATTCAACCCAACTAGGTGCAAAATACTACTCCCATACTTGCTCAGAACTTTTAGGAAATCTGCCTTAAAATAATACAAAGGTATAAAATGAAGACCAATTATACTTCTTCGTGCTTTAAATCATAGATGATGAATAATGTGGATTCCTATCTTAGCTTGTTTTAAAGGAACAACTTTCTTTATTAAAATCTGAAAATAGCTATTCATGGGATACTTAAATTATGATCATTCTTGAAATATCAAGACTAACTCTTAGGGCTTTGAGCCCATGCTTCAAATTCATATAAAACACCATAAAGTTCATGCTTTATAACACAATTTTTCATAATTCAACTTAAAATCTAGAAAATATAATCATGTCCATAAATATTCAAAAGTAGACATGTAACTCAATATCCAAATCACTTTAAATCTCAAAATCATGTAATTAGCAACATGGGGTATAAACCCTAGCTTAAATTTCATGGAAATCATATAAAAATTCAGAAATTTATAACTTAAAGTAAGCTTTTGGGCACAAGAACGAAAGAGTTGTTCTCGTTCAAACCCCACATACCTTGGATGAACAACTTGCCTATGAGATGATATTTGTACTCTTGAATGAGGGTTCTTGGAGTTCTTGAACTAAGAACTTGGAATATTGACCCAACTTGGAGAATTAATGGTGAACTTTAGGAGATTCTTGAATTTGGGTGATGAAACTTAGGGTTTCTAGATGAGAGAATTTGATGAAAAAGGGGGTGTAATTTGCTCAATATCACCCTTAATCCTCTATTTTTACGACCTGGGTTGAGGGAGAAAAAGACCCTATTACCTCTCATTAATTTGAAGCAGAAATTCATAAACCGCATCCCGATTTTTTCCTTTAGTGCGATGTGCTACCATCGCGGCAGTTTACTGCCTCACACTACAATGGCTATAACTTTTTGCTCGGGTATCGGATTTTTTGCGAAATTGATATCAGCAGAAAGCTAATTCAATTATATACAATTTGGTGGGTCTTGGGATGGAAAATTTTATGTATATAATATGTTAAATACGTTTAAAGTAGACCCTTGTAGGATTGAATGCCAATTTTTTGACGAATCTAATATTCTTAGCTCCACTTGGCTCTATCTATGAACAATATTCACCTAATAAGGACTTAACATACTTAGGATTAAAGTCATGACACAAGAATTTAAATTATGGATCAAGAGTACGACAATTACACTTTCACCACGATGCATTTTAATCGCGTTAAGCTACTAAAAAGAACGAGTGCGAATTTGTACTCTAGCGCAATGTGGTGCTATCGCGTTGCGCCACTAGAAATTAAAAATTGAAAATTCGGACCTCTCCACGATGCACCAATATCGTGGAGGTCCACTGCAATGTGATGATTGTCATTTTGGCATCCACCACAACATTGTGCATGCCCAAGTGGGACACTGCATTACTAAAAATACTCTAACTTTTTCACCAGGTGCCGGAATTAGGAGAATTTTGTATTGATGGATAGCTTATTCAATTTTTCACACAATGGGAAGTATAAATATCAAACAATTCATATGAAATAAAGTTTATTCATTTTTGAAGCATACTATTAACATTCTAGGAATGAATTTTAAGTTAGGAAAAATACATGGGTGTTACAATATCTTCCCCATAGGAACATTCGTCCTCAAATGTGGATAATTAAGAAGAAAATACTGAGCAATCAGAGGTTATAAGATATCATGCATAACTAAAATAAACTAAATAACGGAATCTTAAACATACTAAGCTTCTGAACTAAACTGCGAGTGCATGAATTCTCATGAAAATAGCTATATGGCTGAGATAGAAACGAGAGTCAACTTTTGAGTAACCATTACTTTAGGCTGGATCTAATTTTGTGAGAAGAAGAATGCGAGGTTTATGACAAGAAAAATTGGGGTTTTACAACATCTCCCCCTTTGGGATCGTTCATTCGCGAATGATACTTATATTGTTGAAATACTAGTACAAGACAGGGATGATACACGAAATGCTTACGAACTTAATCATGATTTAATATTTAAATCCAAAACTGATGCATACTGCATGAACTAAGCTTTATTCGCAAAGTAAATAAAGTGAACAAATTACCTCTTGGGATGGCCCTACTTGTGAGGCTTTGGGTAGTAGGACTAAATGGAATGTTAGGAATCTATAGGAGTTTATCTGCTTGATCACTATACTAAATCGTAGGATTTATAGACTGAATCATACTTACTGCTCATACTTACATGGAGTATTCTCCAACACTTTTCTAAGAAATTCTAATAATATGGCAAGATTTAAACCAGACATGTAAATCATAAGCTAGGATAGAATTACTAGGCTTTAGGCAACAAAACTCCTTACTTTCAAGCTTATCCACACTTCTAGAATACTCTCTTAACTATACTTTCCCCTTAAGCACCGTACTCATTGATTCAACTTATAATCCTCACATTGCCGTTGATATTTCCATCTACTAATGTCTAAACTAAATTAAATCCTCTCATCATCTTCAAACCTAACTCAAAATCACAAGATACACCACATAACACTGTAATACTAGTCTAAATCATAAATTCAAACCCTGCATTTCAAAACTTCTCTTTTGATGCATAATTCTCATTACCACTCCAACAATCACATTCAACCTCGTACTAAACATTTACTAACGCACAGTGTATTCATCCAGATATACATACAAACATGATGTTCAAGCCTATATTTATAACCACATATGCAATTCTAAACAAACACTTTTCTCATATCATACAAACCTCTATCAGGAATAACTTCCATGCACCATTCTTAAGAAGACACACATAACATTCCAACTAACCATGGCATATATCAAAACATGACCTCAATCTTACTTCACACTTACAACCTTAGCTAAAATAAGCATACAATAATCTTTCATTAACAAGAAACTTTTACTCTCCCTCCTATCTAGAAAACCGTTCATCACTACTAGAATCTGGAAGTCTTACTTGGTTACTCATTCTATTATCTTCCCTTAGATTTAAGCCATCACTCTAAGTCTGTGAAATACTATATAAACTTAATCTAAACTGAAATCACTTTACTCTAGAATCTAGTGATGTGTGAGTTAATGCTAACACATTTTAGACTTTTAATTAAGAGTAATTGTGAAGTCTTAAGCAACTTCTATCATTTTTTTATTGTTTTAAGTTTGATTTTGTAGTAGAAACTAAGATGCTAGAGAACCAAAAAGAATGGAAGTATAGGAGAAGAAATCTAAAGTAAATAGAGGCAAAGTATGGCCGATGACATTTGTGATAAGTTGTCAGCCCTGTGATAAGCTATCATCTTTATCGTCAGTGGTAGATAGAGAATTTTCCTAAGTTGAAAGATGTGATGACATTTTGTGAAAGGACGTCAAGGAGCTAATAAGTCATCAAGATTGCCGTAAGCCTAACATAGAAAATAAGGGCTGAGGAAAAGCCTTGATGACATTTATGATAGGTTGTCAAGGAGCTGATAGGGCATCACCATTTGTTGTTAGCATTAGGCAGTGAGTACCAAAAGCATAAAGGAAGCTAACGACATTTGCGATAAGTCGTCTGCCTCCTGATAGCCTATCACAAATGGTGTCACCTAATTTGAGGAATATCTAAATTTTATTATTTTGTTTCCATAATTAGGGTGAACTATTTAAGGCCTTGTTTAGGGTTTTCTTAGAGATCCAAACCTTGAGTTTTGAGACACGATACTTAGATATTTTCTGTCTCTACTTTTGGCTTGACAAAGCTATTACTTTAAAGAGATTATCATTAATATTTTGGGATTTTCTTTGTGATTTAATCTGAGAATCTTTAGTTTATATTCATATTGTGGTAAGTTTATCTTTTAGAGAATGAATTTATCTAGTTTCTTTGATTATTACGTCATGAGTGGCTAAATTCCTTTAACCTAAATTATGAGATCTAGGCTTAGGTCTTGATAAGGTACTGAGTGTTCAAGATTAGTAAGGTGGTAGGACTTCTTGATAATTCTGATGTTTTAATTATTGTTTGTTGGTTGCAAACGATAGATAAAACCTGGTTTGATTTTCTTGAGAAAGAAATCAAATACTGTGGGAAGTGAATTATCAACAGGGACTTGAAAACACTAAACTTCCTTACAATAATCAGTGATGTAACAAGGTTGGTAACCTGAGGTAAAATATGGGTAGTGAATATAAATTCCCTAAGTCCGAGAGGATTAGGTAATTAAATACTTAAGTAGGTCGAGAGACATTTAAGCATAACTTCGATAAAGATAACTTGTTGTCCAACCTACCGTTAGAATCTTGAACCACTAGTATCATATGTCAAGAACCAAAACCTCTAGTGAACATAATTTTGGTTTCTCATACACTTTTGATTACAAACACCAAAACTAAAGTAACCAACAATTATTTGTTAAACTAAAACAACACCATTCTAGGAAACATACAACTATTAATTGATTAAATTGCAAGAGACTTACATTTACACCATATTCCCTATGGGATTCGACCCCAACCTATTTGGGTTTTATATTGACAACGATCGCTTCCATTCTTATTAGAGAGGTATAGTTTGAGCGTTATCAAAAGTAGCGCCGTTGCCGGGGAATATGGTTATAAACTGAAGTTTGTGTGCGCTAATTGACTGTTAGTTAAGTTTCCTAGTATTGTGTTTATTTGTTTTTTTTGTTTATTGCAGGATCTTTATAGTATATTCCAAGAACCGAACCGTTATTACCACCTAATCTGGAACCGCAACTAATTGGAAGAATGGCAGAACAGCAAGAGGCTGACAGATTGGTAGCCTTAGCTAGAGCTCAGGTGAATGTGCAAAATGTCATTCAACAAGCACGACATCAAAATCCTGAGGACAAAGATTTGGGAGATGAGGAGTTGCTAAATCTTGGTAACCCAAGGCATGCAGAGCAAGTAGTTGCACCATACGACATAATGTTAATAAGAACTGTTTGTTCCGAGAAAGGCAAGAGTACCAGCCGATCTAGTATGATCTCAATAATTATGATGATAGAATAGATGGAGTAGGTGTAACGGGTGTAATTATTCCTCCACCGTTGACACCTAGGGCAAAGTTCAACATTACGAGTATTATGATCCAACTCCTCAATCTGAAAAGGCTATTTGGTGGCCTTCCTGGAGATGACCCAAACTTGTATCTGGTGACTTTTGTCACCATATGTAAATCTTTTTATAACCCAGGATTGGGCTAGAATGCTATACGGTTGAGATTGTTCCCTTTGTCTCTGTTTGGGAAGGCAACCTTATGGCTAAATGAGTTGACATCCAATTTTATAACCAACTAGAGGTAGTTGAAATGAGCTTTCCTGGAAAGGTTCTTTCCACCTTCCAGGAGGGTATAGTTAAGGGATGAGATCAACAAATTTAGGCAGCTCCCAACTAAAGTCTTGTATAAAATCGAGGAAAGATTCAAGAAGAAGCTGACACAGTGTCCCAACCATAACAGGACGGACATACATTTGATGGAGACTTTGTACAGGGCTCTTAACTCTGTTACAAAGCCAATAGTAGACAATGCTTCAGATGGTTCTTTTTTTGATTCTAAATTCCTAGAGGCTTCAGAGATGCTGGATAGAATGACCAAACAGAGTCGGGCATGGCATACTATAGACTTTATGGTGGCCAACCCCACTTCTTCTATAGGTATTACTACGGAACAACGCAGAAGAGAAGAGGAGTGTGACCACGACATGGAGCACCTTGAAACACAGATGAACTTTCTAACCAAGCACATGCTATTAGGCAAGGCCAAGAAGGTGAAAGTTGTGGGATTTCAGGATAGAATTGAGGTTGATGCAAAAGAAGAGACTAACTATGTTAATAATTAGAGGGGTTTCCAAAGTAATATCCAAGGGAATTAAGGTTGGGACTTTTATGATAATCTTGGTTATAAAGATAGGGAGCAGGGAAATTTGAGGAATAATAATGATAGAGGCGGGCTATATATTTCTCTTGGAAATCGTGAGGTTGCTTTAAAAAGTTCTAAAAAGATGTCCATGGAGAATATGATGGAACTGGTTGAAGGGGGTGAAGGCTACCAACTTTGGTGTGAACACCATGAAGATCGATCTGATATCTATCAGTCAGTTGGTTCACTCACACTCCACCATAATCAAACAGTTGGAGCAGTATATAAGCCAATTTTCCACAGCATTTAACCAGAGAAAGAGCGGAATGTTACTAAGTGATATGGTCTAGAATCCACAGAATGATGGCTCATGTATGGCTATTATCACTAGAAGTGGTAAGATATTACCTGGCCTTTCTGTGGGAAAACCTGTAGTTGATGAGGTAGTTGTTGATGAACTGGAAGAAGGAGATCGAGTGGAGTCTGAGAAGCTTGATAATTCTGATGATGTTCTGGATAAAGATAAAGAGAAGAAGAAGGAGGTAGTGCTGAAAACTATCCCAAGACCACCACCTCTATTTCCTCAGTGGTTGAAGAAAAAGGTTGATGATGCAACATTCAGTAAATTCATGGCAATGCTCAAGCAATTAATAATAAATGTGCCTTTGGTTAAGGAAATTGAGCAGATGCTAGGATACGCGAAGTTCATGAAAGACATTGTGACAAAGAAATAGAAGGTTAGCCATGAGCCGAAGGACAATCTCCTTCATTGCGGTGCTATCTCTACAAGGTATTAGTGTAGAAAAAAGCAGATCCAGGAGCATTTACCATCCCGTGTACTATTGGGTCCCTAAATTCGACAAAAGCACTATACAATAGCCAGTATAAACATAATGCCACTCTCTGTGTACAATAAACTGGGTTTGGGGGATCCTACCCCGACGAACATGCGATTGGTGATGGCAAATAGATCTGTAAAATGGCTAGTGGGTATATTACACGATGTATTGGTAAAGGTGGCCGAATTCATTATACCTGCGGATTTTGTAGTCCTAGACTGTGAGGTAAACTTTGAAGTACCCATCATTTTGGGTAAACCATTCATTGTAACTAGGAGAGTGATCGTAGGCATAGAGCTGAATGAACTGAAGTTCAAGCTCAATGAAAAGGAAGCACGATTCAAAATACACTCATCCATGACACCAGCAAAGGAGATATGTGTTTTCTCAATCGTGGACGTATTCTATGAAGATAGTGAAGGGGCATCAATAGGTTATCTAGACGAAGTCAGAGTAGACAAGATAACCAAGTCGTGCCGCGATATTAAATCAGGCGCAATTGGAAGGCAACCAAAAATTCTTATGTTCAAGTAAATTATTTACTTTTGTAGTTAGGTTCTAGTTCGAAGAAGGTGGAATCGTTGTATGCCACCAAGTTCTCCTGACGATACATTTTATGGGCTGTCACCATTATGATAAGCCATAAGATTTGTTGTCAGAAGACAACAGTTTTGAGGTAAGTTCTGTTAAGGCTGGCGACATTTGTGATAAGATATCATGATTGTGACGGATTATTAGAAATGTCATCACAAAAAACCCTAAAATTAGCTGAAAGTCTGGGCCCAAGTGAAAAGATCCGACCTGGCCCAAAACATTGTCTTTCCACCTTCTCGCTTAGTTTTTTTTGGCTTTAAGTTATTTTCCTTCCATACTTAGAATATTTTCTTCCCTTCTTTAAAATCTTTCCAACTAAAACAAAAGAAAGTTTTATTGTATGTGTGGGTTTGCAATCAAAATCAAGAACCTCTTTTTATTTCCTCTTGCTTGTGTAACCACATTAAAGGCTCCCATCAGGTATGCTCAAAACCTAGCCTTTCTTTTCAAGTGGTAAGTGATAAATTGATGAAAACCCAAGTTACCAAGAAGCTTGAACCAAGTTCAGATTGCAAAATGGCTAAAAGTTAGAACTAGGGTTTGCTATATAAGCTGAAGGTTTAAAAGTTCATCTCAAAAAATGAAAATTGAGTGGATTTTAAGAAAAAATGGGACCAAAAATTGAGTTAAAATCAAGATGGGGTTCTATTTATAACTGATGATATTCGTGATAAGCTATCACAACTGTGACGGCTTGTCAGAAATGTCGTCAGAAATTGATAAGAATTTTGTAGGTTCTGTTTATGGCTGAAAACATTCATGATAAGCTATCACAATAGTGACGGCTTATCAGAAATGTCACCACACCTGGGACCTGAAGTATTACTGAACCCTTTCAAGGGGAGTGGAATTTCAATGATCGATGTGTTTGTGTTTATACTCTTGAGGGTCAACTAAAAGTAATGTTTTTTCTCTTGCTACAGGTCTTTAAATGGCACCCAAAGAAAAGAACTCAAAATCCATAAAGAAAGTGACCAAGGTAAGTGTACCTCGGAAACTCTTCAATGATGAGTCTGATTATGAAGAGGAAGAGCCTCTACTCAGGAAGAAAAATAAGAAGCAAAGCCATAAAAAGACTCCACTACCCCCACCCATTAAGGTGGAGGAGAGTGAAGAAAGTGACACTGAGCTAAGAGCAACAAGAGTCTGAACATGATGAATCTGAAGAGCATGATTCAGATTATCTTGATTCTGAGCGGCATGAATCTGAGGGACCATGAACTGAGTCCCCTTATGCTAAGCCACATGATGATGAAGTCTCTTCAATTCAATGAACTATGGTCAAATGCAAGAATCCTGAAGACTAAGATGGTACTAGATGGAAGATTCCCAAAGCTCAAAAACTCTTCTTTGATGGGCTTCGCAGAATCAACTGAAGAGTTGTCAAGAGGCCAATCTTTGAGGAGAAGAGAATCATCACTAAGGGGTTGAGCAGGTACCCGGAGGTAGAGTTGAAATTTCATGGCTACGATTTTGGATGGACTACGTGAGGAGGAAATTCATTTTACCCTACACTAGTTAGGGTGTTCTATGCAAACTACCAAGTTAGCTTAGAAAACATATGTAGAGAAAGAGAGAAAGTAGCTGAATAACCTTTGTTGGATAAAGTTCTAGTACGGGGCGTAATGGTAGATGTTCAAGAAGCAATAATCAACAGGTTTTTTCAGGTCCCAAACTTTACTCCTCAGGCCACTTCACCTACTTTCTATGCTCGGTTGAAGTATTGGGAAAATCAAAGGAATTAGTTAGCCATACTCATAGCCGATAGAGAACTGGAATGTCTAACAAATCCTAGTGAAAGGATCTTCAAGGCCTCCCTGAATTTAGAGGCAAGATTTTGGTGGGGTATTGTACGTACGTGGTTAATTCCAACAGATGGTGATAATATCCTCGGAGATAATAGAGCAATATTAATCACAAGTTTTGTGGCTAACCTCAAATTGAATTTTGGAGAGATTATTGCTGAAGAGATAAAAATTCATGTCTTAAGGTCTAATACAACATATCCCTTCCCTATTTAATTACAAGGTTATGTAGCACAGCTAATATGCCTAAGATTGTCGGGTTAGAAGAAGAACTCCTTGCCAGGAAGACCCACAATCTGATCCGAAATGAGGAAAATCAGCCTAGGATAATGCTTGACAGGGGCACAAAGATTCCAACAGATCCACCGCTTACGGGTACTAGTTCAGCACCTAATCCAGAGGTACCTGATTCTTAAGTTATACCTCCAACATCTGCAACAATGGTAGAATCATCAGCGCCCAGAACTGAGATAATTCGTCCAGCTGCAGTGGAGCGAAGCTCAGCTTAAAATATTTGCCAAGAAATTTGTGGCAGGAGTAGACAAGAGGATTAAGGCTACAGTGATCCCTACAAGGCTCTATCGGGCCGTATTGATAAATTGGAGAACCACTTCAATGCACAGTCGAGAGAGAGATCTGCCCTAAAGATGGCATTATTCAGATCAGAACTATACAAAGTAAAGACGGAGGTTAGAAAGCTACAACAGCACCACTTTATGGTGGCAGCATATCCGGCATCTGAAGAGTCTAAAGAAGAAATACCGATGCTTGATCTCATAGAAGAGCCAATGAAGAAAAAAGAAAGAAAGGTGAGAAGAAAGGAAAAGGTAAGAGAGAGGTTCCGATAGTGATGAAGAAAGAAAAATAGAGGAGAGGGCAAGAAAGAATTCTGAAAAAGAAGAGATAAAGAAGGGGACGATTGAGTCCTTAGTGGACAATAAGAGATGGAATGTAGCTATCCGAGCGAGAGCTGTAGGTGCCTCCACTAGTAGGCCCTCAGAGACTAATAGACCAGCTACAGCAAAACAGAGCGAGGCTCCTGATGGAGATGCGGCAGCAGGGTCAGGAACCTATGACCCCCGGGATTGATCCATTCCAGGTATACCCTAACCCTTAGTTCAGATTTTCTTTGACTTTAAGTTGAGGGTGCAAGGTAGTTTTTTGTTGTAAGATTTTGTAGTCAACTAGGAGAAATACTTGTACTTTAGGTAGTTGAATTTTTTTTGTAATTTTTGTACACCTCTTCAAGTAGTCTGCTACTTTAAAATGGGTGATTTACATTTAAGTGTGACCACCGTGCATCTTTGTATGGCATTAGTTCTAGTAACATAATAATCCTTGCTAAGCAGATGCATGAACTGAATGAGTAGTAGAGTGTGATATACCTGTGTGCTAAGTGTGTGTGAGATGAAACTCATTCCCTCTGTATGCTGAATCCAGAACTTGCCATGTTAGTCCATCCAAGGTTGAAGGATAGGGGTTAGGAAAGGATCATAGGTCATTTTGATACTAGCTCACTTTAGCATAAATGACCTTATATGTGTATAATATCCCTTGATCCCTGTGTTTAGCCTAATTAGCCTATTTATTTTTATGACACCTGTCACCTCCCCATTTAGACCATAATGAACCTATTTTGGCCCTAGTCCTTCTTGGACATTGTGCATTTTGACTTAGGCAAATGGCCTAAGTTGAGGGTGGATATCATAGGGGTGTGTGATATAGAATAATTATGAAGAAATTTTGCATAAAAGAAAAGAATAACAAGCTTGAAGAAGAGGAAAAAAGCAAGAAAAAAAATTGTTAAAAATAATAAGTAATTGAGAAAAGACTGCACCCATTCTAAATAAGTGTGATCAAGAAAGGAAAAGAGAGAAAAAGGCTAATGAGTGAAACCACAAAAAGCTAGTTTAGTGTCTAGGAGGCTTATTCAATTTAAATACCATAATGTATCATACCAACCCCTAGCCTACATTACAAGCCTAAGAGAAGTCCTATAGTGATCCTAGTTGACCTATCTGAAGATCTGGGTAATGAAAATAAGGGCAATCCTATAGTACTTGACATACACTGATTGGAACTTTGTTCTAAGAGTGAGCATTTTGATTGTCCCCATGGTTACATATATAATTCCTGATATGAGATGAGGGGAATTTCGTTACTGTGAGGGCACACTGGTTACATTTCTAGTTACTAACTTGTTCGGGTAGTGTAAATATTGGTCTATGTATGGTTGTTATAGCTGAATTGATGCCATATCTTGATTCCCGTGTGTTCCATTGGTGTTCTTCATTGTACTTGAATTGACTGACTTTGGAGAAGGTGAAAGTGTTTTGAGATGATATGGATGATTTACTGCCAAATGTGCTTTGTATTCTGTTAGTTGTTTCGAGTTGCTTGAGGAAAAACAATTATTTTAAGTTGAGGGTGTTGATGTGTGAGCTAATACTAACACATTTGAGGCTTTTAACTAAGAATAATTGCGAAGTCTTAAGCAACTTTTGTCGTTTTCTGATTTTTTTATGTTTGATTTTGTAGTAGAAGAAAAGATGCTAGAGAACCAACAAGAATGGAAGTAAAGGAGCTAAAATCTGAAGTAAATAGAGGAAAAGTGTGGCTGACAACATTTGTGGTAAGTCATCAGCCATATGATAAGATATCAGCTTCATCGTCAGTAGTAGATAAAGAATTGGCCTAAGTTAAAAGTTGTGACGACATTTTGTGACAGGACGTCAAGGAGCTGATAAGTCGTCAAGATTGCCGTCATCCGAAGGCAGAAAATGTGGGATGAGGAAAAGCCTTGACAAAATTTGTGATAGGTCATCAAGGAGCTGATAGGGCATCACCGTTTGTCGTCAGCGTTAGGCAGTGAGCTGATAGGGCATTAACCTGAATTATGGGATCTAGGGTTAGGTCTTGATAAGGTGCTGAGTGTTCAAGATTCGAAAGGTGGTAGGACTTCTTGATAATTCTGATGTTTTAATTATTGTTTGTTGGTTGCAAATGATAGATAACACCTACTTTGATTTTCTTGGGAAAGAAATCAAATATAGTGGAAAGTGAATTATCAACAGGGACTTGGAAACACTCAACTTCCATTTAATAATCAGAGTAGTAATAAGGTTGGTTAATCTGAGGTAAAATATGGGCAGTGAATATAAATTTCCTAAGTCTAAGAGGATTAGGTAATTAAATGCTTAAGTAGGTCGAGAGATATTTAAGCATAACTTCGATAAAGATAACTTGTTTTCCTACCTACCATGAGAATCTTGAACCGCTAATAGCATCTGTCAAGTACCAAAACCCCAAGTGAACATAATTCTGGTTTCTCAAAAACTCTTGATTACAAACACCGAAACTAAAGTGACCAACAATTATTTGTTAAACTAAAAAAACCCCCATTCTAGGAAACATCCAACTATCAGTTGATAAAATTGCAAGTGACTTACATTCACACCATATTTCCTGTGGGATTCGACCCCAACCTAATTGGGTTTATAATTGACAACGATCGCTTACATTCTTATTAGAGAGGTGTAGTTTGAGCGTTATCAGCTAGGATATAATCAATACACATAAAACTAAACTTACCCTGAAGGACTATATCTTCACGCATAACACCCAATGCTAACACCTCATTCTGAGATTCAACTCTTAGATTTCTATGGCCCCCACTAGTCATCATGTAACAACTTAAACACTCACCAACGTAAATTTTGACACTTAACACGAATATCATCCACCTTGCTAAACCATACTAACTTCTTTCATAATCTGTTAATATCACATTTCTAACTTACAACATCATCAACTTGTAACCCATAACTTAACCGACAAGGACATTGTATACCACATAGCCTCATTCATACCTATCAATTCAAAGGTACTACTAACCATACAATCCTTAATAAATTTCATAAATAATGAAGCCGCATCTCACCTTGGTACACCTCTATATCATACTTACAACATCATACTTAATTACGAATAACTAAACTTAATCTCTTGCATACATTGTTCAAGCCTACTAGATCACTTCCATACAACTATCATCACTAACCAAGAAACTCATTACATCCACCTTGATGACCATCCATTGTTCAAACTTAATGTTTAGTGCTAAACATGATCTACAACCCAAACTCACATACTATTCTCACTTGGAAGTTATAAAAGAAGACATCAAGAAACACTAGTCCACTAGAACCCCATAACAATAATAATCGATCATCATCATATGGCCTATCTTATTCACAATTCGTTCACACATCCCCCTTCTTCACATCATTACAATTTACCCATCTTCACACCTAACTTACTTTCATAGCTCTATGAATTTAAACTAAACTCTTTTCTATAACCTCAAGGAAACAACACTCAACCACCAAGTACTTTCATAAATAACCTATACTTTTCTAACATAACAAATATCATCAATGACTTTTCATACTTCAACCAAACAACAACTCTCCTTAACTAATAACTCCTTCTTTACCTTTCACTAACTAACAAACAAGGACATATCACTTCATTACTAGCCCAATCATGAGCAAAAATTCAGCTATATATATATATATATATATATATATATTCAATACATTTCCCTTACCATCCTTCTTGTCACTACATCTCTAAACCCACACTTCCAACTAACACAAAAACAACAAGATGAACAACATGTTGCCAGTGAATCGAAATAGGGCTCACATGGCTTTACTAGACTTTCATTTTATGTTTTAAACAAGAAAATGAGATAAATAACAAAGAAACTATGCTAGTGAATCGAAATAGCCCTACACGGATTCACTAGACTTTGATTTTTAAAAAACACAATGATAACAAAATTACATATTACAAGAGATAGAAACTTGACACACAATATTCAATGGTCTAAGAATACACATCTTGCTCTATCTTAACTGAATGATTCATAAGAATAAGGACATAACTTTAAACTTGAGGGGCCTATAACACACTAGAAGGCTCCTCTCAAGCTGCTTTATGAGACTTCTAAAACTTCTTGCTTGCAAGCCTGAGAGCATTATTAGGAGAGAAAATTGGAAATTACTGATCATGCTATCGCAAGAATAATACATGGATAGGGAAGTCTAGATTTACATTATGGATTCTGAGGAGGAATCTGAAAGGACATATGACTTGGACTTGGCACACGACTTTTATGATCATGAGTAAAGCACTTCAGTCTTCAAAACTCAAAAGCACTGATGGGATACTTTCTAGCTTGCTTACAATCCCACAACTATCTGTGGAGACTTTCTGATAAAGCTTTATCAATAATGACTTAAGCTTGACTATTTTTGATATCTTGAAAATATGGCAGAGATGGCCTGAATAGAGTAAGATGAGAATCTGTATAAGTTTCTTAGAGAGCTATTTTATAGCACAATCTGAGACTTAAAAGACTAAAGACATTTCCAATATGCCTTATAGCCTCTCGAAGAAAAGTATAGACATCTTCGTATCATTTCATAAGACTCTACTAGACATAGATTTATAGACACCCTAGGACTCTTGAACTCTGTGCTCTGATACCAAGTTCGTAACACCCTAAAAATGGATCTCAAGACGTCACATGATGCTTAGAGCCACAAGTAACCCCAAGCTAACCCTTCTACTGGCTTAACTCAAAACCAACTGAAATAAATGCATAAAACTGTACAAAATCAGTGGAAGACAACTCTTTTTGAATCTGATCAATATAAATTGAGTTCACATGATTACAACTCTGCTTTTACAAACAAACTGAAAGAAAATACACTGACTCTACTGATAGTCTATGAAGCCTCTACTAGTATTGACTATAGATAGTCGGGTCATGACTCCCAACTATCTTAACTCAATATGACTGAATGAAGAAAATACAATACTACACAAACTCAGACTGACTTGAGCCCTTGAATAAAAAGGGCTCGTCCTCTGCTGGCGGGAAGCTGTAACTTGTCTAATTACGATTTGTGAGCTATGAATTGTACCTACATGATGAGACAATATATAACATAGACATATCTGTTGATCAACACTTTGAGGATATACTGAGTATATGGGGGTGTATGCATTTAAATGAACAATATCATTACTCGTTACATAAATCATGCATGCAAATATGAATGACTCACATGACTTGAATAAATCTAAAATGTAAATCTCATAAATCATGAATGGTGAAACATATAATATAAATCTCGTGAGTCATCACACTTCACTGAAAAATCTGTATTCTCCTCTTATTCTCAAAACTTATAAGCTAAAGTAATCTTTAAACAATATTTTCAAACTCATGATTTTATCTTCAGGAGAGTAGAACTTATTTAAAACTTAAGGAACTTTAAGACCGTAACACTTTTAGAGACTTTGGGACGTTTAACATTAGAGATATTAAAATATAAACTTTCAAAATATATATAGTTTATCTTAAAGAGAGTAGGGACTTTATTTTAGGAGTTTCTTCTAACCGGCATAGACTATGTGAGCTGAATATAGTCCAACAGCTTACCCACGTTGGGGAGAACTGTTCTACCCTTTCCATTAGAATAGAACCTTAACTTTAGTGAACACTATCTTAAACCACTTGGATTAAATTAGAAACCTACAGTGGCTCTTAGTTCTGGGCCATGAGACCTCAGAATCAAGCCCAACTCAATGCTAAATACTACTTCCATACTTGCTCAAAACTTTTAGGAATCCATTTTAAAAAATACAAGGGTCTAAAATGAAGACCAATTATACTTCTTCTAACTTTAAATCATAGATGATGAATAATATGGATTCCTATCTTAGTCTGAAAATAGCTATTCATGGGATACTTAAATCATGATTATTCTTGAAATATCAAGTCTAACTCTTAGGGCTTTGAGACCATGCTTCAAATATATATCAAACACCATAAAGTTCATGCTTTATAATACAATTTTTCATAATTCAACTTAAAATCAGGAAAATATAATCATGTACTTAAATATTCAAAAGTATACAAGTAACTCAATATCCAAATCACTTTAAATCTCAAAATCATGCAATTAGCAACCTAGGGTATAAAACCTAACTTAAATTTCATGGAAATCATATAAAAATTCAGAAATTTATAACTTAAAGTAAGCTTTTGGTCATAAGGATGAAAGAGTTGCTCTTGTTCAAACCACACATACCTTGGATGATAAAGTTCGATGAGTAACTTGCTTATTAGATGATATTTGTACTCTTGAATGAGGGTTCTTGGAGTTCTTGAACTAAGAACTTGGAATCTTGATCCAACTTGGAGAATTAATTGTGAACTCATGAATTTGAGTGATGAAACTTAGGGTTTCTAGCTGAGAGAATTTGATGAAAAAGGGGTGTAACTTGCTAAATATCACCCTGAATTCTTTGTTTTTACGACCTGGGTTGAGGGGGGAAAACACCCCATTGCCCCTCATTAATTTAAAGCAAAAATTCGTAACCCGCATCCCAATTTTTCCCTTCAGCGCGATGCATTAACATCACGGCAGCTTACTACCTCACACTAAAATGGCTATAACTTTTCACTCGGGTACCGTATTTTTACGAAATTGGTATCGTCGGAAAGCTAATTCTATTATGTATAATTAGGTGGGTCTTGGGATGGAAAATTATATATATATATATATATATATATATATATATAAGGTTATACACGTTTAAAGTAGACCCTTGTAGGGTTGAATGCCAAATTTTTGACGAATCTAATGTTCTTAGCTCCACTTGGTTCTAAATGACTTCTATGAACATTATTCACCTAATAAGGACTTCACATACTTAGGATTAAATTTATGATACAAGAATTCGATTTATGGATCAAGAGTAAAAGAAAATTACACTTTAACCACAATGCATTGAAATCGTATTAAGCTGCAGAAAAGGACGAGTGCGAATTTGCACTCTAGCGCGACACAGAGCTATCGCATTGCGCCACTAAAAATTGACAATTGAGAATTTTGACCTCTACACGATGCTCCACTATCGCGGAGGCCCACTGGAATGTGACGATTGTCATTTTGGTATCCACCGCGATACAGTGCGTGCCTAGGTGGGACACTGCATTACTAAAAATTCCCTAACTTCTTCACCGAGTGCCAAAATTGGGAGAATTTGGTATATATGGAAAGATTATTCAATTTTTTATAGAATGGAAGGTCTAAATCTGAAAAATTCCGTATGAAATAAAGGTTATTTATTTTTGACGCAAACTCTTAACATTCTAGGAATGAATTTTAAGCTAGGAAAAACACGGGGTGTTACAACTTCCTTATATAAAAGCTTGCATAATGGATTGGCAATTTTAGAGAAGTACTTCATGAACCTTCGATAAAATCCAGTACGACCCAAGAAACTTCTAATACCTTTAACTGAAATAGGTGGGGGAAATTTTTTGATCACCTCAATCTTTGCTTGATCAATCTCTATACCTTCCTTTGAAATTTTATGCCCCAATACAATACCTTCTTTCACCATAAAGTAATATTTTTCTCAATTCAAAACCATGTTACACTTTTCACACCTTTAAAGTGCATTGATCAATGGTATAGACAATCATCAAATGAGCTCCCAACAATCAAAAAGTCATCCATAAATACCTCATAATGTTCTCCACCATATAAAAAAAAATTGACATCATACAACACTGAACGGTGGCAGGAACATTGCAAAGCCTAAATAACATCCTCTTAAATGCAAAAGCACCATATAGGCATGTAAAAGTAGTCTTTTCCTGGTCTTCGAGGGCAATATAGATCTAATTATACCCCAAATACCCATCAAGAAAATAGTACCAACCTCTGCTCACAAGTCTGACTAGCATCTAATCAATAAACGATATGGGAAAATGGTTATTTTGGCTCTAACTGTTCAACTTTCGATAGTCTATGCACACTCTCCATCTAGTAGTCGATCTCAGGGGAACTAGCTTATTTTTCTCATTTAGGACCATAGTCATCCCACCCTTCTTAAGTACACACTGAACCAAGCTCGCCCACATGTTATCCACAATGGGATAAACCAGGTCTGCATCTAACCATTTTATGATCTCTTTCTTCACCACCTCTTGCATAATTGGATTAAAACAACTTTGGTTCTCGATGCTTGGAACACAATCCGGTTCAAGCTGAATTTTGTGAGTACAAATCTCGGGTGGAATCCCTATAATATCTACAATTGTCTATTCGATGGACCTTTTAAATCTTTGCAAGACTGAAATCAATGACTCAACTTGTGAATCCAATAAATCTGCAGCAATAATGATCGATAGGGTATTATTATCCCCTAAAAATATATATCGCAAGTGAGATGGGCGAGGCTTCAATTTCAAGACTGGTGGCTCCTCAATAGATAGTTGAGATGACAAAGTTGCTCTATTATTTGAGTCAAGATCTAACTTCTTTGGAGAATAAGCATAAGAACCTCTTCCAAATAGTGCCCTCACCATCTTATCAGACTCTTAAATAATATCTTTGTCAAACTTTATGATAATTACCGTTTGTGCCTCAACCTCAAGTCTCTCCTCAATAGGCATAGTAAATGCATCATCATAAATGGTGGCTATGATAGACACCACCCTCATATCCTTACATTGTTGCATTAACTTATATACATTAAAAGTAACTTATTAGTCATTTATTCTGAACTTCATCTGCTTTATCTCTATGTCAATAAATACCCTACCCACAACCACGAAGGGCCTTCCCATGATAATAGGGGCTTCAAAGTCCACCTTACAGTTAAGGAACACAAAGTCTGCTGAATATATGATGCCACTTCCACAAACACATCAGATAATATACCACTAATTTCTTCACCATATGGTTGACAATCAATAAGCTCATAAATATCAATTTGGGTGCCCCAAACCCCAACTACTTGTACACTACCAATGGCATGAGATTGATATTAGCTCTCAAATCATATAAAGATCGAGAAAAGTTGAACGATGTAATAGTACATTGAATAGTAAAGGCTCTGACGACCTCCTTCTGCTCTACCAAGGATCGAGAAGCAATAGCACTATAATGGTGCATACTATCAGTGGGCTCAAAAGTTACCATCTACTTCTTAGTAACCAAATCCTTCATAAAATTTGCATAGCCTAGCATCTTCTCTAATGCTTCTACAAGAGGAATATTAACAAATAATTTCTCCAATATCGACATGAATTTTTGATACTTTTCTTCCTCTTGATTCTTCTTCAATATTAAATAAAAGGGTGGGGAAGTTTGGGGAATGGTCTTCAATACTAGATCAACTTTGTTCCTTTTTCATTTATCCTTCTCAGCTCTTTTATTAACACTCAACAATTTTTATGATGACTCACCACTAGTCACTAGATTTTTAGCTTCCACTTTGAGTGAATCATCAATCTCAGCAACATCATCCCAAACTTCATCAACTATAAGAATATGGGAATCAATGGAGAGATTACCAGTCTGAGTGATACTGGCCAAATAGTGATTGTCATTATTTAAATTTTGCATAGTATTATTCAAAAGAGTTCTCAATTTATGTTGATTCAAGGTTGCCAACATCTGACCAAACTACTGCTCAACTTGATTGATATTAGTATCATGCAACGCCATATTCTGGCTCAAACCTAAAATATATGCCTTGATCACCTTAAGGAAACTCTCTTGATTCTTGGAACCCTTAACTAACTTAGTAAGTAACACACCCATTCTTGACTTAGTGTAACAATTTCTTGGTGGAACATATGCACCACACTTCTACTTATAATCATACTTACGCCGTTATTCACCGTCTATTTCTCTGCACTAATCCCTATAATTGTTCCTATAATAGTTCTAACCTTGGTTTCCTTGCCTCAATTTCTAAGTTTCTTGAGTAGACCCTTGGCCCTTGGCTCAAAAACCCACCAAATCTCTATCTAGATACTTCGCCTTTTATTCAACATCAGACTCATACAACTTAGGTGTCTTACCATTGCGCCCATAACATTCACATTTTCAGAATTCATAGTTACAAAATATTTAGTTAGTAACCTAATATCTATTCTCAAGTATGCAAGTTTTTAAGCCATAATATCATTTATGATTCTTTGCTCACTGGAAGCCCCAATAGCATAAATGTCAGCATCTCTATCTGCCTTTTTAGTATTCCACCCTTGATTAGTAAGAGAGATACGATCTAAGATTTCTAATGTTTTCTCCCAATACAAGCTCATGAAAGCTCCACCCATAATAGTATCCACAACAGCTTTGGAACTAGTATTCAAAGATCGAAAGAAAATTTCACGAAAATTTCTCCCTGTAATTTTGTGATTAGGCAATATCATCAACTTCTTCTTAAACCTAAACCATGCCTTATATAGTAGTTCAGAATGCAATTGCCTAAAATTATAGATCTTATCCTTCAATTGCAGATTTTTTTCTAAAGGAAATAATCGATCTAAGAACTATTCTAGCAACTCATTTCAATTAGTAATGGACCCACTAAGTAGTTACTCTAACCATAATATTGCCTCACCAGACAGAGAAAATGGGTACAACCTAAGTTGCAATGTTTCTTAACTTACCCTGGGTAAATTATATAATATGTAGATCCCACCAAAATTTATGATGTACATGTTGGCATTATCAACTGACAGTCTAGCAAGCACACTCTTCAAATGCGATAACTAGATCATAGCACTAGTAATATTAAACTTTACCCCATGGGAAACTTAAGAGAAATAATGGCTCCTAGTATGATAGGATCAATCTACACTAAGTCAACTTCTGGATCATCACAGACTAGCAAATACTGATAACCTAGGAGCACTTGAGCTATATATATTCTAATTTTGTTGAGGGCTGCTAGATGATCTGGTCACTATCTTTGTCTCTTATCTAGAGTTGTATGACAGGAAGCCTCATTATCCCTCCTTGTATTTGCTTTTGCAAGTAACTACACAACTGTCTCTTGAACACCATGTAGAGGTGGGGGAGGAAAGTCATGAGGATCATCTCAAATCTCCTTGTGATGAGCTTCATAATTGTGTTTCAATATCCTATTATTCTATCATAAGGTTTTTTCAAGCTCTGGATCAAGTGGGATGAATTCACTGTTTTGACTCCTAGTACTGAGAATACACTCGCATATTCCCTAAGAAAAACAAAAAAGTAAAACCCAATAACATTTACAAAACCTATCAATCAATCCATAATTGTATTCCCCAATAACGGCGTAAAAATTTGAATCACCCAAAACTACACCTTTAAGAAGTATAAAGCAGTTGATGTCAAATATAGTAAACCAACAAAGGTTGGGGTTAAACCCAAAAGGAATAGGCCAAATATATCTTATAAATCTATTGAAGTAGCTAGAAAAATATAGGAAAGTAAATGAGGGGATTTTGATGAGAACAATATCAAAAAAGTAACAAATCATTGTTTCTTTGGTTGAATTAACACGAGATGAATACTGGGAAGATGTTCCTTCGAGCTTCTTAACTCTATATATTTATTATTCTCTATTGAACTAACCCAATGTATTGCATGAAGAATTTGATAACTTATGTATCACTAACTATTTTATGAATTCCTTTAGTGAATTTCATTCTTTACCTTTTGAGTCGCAGAGTGTCGTCTTACTAAACCTTATCCTAGATCCTAGATTAACTATTACCTTATGAATCTCAAGTTAATTAGATGAGGGTTGGTAGCCTTCAATTACTATTGTGATCCCCTTTTCCTAATCTCTACCTCTCTTTTGAAGAAATTAGTGAATACAAGCCGGTACCTATTGATTACAAAGAAACCCTAAAAATCTTAACTAAAATAAAAAGAGAAAATTGGGTTAGTGGCCATGTATGGACCAACTTATGGGCCATAAATATTACTTACTCCCCATAGGTGGGCTTCATAAGTGATCTAAATCCCAAAATCTACAAAAAAAAAACCACTTACAAAGGAACCTATGGGGCATAAGTTTTACTTATGTCCCATAGGTGACCCCAATGTAGGTGTTAGAAACTTCTTCAATCTTTAGCTTCTCTGAATCTTCACCTTCTGAAACTTGCATTGACACTTATGGTTTCATATGTGCTACTTATATGTTGTAGGTAGCCCTTCATTAGTGCTAGGGAAAAAATCAACTTTTAGGTTCTCTGATCTTTAAATATCTAAGACCCACAAGGCCATTTACAATAATTGTAAGCAGTAGCTATGCTACGTAAGTAGGCTTGCAAGTGGTGTCTTTCAGTTAACTTTGACTATTTTCTTTGTTTAATCTCCAGAACCTAATTTTCTGCAAAATAGGCATGGGTGTAAAGCGAGCCACATTTATAGGCAAGAGGCTACGAGATATTTTAGGAAAACTTGCCTTCTTTCAGAGTTCATAGCATGTGAAGTGTCATGATATCTATATAATTCCCTTTGATAACTCATCCTTTGTACTATTTATAGATAATTCCTCCCAGAAGAAGCAATATAAGAAGGAACAGGGATTAGCCCGCACCACTGCCTATTCAGGAAGATCCCTTGAATGAGCATGTCTCTCACACTAAATTTAGGGCTTCTTTTATGACTTTAGCTCACTCAGTAGCTTCTCATAACAACAAAAAAGTTATTTCCATAGCCAATCCAGTATCATAAATAACTCTAGCTAGAATTTGGGATTTCACTCGAATTAATCCCCCTTCATTTTTTAGATTTAAGTTCTCGAAGGATCCATAAGAGTTTTTTAATAGTGTAAAGATGGTGACGGATATTATGGGCATCACTCCAAGTGAGAGTGAAGAATTTTTTGTATATCAATTACATGATATAACTCACACCTAGTTTAAGCAATCGAAGGAGGACCATCATGTTAATGTTAGGCATGTTGAGTGGGAGAAGTTTTCCATAATTTTCTTTGACAGGTTCTTTTCCCTTAAGTAGAAGGTAGCTAAGGTTTAGGAGTTGATAAATGTGAAGCAAGGTAATATGAGTGTGAAGGAGTACTCACTTAAGTTCACTCAGTTGGCAAGGTATGCTCCTACTATAGTGGAAGACAATATGTCTAGAATGAATTAGTTTATGTCTAGTGTAACTGATAGTGTGGTTAAGGAGCGTAGGGATGCCATTTTGATCAAGGAGATGGACTTATCTAGACTTATGGTTCATGCTTAGCAGATTGAGAAGGACAAGTTAAACGAGAAAAAAAGAGAGAAAAAGAGGACCAGAACATGTAGTTTCAACTTTTCTTAGCCAAGGTCTGAAGGTGGTAACTGTTCTTAGTTCTGTCAAAACATTTTATCCCCAACTCCAATTTCAGCTAGTGTAGCCAAGCCTAAGTTCAGGCAAGATAGTCAGGATAGAGCTCTAAGCTCAAAGTACCAGGGTAGTATGAACAGTAGTTGTACTAATAAGCTCTACAAAAAGTATGGTAGGAAACACCAGGGTGAGTGTAAAGCTAGTAGTGATGGGTGTTTTGGATGTGGCAAGCCATACGATAGGGACAAGGATAGCCCAAGGGCTATCAAGCAGTGTCAGTCCAACCGATCTTCAGCTTCAGCATGTCGCCCGACTCAGTAGGATTCCACCTCCAGTGCCACCAGTGAACAGTGCCAGAATAGGTTGTTTGCTCTCCAGACTTAGCATGATCAAGATAGTTCCTCTCATGCAGTTACGGGTACATTATAGGTTTTCTTTCTTCATGTTTATACATTGTTAGACCATGGAGCTTTATTTTATTTTGTGACCCTTATATAGATGTTAATTCTAGTGTCAGTCTCAAAATATTAGCAGAGCCTTTCTCAGTGTCTACTCAGTAGGTAAGTCTATTATAGCCCAACTGGTATACAAAATTTGCCTGATCACAATATATCAAAAAATTACCTCAGCTGATCTTGTAGAGTTAGAGATAACAAATTTTGTTATCATTCGTGGCATGGATGGGCTCCACTCATACTATGCTTAATTTGATTGTTTAATTAGAGTTGTTCAGTTTTAGTTTCCCAATAAACCATTTATTGAGCGGAAGGGTAGTACTTCAATGCTTTGGGGTTAGATTGTTTCATATCTTAAAACCAGAAAAATGATGTCTAAGGGGTGTGTTTACCATCTTGTCTGAGTTAACGACTTAAATTTTGAGACTCTAAGTCTTGAGTCAGTTCAAGTAGTAAGGGAATTTCCAGACGTGTTCCTTGAAGATCTTCCTAGATTTCCTCCTGAAAGGGAAATTGACTTTGAAATAGATTTCCTTCCAGATACCTATCCTATCTCTATTCCATCGTATAGAATAGCTCCAACTGAGATTTAGGAATGAAGGAGCAGTTAAAATATCTCTATGATAAGGGTTTTATCACACTCAATGTTTCTCCATGGGGCGCTCAAATCTTGGTCGTGCATAAGAAAGATTGTTCTCTTAGAATGTGCATCGATTACCGTCAGTTGAACAAAGTAGCAATCAAGAATAAGTATCCAGTCCCCAGAATTGATGACTTATTCGACCAACTGCAGGGTACCAGTTATTTCTCTAAGATAGACCTCAGATTCAGCTATTATCGGCTTAGAGTACAAAAATCTGACATCTCGAAGAAAGCTTTTAGAACTCGATACGGTCACTTTGAATTCGTAGTTATGTCTTTCGATCTAAAAAATGCTCCTGAAGCTTTCATGGACTTGATGAACAGGGTGTTCAAGAAGTACTTGGACATGTTCATCATAGTCTTCATTTAGTAGATCCTTTTCTACTCCCGTAGTGAGAATTATCATCCAGAACATCTGAGAATTATGTTGAAGACCCTTAGAGCTCATCAGCTATTTTACAAATTCAGTAAGTAAGAATTTTGGCTAATATCAGTAGATTTTCTAGGACATATTATCTCTTGTGAGGGCAATCGAGTTGACCCTCAAAAGGATAAAGCAGTGAGAAATAGGCCCAGACCTATCTCTCAATCAAATATCAAGAGTTTTTTGTATTTGGCTGGCTATTACAGATGGTTTGTTAAATGTTTTTTTTTATTTTGACTCTCTCATGTCTCTATTGACTCAGAAGAAGGTCAAATTTCAATGGTCAGATTCTTGCGAGAAGAGTTTTCAAGAGTTGACGACTCGACTCACTTTTGCCCCAGTCTTGACTTTACCAAATGGCTCAGATGGATTTGTTGTTTATTGTGGCAATTCCATAGTTGGTCTTGGTTATGTTTTGATGTAGAGAGGCGAGGTCATAGCCTACGCCTCTAGATAGCTTAAACCCCATGAAAGAAATTATCCTACCCAAGATCTTAAGCTGGCAACTGTCATCTTTTCCGTGAAATTTTGGAGAAATTATCTTTATGGGGTTCATGTTGATATTTTCATGGGTCATAAGAGTTTACAATATGTATCGTGCAGAAAGATCTGAATCTTCATCAGAGAAGGTGGCTTGAGTTGTCAAAAGATTATGATATGAGTGTGTTGTGTAGACACGTGATTTTTGATCCTCCTCGAATTTTAATTTATTTTCGATATTAAATATTTATATTTGATTCGATATTATTTTAATTATAATTTTATTTTTAGTAATTTTTTAGTTAGAAAATAAATAACTAAATGAAGTTAATTTTAGGATACTATTTTATTTTATTTCAATTTAAAAAAAATAATACAAATTTTTTTTTAAAAAAATATGTTTCTTTTTAAATAAATAAGTTAGTAGTTTTAGTACTATCTTATTATATTTATTTTTGGATATTTTTAAAATTTTATTGTATTTTTTAAAAAATATAAAAATTAATTACTTATTATTATATTTATTTTAATTTATTTGTTATTATTTATTATTATTATTATATTGTATTCAATTAATAATAATAATAATAATAATAATATATTTTTTCAAAATTCAATAAAATCTTATCCTAATAGATAACTACTCCCCCCATTTACCCTCCCCCCCCGCCCCCCCAAAATCCCTCTACTTAAAGGACTCCCCCCAACGCCCACCCACAAAAAAAACTACGTACATTCTGACCATCTACACCGGATTACACACTGTAAAAAAAAGTGAAAATCAGTGAATGACAAAAGAAAAATCAAATTAAGAAGAGAAAGAAGAAAAAGGGGAGTTGAAGTTGAATTCGTGTTTGAATTTCCCGGTGATGATTATTTCCTGTATCATTACTTTGTTTGAATCAATAACAGGATTTTCTTTGAATCTAACCATTCTATGTTATAGACATTATTATGAAGATCATGAGTGAAGCTGTTTAAGCAATTTTCATGTATTATTCAACAGATGTTATTAATTTATTATGTGAATTCAATGTTATTACGTGCTGTGTGAATAAGTTATCGGATATAACACAGTGTGGTTATGTTAAATACGAATTGTTTTTGTTAAGAAGTAAAACAAATGAATGAAAGGGAAAAATTAAAAACGAATATGCATATTTACGTGGTACATACACAAACTACTGTAACACATACTGTTATACACAATATCATTGCATCGTTTTCATTATCTTATTCAACGAAAATTCACGTGCACACACAGTGACACACACACGCAGATGCACCAAAAATGAGGGTAAGGAATTAAGAAAAAGGTCAGCGAATAAGAAAAAAATAGTGAACGTCGATAAAAAGGGCTTTTTCCGGCGAGTTATCGCTGAAAAATGTGAATGTTCTTTCCCTTTCTCCACTATGCTTCGCCGAATTTGGCCATTGGCAAGCAAAAATATTATCCAAGACATCTCCATCGGTAACCCAGGACAGCTAACACCCGAAATTTTGGTTGAAGGATTTGGTCAATATCCTTTTACAAATACTTGTTTCTAATAGACTACATATATAATTATTAAATACATCTGGGTTATTCTGTAATTAGTTATTCTTCAGTTCTCTATATATACAGCTGTAACCCCTTCAATATCAATAAGATCAATTATTATTAAATTATATCATGGTATCAAAGCTAGGGTTTCTTCTTCCGCCCAAACCCTAATCTCTCCTCTTTTCTGACGTGTGTGCGCCGCCGCCACCGTCTACACCACGCCGCACGACCTCCCTCCTCCGCCGTAGGTCGGCACCATGGACAAGGTTGTTGATCCTCTGTCAAATTTACCGTCTGGAGTAAAATTACTGCTCAGGAATCTCCACAATCTCATCCCCGAAAAAATATCTGACAACAACTACCCGGCCTGGGCACTTAACGTCCGCACCGCCCTTGCAGCCAACTTGCTGCTCGGATGGATTGACGGTGCGGAGAAGCCGTCGCCCGAGACAGCCGAGAAGGACGGCGTCATGCTCCCAAATCCCGACTACCTTTCGTGGATGATCGTAGACACTCAGATCCGAGCCTGTCTTCTCGCAGTTATTAGCCCCTCTGTGCACAAACACGCCCGGGGTTTTCTCACATCGGCTTCACTTTGGGACGCACTAGCCACAAGGTACAACTCTGTGTCTACGGCTCATATTTTTCAGTTGCGTGACAGATTGCATACTCTTCGGAAGGGAACGAAGATGATGACTCAATACCTTGATGATGTGGCCTTTATTCTGTCTGACCTAGATGCTGTGAACGAGATTATTCCTGAACGAGACGTGGTGAATGTCGTGATACGTGGCCTTCCGGCTGGCTATTCCTCTCTCAAACAGCATATTCGCCTCTGACCTGTCGAAATCACTCTGAATCAACTGTCTGGATGGCTTAATGCAGAAGAATTGAATCTAGACATGGAACACAAATTACTGCTCGGAGAAGCCAGTTCCACCCCTGGCATCACGGCTCTTTACTCGGCTGGCAGCGGGGGCTCGGCCAGGGGTCGCGGTGACGGGCAGCAAGGCAGAGGCGGGCCTCCACCGAGGGACGGCTTCCAGTCAGGCCGCGGAAAGGGAAGAGGAAACCAGCGGGGGCCCACACGAGATCTTCCGACGTGCCAAATTTGTGCTAAACAGGGCCATTCTGCGGCTAATTGTTGGTATCGTTATGATGACTCGCAGAATGTAAATAGCCAGTTCGGAGGATCAAGGGCGATGCATGCGTCCACAAACGCTCAATCTGGCGATTGGTATCTAGACACAGGTGCTAACACCCATGTGACGTCGGATTATTCACAACTTCAAGCTCCTTATCCGTATCATGGCTCAGAAACTATTACAGTAGGCAATGGTCAATCCCTTCCCATCACAAACACCGGCTCTGGGTATGTCTATACCCCAAATGGTAAATTTCATCTCTCAACCCTTCACCACGTCCCTTCCCTCACATCCAATCTTTTATTTGTTTATCGCTTTACTAAAGAAAATAACTGCACCCTCATTTTTAATGACACCAATTTCCAGATAGTGGACAATATCACGAACTGGGTGCGGTACACGGGCCGCTGTGAGCATGGGCTATACACTCTTCCATCCAGGTCTCCGTCTGTTGTGAGTCAAGCCGTTCTCTCGTCCACCTAGCATCGCCAGCTTGGGCACCCATCATCCGCCATCACCAAATCCATTTTATCTTCCTTCGGTTTTAATTTTTCAGAAAAATTACATTGCGAGTCCTGTTCAGTGTCTAAATCTTGTCGTTTACCTTTTTCACTGTCTGAACACAAGGCCACTGCGCCATTTCAATTAATTCATTCTGATGTTTGGGGTCCAACCTCAGTTCCTTCTGTTCAAGGTTTTCGTTATTATATCTGTTTTGTTGATGATTACAGTAAATTCACTTGGCTTTATCCTCTGAAATTTAAATCCGAAGCTTATACTGTTTTTGTCAACTTTGACCGAATGGTTCAAAATCAATTTAATGCCAAAATCAAAATTTTTCGAAGTGACAATGGCAAAGAATTTGTCAACAATGCATTTGGTGTTTTTCTTCAAAATCTAGGGGCTCTTCATCACACTTCATGTCCATATACCCCTGAACAAAATGGCGTTGCTGAGCGCAAACACCGTCACCTAATAGAAACAGTTGTTGCGCTCCTCCATGATTCCACCTTACCTGTTTCCTTTTGGGTTGATGCCCTTGCTACTGCCAACTACCTCATAAATCGCATGCCGACTCACACTCTCTCCAACTCCACTCCATATGCCCGTCTCTACAATCATCCACCCGACTACATCCATCTCCGCCCGTTTGGATGTCTAGTTTATCCCTGGTTGCGTCCACACACTCAACATAAACTTCAACCTCGGTCCACCCCTTGTGTCTTTCTAGGCTATCATCCCACTATCAAAGGTTACAAATGTTTCGATCCTGTATCTCAGAAAACATATGTTTCCCGTCATGTTCGTTTTGTGGAGGAACAATTTCCTTACACAAGTCTTTCCTCTACTCCATACTCCCCCAATCCACTTTGCATTGTGCCATTATTTCCGTCCTTTTCACACGCTCATGCTCCGGCTCACTCGGCACCTAACCCGGTACCCCACTACACCACTACCCACCCGTACCAACCACCTAGCCACCCGAACCAACCACCCACCCACCCGAACCCCCAAACCTCCCCCCCGAACACCCAGCCGACTGCCACACAACCCACCACTTCCCTACATCATACTCCTAACACACATACAGCCACCCCATCCACCGCTGCACATCCCAGCTCCCACGGCAGCCCCACCCAACCCCCGTCCACACATCATACAACTCCACCACCCCTTCCTAATCACCCTCCACTCAACACTCACCCTATGACAACCCGGGCCAAGGTCGGTACCTTCAAACCCAAAGCCTACCACACTCAAATACCCTTTGATGCACATCCCATAACTGAGCCTACTACCTACAACCAAGCCTCCAAAAATAGTTTCTGGTGCCAAGCTATGGATGAGGAATTTCAGGCTCTTAATGAACAACGTACATGGGATTTGGTACCTCTGCCTAGTAACCGAAAGTCTATTGGGTGCAAATGTGTGTTTCGCATCAAAAGAAATTCAGATGGATCTCTTTCTCGCTATAAAGCACGTCTGGTTGCAAAAGGATATCATCAGGAGTATGGTGTGGATTATAAGGAGACCTTCAGCCCTGTTGTTAAGCAACAGACTATTCGTCTGGTCTTGTCTCTTGCTCTTCACTATGATTGGCCGCTTCATCAGTTAGACGTCAGCAATGCCTTTCTTCATGGTCATCTTGAGGAAGAAATCTATATGGTTCAGCCACCGGGATATGTTAATCCCAACCATCCTCACTATGTTTGCAAGCTTCGCAAATCACTGTATGGCCTTAAACAGGCCCCACGTGCCTGGTACACACGTCTCTCTACTTTTCTGCAGGGTCTTGGTTTTCGCACCTACCATCATGACAACAGCCTCTTCACCCTTCACTGTTCTCGTGGGACAGTCATCATTCTTATCTATGTGGATGATATTGTTATTACGGCAGCTCATTATCACTCATCACTGAAATTACTGAGGCTATGCATCGTGACTTCAAACTTAAGGACCTCGGTCCTCTGGAGTTCTTTCTTGGCCTTGAACTCATCCGCAAATCGGGAGCCATATTGATGCATCAGACCAAATATACCCTTGAACTTCTAAATCGAGTTGGAATGGCAGACTGCAAACCCGCGGTCACTCCCATGGCAGTCCGCCAATCCCCAGGGCCGAATACTCCCTTTGCCGATCCTACACTATATCGGAGCCTCGTCGGTGGACTTCATTATCTTGCTGTTACTCGTCCGGACATCCAATATGCAGTCAATCGAGTCTCCCAATCAATGCATGCTCCCACAGAACAACACTTTCAGGCCTTGAAACGCATTCTGCGCTATCTTCAAGGTACTCTTCACTGTGGAATTTTATTTCAAAAGGGCTCGTTTGATATATCTGTTTTCTCTGATTCGGATTGGGCTAACGACAAAGATGATCGGAAGTCCACTACTGGATATATTGTTATGATGGGACCGAATCTGATTTCCTGGTGCACCAAGAAGCAAACGCGAGTGTCCCGTTCCTCCACAGAATCAGAATATCGTGCCATGGCTGCGGGTGTTGCTGAAGCCATGTGGTTACGATACCTTACGGATGCACTTGGCATTCCCCCGACGAAACCACAGATTTATTGTGACAATCAGTCCACTATTTGTGTTACCAAAAATCCAGTCCTTCATGATCGTATGAAGCATGTTGGGTCCGACTGTCACTTTGTTCGCGATGAGGTACTTGCAGGAACGATGGCCACGCACTATGTCCCATCTACTGACCAGCTTGCTGATATTCTCACCAAGCCTCTTCCGTTACAGCCTTTTCAGTATCTCTGCTCCAAGCTGCCCCTCGTTACCGTTGATCAGCTTGCGGGGGGATAATAGACTACATATATAATTATTAAATACATCTGGGTTATTCTGTAATTAGTTATTCTTCAGTTCTCTATATATACAGCTGTAACCCCTTCAATATCAATAAGATCAATTATTATTAAATTATATCAGTTTCATTGGAAGACTAGTAAAATATTTAAGTAATAAGCCAATACTTAAAAAAAATAAAATTACGGATCTTACTTCAATTGGGATAAATATCTTCTTAATTAAAAAAAATATTTTGT
Source organism: Capsicum baccatum var. pendulum (assembly GCA_030864225.1). Taxonomy (NCBI): domain Eukaryota; kingdom Viridiplantae; phylum Streptophyta; class Magnoliopsida; order Solanales; family Solanaceae; genus Capsicum; species Capsicum baccatum. Next base: position 238,794,427 of record CM061560.1, on the reverse strand, counting down.
TAAGAGATACAAGTAAAGAAGGATATGTTGAATACAATTTTAAGTCCTTTAATTGGTGATTTGCAGTGGAAGAATAATATTTTGTTTTATATATGATTTTCTGAACTATACTGTGAAGGGCATGCATAATTGATATATACATTTTAGGATTTATAATAAAATCAGTAATAGTATGGTTAACTTGGTGTATTTATATTATTTTATTACTATTATTATTTTTATTATTATTTTATTTAATTTAATTTTATCTTATTATCATTGATGAAATTTAATAATTATTTTGTTAAAATAGTTAACCGCTTTGATTGAATTTTTATTCAAAGATTTTATTTAAAATTAAATAGTTTTTCGAATAAATAAAATTTGTTACGAGCCTATAAGTAGCGAAGTCTTTAAATTTATGTAAACATTTAGGCATGAAAAAATATTCTTCTCAACTAAGAATGCGGCATACGCATCTTTCCGAGACATTTTAAAATTCAAGGATGCTATAATGTACCTAGGCAAATATTTTTCTAAACTTAATTTTTACACGATTTATTTAATATAATATAATAGACAAGTTTTCGGTATAATAAAATGAGCGAATTTAGGCCTTCACATAATTCATCAAAATAGTTTAAGTCAAGATAAGTTAATAAAGCGACCATGCTTGAATCACGGGACTCGAGGGGTGCTTCACACCTTCCCCTCGGTCAACAGAATTTTTTACCCGGTCTTCTGTTTTCGCAGACTATAACAAAGAGTCATTTTCTTTTGATTAGGGATTCAAAAAGTTGACTTGGAACACCATAACTCGATTCCAAGTGGCGACTCTGTAAATAAAATAATCCTTATTCAAAATTGTCACTTTAATTGGAAAAACCCTTCGACTCAAATTCCTCGGGCGAAAAGGGGGTGTGACATGTTATATCATTCGGTTAGGGCCAATGTAGTTGTAGATACCTTTAGCTGGTAGCCTATGATTAGAGTTGCTCATGTTGATGAGGATAAGAAGAACTTAGTTTATGAGGTTTATCTGCTTGCTAGATTAGGTGTTCGGCTGGTTGATTTAACTGAAGGTAGTGTATAGGTTTAGAATAGTTTGAAATCTTCATTAGTTACTGAAGTGAAAGAAAATTTGTCTTCATTGGTTGCTGAATTGAAAGAAAAAAAAAGATAGGGATCCTAGTTTGGTTAAGTTGAAGGAGTTTATTAGAGATCTGAAAGTGGAGGTTTTCTCCTAAGGGGGAGATGGTGTGATTCATTGTCAGGGTGGATTATGTGTTCTGTGTGTTGATGGATTGAGACAGTAAATACTTGAAGAAGCACATGGTGCGCAATACTCTATCCACCCAGGAGCCACTAAGATGTACCACGATTTGGGGAGATCTGTTGGTTGATTGGTATGAAGAAGGATATTGCAGAGTTTGTGGCTAAGTGTCCAAATTGTCAGTAGGTTAAAGTTGAGAACCAAAGTCCTAGTGGCACATTTTTAGGAGTTTAGAATCCCTATTTGGAAGTAAGAGGTAGTGAACATGGACTTTGTGACAGGGTTTTCTCGTACGCGTCGTCAACATAATTTGATATGGGTCATTATAGATAAAATGACTAAGTCTGCCCATTTCTTGTCAGTTCATACTTTATACTCAGCTGAGGATTATGCCAAGCTTTATATTAGGGAGCTGATTAAGTTTCATGGGATTCTGTTGATATCATTTCAGATAGAAGTACTCAATTTACCTCTCACTTTTGGAAGGATTTTAAGAAGGGTCTTGGTAACTAAGTTCATCTCAGTATAACTTTTCATCCTCGGACAGATGGTTAGGTAGAGAGGACCATTCAGACCCTAGAAGGCATATTGAGAGTATATGTTATTGATTTTAAAGGTATTTGGTATGACTACTTACCTCTGTTCAAGTTTTCCTATAATAATAGTTATCACTCCAATATTTAGATGGCTCTGTTTGAGGATCTACATGAAATGAGATGTAGATCTCCTATTTGATGGTTTAAGGTAGGTAAGGCTACTTTGATAGGGCCATATTTAGTATTTGAGACAAGGAGAAAGTTTAGTTTATTTAGGAAAGGTTCAAGACAGCCCAAAGCCATCAGAGATCTTATACAGACATGATGAGAAGGGATCTTGAGTTTGAGGTAGGTGATTGGGTTATTTGAGGATTTCACCTATTAAGGGAGTAAAGAGATTTGGATAGAAGGGAAACTCAGTCCCCATTATACTGGCCTATCTAGAATCTTTAACTGCTTTGGGAAGGTATCTTACGAGCTTGAGTTGGCAACAGATTTGGCATCAGTACATCCAGTGTAACATGTTTCCTTGTTAAAGAATTGTATTTGTGATTTAACTGTAGTTTCTCCTATATAAAGCATGGATTTTTAGGATAGCCTTTCATACGAAGAGGTCCCGGTTGAGATCCTTGATCGGTACGTTCATAAGCTAAGGATTAAAGAGGTTCCCTTGGTTAAAGTTCTATGGCAGAATCAATTCATTGAGGGATCTACTTGGGAAGCAGAAGCATATATGAGGACCAAAAACCCTCATCTTTTCTCTGCAAATTCAGATTCAGCTAAAAGTAACGATTCTCCTTAGATTGACCCTTTTTCGTTCTCAGTTTCAGTTATTTAGTGATTCTCATGTCATTGCATGTATTCACAAAGTTAGTTCAGTTCATGCATCATGCTTCAGGCTCAGTTATGTAATCATGTTCTAAGTTATGCATGTTTAGTATATGGTCTCAGTTTCCTCAGTATTCCCAGCTAACCCAGTCTTATTCAAGGATGAATATTCCTAAAGGGGAGATATTGTAATACCCTATAGTATTCTAAGGTCGATTCAGCTCTTAGTTGTATGCTTAAGGGGTCCAAGGCTTGAAAATTTCACTAAGTGTTGAGAATTTAGCCATTTTCAAGGCCCATTTACATATTTTTATTTGGTCTTCCCTACCTCGAAATATGGGTTTTTGAGTTTATTCTTGTTCAAGAGAGTTTCCAGACTTGTGGATGGGGTTTAGAAATTTTTTTGATGGATGAAAAAGTGAGGCCTCATGATAGCCCTACAGAACATTGGTTCCTTGACTCAAGTAGGGGTCACATCGTGCAAGCCGCTTGGCTGAATCAGGAGTAGCAACGCGTTGGCCGCTTGACTCAAGTATGGGTTGCATCGTGTTGGGGTGGCCTAACCAGATTTATAAGTCCAGTCCTCATCTCATATACTAGTACATTCAAAGTACTAACCACATACTTTTATTTGCGCTAGTTTTCTTATAACATAGGTTTGAACGCTCATTTTCTTAACTGTTCCTAGATAGCTCAGCGTTACTCAGCAGCAGCAGTGGCTAGTCCTCATCCATCAAGGATGTGATTTCTTTATTCCAGTCATTACAGTGTTTTCTTATGTTCAGTCAGTCGGATTTAGTTGGGGACTTGTACCATCAACTCCTCATGATGCTTAAAGGCTTTCAAAAAATTAGTTAGAAAGTTAGTCAGTTCGTTCATTATTATCAGTTACTCAGATAGATAGTTTAGTTTCCTGTATTTTATCAGATATTTTCAGACATGTTGTGATGCATATTTTTGTATTTCATCAACTTATCTTCTGCACATGTGTTATATTACTTCTTTACCTAGTGCTCACAGCAGGTACCAGTTCACAGGTTAGTTTGTGGTCACTTGTGACAATAAGCACCGTTGTCGTGACAAGGGGTAGCCTCGGGTCGTGACAATGATTCTGGTTTGAAGCACCAGTTTCAACTCACCACTGTCTTGGGAAAGATGAAGATTTGAATAAAACATATGAATAGAGTATTCATAAATTTTTAAGCCATAGAGACGGAATATAGATGACAGCTCTTGAGGTTTGATAAAAGAACTTATATTGCGGGGAGACTCTTTTAACTGTGAGAGATTCGTAGTTCTTCTAAGCACAATAGAGTGATTTTTAAAAGAGATAAAAAAAAATTTCTATGTATATCCCAGAACTTGTGCATGTCCTCTAATGAAAGAGATTTCAAAGAAAAGAGACGGGGTTTCTTAAGGGATGAAGTAGGGCTAGAAGCTTAGACTTTTGTATGGGTAGTCAATTGCAGGGAGTGAGAAGAGGCTTCCTTGGAGGATCTAGAGATAAGAACTAGGTCATGATTATTGAAATAACAGACAGTGGGATTCTTTACAAGATGTGCCATGGATTTTTTTTGGTCATTTGAAGGATGATAAAGGACAAATTTGAGAAGGGTTTAAAAAGGAGAAAGAGGAAAGTGAAATGGTGGAAGATGAAAAGAGGTGATGTGAATGGAGATGACTTATGAAGAGAAAGAAGTTCAAAATTCTTCAGAAGAGAAAAGGTAAAGTAAAAATTTAATATGAGGAGAGAAGACGAGGCGGTGAATCCGTAAAAAGGGGATGAATAAAAGGTAATGATTATGACTTAGAAAGTTCAAAAAAATTAAAAATATTTTTAAAATACGTTTTAGATTAAAGTTAGAAAAAATAAAAGACAGTGAAATTACATATCATTAATACATGTAATACCAAGACATTTTCTCAGAAAACATAATATTGCTTCTAGAAAAGGTGTAGCAAAAATATCAGTTAGTTGACTTTCAGAGTCAACAAATTTTAAAGAAAAGTCTCAATTTTCAACATGATCACGAATAAAATGATGCTTGAAATTTTTATGCTTAGTTCCAGATTGATGAACCGTGTATTTGGACTGACTAATTATGCTAGTATTATCACACATGATGGACATAGATTTGAATGATAAATCATAGTCAAGTAATTGACTCATAATCCGTAGAAACTGAGTACCACAGTTTCCAATGGCTATGTATTAAGCTTTGGTAGTTGATAGAGCAATTGATGTCTGTTTCTTGCTATGCCATAAAATTATGGCATCACCAAGAATTTGTCAGGTTCCACTAGTACTTTTTCTATTATTTTTGTCACCTACAAAATCTGTATCTGAGTAATCAATTAAATCAAAATTTGAGGAATAAGGGTACCATAGTCCAATGTGTTAAGTTCCAATGGGACAACAAATGATTCGTTTGATAGTAGTCGGGTGAGACTCCTTAGCAGAAAACTGAAACCTAGCACATTTGCCCATACTGAACATAATGTCTGTTCAGCTTACGGTCAAGTAGAGTAGTGATCTAATCATTTCTCTGTATGTTTTTTTATTAACATATCTTTTGGATATATCTGAGTTGAGATTTGTTGAGGGACTCATCAAAGTTCAGAATACTTTCCTTTTTTCCATTCTAAACTTCTCAATGAGCTCTTTTATGTATTTGGTTTGACTGATAAAGATTTCTTTGGGAGTGTACTTGATTTGTAATCCTAGAAAGAATGTAAGTTCCTCTACGAGGCTTATTTTAAATTCTCCTTTCATAAGAGTGGAAAAATTCTCACACAAGAAATTGTTAGGACTACCAAAAATAATATCATCAACATATATTTGTAAGATAAGAAAGATGGAGTTTAATTTTTGATTGAAAAAAATAGTATCTATTTTTCCTCTTTGAAAGTTACTATTTAACAGAAAATTACTTAATATCTCATACCAAGCTTTTGGAGTTTGTTTGAGACCATAAATTGCTTTTGAGAGTTTAAAAACGTGATTTGGATTCGAAGAATCTTCAAAGCCAAGAAGTTGTTTAACAAAATCCACTTCATTAATGAAACCATTTAGAAAAACACTTTTAACATCCATTTGATATAACTTAAAATGTTTAAAACAAGAAAATGTTAAAAAAATATGAATCGATTCCAACCTCACCACGAGCTCAAAGGTTTCATCGTAGACAATACCTTCCTATTGGGAGTAGCCTTGGGCTACTAGTCTGGCCTTGTTTCTGACGACCTTACCTTCTTCATTTACTTTATTTCTATAGACCCATCTGGTTCCAAAAACTGAGCAAATTTTTGGTCTTTCAACCAGATTCCAAACTTGATTTCTTTCAAATTGATCGAGTTCTTCTTTCATAGCTTTAACTAAGAGTGGGCATTCTGTTTGTTCAATTTAATTGTTCCATATCGGTTCAATTTTTTAGTTTTTGGATTGACGAAAATAAAAACTATAACCGAACCAAAATTATTTAGATTTGGTTAAGTTTTTATAAATTAAGTTCGGTAAATTTTGATTTTTATTTTGATTTTAAAGATTAAAGTAGTGATCATTTAATATTGGTGATTTTTATAGAAAAATAATCTTTTTCAAACCTATATTTTATTCTCAAATATAATTAATTCAATACAGAGGAAATAACCATAAATATGGACCTCACTGAGTCATCGCTGTTGGCATGACGGCAGTGGCCGCACTAGGCAGCGACTGCCGACGGCAGTGATGAACTTATTAAACAAACTGAGAAAATGACTATCGACTGTCATTGGTAATATTGAAATTTCTAGCAAACTGGCGAACTTTGGATGGATGAGCACTACTACAGCCTTCACGTTAATTTTAGGGTCTAAAGCAAAATAGTATATTAGGATTTAGGGTTACTAAATGATTATAATTTAAATATTTATATGTTATATCATATTATATTATATTTTTAGGATATTTGAATTTATAATATACATATATATATATATATTATAATATATTATTTATATAATTTGAGTTTTTTGGTTTATCCAAATTTTTTTTTTTTTTGAAAATCCAAAAACCAAACTGTTTAACCAAATTTCTAAAATTTGAAATCGAAATCAATCTGAAAATTTGAGAAACCAAACCAAAATTAAATTTTGATTTGGTTTTTTGATTTTCTCGGTCTAAACCAAAATATGCCCATCCCAAGCTTTAACCCGTGAGTTTTCTTTAAGGGCCTCATCATCCTTTTTAGGTTAAATTCAAGACACAAGTTCCACTGATGTTTGTTTTCTTAGTGAGGCTCTCGTCTACATCTTATCAAAAAATTTTCCAATTATTAACTCATTTGGAAATCTTGCACTATGTCTTTAATCCCTTGTAACAATTTTTTTTGGTACTTTAGCAATAAGAGCTGACTTTGGTTGAGCTATAGTTGACTAGCTCAGGTCCTGTCTCGGGAAAGTCTTTATCCTTAGTATCATTTACCTGTTCCTTACCAAAACTCAATCTCATAGAAATGGGATTATATTCATCAAATAATATATGCATAGATTCTTCAACACATGATGTGTTTACATTATAAGCATTATAGGCACGACTGGTGGGAGAGTAACTAAGAAAAAGACCTTTGTTGCATCATGGATCAAAATTTCCCAAGTTATTCTTACCATTGTTATGGATGAAACATTTGCATCCAAAAGGATGAAAGTACATTATTTTAGGCTTCTTTCCTATGCACAAATCGTAAGGTATCTTCTTGAGAATTGTTCTGATGAGACACCTATTGAGAATATAATATCCAGTGATTATTGCCTCTGCCTAGAAATGATCAGGTAAGTTTTTTTCTAGGAAAATGGTCCTAGTGGTCTCTTAGAGGGATTTATTTTTTGTTCGACCATGCCATTCTATTGAGGGGATCAAGGGGAGGAGAGTTTTTGCAAATAACCTTTTTAAGCATAATAGTCCTTAAAAGAATTGTTTTGGAATTCTCCTCCAAGATCGTTATGAACACACGTGATGAAGTACCCTACTTTCTCTTTGTAATTTTCTAAAGAACATCTCAATACAAATAAGAAGAATCATCAATAATAACAAATACATATCTTTTTCCACCAATACTTTTGGTCTTGGTGGGGCCAAATAAGTCCATGTGGATTGTTAGAATGGGTTTGGTAGTACTGACAAGGTCTTTGACTTTAAAAGATGTTCAAGTTTGTTTACCAAGTTGGCAAGCATCACAGATGTGATCCTTTTCAAACTTCAGTTTTGGTAGACCTTCACCAATTAAAGTCTAGAAATTTTTTCAATGGCATCTATGCTAGCATGCCCAAGTTTTCTATGCCACAACCATATGTCATTAGTTTACTGCCATGACCCTAACCAGGGCCTAGCCATGATGGGTATCTCAAGTTCATTATGGACCAGAGATCACCCACTATTCCTAGCCAAAACACCACACATTACTTAATAGTGGTTGAATTTCAAATATATAACAAGTTAGCATAAGATAAGCTTAAAGAATTTAAGATATGTCTATGACCGGTAATCATCAACCAACCCAAAACAACAAACATCAGCACCCAAGTCCAAAGTAATCCACAAGTATTTCTGACAAAATCAAAATCAATAAAGTATCGGGACATGCCCTCGACCCCGACAATGGCAAAGATAATGTTAATGATAATTTGAACTTTCAATTCGAATCTATGAATGGAAACTGATGAAATGCCCAAGTCTTTTGGAGAAAGGTAGCTCACTACTTTACAACCAATAACCAATGAACTGAGCCGATCCACCTAACACTGCATAGGAAAAGTATAAGTATCTCTGGTGTCTGCATCGCATGGGGATACACTATCCAAAGACGGTTAGTGGGTTGAGCACTAGTATGTAACTAAGGGATAGAGAATAAAATAAAGCCAAGTCAAATCCAATTCATAACCATGTGAGCATTATCATATACATACATAAATATATGTTGGAAAAGGGAACAAGGCTTAGCATACACTTTAAAATTTTATCCTGGATTTGTGTAGCTCAACCGTCATAATAAGGCACCCATGGGCTATATGGGTCCATCTCTTCCCCAACTAAAAGGGCTACAGTGCATGTAGCCACATGAACCAGAGGATATATATATACACCGTGGGGAACTCAAACCTCGTAGAATACTGATGTGTGAGCAGATACTAATACAGTTGAGGCTTTTAACTGAGAATAATTACAAAGTCTTAAGCGATTTTTGTCATTTTTGATTGTTTTCTCTTTGATATTGCAGTAAAAGTCAAGATGCATGAGAATTTATAAAAGCTACGTCAAGAAGGATGATTTTTGGTGAAAGAAGTAAAAAATTAAGTTTTGAAGATTTTATCTGATGACTTGGTCTGATAAGGTATCAGATCTGTGATAAGCTATCAGACCATGTCATCACACATAGGCAAAGAACATGAAAGGTGAAGTAATTATGATGACATTTTTCTGATAAGTTATCAGATTTGTGATAAGTCATCACACATGTCGTCTCACATGTCATTAGGTTTGTGATAAGTCATTACACATGTCATCACACATGGGCAGAAATTCTGATGACATTCTCTGATAAGTTATCATATTTATGATAAGTCATCACACATGTCTTCACACATGTCGCTAGATTTGTGATAAGCCGTCACACATGTCGTCACCTAAGGGGTGAAAATTCAAATTTTGAATTTTGAATTTTTCTTAAGTTACAAATATAAATAGCATCTTCTAGGATTTCATTCATCATCTTGGGCATCTGGAAATTATTCCAAAGTTGGAGTTTACCTCTTTTTGGTCTCTTAACTTAGAATTCAATTTTTAATTCGTTGATTTGTGTGGGAGTTTTCTCTTGAACTTGGAAGAGAATCAACTTCAGACTTCATCTTTTGTAAGTTTAATTACTTTGTATGATGAATATAATTGTTGCTATCTCTTTCTTTCTCATGTGAAATGAAAACCCACAACTAGGGTTGTGAGATCTATGATTATTCCTCCACGGACTTAATAGTTGGCTTGGGTTTGAGTGATTGTGGGGAAATCTTGATATTCCTTTGTTATGATTGTTATTTATTGGTTGCAAACAATAGATCCCACCTTATGTTGATTTGGTCGAACTGAGAAATAAACTAAAGGTAGCAAATTATCAATGAGGATTTGGAAAGGTTAAGTTCTCATCTAATTATTAATGTTGTAACAAGATTAATCAACTCGAGATAAAATCACTATGAATAGAATTTTTTCCTAAGTTTGAGAGAATTAGGGAGTTCAACATCTAGGTAGGTTGAGAGACTTAGATGGACTATCAAAACTGATAATTTGGTGTTTCCCAGAAGTCACGAGATCCCAATACTACAGTTATTATTTAATGGGAATTAATAATCATAGTGATCATAACCCTATTTTTCTTTATCATTGATTTAAACTATTGAAATTTTGGCTTTGAGTTCTAAAGAAAGTTACAACTTTAACACTTGTTTGATCATTGAAAACCCCCATTTTATCTTTTCGTAACATTAGTTTGAATTCAACTTGTATCTATAGTTTCAAATTAGTTTAATCACCACTCACATTGTTCCCTGTGGATTTGCCTTGCACTAAATTGACGTGTAAGTGGAGCGTTATCAAAAATGGCACCATTGTCGGGGAACAATTTGGCGTATTGAGTTGGTTTGGAATTTTAGCCTACTTGCTTGAATTCAAACTCGTAAATATTTGTTTTTAGTTTTCTTTTATTTCTTGTGTTAGGTAGATTTTTATTTTAGTTAACTTATTACTATGGCATCATGGAATGAACATGAGATTGGTGGTTGGAAATTTTATCTTGATGATCCATGTCCATATTATTATGGACCTCACTTTTGGAATGATTGTAGATATGCTCCTCGGAGAGAGATGTGTGCACCATCTCTATCCTACCGAGAGTATAATTGTTCTTTATGTGCTGGTCAAGATGGACATTGGATTGATTGGCCAAATGCCCCCTCCCCCTATTACGCTGACCCAAATTCTTGTTCTTCTTATGAGTTTAATATGTCTTATAGACAAGAAAAGAAAGAACGAAGCACCAAAAAGGGTGGCATTAAAGCTATATTTTAACGAATGTTGGATCTCTAGAAAGAAATATATGATATCGTATGTGATATGCATCAAGACATGAAGCCAATCATTCTTGAGGAGATGGATATATAGGTCAATCATTCAAAACATTCTTCTATATTATATTTTGATGATATCTTATGTATGTAATCATTTAATATAATGAAAGAGTATGAAGATGAGGAGCAAGAACCCTATATTGATATTGAGCTTGATATTGAGCAACCCTCAGTGATTTTCCAACCAACCAAACCAACCATGAGAGATGATGCCAAGATTGAGTACATGGTGCTAGAGGCAAAAGAAGAAACCAAGAAAATCTCTAATAAAAACTTTAGCCCAATTCAAAGTGAAGATGTCGAGTAAGTGAATAAAAGTGAGTGTGTTGTAGATAGTGTAAATTTTGAAGTAGGATTGATTGGGCCTCATTCAAAGCACTTTTCTACATTATGTTTAGATGATATCTTTTCTATACAATCATTTAAAATAATAGAAGAGTTTGAAGATGTGGAACAAGAATCCTTTATTCTTGATGTTACATTAGGCAAGCAACATAAAAACACACCTCACTTTAAGGACGAGTGGTTTACCACACTCAATCCATTACTTGACTTCTTAATTTTTGTACCACCCCCTAAGAGCGAGGCAAGAAGAAGGATTCTAAGTTGGGGGTAAAATTCATATCCTCAAGGTGGAGTGAAAAGCTGAGTTGGGTCTTGTCGTGACACTAAATTAGACATTTTTTGAAAGGCAACCCAAGCTATTTTTTTGTTTGTATTCATATTATATGTTTGACATCAGATCGTCGCACCTATGGTGCCACAGGTATGTTGCTAACTCACTTATTTTGGTTTGATGCATTGAGGACATTGCCTGATTTTAAGTTGATGGTGGGGCTACTTGTGGGTGTTGATGTCCTCTTGGGGTTTTTGTTGCCATTCATCTTTTCCCCAGAGTCTTGTTCCTAGTAGAGCTGGCATGTTTAGGCGTATTGTGTTTGTTTTGAAATGTGTTGTGGTTAACTGGGTAAAAAATAAGTAACTAGGACAGTTGACATATTTTTGTTGATTTTTCTTGGAATGATAAATACCTCTCTAATTGACTATCTGGTAACTGTGTGATGTGCATCTATATGTGACTACTGTGAATCTTTTTATGGAATTAGTACTAGGGACATTATAATCACTACTAATAATTGCATGAATCGAATGGGTAGTAACTTGTGATGTACCTTTATTCCATGTGTGTGTGAAAGACTACCTTCTTTCCATTGTGTGTTAAATCTAGAACTTGCCTGGTTGGTCTTCCCTTGGTTGTAGGATAGCAGTTAGGAAAGGATCATAGACCATTGTTGATAGTAGTCCACTCTTAGCCTAAATGATCTTCCATGTGTGAATAATATCCCTTGATCCTAATTTTGAGCCTGAATGCCAATTCTTTTTATTATACCTATCCCATTCCCATGTGTATCACAATGAACCTGTTTGGGCCCTGGTCCTCCTTGGATATTGTGCACTTTGTCTTAGGCAAATAGCCTAAGTTGAGGGTGCCTATCATAGGAGTGCAAAATATAAAGTGAGTATGAAGAAGGATAGTAAAAAAAATATATGCAAGGATGGGTGTGGTAGAAAAAGAATAAGAAAAGAAAAGTTGTGAAAAAAGAGAAAATGAATGACTAAATGACCAAACCCATCCTGAATTTGCTTAATCAAGAAAGGGAGAAATAAGGTAAAGGTTGATAAGTGAGACCCCAAAAATAGTGTAGTGCCAAGGAAGCTTAGTTACTTTAAATATCCCTGTGTATCATATCAGCCCCAAGCCTACATTACAAGCTGAAGAAAAGTCCTATAGTAATCCTAACTTAACTGTCTGAAAGCTTCGATAATGAAAATAAGGGAAAGCTTATGGTATTTGGCATACATTGACTGGAACTTCTTTCTGAGAGTGGGTGTCTCTTGACCGTCCCTGGATTTACATGCTTAATTTCATATATGCGTGAGGAGGGACTTCTTTGTTGTAAGGGCACATCGGCTGCATTGCTAGTTGCCTACTTGTTTAGGTAGTGTAATAATATTCACAGTTGTTTTTTTTAAAATTAATTGACCTTAGAGATAGTGAAGATGTTTTGAGATAATATGGATGGTTGACTACCGAATGTACTTTGTATCCTTTTGGTTGTGTTTTAGTTTCTTGAGGACAAGAAATTGTTTTAAGTTGAGGGTGTTGATGTATGAGCATATGCTAACACAATTGAGGCTTTTAACTGAGAATAATTGCAAAGTCTTAAGCAAATTTTGTCATTTTTGATTGTTTTCTCTTTGATATTGCAGTAAAAGTCAAGATGCATGAGAATCTATGAAAGCTACGTCAAGAATGATGATTTTTGGTGAAAGAATCCAAAAATTAAGCTTTGAAGATTTTATCTGACGATTTGGTATGATAAGCTATCAGATCTGTGATAAGCTATCAGACCATGTCGTCACACATAGGCAGAGAACAAGAAAGGTTAAGCAATTCTGATGACATTTTTCCGATAAGTTATCAGACTTGTGATAAGTCATCACACATGTCATCAGGATTGTGATAATTCGTCATATATGTCGTCACACATGGGCAGAAGGTCTGACGATATTCTCTGATACGTTATCAGATTTGTGATAAGTCGTCACACATGTCGTCAGATTTGTGATAAGCCATCACACATGTCATCACCTAAGGGGTGAATATCTGAATTTTTAATTTTGAATTTTTCTTAAGTTAAGAATATAAATAGTAGCTTCTAGGGTTTCATTCATCATCTTGGGCATTTGGAACTTATTCCAAAGGCGAATTTTACCTCTTTTTGGTCTCTTAACTTCGAATTCAATTTTCAATTCTTTGATATGGTTGTGGGAATTTTCTCTTGAACTTGGAAGAGAATCAACTTCAGACTTCATCTTTTGTAAGTTTAATTACTTTGAATGATGAATATAATTGTTGTTATCTCTTTCTTTCTCATGTGAAACAAAAACCAACAACTAGGGTTGTGGGATCTATGATTATTCCTCCATGGATTTAATAGTTGGATAGGGTTTGAGTGATTGTGGGGATATCATGGTAATTCCTTTGTTATGATTGTTATTTATTGGTTGCAAATAATAGATCCCGCTTTATGTTGATTTGGTCGAACTGAGAAATAAACTACAGGTAGCAAATTATCAACGAGGATTTGGGAAGGTTAAGTTCTCATCTAATGATTAATGTTGTAACAAGATTAATCAACTCTAGATAAAATCAGTATGAATAGAAAGTTTTCCTAAGTTTGATAGAATTACGGAATTCAACATCTAGGTAGTTTGAGAAACACTTAGATGGACTGTCAAAACTGATAATTTGGTATTTCCCACAAGTCACGAGATCCCAATACTACAGTTATTATTTAATGGGAATTAATAATCATAGTGATCACAACCCTAGTTTTTCTTTATCATTGATTTGAACTATTGAAATTTTGGCATTGAGTTCTGAAGCAAGTTACAACTTTAACATTTGTTTGATCATTGAAAACCCCCATTTTATCTTTTTGTAACATTAGTTTGAATTCAGCTTATAGCTATAGTTTCAAATTGGTTTAATCACCACTCACATTGTTCCCTATGGATTCGACCCTAACTCCAAAATATATTGATGACAACCACCTTGCACTAATTTGACGTGTAAGTTGAGTGCTATCAGATACCCAGATGTCTTAAGTACCTAATCATGGAATATAATATGGGGGACTCGAACCTGTCAATCATGTAATAAAGGGGACTCCAACCAACCGGTTATTTAGACCTGCAGTTCCCATTGTTGGTCCCTTGGGACCTCCACTTTCATAACTCATCTACACAACCCTATTTTAAGCACATTAAAACATTTATCATACGTTCTTATTCATTGAACCATAATACACATTATGCATACGTTGTTGGTATCATCATACTAACTACACTTGCAAGGTAGCCTGAACATGCCATCCTAATTTTGTTAACTCATGAAAATGACTCCCTTTTTTCATTAAATTAAACCACCATGTTTCAATAACCTCTTTATATCATGCGATTATTCCAAAAAAGTTCAATGCAATTTTACTCATACTCAAAACCACTTTCACAAAATTGTGTTGGAGTTCTTGCCAATTCAATTATCAATATTCATGAAATTTGGGGAAATAGAATTTCCCTAGTTTACCTTATCCATGCATCAAATTGATTTGAAAACCACCGCTTAAAACATAATCAATGCATATGTAAACATGAAACATCACATAAACAACAATCATTCAAATACCCTCAACCGATATCCAAAAACCAATAGTTAAACCACATGGGTAACCATTTAAACACATTCTTTTAACTAAATAAGTTTTACGGAAGATATAGGTGCTTGAAATACCAAGTTTTATGGAGACAGTTCAACCCTTGAGCCCTTAGATGACCTACTTATGGGAAACCCTAAGTATCTTGCTTGAGAGAATTTAGAGATAATAGAGGGTGTCTTTGAAGTGTTAAAGTATGGAAAGAACGCCCCAAGGGTGTATTATGGCCGTGTTTATTAACCAGGGAAAATATGGAAATGTCTAAAGATCCCTCAGCTTAAAAACTAGAAAATTGTCGGTAGTGACTACGGGTCAGACTGTGACTCGTAATGACACATTTTGAAACGTCACCATGAATCGTAGCCAAGACAATGTTATTAGTCACACATAAGGTTGGTTGTACGACTTACATCATACGAATCATAAGGGGTCCCTAAAACTCATAATGTCCTAGTCTTCACCAGGATAGCAACAGTTGGAATATACACTGGTTTGACTAAGGTTGGTACATCACGACTCGTAATGAGTCCATATGACTTATTGGGAAATACTCGTACTCAGAATACAAACTTAGCCGCACACACTGGTTAGGCTATGATTTGGGTCCCTAACACCTGTCAAGACTCCCTATGACTCGTAAGGGGAGTCATAGTCTGGGCAGTAAGGATAAAATTTGAGAAAGTTTCAAGAACCAAAAATCTGACCTTTAATGAAGACATAAGGTATTTATTAGCTTAATTTAACATAGAGTACATCCACACTTACCTTTGATGAAGACAAAATTTTTTTTAAGAATTACACAAACCTCAAGCACGACTATCCGTAGCAGGAAACAAGATTGGGTAATTGGACTTCATGTCCTCCTCGTCTTCCTAAGTAGCTTCTTCATGCCTTTGGTTTCTCTATAGAACATTTAACGATGCCACATCCTTTGCTCACAACCGACAAACTTGCCGATCTAAAATCTTTATCAAAACTTCCTCAAAGGATAAAGAATCCAAGACACCCACACTTTCAAAAAGAACGACCAAGGAAGGATCACCTAAACACTTTTTCAACAATGCCACTTCGAAGACCGAATGAATGGAACCCAAACTCAAAGGCAATTCCAGCTCATAAGTTACCTTGCCTACTCACCTCAAAATATGAAAGGGATCAACTTACAATGGATTGAGCTTTCCCCCTTTTCCAAACTGCATCACTCCCTTCATAGGAGACACCTTCCAGAAAATCAAATCTTGTATCTTATACTCCAAGTCTGTAAGACCCCACTAAAATTCTAGATTAATTTAGTCCTTTAAGCTTTTTAAGGGGTCCCAGACTTAGAATATATTAGCTAAGTATTCAGACTTAGTATCATTTTATCCTTTGAAAGATGGAAATCTTAATTTCAGATCTTTACATCCCTTAAATGTTAATATTAGAGTTAATTCATAGTCAGGAAGGACAATAGATGTTCCCGAACGAGTTTTAGAATTTTTGGATCTCGTTTAGACTATGTTTGAGTGCCCAAAATAGTGGGTCGACGTGATCTCGATGCATTGCGTCGACCATTGCATTGATAAGATAGTTTTTCCTCAGCTTCAGTGCAAATTCCAGTGAAACAATGCAAACTCGATCTAGTGCATTGGCTATCGCATCTATGCCAATGACGTTGTTCGTTAGCCTGTGCATCGGTAACATAGTTTACAGGCATTAAAATGCCGTATCCTCAAGATTAATTAGGTTTTTTTGCCATGCCATTTATCCCCCAAAACATGAAACTAATCCCTTTAAAGAGCAATCACACTCATTCATTGCCAAAATTTCTCAAGAACAAAACCCTAGGTGTTCAAATTTCAAATCAAGAACTCACCATCAATCTCTCAGAATTCATCAACTAAGGTATGTGAAGTGTTCATCCAAGGGTCCCTTCCACCCTTGGAGTCCAAGGAACTATTTTTAAACTTCAAGTTTATGGATTTCATGAATTCGATATTGGGTTTGATTATGTTCAGGTTTACAATGATTAATTAGGATTCCAATTCATATTTTATGATACATTTCATGTGAGGTTAACTAATATGTATGTAATATATAAGGATCCTTGTAAAACCCTTGAAAATTTCCATGGGCTTTTGAATTATGATTTCTACTTATTGTTTAGTATTATATGCATATGTATGCTCACCAAATTCTTGATGAATTATTCATGTGAACTAATAAGGGAAAGAAATCATGTCATGCTAGCTTATTTGCAAGTAATACCATGCAAGAGTTTTATAAGAAAGATCATGTGATTCTTTATTTTCAATCTATCATGTCCTGGGGGTATTTAATACCTAACAATTTAGTTATTTACTTAGAGCCAGTGTCAGTTATGAAGTAATCTTAGTAGTGAATCGATCAGTAGAACCATCCAATTATAGAAACCTAGAAAATCTGAGTAGTATTTGTAATTCTATCACAAGACTCATTATAGACTTCAGTAGCAGTCTGTGCTCAGTCGGTTAATAGAATTCATTAGTATTCCATTAGTCCATAGAACTCAATGAACTTAGTTCAGTTCAGTCAAACAGTAATATCTGTAAGAGTTCAGTCTAGTCTAGTACAGACAAGAAATTAGTTTTGTGTCCATTCAATTTGGAGTAGGATTCAGCACCGAGCGAACTCAGGGATAGGGGAATTCTAATCAACAGAGGATTTGACCCTTAGTAGCAATCCTTGTGTTATAAAACTATGTAGCTAAAGTAGGTTGAGATATCTTCCTGCCAGATACTATGAGGGTTGATACATCTCATTTGAGTTTCCTACCAGCGAAGGTTGATGGAAGATCTTCCTATCAGAGAGGGTTAACTCACAGCTCGTCCTCCGTGGTACAATATGGACACCCTTACAAATAGGGTTATAGGTTGGAGTCCAATCAGACTAGCTAGGGACATGTCGGTTAGATGATTACCTCCCACAGTGTCAGTTTTGGAATAGAACTCAGTTCAGTTCTATAGATTCAGGACTATCAGATATAGTCACTTATCTCAATACAGAACTCATTATAGTTCAACAGAATTTGAGATAGTTTGATACAGTTATTCAAATAATCAGTAATACAGTATCAGTAAACTTAGGTATCAGTTATTAGTAGTCAGACTCAGTACTCAGTATTCTCATGATATCAATTATAGTCTATGTATTCATGGATGTACTCTTATTCAGTCATACTCATGTTATTCTGTTAGTATAGTTCATGCATATGAACCCATCCATTTTAGCCTACCTCACTAAGCATGCTAGTATATTCAAAGTAATTATGCATGCTTTTTTTGATATGATGTCTTATATCATAGGTTCAGATGCAAGGGCTCCAGAGCATCCTTAGCAGTTTAGAGCTTCAGTTTTTAGAGTAGTGGTGAGTCCTCATAGTTCGAGGACATGTTTGTTAGATTTAGTATTTTAGTATTATTTTTAGTAGTTGGAGTTAGTTAGGGACTTGTCCCATCAACCCCACAGTTCAGACAGTTTATAGGCTTTCAGACTACAGTAGTTTTAGACAGTTGTTCAATTTTATAGTACTTATGTTTAGTTTTGGTATTTTGATACCGCATTGAGATTTCTTTACAGATTTAAACCTTATAGCATATGTTTCTGCCTATTTCCGCAATCATTATAGTATTTATTACAAAGTTACTACAACAGGTACCAATCATGGGTTAGCTTGTGGTCCTTCAAGATTATGAGCACCATGTAGCATACAGGATATAGACTCGGGGCATTACAAACTTGGTATCAAAGCCTAAGGTTCAACAGTGTCCTAAAATGTTTAAAAACTACATCTAGTAAAGTCTTATGCATGGGTGTGTTGAGCTCCACACTTATGGACAAGAGGCTATGAGATGTTTAAGGAAAAGTTTCCTTTCTTTTAGTATTCATGTCGTGCGAGTGATCATGAGATACAGTAAAACTCATAGTCTAATATGCTTCTTCCTTTCACTAACAAAACATGCCTCCCAAAAGGACTAATGAAAGAAGAACTAGAAATTGGTCAGCACCTCAGCCCATTTAGGTAGATCCCCTAGATGAGCACGTCTCTCATGCAGAATTCAGGGTTGCATTCATTACTCTAGCCAATTCAGTCACAACTCAAAATGAATAGCCAGCTGCTGTTCGGGCCTACCCAGTGGCCAATACTTCTGCAGCAGGGATTTAAAACTTCATCTGAATGAATCCTCCCTTATTCATAAGTTCTAAGTCTAAAGATGATCCACAAGAGTTACTCGATCAGGTTCAGAAAGTCATAAATATCATGGGAGTGACTTCCAGTAAGAGTGATGAGTTATCCGCCTATCAACTACAAGATGTAGACCATACATGGTTTAAGCAGTGGAAAGTATACAGGGGTGCAGATGCAGAGCCTATAGAATGGGAAGTGTTTTTTATGGCCTTCTTAGATAAATTCTTCCCCTTAGAGCTGAAAGAAGCTAAAGTATTAGAGTTCATCAATATCAGGCAAGGCAGTTTGAGTGTGAAGAAGTATTCCCTAAAGTTTACTCAATTATCCAGGTATGCTCCCCATGTAATAGCAGATAATAGATCCAGAATGAGCAAGTTTATGTTTGGGGTATTGGGTAGAGTGGTTAAGAAGTGAAAGAATACGATGTTGATTAGGGAGATGGACATATCTAGGCTTATGGTCCATGCTCAATAGATTAAGGAATACAAACTTATGAAAAAGGAGAGAGAAAATAAGAAAGCCAGAATAGGTAGCTTTAGTTTTGCCCAACCAAAGTTAGAAGGTGGTTCGTTCTCGGTTTATTCAGAATTTTTCATCCCCAGTTCCATCTTCAGCTAGTACACCAGTACCAAGGTTCAGGAATAACAGTAATGATGTAGTGCCAGGCTATAAAATCTATAGTAGGGCAAGCAGTATTCATACTAATTTTCTTTACGAAAAATGTGGTAAGAATTATTAAAGTATGTGCAGAGCCTGCAGTGATATGTGTTTTGGATGTGGCAAGTCGGGTCACAGAGTCTGATACTATCCTAAGGCTGGCCTACAAAGTTAATAGTCATCCTTCAGCTCAGTCCAGTCGTTCGAATCAACAGCGTGCCTCTTCCAATACCACTAGTAGGCAATGTCCAAACAGACTCTATGTTCTTCAGTCCTGATAGGATTAGGAAATTTCTCCAGATTTGGTCACTGGTAGGTTACAAGTTTTCCATTTGCATGTTTACACTTTTCTAAATCTAGGAGCTTCTTTGTCATTTGTTATTCCATATAGAGCAGTTGATTTTAGAGTCATTCCCAAAATTTTACCAAAGCCTTTCTCGACCTCCACCCCGGTGTGTTAGTCTATCATAGCCTGACGGGTATACAGGAATGTCTGGTTATGATATCTCAGGAAGACAGGCTTTCATATTTCTCTAGTAATATTAGTATGTGCAGAAAATTAATGGGTGGAATGATGCCCAACCCATCTTTATCTCAGTTTAAAGTTTTGTACTTCAGTCATCACGATACCTACGCAGGCTTTAAGTCTCAGCTCCATGAACACAACTTATATTCATGCACTTTCCATAGACTCAGGGCATTACAAACTTGGTATCAGAGCCTAAGGTTCAACAGTGTCCTAAAAAGTTTAAAAACTGCATCTAGTAAAGTCTTGTGCATGGGTGTGTTGCGCGTCACACTTATGGACAGGAGGCTACGAGATGTTTTAGGAAAAGTTTCCCTTATTTAAGTATTCAAGTCGTGCGAGTGATCATGAGCTCTAGTAAAACTCACAGTCTAATCTGCTTTTTCTTTTCACTAACAGAACATGTCTCCCAAAAGGACTAATGAAAGATGAACTAAAAATCGATCAACGCCTCAGCCCATTTAGGTAGATCCCCTGGATGAGCACGTCTCTCATGCAGAATTCAGGGTTGCATTTATTACTCTAGCCAATTCAGTCACAACTCAAAATGAATAGCCAACAGCAGTTCGGGCCTACCCAGTGGCCAATACTTCTGCAGCCAGTATTTAAAACTTCATCTAAATGAATCCTCCCTTATTCTCAAGTTCTAAGTCTAAATATGATCAACAGGAGTCCTCGATTAGGTTCAGAAAGTCATAAATATCATGGGAGTGACTTTCAATGAGAGTGATGAGTTAGCCACCTATCAGCTACAAGATGTAGACCATACGTGGTTTAAGCAGTGAAAAGTAGTCAGGGGTGAAGATGTAGAGCCTATAGAATGGGAAGAGTTTTCTATGGCCTTCTTATATAAATTCTTCCCCTTAGAGCTTAAAGAAGCCAAGGTATTAGAGTTCATCAATCTCAGGCAAGGCAATATGAGTTTGAAAGAGTATTCCCTAAAGTTTACTTAGTTATCCAGGTATGCTCCCCATGTAGTAGCAGATAATAGATCTACAATGAGCCAGTTTATGTCTGGGTTATTGGGTAGAGTGGTTAAGAAGTGCAAGAATACGATGTTGATTAGGGAGATGGACATATCTAGGCTTATGGTCCATGCTTAATATATTAAGGAACAGAAACTTATGAAAAAGAAAAGAGAAAATAAGAAAGCCAGAATTTTTCAGCCCCAGTTCCATCTTTAGCTAGTACACCAGTACCAAGGTTCAGGAATAACAGTCATGATGGAGCGCCAGGATCTAAAACCCGGAGTAGTGCAAGAGGTATTCGTACTAATATACTTTACAAAGAATGTGGTAAGAATTATTAGAGTATGTACAGAGCGTGTGGTGATATGTGTTTTGGATTTGGCAAGTTGGGTCACAGAGTCTGAGACTATCCTAAGGCTGGCCTACAAAGTTAGCACAGTCATCCTTCAGCTCAGTCTCATCGCTCAAATTAGTAGGGTGCCTCTTCCAGTGCCACCAGTAGGCAACGTCCAAACATACTCTATGCTCTTCAGTTCCAATAGATTAGGAAAGTTCTCCAGATATGGTCACTGGTAGGTTATAAGTTTTCCATTTGCATGTTTACACTTTGCTAAATCCAGGAGATTCTTTGTCCTTTATTATTCCATATATAGCAGTTGATTTCAGAGTCAGTTCCAAAATTTTAGCAGAGCCTTTCTCGGCCTCCACCCTGGTGGGCCAGTCTATCATATCCTGATGGGTATACAGGAATATCTGGTTATGATATCTCAGGAAGACAGGCTTTCAGATTTCTGTAGTAATATTAGTATGTACAGAAAATTTATGGGTGGGAGCGATGCCCAACCCATCTTTACCTCAGTTTAAAGATTTGTACTTCAGTTATCACGTTACCTACACAGGCTTTATGTCTCTGCTCCATGAACACAGCTTATATTCATTCATTTTCCATAGAATCGTGTGCGTTTCAAGTTCTTAGTCCAAGAAGTTCCAGCTCACTCTATAGTATGAATCATGTTCTGTGAACACGAGAGTTCTAAACTTAGGTCATGCAGCTCATGACTTCTACACTTATGCCTTACAGTGTGTTCAGTCCTAGTTACCATCTGAAGCGTAGCCTCAGTTACAGTCTTGGTTAGAGTGTTAGTCTTAATCCAGTAATCAGATCAGAAACTCAGTTCAAGTTTAGGTTTGCTCGACCATAGCATACGGTTATCAGTCATTCAGTTATTCGTACTTCAGTAACTCTGTTTACTCATTATTTTAAAACCATGTTATATGTTTTGTCCTACATTCTTAGATAATACAGTTTTTTTGAATTCATGCTCAGTTATCTCATGTTAATCAGTCAGTCCCTTTCTCATATGCATAATACTCTACAGTTTCAGTCTATTTATGTAGACTAAGTATAGTTCAGCCTTGCAGGCCCAGTATTCAGCTATCAGTCATTTAGTTAATCAGATAAGTTAGTATGCTTAGGAATTTGTACAGTGCCCTTTGCAAATACTTTTTAGTAGTCCCAAGTGAAATGTCATACAAAAGTAGAGAGTAAAGTTGAGAGAGTATTCAAGGCATATGTCTAAGCTTGAAAATTTGTAGTTGAAGTGCATAAGTCTTAGTCACTCTATCTTAGATGATGATTCATAGGCCTCACCTTATATTACAGAATTCTAGCCACATTGTGATGTCTTATTCAGACAATGCCAAGCTCTACTTGATCCCTAAAGTTCTAGTTGAGAATAACTTTTTATTATGAGTTAGTTCGTAGGGCTAGTAATTCATTTTAGTAGTTAGACAAACAAATTCTTATGGTGTGGTTTTCCATTTTTTCATCTAGTTGCACTATCTGAAGTCTGATGAATGTAACTATTCTAAGATGGACCAACCAGGCAATTCTGTGTTCAACTCATTTCATGTATCATGCCCTAGTTTCAGGCCCCAGATATTCAGTCATGATTTAGTTCGTAGGTGTCTTATGCATAACCCTAGTTTTCCTAAGTATCTCAGCCAAGTTAGTATTCATTGGGGGGACATAATGTCCCAAGGGGGAGATGCACTATAACCCCGAGATTTCATGACCTAAACATCCCAATTCTCTTTACGTAACAAATCTAGTTTGGAGTACTGGGTACTCATAATTTGAACCTAAAGTTCCAATCTCTGCCGTAAGCCACGTATTCAAGGGGCTCAATTCATTTAATGATATACAGTTCATGCATTGCATTCCAGTCTAAGTCCTATTCTATGTTCCTATTCATGCATACTCCAAAAAAAATAATCTTGGGTTCATGAGTATATTTTAGTTTAAGTACTAGTTTTTCCTTGAACTTACTCAGTTTCATATTCATATTACCTTTACAATCTTGGTATCCGTTACCATTGCATATTCATTCTCTTGTGATTCAATCCAGTCATGTACCCATGCATCAGATATGCATGTTTAGTACATATATATATGAGAAAATCAGATTATTAATATTCCTAGTTATGTATTCATAAATCATGTTCAACTATGTACTCATGTATCAGATCTGATGTTTAGTATGAAATCCAGTATATTAGTAATCTCAGTCATGAAATCATGTTTCAGTTGTGTATGTCTAGTCTCTAAATTTGGTCAACTAGTATTCCCAGCTTAGTTATTCTCATTTGAGGATGAATGTTCCCAAGGGGGAGATATTGTAAGACCTCACAAAAATTATAGATTAATTCAGTCCTTTAAGTTTGTTAAGGGGTCCTAGACTTAGAATGTATTAGCTAAGTATTCAGACTTCATGCCATTTTAGCCTTTGAAAGCTGGCATTATTATTTCGAGACCTTTACATCCCTTAAATTTTGATATTAGAGTTAATTCATGATCATGAAGGTCAATAGATGTTCCCGGACAAGTTTCAGAATTTTTGAATTTCGTTTAGACCATAATTAAGGATCCAAAATAGTGGGTCAATGCGATCTCAACACGTGGTAGTTGTAACATAGATGCCAATGATACGGTTCATCAGTCTGTGCATCGGTAACACAGTTTATAGGGATTAAAAGGTCCCATCCTCAGGGTTAATTAGGTCACGTCCCACGCCCTTCAGCCCCCAAAACATAAAATTAAACCCTTTAGAGAGCAATCATACTTATGCATTCTCAAAATTTCTCACGAACAAAACCCTAGGTGTTCAAATTTAAATTAAGAACTCACCATCAATCTCTCAGAATTTATCAAGTAAGGTATGTGAAGTGTTCATCCAAGGGTCCCTTCCACGCTTGGAGTCCAAGAAACTATTTTCAAACTTCAAGTTTATAGATTTCATGAATTTCATGTTGGGTTTGATTATGTTCATGTTTATAATAATTAATTGGAATTCAAATCAATGTTTTATGATACGTTTCATGTGAGGTTAACTGATATGTATGTAATATCATGAGGATCCATGTAAAATCCTTGAAATTGTCCATGGGGATTTGAATTATGATATCTACTTGTTGTTTATTGTTATGTGCATATGTATGCTTACCAAGTTCTTGATGAATTGCTTATTTGAACTAATAAGGGTAAGAAATCATGTCATGCTAGCTTATTTACAAATAAGTCCATGCAAGAGTTTGATAAGATGTATGTATAGATGCATTATGAATTCAATGTGCATGCTTATGCTAAGCAAGATCATGTGACGCTTTATTTTCATGCTATCGAGTCCTGGGGTATTTAATACCAGACAATTTAGCTGTTTACTACAGCCAGTATCAGTTACGAAGTAATCTTAGTAGTGACTAGATCAGTAAAACTCAGCCAGTTATAGAAACCCAAAAAATCTCAGTAGTATTTGTAATTAAGTCATAGGACTCAGTGTAGACTTCAGTAGCACTTTGTGCTCAGTCAGTTAATAGAATTCAGTAGTATTTCGTCAGTCCATAGAAATCAGTGAACTCAGTTTAGTTCATTCAACTAGTAATATCAGTAAAAATTCAGTTCAGTCTAATACAGACTAGAAATCAGTTCCATATCCATTCAGTTGGGAGTAGGATTTAGCACCAAGCGAAACCAGGGATGGGGGCATTCCTATAAACAGAGGATTTGACCCTTACTAGCAATGCCTATGTTACAAAACTACGTAGCCAGCATAGGTTGAAATATCTTAATGTCAGATACTATGAGGGTTGATATATCTCATTTAAGTTTCTTACCATGGAAGGTTGACGAAAAGCTTCCTATTAGAGAGGATTAACTCAAAGCTTATCCTTACCCGTGGTACAGTATTGACACCCTTTCAATTGGGGTTACATGTTGAACCCTAATCATATTAGAAAAGGGTATGTCGGTTAGATAATTACCTCCCATGGTCTCAGTCTTAGTTTCGAAATAGAACTCCGTTCAGTTCTAAAGATTCAGGACTATTAGATATAGTCACTCATCTCAGTACGGAACTCAGTATAGTTCCACAGAATTTGGGATTATTTAATACAGTCATTCAGATTATCAGTAATACAGTATCAGTAAACTCAGGTATCAGTTACTAGTATTCAGACTTAGTACTCAGTATTATCACGATCTCAGGTATAGTTTTTGTATTCATTTATGTACTCTTATTCAGTCATACTTATGTTATTTAGTTAGTATAGTTCATGAAAATGAACCCATTCATTCCAACCTACCTCACTAAGCATACCAGTACATTAACTCCACTGTTCAGACAGTTTAGAAGCTTTCCAAACTACAGTATTTTTAGATAGTTGTTCAGTTTTATAGTACTTATGTTCAGTTATGGTATTTTTATGCCGCATTCAGATTTATTTATAGATTTGAACCTTATGGCATACGTTTCCACCTATTTTAGCAATCATGATTGTATTCATTACAAAGTTATTACAGCAGGTGCCAATTATGAATTAGCTTAGGGTCCTTCAGGATTATGAGCACCGTGTAGTATCCATGGTACAAACTCAGGGTGTTACAAAGTCCCTTTATCTTACATCCGCATAGGACCTTTGGAGACTTTGGTTGGTTTTATTCCTATCCCGAATAACCTTCACCTTTTCCATAGCTTGGTGAACCAAATTGTGACCATTCAACTTATTCTCACCAATCTTGAACCACCAAATAGGAGACCTACACCTCCTATCTACAAAGCCTCTAACGGACCATCCTAATACTCGAGTGATAGATCATATTATACACAAAATTAATGAGAGCTAAATGGTCAACCCAACTACCACTAAATTAATCACACAAGACCTCAGCATATCTTTCAAAGTATGTATCATCCTATCCACTTGTCTATCCTTCTGAGGGTGGAAAGCAATGCTAACTTTCAACTTAGTCCCCAAAATTCACTGAAAGGAATGCTAAAAATGAGATGATAATTGAGTACCTTGATTAGATATGATGGAAACTGAAGCACCATGCAACTTCTCGATCTCCTTAATGAGGAGCTTAGCATAATGATCCACTGAATAATTAGACCTCACTAGCAAGAATTTAGAGGACTTAGTCATCCTATCCACATAAACACAAAAGGAATTAAACCGGTGATGGGAACGTGGAAGAGATATAAAGCAATCCATATTAATTACTTCCCTTTTCCACACAAGAAATTCAATCTCCTGAGATAACCCACCAGGCCTCAAGTGCTCTACCTTCACTTGGTTATAAACCAAACACTTGTCCACAAAATTGGCCACATCCCTCTTTAAGTTATTCCATAAATAAATTTATTTTAAGTTATGATAAATCTTCATCGAACCAAGATAAACAGTGTACCTTGACATAAGCTTTAGCCAAAATCCTCTCTCACAGCCCATCAACTTCTAAAACACATAACCTGCCATTATAACTAAAGATACCATCACCAAAAATCTCAAAATCCATCACCTTCTAGGGAAGCACATCATCCTTGATCTACATTAAGATATGGTGCAAAACCTTTTTCTTCTTTACCTCAGCACTAAGAGAGGACTTCTCCACCTCTTGTACAATCATACTACCATTCTCATAGTCCAAGAGACAACTCTAAAATTAGCCAAACGGTGAATATCCTTCACCATTCCTCCCTTCTCCTCATCTTTATAAGATAAGCCTCCCATAGATAACCTGCTAAGAGCATCAGCAACCACATGCCCCAGAGAAGCATAATTTGTATACATTATTAACCCTTATGATATTTTAAAGTGGATTTCCTAAAGTCTAAGCAAGAGAATGACAGTAGTATTTATCATTGATTTGGCTATGATTCCAAGGTCTCATTCCCCAGAACTACGTGCCACTATAGAATTAAGATTAAGTGTCCGAAGTGGGATAAGTCAGTGATCACTACAGATAATGTTATACTTCTTGGAAAAAGTATGACACCTCTTCCCAACGTGAGGTTTTCCCCTTAGGAGAATATAATGTTAGCCATCATAATAGCTCACATAGTGTATGTTGGTTGGAAGAACCTCCCAAATTCCCTAAGTTCTAAAATAGAATAACAGAACAACTTTTAAAAATTAAGTATAAAGGCTAACAATTTTACTCAGATATTGTCTTACATAAGACATTAGTTATCAAATTTCAACTTTTAGTTTTCATATGATAAAGGTGAGTCCTTTTTCAATTAGCTAGCATGATTTGAAACCTGAATAAGACTATAGCTTTTTAGAACTAAGTGTGCTGGCTCATATAATTACCTTTATTCTTTAGTTCTCATGATTTATGAATTCACAATTTTGATTACTCAAGCCAAGGTGAGTCACTTATACTTAGCATGTAGTTTTTTGATAGTTTCTATGAATAGTGGATTATTGTTTTACTTATGCATTCACCCCCATATGCTCAGTACATTCCAAAAGTATTGATTCACATATACATCTATGTTCTATATTATTTAATAATGTAGTTACCAGTTGTTGCATGCACATCATAATCAAATAGTTGTAGGTTCCAGCCAGCAGGTAATGAGTCCTACTTTGGGGACTTTAGTTAGATGTTATTCATGTACTTTACTTTGTTAGTCATACATGATGATTAATGCTAATTGGATTCACATCCTAGCTATTTAAGTCAGTATATTAAAGGCTTCATAGATGTCAGTCAGAGTCTGTCATAAAATTTAAGTTTCTCTTTTCAGTTTTATCAGAATGTAAAAAATTCAAGTATTGTATTTTTCCCAGATAATCATGATTATGTTTCTGTATAGTAAACTTATATTTTATATATATTTAAATTAGTTTCATAGTAGTATGCCAGTTCAAGGCCTAGCTTGGGACCACTTGTGGTCCTAAGCACCATGTGACATCAAAGGGGTAGCCTCACTACGTTACAAACTTGGAATCAGAGCTAGGTTCAAGTGTCCTAGGGTGTCTATGAAGCCGTGTCTAGTAGAGTATTGTGTAATACTGTGGAGATATCTTTATTTTTCTTCGAGAGGCTATAGGACATTTAAGAAATGTCGCATTTCCTTCATACTCTAGATCATGTTGTAAAGTTCTACTCTCCAAAAAAAATTCTATCGATTCATGTGTTATGCCACAATTCTCCATCTATGTCACATTCTTGAGAAAACATGATTAGCAAGTTCTAATTCCTCATAAGATGATGCTCTCAATTCTAGTATCAGTAACTGCAAATATCAAACAAGGGGTTATGTCCTCATCATATGAGTTATTCAAGTCAGGAGTTATGTCATCACCATATGATTTTTTCAAGTTAGGAATTATGTTCTTCAAGTCAAGAGTTATGTACTCACCATATGAGTTGTTTAGTTAAGACAGAATAGGATATGTTTTCACATTTCCTCCTTATTCCTTCATTATAGATAGTGATCATAAGAGGAGATAGTATGAACCTAGATTGCTGAATAGAGTTTGCATTCGAGTGATATTACAACCTGAAGTGTTATGATTCATAAGTAGTAGAACCTTCATACAGTTGGAAGTATGTGTATAAAAGTGTAGGGACAAGAAAAGTGGGAATGACGATTGATAGAAAGTATAGAGACCAACTTATGTATGATTTCAAATATTTATTAAGGTGATATGTCCTTGTGAGTTAGTTTAGTGGAAGGTAAAGAAGGAGTTATTAGTTAAGGTGAAGTGTTGTTTGCTTGAAGTAGGGAAGGAGTTATTGATGGTATTTATTGTGTTAAGAAAATGTATAGAATATTAAGAAAGTTTTAGGTAGTTGAGTATTGTTAATTTAGGATTCCCTTAAGGTTACAAAAAGGAGTTTAGTTGAAACTTATAGAGTTAGGAAAGTAATTTAGGTGTATAGATGGGTAAATTATCGGAATGTGTAGAAGGGGGATGTGCTAGCAAATTCTAATAAGGTATGCTATAGGATTGTGATCAATTAGTATTGTTATGAGGTTCTAGTGGACTAGTATTTCTTGATGTTTTACTTTATAGCCCCCAAGTTAGAATAGTATATAAGGTTGTGTTGTTGATCATGCCCAGAACTAGATACTAAGTTGGAATAGTGGATGATCGTCAAGGTAGAAATAATGATTGTGTAGTTAGTGATGCTAGTTATATGGAATTGATCTAATAGGCTTGAACAGTGTATGCAAGAGTTTAAGTTCGTGTATTCATAATTAAGTATGATGTAGAGGTATGCCCAAGGTAATATGGAGTTGCATTATTTTCAAAGTTTATTATGTATTGTATGTGGTTAATAGTACCCATGAGTGGTTAAGTATAAGAAGGCTAGATATAGCGTACATGTTGTTCGTAGTAGATAATTTGAGGGGTTAGGGATAGTTGGTGGTGACTCTTTCCAGTATAATTTTGATTCTTATGATTTGGGAAGGATATAATTTTGAGATGCGATCTTGGTAGTCTATGATTATGTGTTTAGTAAGGAAAGTATGTTTGTCGAGTTAATAGAGTGTAATTTTATAATGATGACTATTAAATCTAAAGGAAGTTAAGGGTGGTATTTACTAAGAGAGTGACCAAGAATTAAATTAGTATGGTTCATTGAAGGTTTGGGTTGAGCTAATAGACATAAGAGTTGAAGCTCTAGATGATGTGAACTCAGGTTGTGGTGATACTCATGAAGATTCTAATCTAGTAAGATTTCAAGTTATTACATGATGTTTCTTTTTGGGGCTATATAAATCCAAGAGTTAAATCTCAGAAGGAGTTAGTAGAAGTGAGTAATTTTTATGTGTAGTGATATACCCAGACTCTAGAGTAAAGTGATTGTAGTTAGATTAGAGTTTAGTAAAGGGTCCCACAGACTTAGAGTGATGTCTTAAAGCTAAGGGGGAGTTGGTACAATGAGTAACCAAGGAAGGCTTTGATATTCTAGTAGTGATGCGAGTGTAGTGTAGAAAAACAATAAGGGAGGATGATGCCCGACCCATTATCATCTCAGCACAAAGTCTTATACTTTAGTTATCACGATATCTACTCATGCCTTCCATGTTAACTCTATGACCACAGTTCATATTTATGTACCTTATAGAAGAATCATGTATAGTTCCAATTCCAGTATAAGGAACTCCTGTTCACTCAGCAGTCGGAGTCATATTCCCTAAATTATGAACTCCAAATTCAAGCCATGCAGATCATGACTCATGTACTCATGCTTTAAGTATGTTCAGTTTTAGTACTCATGGAACACTCTTAATGATCAATTAAATTTAGATTTATATCGTATATGTCCTCAGTTTAGATCTCTTTAATTAATCTATGCCTTTGACATTTTATTCCCCAGGCCTCAACAAAGTGTCAAAGTTATGTATAGTATTCTCTTGAGCCTCAGGTCCTCATGTGTTAACCCTCTAGTGACCTCTTATTATCTTAAGATAGTGGTGATAATAATGGATAAGCAATGGTTTATTGAGAGGGAGTTGATGAACCTTATTACGAAAGATTAATTATGCTTTTCTATGTAAGGCTAGAGGATGAGGGAATATTGAGGTAACTCTTTGGTATATGTCATAGTTAGTTGAGAATTCTGGGTATGTCTTCTTTATGCATAGTGTAAGAAAGTTGTTGTTCATAGAGGTTTAGAGAATATGTGGAGTGTGTCTTTATGGGTGGTTGTCTTGAAGTTCATATGTGGCTATAATGATAGGCTTGAATGTCATGTTAGGATGTAAGTAGAGGAATGCTATATATGCTAGTGAATCCATAGTAAAAGTTCAGATTTAGTCATTGAAGTGGTAAGGCATGTTATGCTTAGTCTGTGAGCTCTAAAGAGACATGGAAGATTGAATCATGTGGTTTAGACTAGTATTATGGTGTGGTGTGTTGTACCTTGTGATTTTGAATTAGTCTTGATCTTGGTGATAGGATTTATCTTAGTTTAGACTTTAGTAGATGGATTTATCAATGCCTATGTTAGAATTCTATGTTGTATCAAATAAGTATGGTATCTAAGAAGGAGAGTATAGTTGGTGGAGCCTTTGAGAAGTGTTCCCAAGCTTGAAATTAAGAACTTTCTCTACCTAAGCCCTAGTAATTCTATCCTAACTTATGAGTTATATGTCTATGTCCTATGTTACAAAGTTATAGCCATGTTACGACTCCTTATTCAGATATCTTATTTAGATCATGCTCAAGAATTCTTTTCTCTATAATGTTATTAAAACTTTTTAGAAAGTGCATTGAAGAAATACTACAGTTGAGTATAAGCTTTCAGTATGATTCAGTCCGCATAGCCTGCAATCCATTTTAGAAATGAAGCAGATAAGCTCTTATAGATTTCGAGCTTTCCATTTAGTCTTACTACCCAAAATTTCACGAGTAAGGCCATTCTATGAGGTAAAATGTTCGCATTCATGAAAATTATGAATTCAGTTAGTTCATGCATCATGCATCAGTTTCAAATTCAGCTATTTAGTCATGAGTCTGGTCATAAGTGTTAAGTGCATAACCTCAGTTTTCCAAGTATTCTATCTGAGACACGGTAATATGTTTGTATGACCTTGGGCTCACTATATCATGGTTTATTCTTTAATAAGGCATCACTTCGCAGTTAAATATGTATGATTTTATCATGAACACTTCAAATGAGTACTAAACTCTAAGCATGAATCAGCTCCTTATATTAAGTAAAGTCACGTCAGCTCAGAAATCAGCCTCATGATGAAAGTTTTAATGTTTTAACTTAGTTGTACCCTTTCATAGAAGACATATAATGTCTACATTATTCCGTATTTCTAAGACTTCACTGAGTTCCTGTCCATCATTCGAGGATAAATGATTCCAAGGGGGAGATGATGTAACACCCCATATTTTTGGGCTAGACTTTGAAGCATCGTTCTTACGTGTGTAAACTATAATCCCATAATTTACTTTTTAATTCATGTCTCATGATATGTATCCTAGTGTGTGAAGTGCTTTCGAGCTGAAAAATATTCATAGTAATCACTTAGAACCAAGTTGAGCTAAGAGCCTTTGATCCGTCCAAAGTTTGGTATTCGATTCTACAAGGGTCTATGTGGAACGTGTATAACTTTTGATATACGTAGAATTTTTTGCGCTCAGGACACACCAAAGTGTAGATAATTGAGTTATATTTCTAATGGTGCCAATTTTACCATAATCCGATACATACGAAAAAAGTTATGAACTTTTTTGTGAGAGACAGTGAGGGATCGCGATAGCCCCGCACCACGAGGGCTATTCAACCCAACTAGGTGTCGCATCGCGAATGCTTCTTAACCCGACTAAGCGTCTTTCCACGATGGTTATTTCCACGATAAAAAAAGGACAAGGGAAGTTTAGTCCTTTCCCCTCAAGCCCAGCGATCCAAACATGATGTATAACTCAGAAAGGGGCATTATTTGCACATCTTCCTTACTACAACTCACGTAAAAACCCTCCCCTTTCCCATAAAAAAAGTTTAGAGTTTTATCTTAAGAACACAAACAATTCAAGCTTCAATTTCAAGATTCCTTCAAGAAATCTAAGATTTAAAGCTTCAAAGTTCAATAATTCTTCAAGAAATATCAAGAATAAAGTTTCTTTCACAAGTTCATCATTCAAGTTCCAAGATTCAAGCTTTCTTCACAGTTCAAGAAAATTAAGGTATGTGGGGTTATGAACAAGGATACTCCTTTCATCCTTGATCCCAAAACTTGATATTTATTTAAGAATTTATATTTTTTAAATTAGGGTTCATAGCCAATTATCATTATTTAAAGATTATGATGTTATAGGTGATTTAAGTGTTGAATTGCATGTCTATTTTTACATCTTTATGTGTGTGATATGATTTTTTCAGATTTCCAATTGAGTTTTAAGCAAGATATTGCGATTCTCTATTTCACTATCTTGATATTGTTAAAGTATTTCAAGAAGTATATTGAGCATGACATTTTTCTATGAATTTGCAAGAGTTTAAATCATGGGTTTTAAGCCCTAAGTCTAAGTATTGATATTTGAAGAACATTACGATTTTAAGCCTTTTTTGTAAGTTGTTTACCAAGATTTAATAAAGAAATTGATTTTTAGATCCTATGATAAGATAAGGAATCCACATTGTTTATACAGTTTGAGAATTAAAGAAAGAGAAGCACAATTGGTTTTCATTACAAAGCCTTATGCTATGTTAAAGTGGATTTCCTAAAGTCTAAGCAAGTGCTAGCATCAATTTGGGTATGATTCCAAGGTCTCATTCCCCAGAACTACGTGGAAATGTAGGATTAAGATTAAGAGTCCATAGTGTTATAAGTCAGTGATTACTATAGATAATGTTATACTCCTTGGCAAGAGTATGACACCTCTCCCCAACGTGAGGTTTCCCCCTTAGGGAAACATAACGTTGGACATCATGATAGCTCACATGGTGTATGACGGTTGGAAGAACCTCTTAAAGTCCCTAAGTCTTAAAATATAATAACAGGATAACTTTTAGAAATTAGGTGTACAGGCTCACAATTTTACTCAGATATTGTCTTACACAAGACATCAGTTATCAAATTTCAGCTTTCAGTTTCGTATGATAAAGGTGAGTCCTATTTCACTTAGCTAGTATGATTTGAAACCAGAATAAGAATACATCTTTTTAGAACTAAGTGTGGTGGATCACATAATTACCTTTATACTTTACTTCTCATGATTTATGATTTTACAAATTTGATTACTCAAGCCAAGGTGAGTCACTTACACTTAGCATGCATTTTTTTGATAGTTTGTATGAATAGTGAATTATTGTTTTACTTATGTATTCACCCCCATATGCTCAGTACATTCCAAATATACTAATTCATATATATATCTATTTGCTATATTGTTTAATAATGTAGGTACCAGTTTTAGCATGCACATCATAATCAAATAATTGCAGGTTCCAGCTAGCAGGTGATTAGTCCTACTTTGGGGACTTTAGTTAGATGTTATTCATGTACTTTACTTTCTTAGTCATATGTATTGATTAGTGGTAGTTGGAGTCGCGTCCCATCTATTTATATTCAGTATAATAAAGGCATCATAGATGTCAGTCAGACATGTAATTTCAGTTCCTCTTTTCTATTTTATTAGAATATAAAATTATGCCAGTATTGTATTTTTCCCAGATTTCATCATGATTATGTTTCCACACAATAAACTTAATTATTTTATACATATTTGAATCAGTTGCTTAACAATATGCTAGTTTAGGGGTTAACTTAGGATCACTTGTGGTCCTAAGCACTATGTGATGTCTAGAGGGTAGCCTCGGGGTGTTACACTTTCCATGTTCAATAACACACAACCCAGTCCCACCAGGGATGCATCACAATAACAAAAAAACCATTGCTACCCTATGGTAGAGTCAACATCGGAGCAGAAGTTAACTTATCTTTCAGCTTCTCAAAGCTACCCTTAAAAACATCCAAGCATAAGAACTTCACCTTCTTCTGAGTTAACTTAGTCAATGAGGCATCAATAGAAGAAAAGTTTTCCATAAACCTGCTATAATAACTGGCTAAACCCAAGAAGCTCTAAATGTCAGTTAGAGTTGTGGGTCTAGGCCACTTCTTAACCATCGCAACTTTCTGTGGATACACCATGATCCCTTCACTAGAAACAACATGACCCATATAGGTCACAATATTTAACCAGAACTCACACTTTTAGAATTTCAAGTACAACCGCAGATCTTTCAAGGTTTACAACACAAGGCAGAGTTGATCGGCATGATCCACCTCACTCTTGGAATACACCAAATATCATCAATAGACACAATTATGAACAAATCTAAGAAATAATAGAATACCCAGTTCATAAGATCTATAAATGCCATCGGTGCATTAGTCAAACCAAAGGACATAACCAAAAACTCAAAATGGCCATACTAGGTTCGAAAGGAAGTCTTAGGAATATCCACTTCCCTAATCTTCAATTGATGGTAACCCGACTGAACATTAATCTTTGAAAAGTACTTAGCACCCTGAAGCTAATCAAAGAGATCATTGATCCTAGGAAGCGGATACTTGTTCTTCAAAATCACCTTATTCAACTAGCGGGAATCTATACACATCCAAAGAGACACATCCTTCTTATGCACGAATAGAACCGAAGCACCTAAAGGATAAATACTAGGGTAAACAAAACCCTTATCTAAAAGATCTTTTAACCGTGTCTTGGGTTCTTTCAACTCAATAGGATCCATTCTATAAGGGGGGATAGAAATAGGACAACTGTCTGAAAGAAGATCAATTCCAAAATCAATTTCCTTATCAGGAGAAATACTAGGAAGGTCATCACGAAATCTTTAGGAAACTCATAGACCACAGGGATAGACTTCAAAGAAAGATCATTGGATCTAGAATCCTTAACATGCACTAGATGGTAGAGGCACCCCTTGGAAATTTATTTTTTGGATCTAAGATATGAAATGAACCTTTCCTTATGCATTAGGGAACAACCTTCCCACTAATCACCGGCTCATTAGGGAAGTGAAAATTGACCTTCGGGTCCGACAATCAAGAGACACATAGCATGAATGAAACCAACCCATCCTCAAAGTCACATCAAAGTCTAACATGTCTAACTCTATCAGATCCATCAAGGTCTTCCTACCACAAACCAACATCACATAGCCCCTACAGATCTTTTTAGACGCAATAGAGTCACCTACCAGGGTAGACACAAAGAAGGAATTCAAAATACACTCAAGATCAAAACCAAAATAAATAGCCATATAAGGGATCACAAAAGAGAGGGTGGACCCAGGTGAAGTAGAAAATATACATCACGAGAGAAAAATTTGCAGTATACCTGTAACAACACTGAGGTGCGCCTCAGAATCCTAGCGGGTAGAGAGAGCCTACAGACTGTTTTGACCAGTGCCAAAGCCAGAAGTAGAATCAGCACCCTTTAGTGCAAGAGCTGATAAAGTAGCAATAGGGATCTTATTTTCCCCGGAAGCAACTCTAAAGGATAATACCTCTGCATATGACCAGTCTGACTTAATATAAATCACTTGTTCCTCCCTTCTTCACAAACACCACGATGCACCTGACTATAAAATATTCAATGGGAATATGATGGAGCTGACTGAGCTCTACTAGCCTAAGGATTGGCACCCTGTTCTTAAGGACCAACACTATTTTGAAAACGATGATCACCTAATGGTTATGGATAAGAAGCAGTAGCCATAGATTTATGAACCAAATTGTCCCACTGCTTAAACCATTTTCCAATATCTCTACCACTCTATTGCTGACCTTTACCCTGATCCGAATATCAAAACTTCTTATTCTTCCTTTCACTCATTTTTGCTTGCTTCTTTTTTTCCTCATCCAATTATTGAATATGCACTGCTAATCTAGAGATGTCCATATCCTTGTTTAATAAGGCAGCCTTGTTTTCAAAGATCAAATCTCGGGACAACCCAGAAGCAAACTTCCCTATTCTATCCCTCATGCTAGACACTAATTCCAGATCATAGTGTGACAAATGGTGAACCTTCAAGTCATACTCCTTTACTATCATCTTGTCTTCCTTCATATTTATGAATTCCTCAAGTTTTGCCTCCCTCCATTCTTGAGAAAAGAAGCAATCAAAAAATATACTAAAGAAGTTATCTTACAAAGTAGACTCAGTATCATCACCCCTAGACTGGTCTCATTCCTTATACCACTGATACGTCGTATCCGTCAACTGATAAGTAGCAAACTCTACACCCTCCACATCAGTAGCATGCTACACGAAAAATATTTTCCATCGCGTCAATAAAATTTTAAGGATCATCCTCAACTTTAGAACTAGTGAAAGTCATAGAACTCAACCTCATAAACTGTCCAACCCTAGTGGCCTAATAAGATCGAGCAATAGAAGATACACGCTCTGTTTGAGAGGCCACCAACTGGGCAAGTAAATGGATCGACTAGCTAAACTAAACATTAGACACATTAGCTTAAGGTGCCCAAGGAGGGCTTGGAGAAATAGGTTGAACTCCATGTAAGGCAGTACAATCGGGAGCTGGAGCTCTAGATTGGGTCTAAACACCATAAATAGTTTAAGCTCCATCGATTTTATCCTCATACGGGACAAAATAAATTTTATGAGTATCAGATCTTTTGAAAGTGATGATATAAAAATCAAATATACGAGAATTAGAGGAGATTTCAAGATCTTAGACTCTATAGCTCGAATTAGAAAAACAAGAAAGGGAAAGATTCCTAAATGTCTAATATCCTCTCCCTTATAAATGTGGCACACTAAACACCTAGAAAAGCGACTCTACTTGACACAACTTTGTGGATAACCAATGACACCAAATGTAGGCTCTAATACAAACTTTGTCATGACCTAAACCAGGGCCTAGCCGTGATGGGTATATTAAGTCCACCATGGACTAGAGACCACCCCCTATTCCTAGCCAAAAATTGACACACTACCAAACAGTGGTTAAATTTCAAACATATAACAAGTTAGCATAAGTTAAGCTTAAATAATTTAAGATATGTATATGATCGGTAATCGTCAACCAACCCAAAACAACCAATAAAGTGTTAGGATATGCCCCTGGCCCTGCCAATGACAATGACAATATTGATGATTATATTAACTCTCAATTCTAATCTATAAATGTGAACTAATGAGATGTCTAAGTCTTTTAGAGAATGGAAGCTCATGAATTCACCACCAATAATTAATGAACTGAGTTGATCCACCTAACACGGCATAGGAAAAGCAGAAGTATCTTCGATGCCTGTATCGCATGGGGATACAGCATCCGGAGATGGTTAATGGGTTGAGCACTAGCATGTAACTCAAGAATAAGGAATAAATTAAAGCCAAGTCAAATCCATTTCAAAACTATGTGAGCATCATCATATACATATATAAATAATATAACGGGAAAAGGAAAAAGGCTTAGCATGCACATTAAAACTTTATCCTAGATTTGTGTAGGTCAACCGTCATAAAAAGTAACCCACGGGATATAATATGGGGGACTCAAACCTCCCAATCATATAATAAGGTAGCTACCCAGTTATTTAGACCCCGCATTGGCAATTATGGTTTCCAGAGCTGGTCCTTCTGGACCTCCACTTTTACAACTTAGCTACACGAACCTCTTTTAAGCCCTATTAAAACATTTATCACACAGTCCCAAAATCTTAATTAGGATTTCATCATAGAACTAGGAATTTAGACACCTAAATTTTCCAAGGGAACGACCAAGGAAGGATCGCCTAGGCACTTTTTGAAATTGCCACATAGAAGACCGGATGAATAGAACCCAAAATCGAAGGCAATTCCAACTCATAATCCACCTTTCCTACTTGCCACAAAATATAAAAGGGACCAACATACCGGGGAATGATATTTCCCCTTTTTCCAAACTACATCATTCCCTTTATGGGAGATACTTTCAAGAATAGCAAATATTCTACATTAAACTCCAAGTCCCTCCGTATTACATTTTCATAGGACCTTTGGAGACTTTGGAAAATCTTAAACCTATCCTAAATAACCTTTACCTTCTCCATAGTTTGGTGAACCAAGTCGGGACCATAAAACTTATTCTCACCACCCTCGAATACCTAATAGGAGACCTACACCTCCTGCAAAATAAGGCCTCAAACAGAGACATCCTAATACTCGACTGATAGTTATTATTATATACAAACTCAACGAGAGGAAAATGGTCAACCCAAATACTACTAAAATTGATCACACAAGACCTTAGTATAGCTTTCGAAGCGTGTATCATCCTCTCCACCTATCCATCCATCTAAGGGTGGAAAATGGTGCTAAGGTTCACTTTAGTCCCCTAAGTTCATTGAAGGAAATGCCAAAAGTGAGATGAGAACTAAGTATCTCAATTAGATAAGATGGAAACTGGAGCACCATGCAACTTCACGATCTCCTCAATGAAGAGCTTTGCATAATCCTTCACTGAATATTAGTCCTCACTGGCAAGAAGTGAGTGGACTTAGTTATCCTATCCATGATGACTCAAAAGGAATCAAACTGGTGATGGGACCACGGAAGAGTAGTAATGAAATCCATATTAATCACTTCCTATTTCCACAAGGGCAATTCAATCTCTTGAGATAACCCACCAGGCCTCAAGTGGTCCACCTTCACTTGCTGACAAACCAAACACTTAGCCACCAAATTGGCCACATCCCACTTTAAGTTATTCCACCAATAATTTCTCTTAAGTCATGATAAATCTTCATAGAACCAGGATGAAGAGTGTAGCTCAACTCATGAGCTTGGATGAGCTTTAGCCAAAATCCATTAACATTTTGAACACATAAGCTGCCATGGTACCTCAAGACACTATCATTACTAATCTCCAAAGACATCACCTTCTAGTGACCTACATCATCCTTAATCTGTATCAAGATAGGGTCTAAGACCTATTTTTTCACCTAGAACCAAGAGATGACTTCTCTACCTCTTATGTAATCACACTACCATCATTAGAGTCCAAGAAATGAACTCTAAGATTAGAAAATGGTGAATATCCTTCACCAATCCTCTTTTCACCTCATCTACATGAGATAAGATTCCCTTGGACAACCTGCTAAGAGTATCAGCAACCACAGTAGCTTTACCTAGATGATTATAGACACTCATGTCATAGTCTTTGAGCAAGTCAATCTATCTCCTTTGCCTGAGGTTCAAACCCTTCTAGGTGAACACATACTGCAAACTCTTATGGTCTGAGAAAATATCAACATAGACTTTATACAAATAGTGAGGCCAAATCTTCAAAGCAAAGATCATAGCCAACAAATCTTAATCATGAGTTAGATAGTTCTTCTTATATACCTTTACCTGCCTAGAAGCATATGCAACCACCTTACAATATTGCATCAACACACAACCGAGCCTCATCGGGGATGCATCACAATAAATAACAAAACCATTAGTACCCTCAAGTAGAGTCAAACCCAGAGCTGAAGTTAACTTATCTTTCAGTTTCTCGAAGCTACCCTAATAAATATCCAACCATAAAAACTTCACCTTCTTCTGAGTCAAAGTAGTCAAAGAGGCAGTGATAGAAAAGAAGCTTTCCACAAACCTCCTATAATAATCAGCTACACCCAAGAAGCTTCAAATGTCGGTTGGAGTTGTAGGCAAAGGCCACTTCTTAGCCACTGCAAATTTCTATGGATCCACAATGATCCCTTTACTAGAAACAACATAACCCAGATAGGTCACAATATTTCACCAAAACTCAAACTTTGAGAATTTTGTGCACAACCGATGCTCTTTCAAGGTTTGAAACAAAAGGAGGAGGTTATTGATGATAGGCGAATTTACGTGCCTATATCAATATATTTTGCCCATATTTTAGCCTAGTTTTGAGAACAAATTATATATTTCATGCACTTTTAGTCCTTTTTCCTATAAATGAGCTAACGAACATGATTAGGAAAGTTTCAGGTATAAATGATGCAAAATACAGCATTTTATGGCTTACTTGACGCAAAAGAAAGCTCACAAACGAAGTGGAAAGGAGCTGGACGCCTAAAGGACCAAATCTGCTGCATGGAAAATCTATCCCGGGCTAAAACAGCAATTCTGAAGACTTTGGGGACTTACAGACACAAAGCTGGATTTTTACCAAGATACATTAACCTAGTACAATTAGGTTATGTGTTTCACTATTCTATTTTGATTATGATATTGTAACCTTACCCTAGTACATTTGGGTTAAGGATTTCATTAGTATATTAGGATTTGGTTATTTATTTCATTAGCTTAGTAGGAGTAGGATAGGAGTATTATAAATACCCTATCATGCTAGAGATTTATAGACATTCAGAAAACAATTCTTCTATCTTTCAATACATTCCGCTCTTAACAATCCATCTCTCTATTCACTCTTCTAATCTTTCCATTATTCAAACAATTAAATTCCACAACAAGAGAATCGTTACTTGCTAGGGAATCACCATACCACACGCCTATCACCATAGGAAAGCGTGTTGTAGCATTTCTAAAGAAGAATATCTTCTCTCGCTTCGGAGTACCTCGTACTATTATAAGTGATGGAGGATCTCACTTTTGCAACAAGCTATTCAAATCTGTATTGGCCAAGTATGGAGTCAAGCAACACAAGGTAGCTACGCCTTATCATCCCCAAACCAGTGGACAAGTTGAGGTTTCCAACCGCGAGATCAAGCAAATCCTTGCCAAGACGGTTAATGCGAGTAGGAAGGACTGGTCTCGAAAGCTAGATGATGCACTATGGGCGTATAGGACTGCATTCAAGACACCCATTGGCATGTCACCTTATCAGCTAGTTTATGGGAAGGCTTGTCATCTACCCATCGAGCTTGAATACAAGGCATTGTGGGCATTGAAACACTTGAATCTGAATTGGGATGATGTGAAGAACTAGATGAATTTCGTCTCCATGCATATGAAAGATCAGATTTATACAAGGAGCGGATGAAGAAGTATCATGATCAGCGGATTGTTCGATGAAACTTCCAAAAAGGTGACAT
Organism: Capsicum baccatum var. pendulum; assembly: GCA_030864225.1. Classification (NCBI taxonomy): domain Eukaryota; kingdom Viridiplantae; phylum Streptophyta; class Magnoliopsida; order Solanales; family Solanaceae; genus Capsicum; species Capsicum baccatum. Next base: position 238,752,137 of record CM061560.1, on the reverse strand, counting down.
GGTACTACTCTTTAACTCCAGACTCAAGCTCTTCCCAGGTAAGTTAAAATCAAAGTGGTCTGGTCCATTTAAAGTCATCCAAGTCTACTCGTCTGGAGTAGTCGAATTGGAAAACAATGAGGGTGTTATCTTCAAAGTGAATGTCCAACGTGTCAAGCCATATATCGTTCCTCTTGACTTGATGAAAGACATGGCCATCACTTATCTCGACGAAGTCTAAGTACTTGAGATCACTACGTCGAGCCACGACAATAAAAAAGGCGCTAGATGGGAGGCAACCCATCATTTTATTATTTAGTGTTTTATTGTTTTGTCGTTTTGTCGTTTTATCATTTCGTCGTTTTAGTATTCTTTCTTTTTGATAAATGAAAAATCCAAAAATAAGAGTCGTTCCACGACCAAAACTAAGGCGCTTGGTGGGAGGCAACCCATCGTACTAATCATGTTTATTTGTTTTGAGCAAATATAGGTGCAAGAAGTATGCGACGAGGAGATTGATTTCAATCGACGATTTGGACGCATCGAATGGTAAAGTCGGTAAGTTAGGAATGGTGATGCATAAGGATATGAATTGAGCCTTTCTCACGTCAAAATAGGCTTCGAGGAAGGCTAGGCCTTGGTAAAAATAGTCCACGAACGATGCACAACCTATTCTATAGCCTAAGGACTCGGAATCTAGTGTGCTATACACTATGCGCCGCCTATTCCTAGGTATGCTTTTGACTATGCGCCGCCTATGCTATGGCATTTGGTCTCAGTATCTCATGTGCCATAGACTATGCGGCGCATATGTCTACAAATGCCATAGACTATGCGGCGCATATGTCCCATTATGCCATGGACAATGCGCCGCATATGTCATTGATATGCCGAGAGATATGCGCCGCATATGTGGTGATTTTGTCCCCAAATCCGATTGTAAATGGGTCATAACCCGACCCATACTCTTCCTATATAAAGGGGACTTGGTTTTATAACACAACCACATTAGAAACAACCCTAAAGGTGCCGCATAACACTCCAAATCCTCTCAAAATTTTCTTCCTTTGTTCTTCCAATTCACAACAACTTCTCCACAATCTTCAAAGCAAGTAAGTACTCTCTTATTCTTCATCTATTCATCGTAAGTACTATGTTGCTATGCTTATTATAAATTGCTAAATCATGTGAGATTGGTGGTGATGTTCATGTGTTTGGATAATTGTTGCAATATCGTGTGATTGAATATATACGTAGGGAATTCTTGACTTGTTTCCGACTTGAATTTCGTTTCGATAGCATTGTTATGATATTTGATGAATATATATGGGTATGAATATTGCTTGAGAGTGTTGTTTGGATGCTTGCATAATAAACCATCCCGGCCATCCGGATAAGGTTATAGTGACTATCGACTTAGGAGGTGGTGTTTGTTGTACGAATAGCGATTCCATGTGGTAAACCCCTATGTTGTAGTGTTGCTATATCCACCATGAAAGTAGTCCAAAGGCTGCAAATAAGTGATGTAATGTTAATTTTCCTGTCGGAATACAATCCTAAAACGTATGTCGACGAAATCTGAGTACTCGACCACTTTCACTTCACTGATTTGTGCTAACGAGACTAAGTGTGGGGTGGTACCCCTAGTGCTTGCATATAGATTGTATCAAGTGAGATTGTGCTGCAACTAACATTATTTCTAGTCTCAGGTACAATGGCACCTAAAGCGAGGCAAGGCAAGGAGAAGGCTACCACGTCCCAAAAGGGCAAAAAGAGAAGTCGAAAGGACCAAGGAGAATCATCTTCAGCACACCTACCATGCAGAATGTTCGGAATAAAGTGGGTTCTTGAGGAAGAAGCCAAAGCATGGTACAGCAGCAACAAAGAAAGGAAATATGTGCATGTCGACTTGATCAACAAGGAGACCTTAGCAAAGAAAGAGCCGCGTATGTTGGCAAAAATAATGGCTTTGAAGCTGGATTTCATCTTCCGCGACATGGGAGAGTGCAATCTTGACTTAACAAGAGAGTTTTATGCCAACTGGTCGCCGAACACAACAGGCAATGAAGTCAAAATTCGGGGCCAAGTATTACAGCTTACAGCGGATTGGATCAACTCTTTTCTTGGCATACCTTCGGTCGACACTGCACCATTCAAAGAGCTGTATAGCAGGCCTCCTTATAGAGCGATACGACACACGCTTTGTGGAAGTAGATCAATGGCAAGGTGGGGTAGACACAAAGAAACAGGCCGTCACAACACCTTCCCCTATGCTCCACTAAATAGGGAAGCAAGAATCTGGATGCGCATTGTCAACTCATGCCTTATTCCTGGGACTCAATACACCAAGATATCGAGAGATAGAGTGTGTTTGGTGTATGCTGTGATGACAAATGTCCCTATCAACTTTGGGGCAATCATTCGATCTACCATGAGGAAGACCAGACTCCACAGAAGGTCCCATTTCACATTCGGCAATTTATTGACAGCAATGTTGCGGAAGGAGGATATAGAAGAGGAACCAGCTGACCACAAACTCCAACATAACCCAAAGAAGGTTGACCTCACCAAGGTCAAAGATGCTGAAACAACGCATGGAGTCAACCTTACTACTGCGGAGAGACATACTCGTGACGAGAGTTTCTTCCGTCATCTCTATGGCATGACACGATTCACTATGATGAGTGGTGGACGTATTCCAACTGTTGAAGAGCTCCAATAGCTGGACCACGACTACCCAATGAACAGGCATGCCCGGGAAATGTGTGGAGTGGGTGTATATTTTGAGGAACCTCTAGACGATGATGTGCCAACTGATGATGATAGACGCTTTCCTGATTCTGATGATGAGGAGAACTCTGACGATGACTCTTATGATGATTCTGACGAAGGGGGTATGACCCCCGACATTGATGAGGAGTCCGACTAATCAGGTTCTTCGACTTTATTTTCTACTGAGGGTAGTGTCCAGTCTAAGTGTGGGCTGGCAGAATTGCATGCTATACTTCTTTGTTTGCACCTATGTTTGTATGTTTGCTTGTTTACTTTGTTTTATCGTTTGTCGTTTTTTAAGTTTTTTTTAGGAGTAAATTTTTTTCTAGCTACACATGAAATTATTTTGATAGGCAGCACGAGATTATGACAAGAGTATGTGCTACAATTGTGACTATTGAGATGTTTAGGCTC